>JAWWNI010000743.1:0-600000 GCA_034642065.1 Darevskia nairensis | reverse complement strand
GGCAGTCTTAAGATTTGCAGGTCTTAGACAAACATTTTCTTGTGCACTCCTGTTTGCGTTTGCTTCTGCAGAGTTCATCAACTGCGGCTTGCCAGCACTCTCCTGAGCTCACCACTTTCCAATTGATTGGCTTTTCAATCCCCACACTGTGCAATCATGGCAGAGTAAAAGCAACTGATTGCAGCCTCTGTGTCTCCTCAGAACAGTAATAAAAAAAGAAAATCATAACGGGAGAAAGCAAAGGAAGAGTTCAAAGAGTCAAGGGCATTCAAGCACTGGAAGAGGAAACAAAGAAAACCCATCGCTCATTGAAAAAGTTCCCTAAGAGAGGAAGCGCTGGTGCAGCAGAACTAGGCCAAACCATGGTGACTGCCTCTGATAGGCAGAAAACCTAAAAATACAACTCCCGGTGAGTGAATTGGCAAAATAGACAAAACATACCAGATTCCAGAAAAGCGGGTTAAAGGCGATGCAGAGGACAGCTATCCCAAAGTTGGGGTCGGTCACATCCACGTAATCAAGGAGCAGAGACATGGCCGAGAGATCAACCTGCAAAGGACAGTGGAAGTTAGTTGGGGCAACCACGTCTAGCACCCAGCAAGAGCTTCCACCCAGGGTCGCTTCAGATGAAACACAAACCGTGTGGTTTGTGCTAATCATACTTGAGACGCTGAACTATAATTTGCATTCCAGGTGTACCAGCAAAACCATGGTTTGGAACACTAATCTACCATTGGGAACCGCTGTTTGGGAAACATCTTAAGGTTCTCAGGAAATGGGGGGGGTGGAGGTAGAGAAGGGGCACAAACCATGGCTGGTCTGAATGTCTGGAATGCTAACCATGGCTTACCCATACATATCAATTATTGTTGATAAGGAACATAAGCAGCGGCCTTATATTGAGTCAGACCTAACTCTGTATTGCCCACACAGGTGGAAAGTCGCTGTCTAGGGTTTCAGAATGTGAGACATTGCCAATCCCACCTGGAGATGTTGTGGATTAAACCTAGGGTCTTGAGAGCCAGTGTGGTGTAGTGGTTGAGAGCGGTAGACTCATAATCTGGTGAACCGGGTTCGCTTCCCCGCTCCTCCACATGCAGCTGCTGGGTGACCTTGGGCTAGTCACACTTCTTGGAAGTCTCTCAGCCCCACTCACCTCACAGAGTGTTTGTTGTGGGGAAGGAAGGGAAAGGAGAATGTTAACCGCTTTGAGACTCCTTCGGGTAGTGATAAAGCGGGATATCAAATCCAAACTCTTCTTCTTCTGCATGCAAAGCAGATACTCTACTGATGAACAGGAGGCTCTAGTTTATTATAATTGTGTATATGCCTCCCTGCCCAAGGCTCCTCTTCTTGTAAGAACATGCAAGACACTGGCAATTTCTGCCTTGCATAGCCCATCCCAGGTTGTACCATGTTTTTCCTCAATGACAACTCGCAACCAAGTAGAAGGGGGGAAGAGCCCTTCTCGTAACACCTCTATGATCCTGGAGGACCTCTGGGACATCCTTTTGGTCCCAGTGAGAACAGGATGTTGGCCTAGACAGGCCACTGGCAACAGGATGTGCTTACGGCACGGTTTTGAAAAAAACAACCTGTCGTATTTTATTTCACCCCATCATTTTTAGCATATTTTATCCGACCATCTCTTGAGTGGTGGAGCTAATTTTAAACAGCTGATATTAATCCAACAGTTATGCTGAGATGTATTAATTGAAGATATATCTGTTGCTTACCTAGGTATAAAACTATTGAGGGTCTGCAAGCAGCAGAGGAGAAATTAACTTACTTACTTCCTTGGTACCAAGTTCCTTTAGATACCCACAAGGCAATTATGAATGGCATTTGGCGGGACTTCTGTGCCAGTTATACCTGCAATTTTGTGATAATTTGATCCAAAAATACCTGTAGTGTTATGTGCTGATGAATGCAAGAGCCCTGCTGCATGGCAGTCCATGGAGTCTTCTGCAAAGGGTTCTGGGCCCCCTGCTCCTACCTTCCTTTTCCCCCCAAGCTACAACTTTTTTAAAAAAAAAACCTTTCATCTCCCTGAAAGCAAATCAGGGTGAATGCTCAGTAAGCAAGAAGCACCCACAGCTCTTAAGCCAGCAAAGTCTACAGCTAAGCACGACTTCGTTAAACTTACGGGGTGCTGCTTTCTCCAGATGAGAATTCTGGCACCAGGCAGCAGAAGGTGAGCCTAACCCACGTGGGTTTCCCCCACTTTGAAATACATGTTTTCCCAGGTCAAGAATCAAGATAGCCTCAGAAAGGCTTTTCAAAGTTCCCTGAAAAGATAACTGATGAATGTAACACAAAGGGTGCAGGAGGAGAGGGAAAGTTACAGGATGTTGCAACAAGATACAGCACCCCAGGCAGACTGGGAAATGCTGAAATTGTGGCCGCTCAGCAAGACAGGAGTATATTGCCTGCTCTGCATGCAAAAAGACCCCCAAGAAAACTATCTATTTCCAACACAACAGAGGTCCATCAGCTACCTCCAGGAAACCAACAATCCTCTCTGCATTGCCATCCTCTTTATCAGCTAATATTTTGTGATATACTGCTGCCTCTGAACATTGAGGTTCTACTTAATCAAGCCAAGGTCCCTGATAGCCTTCCCCCCATTTTTTAAAAAGCATCCAATAAACTGCAACTTACAGCTGCAAATTCAGTACATTTTGATTCTACCCACATTCGCACCATTCCTATAGCACTTTTAACAGCCATAAAAAGTAAAGGTAAAGGGACCCCTGACCGTTAGGTCCAGTCGCGGACGACTCTGGGGTTGCGGCGCTCATCTCGCTTTACTGGCCGAGGGAGCCGGCGTACAGCCTCCGGGTCATGTGGCCAGCATGTCTAAGCCACTTCTGGCGAACCAGAGCAGCGCACGGAAACGCCGTTTACCTTCCCGCCAGAGTGGTACCTATTTATCTACTTGCACTTGACGTGCTTTTGAACTGCTAGGTGGGCAGGAGCAGGGACCAAACAACGGGAGCTCACACCGTCGTGGGGATTCGAACCGCCGACCTTCTGATCAGCAAGTCCTAGGCTCTGTGGTTTAGACCACAGCGCCACCCGCATCCCACCATGTCTTCCCCCAAAGAATCCTAGGGAACTGTGATTTGGAAAGGGAGCTGACTTCACAGAATAATAATTAATAATAATAATAATTTATTATTTATACCCTGCCCATCTGGCTGGGTTTCCCTGGCCTCTCTGGACGGCTCCCAACAGAATATTAAAAATGTGATTAAAACATCAAACATTAAAAACTTCCCTAAACTGCAGTTCCCTAAACTACAGTTCCCAGCCCCTTTAACAAACTACAAGCCCTAGCATTCTCCATTACTCTCGAAGTGGCATCGGAGTGTTTTTAATGACCGTGTGAAATCTGCACTTTCTTTAGTCGGCTGTGAACCTGATGCCAATCGGCTCCGCTGGGTGACTCTGAATTCTCCTTTAAAAAGAGGGGGGACCCGATCCATCTCTCTCTGGCTGCATTCACACCATTCACTTAAAGCAAATGGCTTTCACCTAATGCTGAAATTGGGGCTGCTTAGCAAGACGGGGTTCCACTTTTGGGGGTTCCATGATCACTGCAGATGGTGACAGCAGTCACGAAATTAGAAGACGCCTGCTTCTTGGGAGAAAAGCTATGACAAACCTAGACAGCATCTTAAAAAGCAAAGACATCACCTTGCCGACAAAGGTCCGTATAGTTAAAGCTATGGTTTTCCCAGTAGTAATGTACGGAAGTGATAGCTGGACCATAAAGAAGGCTGATCGCCGAAGAATTAATGCTTTTGAATTCTGGTGCTGGAGGAGACTCTTGAGAGTCCCATGGACTGCAAGAAGATCAAACATATCCATTCTTAAAGAAATCAGCCCTGAGTTCTCATTAGAAGGACAGATCCTGAAGTTGAGGCTCCAGTACTTTGGCCACCTCATGAGAAGAGAAGACTCCCTGGAAAAGACCCTGATGTTGGGAAAGGTTGAGGGCACAAGGAGAAGGGGATGACAGAGGATGAGATGGTTGGACAGTGTTCTCAAAGCTACTAACATGAGTTTGGCCAAACTGCGAGAGACAGTGAAGGATAAGCGTGCCTGGCGTGCTCTGGTCCATGGGGTCACGAAGAGTCGGACACGACTGAACGACTGAACAACAACAACAACAACAAAGCAAGACAGGATTATATCGGGTGCTGGTCTGCATGTAAAAAGACCCCCAGGTTCAACCCCAGCCATCTCCAGGCAGGGCTGGGACAGTCCCCTATCCCAAAACTCTGTAGAGAGCTGCTGCCTGCCAGTGTAGACAGTCCTGAGCTACATGGACCAATGCTCTGACTCAGTTTGAAGGCAGCTTCTTATGCCTGCTGCCAGACTCTTGCTGGGTATCTCTGCCTGGGAGAGTTCTAGTTTTCTTTCTTTCTCTTTCTCTCTTAAAGACATTAAAAGCCACTGAATGCAAAACTTCTTCCAAGGCAGCCCAGCAAAAGGAAATAGCGTGCGCTGCTGCTTTCTACCGAAGCCCTGCTGGCTGCATCCACGGGGCCGGGGGTGGGGGCCTGTCTCCCCCAAACCGCCTCTCCTTTGGGAAACGCCTCTTTTTGCAAATCAAAATACAATCTTTTTTTTTTCAAAATATGCATACATGTATTGAGAGATACCTGGCTATAATCCACATTACTCAGCCCTTCACAGCAATCCAAAGAACACAGCGAGAGATGCATTCAGGACTGCAGCTTACTTGATTGCACCTTCATAAAATTCGCACAGGAATTCCCGAAGGATTAGAGGTTGCATTGAGCACCCTGATGCGATGCCATTTGCAAAAGAGCTACTTCCTGGTTGCTCGGCGCGCGGTGTCTCGCAAAGCACGCTGGGAAGTGTAGTTGTCTTCCACCCACGCCCTCGAGGCTTTGCCGGCAGCAGCTGTTCGAGGCGAACTACAAAACCCAGCAAGCCGCGCGAGACTGGGATCCTCGGGCAGAAAATGGGCTTCTTTGGGACTGAATCGAAACAGCTTAATCGCGCGGACGCTTCGGGTCAGCCTCCGTCCACGTGTGCAGGAGGAGGGTCTCGCCAGCTTCACGCATGACGCCTCCAATTACTGACAGAATACAAGCCCCGCTCCTTGGTGCAGCGGTAAACACGTGTCTTGGCATGCACACGTTACAGGTTTTTTTAAAAAAGGGTATGCGTAAAAAAGGGGGGGGAGGTTCCAGTCCTAAACCCACTAGCCTGGGAGTAAACCCCATTGAGTTCAACAGGACTTACTTCTGAGTAGACATTATTAGGATTTATTATTATTATTTATTATTACATTTATTAGCTGCTTTTTTTTTGCAACAGCAGCTCGACTTACAATCTTGTCAGCTTCCTCTGAACCTGTACCCGTGTTTGTGTCCCGATTTACAAGATCAGGTGGTTATCTTTTCATCACATACTTTTTTTAAAAAAGCGAATTTATATACAGCTTCACATTTCAGAAACATCTGTCAAGTGGTTTTACAAGCATTTCAAGCAAATTGAAACACAGTAAACACAAAAAAAGTTACAAATAAAGATTAAAAAACAAAACAGTAAAGACAAAAACCAGGGCGTAAGTGAGACGGTGATTTAGCAGAAAACAGGGTCTGTTTAACAGGTGTAATAATAAACCAAGAAGAAGAAGAAATTATTAAAGATTGGGGGGAAATGGTGGAATATCTGAAAAATTCTTGTATGCAAATAAGTTAATTGGCGGGGTTAACATAAACCAAGCAGTTAAACATTATCAAGAGAAATTAAAGAATGACTTAAAAATGGATGAATGTGGAAAATGCAGCCTTAAAAAAAATAAATTTAAAAAGGAGAGAAGGGAAGTCAAACATATATGAGTACTGTATTGGAAATGCATGTGATCTGTGTGTTTGTGATTTGTACGCCTGTAAATCTTTGAAAAATAAAAACAGGGTCTGTAAATGGCCGGAGCGTATGGGACATATGAAGGAATTCCAACAGAGAGAGAGAGAGAAAGGGAACAGATATTAGAATTCTGACACTGACCTTTGCAAGATTGTTCGTTCTTGGGATGGTGGAAGCTCGAAAGAGACCGGCTAATTCATTTCAGCTGGTTCCTGGCAGGCCTGGACTTTGTACTGTACACAGGCAGAGGTTCAAAGTGGGCTGATTGGGAGCTGGAGACTTGCACGCGGCGACTGGAAAATCTGGCTGACCTTTCTTCTCTTCCAGAACACGCTGAGGTCGCTCACCTGGGATAGGGTGACAGATCCATTCGCTCCGGTGCGACTTTTGCAGTTGCTTCAGAAAAAAGGGGGCGCAGCGGTTCAACTCCCCACTCAGCCATGATGCTCCTAGACTCCTCCTCGGAGCCTAGCTAACCTCACAGGCAGTGCCGGATTTACGTATAAGCTAAACATGGGTGGCGCTGTGGGTTAAACCACAGAGCCTAGAACTTGCTGATCAGAAGGTCGGCAGTTCGAACCCCCACGACGGGGTGAGCTCCCGTTGCTCGGTCCCAGCTCCTGCCCACCTAGCAGTTCGAAAGCACACCAGTGCAAGCAGATAAATAGGTACCGCTCCGGCGGGAAGGTAAACGGCGTTTCCGTGCGCTGCTCTGGTTCGCCACTTAGTCATGCTGGCCACATGACCTGGAAGCTGTACGCTGGCTCCCTCGGCCTATAGAGCGAGATGAGCGCTGCAACCCCAGAGTCGTCCGCGACTGGACCTAATGGCCAGGGGTCCCTTTACCTTTATCTTTAAACAAGCTATATAGCTTAGGGCTCCACTCTCTTGGGAGCCCCCCCAAAAAATTTAAAGGGAAAAAAACCTGGATGTACATTTCCAAAATATAAGATAAAAAACAAATAAAATAAAACCTACATACAGCAACCGTGTTTTGTGTTGTGTAGGCTCCTATGATGTAAGTAATGGGCCTAGCCTGCTCCCTCCAATATCACTGGTTTGCTCCTTTCTATATATAGGGTGCCTACTTTCTGTTGTTATGGTTCGGTCTTACTTACGAGTAAGACACAGCAAAGACACATGCCCGACTGGCATGATCTGGCTCGTCCGGGAGCTTATCAGCTTCTTCAGCCCGAACATCACAGCGACTGGTGTCGGCAGACATCCAGCACACTCATAAATCAGCAGTAAGTCTGCGCAGCAGCATAGCAGACACAGCAGCTCAGCATTTGTAGCTAAAACTACTTTATTATATATTTACAATCACGGAGCTCTACATGATGACTCCCTCTCTCTCTCATCAGGCAGCCGAGAGAGAGAACAAAGGATAAGAATCCTATTTAGAGGGTACACAGCAAAACAAGACTTCCTGTCTGCCGTCACTTCCTCCTTCCACTCTGTGGGATGAAAACATAAATACAGTCATGTGAAACACAATAAGCCCATGACTGAACTCAGGGAATGAATCTCACAACATCCTCCCCCGATTCATGCACTGTGTTGAAGTCACCTGACATCAGTGTAACAACAACATGGTGTGCTGACACAAAGTTTTCCTCTGTATCATTTAGTTCCACCTTCGGAACTACTTGCAACTGGATTGGCATTGGCCTTACCAACTTGCGTTTCTGATTTGTCTTGGTGTCATAACCTTTGACTATCAGGATTGGCTTTGTGGGAATTGAACCCTAGCCTTGTTCCTCTCTGAGGAATCAGTGTTGGCATTCATAGCCTCTGGACTTGGTCCAGCTTCCTTATCTAAGGGATTGGTGTCTACCCTTACAGCCTTTGGGCATGGACTGTCACTTGTGGACAAAATCTCTGTACCCTTCTCTGGACTGAAGGTTTAAGACTGGTGTTAAACCGCTTACTACAGTGAAATCTGGAGTTTGTTAGCAAACTCTGGAGCATACTTTTGCGAGTTTGTCCACACATTGTAGCCACTTTGAGCCACCTACACGTCAGCTTTGGCAGCAAACTCGGCATACTCGGTGGATCTACCACTCATAGTAGGCATTTGTGAGTTGCTTACACAACAGCTGCGGTAGCGAACTTCTTGAGCATACATGGTGGACAAAACAACGCCTTGCAGCATCCTTTGTAGCCGCTAACATGAAACTTCTCCAGCACTGTTTCAGTGGAATTCACCTGAGTGCACCTGGCTGTTTATAACAGCAACAGACTTAGTTTTCCAAGTCTTCAGAAATGGGTTTTGAGAAAAACATCTTGAATTCCTCCCCACTCTGCACTGCACTCTTGTGAGCAAAATAAGCTCAGTATGAGGCTTTTGCACTCTGTACATGCCTCTATACCACAGGAAGAATGTTGCCTCCTGCTTTGTGACATTGCAACCCACATGTCAGACCCAAACAATGGTGTCATGGCTTTTTCCGGGTTTGTCACAGTTCCCATCAGAAATTTTGTCTGACTTTGGGGGGAAATTTGCAAACTATGTTTGCTGAGCATTTCGCTCTGTGACTTTGGAACCCACATGTCAGAGCCAATCACTAGCATCTGGACTTTTTCTGGGTTGCCTCTGTCACTGTCATGATGACATCATCACGATTTTGAGGCAATCTCTGTGAGATACCTGTACCTCCTTTCCCATTTGCGTGACTTGGTGCATCTGGGAGCTTCATGCGTACAACCTGCATGGAAAATTTGGTTAACAGATAAAATACATCACATGTAACTGTAACCTTCCCACCATCCCCATGTAGCATTTCACAACATGGTAAAGAACAATCAATTTCTGTCCTTCTGGGTGGATGTGTTCTGATATCAGAACAAGCACGCTGCTGGATAAACATCAGCACGCTGCGCTGCGAACCTGGAAAGAAAAACACGTGAAACAACACAAAATGCTTTCAGTTCCTTTGGTTCTGTGGTGCTATTTAGCAAAAGTCTCCTTTTGAAACTCCGCTTTTCGTTGTCCAAATGTCTTATCGGACAAAACGTTGCACTGTTTGTGAGTCCAGTAGCACCACCTACTGGTTGCAGTGTATGATTGGAATGACGTTGCAAGTCAGTCCACTTCCGTTGTGAAGAGACCTCCCCTCAGAACAGGGTAAAACAGGATACAGTTCCTTTATTATTATTATTATTATTATTATTATTTTTAAAAAAATTTTTTATTAGCATTTAAAACAAATTACAAATAATAAAAAAGAAAAAACAAATGAAAATACAAATATAATACAATAATATCACCATATTTACATATACATTAATTTCCTAAAGCTCTCTCAAGCTTCCTGACTTCCCTCCTTTCACACCCTGGGTTTCATAAGTTGATTCTTTCCTACGCTTTCTATTACATAAATTGGTTTTATATATGCTATATGTCTTCAATATAATTCACATATATAATTCTAACATTTCTAAATACTTTATATAATTTTATCAGTTACATTGTAAGTGTTTTTTCATACCCTGTGAATGTATTCCCCTCATTGTGATATTTTTTCATATATTCAATAAATTTATTCCATTCTTGTTGAAGCTCATGGTCTTTTTGTTCTCTTATTCTATTTGTTAATTTCGCTAGTTCCATATATCCTATCATTTTTATTCTCCATTCTTCTAAAGTTGGTACCTCTTTAATTTTCCATTTCTGGGCCCATAGTAGCCTGGCAGCCGTAGTAGCATATAAAAACATTTTTTGATCAGTTCTTTTAATTTCTCCTCCCACCATTCCTAACAAAAAGCTTTCCGGTGTTTTCAAGAAGTTGTATCTTAGTATTTTTTTTAATTCGTTATATATAGAATCCCAGAATGATTTGGCCTTTTCACATTTCCACCACATGTGGTAGAGGTTTCCCTCTTCCACCGTGCACTTCCAGCATTTCTTATCTTTTTTCCTATACATTTTAGCTAACCTAGTGGGTGTTATGTACCACCGGTACATCATCTTCAATAAATTTTCTTTGAGCAGTGTGCAAGCTGTAAATTTAATACTTTGATTCCATACCTTATGCCATTTGTCGAAATAGATATTATGTCCAATGTCCATGGCCCATTTCGTCATACATTCTTTAATCTCCTCATCCATCGTATACCAGTCCAATAGTAAATTGTACATTTTCGATAATTGTTTTGTTTTGCCTTCTACTACTTCTATTTGAAATTTAGATTTCTCTCTTTCAAAACCATTTTCTCTATTATCTTTATTGAATAGACCATGTATCTGATGGTATTGCATCCATCCTGTTAATTTATCACACACCTGCTCATATGGCTTCAACTTCCACCCTTTATCCGTTTCTACTAGCAAATCATCATATGTTAGCCAATTTCCTTCTGTTTTTAAATTTTTAATAGTCAGAATTTCTGTTGGGGACACCCATCTTGGAGTCTTCCTTTCAATCAGCTTTTTATTTCTCAACCAAACTTCCACTAATGGTTTTCTGAATACATGGGCTAGAAAATCTTTATGTATTTTCGTTTTTTCTTGCCACAAATATCCATGCCAGCTGTGTCTTTTATTAAACCCTTCTAATTCTAACAGATCTTCTTCTTTCAATAAAATCCACTCCCTTATCCATGTTAAACAGGCCGCCTCATAATACATTTTTATATCTGGTAGGCCAAACCCACCTCTCTCCTTTTTATCCACCATCAATTTGTGTTTTATTCTGGGAGGTTTGCCCTGCCATATAAATTTAGAAATTATTTTCTGCCACTCCTTTAATTGTGAGGTCCCCTTCACCACCGGAATCATTTGAAATAAAAAAAGAACTTTTGGTAGCAGGTTCATTTTTACGGCGGCTATTCTTCCCAAAAAAGAAAATTTTAATCTTGACCAAATTTCTACATCTTTCTTGATCTCTTTCCACAAATTAACATAATTATCGTTAAATAAATTTATGTTTTTTGCTGTTAATTTTATACCCAAATATTTTATTTGTTTTCCTATATCTATTCCGAATTCTTCTTGTATTTCTTCTATTTCATTCTTTGCCAAATTTTTCACCAACATTTTTGTTTTTTTCATATTGATTTTGAAGCCGGCTACCTTACCAAATTCATCTAATTCTTTCATAAGTTCTCCCATACAAGTTTTCGGATCTTCCAAACTTACTACAATGTCATCCGCAAATGCCTTTATCTTGAATTCAAATTTTCCTAATTTTACTCCCTTGATTGTCTTATTTTCTCTTATATTATTTAATAATACTTCCAATACCATAATAAACAAAAGTGGGGATAAGGGACAGCCTTGCCTTGTACCCTTGGCGATGTGTAAATCTTTTGATAATACGTTATTTATAATTAATTTGGCCGATTGATCTTTATATATTGTTTTTATACCTCTTACAAACCTCTCTCCCAGTTCCATCTTTTCCATAACTTTATCCATAAATCTCCATGATAAATTATCAAACGCTTTTTCTGCGTCTATAAAAATTAAACTTGCTTTTTTATCTATTTTCATATCCAAATATTCTATTAAATCCACAATTATTCTTACATTGTTTTTCATTTGCCTTCCTGGGAGGAAGCCTGCTTGATCTTTATGAATTTGTTTATTTAATACTTTTTTAAATCTTTGTGCCAAAATATCTGTAAATAATTTGTAATCTAAATTTAATAAAGAAATTGGCCGAAAATTTTTTGGATCCGTTAAGTCTGCTTCTTGTTTAGGGATTAAAGTAATCATTGCCTCCCCCCATGTTTTGGGGGCTTGTCCATTATTTATAATATTATTCATCACATCTACCAAGGGGTACACCAGCTGATCTTTCATTTCTTTATAATATCTTGCGGTAATCCCATCAGGGCCTGGAGCTTTCCCGGATTTTAATCTCTGGATTGCAGATTTTACCTCATCTATTGTTATTTGTTTATTTAGCTCTTTTCTGTCCTCCTCCATAATTTTTTGTACCTTATGCTTTTCTAGGAATCTCACCATCTCTCCTTCATCTTCATTGCTTTTTTGATAAAGTTCTTTATAAAAGTTTACAAAAACATTTTCAATTTCTATTGGTTTCTCTAAAATTTTCCCATCTTTCTTAATTTTATTTATTATTTTTTGACTTTGTCTCTTTTTTAATTGCCACGCTAACATTTTCCCTGTTTTGTTAGCGTGTTCAAAAAATTTTTGTTTGTTCCATTTTATTTTCCATTCTATTTCTTGATTTATTATCATATCAAATTGAGTTTGTAATATTTTTATCTTTTGCTTCACTGTTTTGTCTTCTGGTTTGGAATTTAGTAATTTTTCCTGTTCCGCAAGTTCTTTCAGGATTTCCTCCTTTCTTTTTTCTCTTTCTTTCTTTTTGGTACTATTTAACATAATCATCAGGCCTCTTATAACTGCCTTACTGGCATCCCAAACTACCTCTAATTTAGTCCCTTTATTTAAGTTTAGTTCAAAATATTCTTTTATCGCTTTTTTTACTTTTTCCACCACTTTTTGATCATTAAACAAATTTTCATTTAACCTCCATCTTGTTGGCACCATATTACCTTTTAGTTCCATAGTTATTGGGTTGTGATCTGATAACACCCTTGGGAGTATTTCAATTTTGTTTACTCTTCCCATTAGAACCTTTGATGTGCAGATATAATCTATCCTACCTGAACTTTTATTTGGTTCGGAGAAGTGGGTATATTGCCTTGTTGTTGGATGTTTACATCTCCAGGTATCTATTAATTCTAAATTTTCCATTAAAGTAAAAAATGATTTTGGTAGTTTCCCTCCTGCTCCATCTCTTTTTCTTGCAGATCTATCTATTGTTGGATTTACTACACCATTCATATCACCCGTCACAATTATTTTCTGTTCCATAAATTCAAACAATATTTCTTCCAATTTTTGATAGAATTTAGCTTTCTTAATATTGGGAGCATAGACTCCTACTAATAATAATTTTTCTCCCTGGAAAGATATTTGCACTATTATTATCCTCCCCTTCTCATCCTTATAAATCAATTTCGGTTCATATTTTCTTTTAACATAGATCACCACTCCCCTTTTCTTTTTACTATCTGCTGTAACAAAATCCTCTCCCAATTTTTGATTTATCAATACCCTTTTATGTTTTTTTGAAATATGGGTCTCTTGCAAGCAAATGACATCTAAATTTTGTTTGGATAAGATATGTTCCACCCTATTCCTCTTATTTTTATTATTTAGACCATTTACATTCCAAGAATGTACCTTTAAAATCATAATTGCTTTATTATAACCTAATCACTTATAAAGTAATCTTTCAGAGTTCTAAATCGTTGCTCGCTTCTTTTCCTTCTTCCTCTTCTAGACCCTCTTCTTCATTCTCCTCATCTTCCTCTACTTCATCCACACCTTCTTCTTCTACTCCTCCCACTGCGCCTTCCTCCTGTAGCTCCTCCTTTTTCTTTATCTCCAGTCCAAATTCTTTTGGGTATCGTCTGGTGAATTTATTTAGTTCTAGGGCACTTCTCAATCTGAACTTCTTATTTTTGAAATAAAATGTCATGCCCTCTGGGTATTCCCATCGAAATTGGATTCTTTTTTTATTTAAGATCCTCGCCAGTTCTTTATATGGATCTCTTTTTTGAAGAAATCTCGTCAGGACCTCCTTATATATTGTGATCTCTCTGCCGTCTATCACCAATTTCTTGTCATGGTTCATTTTTAAGATTGCGTTTCTTAAATCCATTGAATTAAACATGACCAGACAATCCCCTGGTAGTCTTTTGGCCTTCGCTTTAGAGGATTTAACTCTTATTCTAAATGCATTGATGATTGACATCTCCACGTCCTCTTGTCTCAGATTCATCCACGTTGCCAATTCTCTAGCCATTTTCTCTCTTATGTTCTCTCTATTTTGTTCTGGCACACCCCTAAATTTCAAGTTCATTTGTCGTTGTCTGAGCTCTAGTAGAGCAAGATTATCCAAAATGTCCTCTTGTATTTTGTTCAATTCTGCCATCTCATCTTTTGTTCTTTCATTCTCTTTTTTAACTTGTTTTATTTCCTTTTGGTTTTTCTTTATTGAGTCTTCCATGGTGTTGGATTTGGCTGTTAAATCTTTCACTTGCTCTCTTAATTCCCCCACTACTTCAACAAGTTTTTGATCAATTGACTCCTTCAAGTCCATCAGTTTCCCTTCAATATTCCTCTCTATATTCTGCTCACTCTGTCTTATTTCCTTCTTAATCTCTGCTAAGAGTCCTTCCCATCCTTCATCTTGTTTGGAGCCTTTTTTCTCACTGGGGGTCGCTGTAGTTTTTACTCCTCTACCTGCTCCTCCTCCTGCTCCACCACTCGTTCTGCTAGATTTTAGGGGTGCAATTTTCTTTTCTACCGCTAGGGGTCTGTACTCCCCTCTTCAGACACAATGTCAGATAATGAGTCAGCACAATGGAGTATCGGCACAGTATCTAATTTCAGTTCCTGTTCAGGATAAAGTTACTTTCACATTCAGTCCTTTTCATTCATTCATTCATTCAGTCAGTGTTAAAAAGTGTCTCTTTCAATGCCGTTTTCCCTGTAACTGCACTTGCAACAATTAGCAAACAGTATATACAATTTATCTTCTCCATGCAGCCCTTGTCCCTCTATGTCAGCAGATATGGCGTCGAGGTTGTCTTTAAGTCCCTTTCTTTTAGCTGACTGTAATGGCGATTCTCTCTCCCTCCACTACGTTTCGTTTCAATTTCAACTTCAGAATTTTTAGTGGGTTATATGTGCAGGGAACACCATTCAGCACCACACGTTTTATTATTTAGCCTCCGAATGTGGAAGGTGTCTAAAACGTTCAATAATTTCTTAACGGAGAATAAAGAGAGGTTTCCTTCACCCCCTCCTCACCATTCTGCTGTTTTCTGAGCCTTGCAGCTTAAGGTTCACAAATAAAATTCTCCAAATTGGGGGGGTCGCCACTTAAATTTTCTCTGACCCCTGGGCTTCTTATCTCTCTTTCCTGCCCCTCATAAAAAACAAGATTTGAAGTAAGATAAGTTGCTTCTCCCTCTTTTTATGGGGCAATTTTATGAGCTGTACTTCACAGGAACGTCTCTCTGGTTTCTTCTTACAACGAAACGACAAGCGCCATTTAACGCCAGAGTGTGAAAGGGTTCCTTTTTCCAAATTTCACCACTTGAGAACTGATTGTCAGGTAAAAAGCAGTGGAGTTTTACTCCTTCTTTTTCAAGTCTTTTTCAAGTCCCCAATTCTTAAATTATCTTGGAGCCAGGTCGCTTACCATCTGGAGCTCGAGGCTTCGCATCGCCAGGTTCTTGGTGATCTCCACACGTCCCTCGCCCCCCCTCTCTTTACCGGAGCCTTTTAAATTTAACTCCGTCACGAGAGAGAGTTCCGAAGGACGCCACTGGATGCCACGTTCTTCAAGGTAGCCCCCCTTGAAGTGAACAGGGTTGCATAGCCTTTGCAAACCCCCGAAAATCCCCTGGGACGCTCGGAAAACCCAGAGGCAGTTTTCCGCGCTCCTTCCAATGGCCGCGACCCGGCGGAAGTCTTGGATACAGGATACAGTTCCATCTTCTTCCAAAACACAACTCCTGGCTTTTGGAACAGGAACCTTGGCTCCCACATCATGTGGGCATCGGAGAGATAACTTCTCTGAAATCCTCCGGCTTCCTAGATAGCCTTTCACCATCTTGGGCTGTGTGACGCAGCTTTCAATTCCTGCAGAACACACGGTGTGGCCTTTGCTCTCTGGCACAGCATCTCACTGCTCTTGCAGCTTTCAGGGCAAAAACACTTCTCCCCCACAATCCCAAACTCATAGGGAATGTTCCGAAGAATCTTTGTCTTCTTTAAAGTCTGTGCCTGCCGCTTTTCGCAGCGTCGGGGGTTAAACACCTCCCGCTGTAGCTATTAAATCAAAAATAGCTACGCAGTCTCTGGCAATCGCCAAAGACTCTTCTCCCCAGGAATGCAGACCATTTAGGGAAGGGTACTGTTTCTTGTCCTTTTCCCCTCTATGTATATTAAGGTGAAAAAGAACACGTTCCTGCTCATCTCTTCCAGAGATTATTCGGAGCTGGAAACTTTCAGAAACAGTCATAAATCAAGCGTCTCTGTGCAGGCTTATTGCCAGCGGGAACGATAAGATAGTCCTCTCCTTTTCGCTTTCGCTTTTAGGCAGAGAAAAAAAAACACTGTACTCACACAGCGTCTTGAGCAGCCGTCGCTCCGTCTCAGAACTTCAGACTGGCTTTATGCTGGATCTGGAAATCCAACTGGGACGAAAACAATTCCCAGTGCGTCTGCTGGCGCTGGGTCTGTGGTCCCGATCCTGCTGGGCCCATAACCTTGTTGTTATGGTTCGGTCTTACTTACGAGTAAGACACAGCAAAGACACATGCCCGACTGGCATGATCTGGCTCGTCCGGGAGCTTATCAGCTTCTTCAGCCCGAACATCACAGCGACTGGTGTCGGCAGACATCCAGCACACTCATAAATCAGCAGTAAGTCTGCGCAGCAGCATAGCAGACACAGCAGCTCAGCATTTGTAGCTAAAACTACTTTATTATATATTTACAATCACGGAGCTCTACATGATGACTCCCTCTCTCTCTCATCAGGCAGCCGAGAGAGAGAACAAAGGATAAGAATCCTATTTAGAGGGTACACAGCAAAACAAGACTTTCTGTCTGCCGTCACTTCCTCCTTCCACTCTGTGGGATGAAAACATAAATACAGTCATGTGAAACACAATAAGCCCATGACTGAACTCAGGGAATGAATCTCACAACACTTTCTGCATGGGCTGGTTGCAATGAAACATGTGCAAATGGCTTTAGATACCTACTAGGTCCATAAATTACCATATAGCATATATTTAACACAAAAAAACAGCGACAATTTGTTGTTGACAAAGGGCAGCTGGACATATAAAGGACCCCATGACCTTCAGTAGCTTAGCGCCTCATCAAACCTAAATCCGGCCCTGCTCACAGGGCTCTGTTATTCAGAGGTAGACTGCTTCTCAACATGGATGTTCCATTTACCAGTCAGAGGAAATAAGAACCTTGGTGGAATTGGATGGGTAACCTGTGGCTCTCTGGTGGTTATCATTTGTTTTGTTTGTTTTTTGGTTTATTATTTATACATTTCATTAATTTTACAATCCATTTAACATTTCGAAATTTGACTTCCTTCCCCCTCTTTCTGCGGTTCCTTAAATTTGTTTTTTCATATCTTCTGCATATCCAAATTCCTTTAATTATCTACTATAAAGATATACTCTTATAAATCTGCAATCTACTGTTGGGAAAACGCCCTGGGCAGGGACGGCAGATTCCCCAGTACTTCGGAACGTCTTTCCGTGGCGTCTCTGGCTGGCATCCTCCCTCTGTCCAGAGTGCCAGTAATAGTGGACTCTTCCACTATTCTTGCATTTCTTGCATTTCCCAGCAAGAAGAAAGACTCATCTGTAGAACTAAAACTTCCCTAAACTGCAGTTCCCTAAACTACAGTTCCCAGCCCCTTTAACAAACCACAGGCCCTAGCATTCTCCATGACTCTCGAAGTGGCATCGGAGTGTTTTTAATGACCGCGTGAAATCTGCACTTTCTTTCGTCGGTTGTGAACCCGGTGCCAATCGGCTCCTCCGGGTGACTCTGGATTCTCCTTTAAAAAGAGGGGGGACCAGATCCATCTCTCTCTGGCTGCATTCACACCATTCATTTAAAGCAAATGTCTTCCCCCTAAGAATCCTGGGAACTGCGGTATGTTCAGGGTGCTGGGACTTATAGCGCTGTGGGGGGTAAACTACAGTTCCCAGGGTTCTTCGGGGGAAGTCATGGGCTTCAAATGCCCGTGAAAGGTTCTTTCTTTCCTATCAATCATTTTGCAAACCGTTACCACCACCCCTTCTCAACAGCAACAGCAAAAACCCAGCAACCTCTCCTTAATTTCACTGTTTGGGTTTTTTCTGGGTCACTGCCCCCCACCACCCCATGGCTATGCGCTTATTAAGGGCACCAGCAACAAGGAGTCTTGTGAGCAATTCTGGAATCAGTCTTGGTGACTCACGCCACCTGGGGTTCCTTTGGTTTCCATGATGCCAGCGAAACAGGAACAGAAAGAGATCTTGCCAGGAAACTTCATTTATTAATTGTGTTTCTCTGCTACCTCTTTCTCCAATCAGCTCAGGGCAGCGCATGCGATTCTGCCCCTCTCCCTGCTCCATTTTATCCTCACGGCAATCCTGCAAGGTGGGCCAGGCTCTGGGAAAGAGACTGGGCAAAGGTCCCACAGCGAGAAATGGTGGGAGACACATGCAGGCAAACAAATATCTGTTTTTCTGGCTGGAATCCAACACCAATGGCTACGTTGCCTGGGCTGAACTCTTCCCAAACCCTTACGTTGTTGATTGAGCATTGGAAGCTGCCTTGTCCTGAGTCAAACCATTGGTCCATCTAGCCTAGTGTTGTCACCTCTGACAGGCAGCCACTCTCTGGCATAGCTGTCAACCCTCCCTTTTTTTGGCGGAAAACTCCCTTATTCCAATGCCGCTTCCCGCTGCTATCCCGGATAGTTGATATCCCTTAAATTTCCCGGATTTCAAAGGAAGCAGCTCCTCTCCCTCCCTGCCAGCCAGGGAGGCTCCTCAGCTGCGTTGCTTGGCTGCCAATAAGGAGTCTGAGACCGACTGGGGGCGGAGCTTGCATGCCTTGTGCAGCCAGACCCTCACGCCCAACCAGACAGACAGCCTGCCTGCCGTCTATGCGCTCGCTCTTTCGCTCACCCGTTCGCGCGCAGCCTCTGGAGCGCAGGGTGGCGAGGCTACTTGGTGCCATTGCACCGCCCTCGTGACATCCCTTATTTTCAAATCCGAAGGTTTGAAAAAATCCTTTATTTTCAAATCCGAAAGTTGACAGCTATGCTCTCTGGGGGTCTCAGGAAGAGGTTTACTCATCACCTGAGCTTATTCCTAGGTCCACGTAACTTATCTAAGGAGCAAAGGCACTTGCTCAGGTTTCTGCTCCCTGTACCTTATTGGTGCCTTTGATCAGGAACTGAGCTCTCCAGAGTCTGTTGGACTCCGAATCCTATCAGCCTCAGCCGGCATGACCAATTGTCAGGAATGATGGGATTTGTAGTACAACAGCAGCAGGGAAGCCAATGCTAGGGGGTGATGGGAGTTGTAGTCCAGCAGCAGCAGCAGGAGGGCCAATGAACAAGGATGATGGGAGTTGCAGTCCAGCAGCGTCAAGCAGGCCAGTGGCCATGGATGATGGGAATTGTAGTCCAGCAGCGTCAAGCAGGCCAATGGCCATGGATGATGAGAATTGTAGTCCAGCAGCGTCAAGCAGGCCAATGGCCATGGACGATGGGAATTGTAGTCCAGCAGCGTCAAGCAGGCCAATGGCCATGGACGATGGGAATTGTAGTCCAGCAGCATCAAGCAGGCCAATGGCCATGGGTGATGGGAATTGTAGTCCAGCAGCGTCAAGCAGGCCAATGGCCATGGGTGATGGGAATTGTAGTCCAGCAGCATCAAGCAGGCCAATGGCCATGGATGGTGGGAATTGTAGTCTAGCAGCATCAAATGCACGACAGGCTCCCCACCTCGCCTTGCATTCTGGCCCCTCTAATCCCTTATCACTGTTTTGCAGCTCAAACTGCACATCCTTCTTCCCCACGTGGATTGACAGCCGAGCTCCCCTGGCCCAGCCCCTTAGAACCTGGCTGGCTGTTGCCCCATCAATGCTGAGCCTGAGGCTGGACAGTCAAGCCAAGAGGCCCTGACCGGCATATGAGGGTGACTGCCCATCCCTGTTAGCTCTATCCACTCCTTTGAGCTCAGCAAGCAGGAGACGTTGTGATCTTAGCTCAGCCTCGATTGCATGGGTCATTTGAGGCACACATAGAGCACCCATTCCCTTCCATCAAATTGGGGTTGACCCTGCCGTTAGACAGACTGGGGCAGCCACCTCAGGCACCGAGCACAGGGAAGAGTGGGGCAGGCAGAGGAAGGGTTAAATAGGGACACACATATTACCATCTTGTGCTTTTTCCAGGACATCGGCAGGGAGGGCAAATGGATTTGACAAATTGCAAGGCTCACGCTCTGTGCCTCTTGACCAAACCCATTTCTCCTGAGTGCAAAATGAACAGGGGGAACATTGATGAGCGAAGGCAATTCTATATGAAAAGGGAACAAACAGGACCCACAAATCTATTATTATTATTAATATTATTACTGAGATCTCGTTCGCCCTAAATTGAACCGTGAAAAGCCCTTTGTGAAACCCACTCCAGGCATTTGCATTTTAAAGGCAAGTGTTACGTAACTCCCCCTCAACCCTTTTTCAAAATTCCATTTTATCTAATTTACCCATATGAAAACCGGCACTTAATGAACCAGGGTACACGAAGTGAATTTTTGAGTGGAGAGCCTTTCTGAACGCACACAACCTCTTCAAATTGGTCTCTCTTTTTTGGTGGGGTTGTAATGAAACTGCCAGAGGAACTTTTGAATTTTTTTTTTTGTATAGGGCAACCAGCTCTGAAATGGAGCAGGAGAGTTTGCCACCTTTTCCCCACAAGCTTTCTCCAGCGAAACAGCAGGGGAGACCATTTATTTCAAGCCCTGCTGATGGGCTTTCTGGAAGCATCTTCCTGGCTGCTGCTAAAATAGAAAGATGGCTGGAAGCCTTACACACTTACCTAAGATAAGATAAGATAAGATAAGATAAGATAAGATAAGATAAGATAAGATAAGATAAGATAAGATAATTTATTTATTGTCATTGCACAAGTACAAGCACAATGCTATAAAAGTGTAGAGAGCCAGTGTGGTGTAGTGGTTAAGAGCAGTGGACTCATATTCTGGTGAACCGGGTTCGCTTCCCCGCTCCTCCACATGCAGCTGCTGGGTGACCTTGGGCTAGTCACACTTCTCTGAAGTCTCTCAGCCCCACTCATCTCACAGAGTGTTTGTTGTGGGGCAGAAAGGGAAAGGAGATTCTTAGCCGCTATGAGACTCCTTCGGGTAGCGATAAAGCGGGATATCAAATCCAAACTCTTCTTCTTCTTCAACGAAATTGCATGCCATCCCGTAAAAACCAGAAAGAAGAAGAAAAAAAAGCACAAAACACACACACACACACCAAAAAAAGCCAGAGCAAGCTTTGTTGAACTCTGTGGGACATCAGTATTATTATTACTGACTATTATTATTTAAGACTTATTGGGTTGTATCCAACGAAGGCATTTCACAAACAAAAAACAAACCTCTGAGTAGGTGTGGTTAGGTGTCTAATGTATGACTCTGTATGATTCAGAAAAAGCAACCGCTTTTTGTTCCACCAATCTGAAGCTTATGTATTTATTTATTTTTATCCATAAGAATATTTAGAAAACCACCAGCTCATTCAAAAATATCATGGTGCTGTACAAGAAACCACCAGAAACCAATCGGAAAAAGTAACCGGGCGCCAAATCCAATTAACTCTCTAAAAACACTTGGCAAAGCAAACCCATTTTCAGCAGGCGGGCAAAAGAACATGGATTGTAGATGCCTGCCTGGTTTCTGAAGGAACAGAGCTCCACTTATCCAGCACTCTTGTAATTTTGACTCTGGGGCAGTTTCATAAACTTCAAAATGGAGTCTGGAGATAAGCAGGACTGTTGGGTTGGCCAGCTTGTTGGAATGACCCACCCAGCCTCTAAAGGTAAAGGGACCCCTGACCGTTAGGTCCAGTCACGGACGACTCTGGGGTTGCGGCGCTCATCTCGCTTTACTGGCCGAGGAAGCCGGAGTACAGCTTCCGGGTCATGTGGCCAGCATGACTAAGCGGCTTCTGGAGAACCAGAGCAGCGCACGGAAACGCCGTTTACCTTCCCGCCGGAGTGGTACCTATTTATCTACTTGCACTATTTGGTGTGCTTTCAAACTGCTAGGTTGGCAGGAGCAGGGACCGAGCAACGGGAGCTCACCCCGTCGCAGGGATTCGAACCGCCGACCTTCTGATCGGCAAGCCCTAGGCTCTGTAGTTTAACCCACAGCGCCACCCACGTCCCTCTAAAACTTTAGGTCAAAAACAAGAAGCCATGGTAGTTGAAGAGATGCAGACTCAGAAGCCACGGTCCGTGGCCCCTGCTAATCCTCACTGATGGGGCCGGCCTGGGCATGAGGCAGGCTGAGGCAGCAGCCTCAGGTGGTGGAACCACAAGAAGCGGAGGAGAATACCCCGCTGCCTCTGCTGCTCATGGAGAAGCGGGTGGCAGCGACGGCTTCCAGCGAGGTAAAGGAAGTTTTGCCAGGGTGATGCAGCCTCTCTCTGTTTCGCCTCAGGCGGCAGAATGGAATGCTCTGCCCCTGTTCCTTGAGATCCTTTCCCTTGATTAAGGGTCCCTACAAAAGTCTTCAAGGAGAATATGTCAACCCTTAACATCTTCCCAGAAATCTGTGATTTGTTTGTTTGTGTCCCGGGTTGCCTAAGACCGTGGATCCTCCCTGCAAGGCACCTGCTGGAATTCCTGTTTGTGCATCTTTCTCGCACACAGAGGTCTTTATAGCTGCTAAATTCCAGCCACCGGGAATTGGTGCGTCACACAGAGATGCACACAGGTCTTTCAGGACGAATCAGAGCACACAGCAGCTTTTGTGCTCGATAGCTGTTGATTTCTGCCTTCTCAGAGGCAACGTCACATTTTGTTTTCCATCTCTTTGGAGGAATGCGGAGGCATCAGGCAATGTTTTAGGTGGGGGGTGGGCAGAGAGAAAATGCCATTTGACCAGGGAACATAGGGGGACAAAACATATCTGTTGCCGGAAGGTGGCAGACAAGGTGCTATCTAACAGTCTTATTTAGAAATTTCACTCCAGATGAGGGTTTACTTCTTAGCCTTTTCTTCTCCTGAAGATGCCGCAAGGCAGTGGAAGTTTAAGTTTTCCACCAACTAAGGTATCCCAGCACCCCTAGCGACCGATATTCAAAGGTAGAGTACCTCTGAACATGGAAGTTCCAGGTGAGCTTCAGGGTTAGACGTTAGGCTTCAATTGGCATTCCCTTCTCCTCAGCAGATTTCTCTAAACCCTTTTGTGGCGCTGTGGTCTAAACCACTGAGCCTAGGGCAGGGGTCTGCAACCTTTAAGACAAAAAGAGCCACTTGGACCCGTTTCCGAAGAAAAAAAAAAACCTGGGAGCCGCAAAACCATTGCGACATTTAAAACAAATATAACACTGCATATATTGTTTCTTACCTTAATGCTATATATACAAATATGCTATGTTTTTACATGAGTAGAATGTATCTTTTTGTTTAAAATGCATCTCTGGGTTATTTGTGGGGCATAGGAATTTGTTCATATATATATATTTTTAATATAGTCCAGCCCACCACATGGTCTGAGGGACGGTGGACTGGCCCAAGGCTGAAAATGGTTGCTGACCCGTTTTATATATTGATTTTATTCTGTGAACCGCCCTGAGACCCCGGGGTATAGGGCAGTATATAAACTCAATTAATAATAATAATAATAATAATCAGCACCAATCTGTTTGGGGCTTGGTGGCCCCAATACTGAACTGCATCATCTCTGAACTGTTAAGAGATCATTCTTACGTCATAAATTCAAGCTCTATTGCACCTGCAGACTTGGTAACTTAGGCATTGTAGTAGTAATAGTAGAAATAGCACTATTACTACTGCTAATAACAGTAATCATCACCACTATAGACGTACCCTGGCACCGCAGCACACTGGCAGCCTTTGTTTATTTATTTAATGAAGGCAGAGATAAAATTAGTGGCTCAACTCTAACTGTGTAGCTGCACTGGATTTGAAATGGCTTATATACATATACGAAATGGTTTTTATTTCCAAACTGCTTTGAGATTGTATTTAATGTATGATGCATCTGCAAAGCACCTTTTCTATGTGTCTCAGGGAGATTTGCAAACAGTTAAATCAGTTTTTAAAAACCAATTCCAAAATCCTCTGAAGAGAAGTTTGACCCTAAGGCGGAGAGGGACTTCTGTGCCTGTCACAGGACGGTCAGGGGAAGGTTGGGAGCAGAGGGAGGGGGGAGAAAGGAGCGAGACAGAGATGGCGTAGTGCAGTGGAGAGGTACCAGAGGAAAGGGAGGAGAAAGGGTTAAGCGGAAAGAGTCAGGTGGAGGAGGGAACCTGGGATGTTGCAGAGGGTCAGCACCGCCTGGGATCCCAGCGAGTGGGGGGAAAGAACAGCTCACAGGCTTTATAACATCACGGATGGAGGAGAGAAGGAGAGACAGAGGCAGGGAAGCTTCTCTTGCTGGTGTCCCCTCTCCTCCTCTTCTTCTCCCCTCTCCCACAATCCCAAACAATGACTCTCTCCTGCCGAGCTGTAGAAATAATCAGTTTCACTCTGGAAAAAAGGGGGCGGGATCACATCCCGAAAGCCTTTTAAACAAACACAGTGAGAGTGAGGCGAGAGACCAGCTAGGAGCCTAGAAGGGGATGAGCGTTACAGCGAGCAAGCGCCCCGGGAAAGAAATCTCAACTCCTCGGGGCTTTGCAAAGATCTCTCCCTCCACTGGTAAAGGAGCTGCTTGCTTTGCTTGTATCCGCCCCGGAGCCACGGCAAAGGTGTAAAAGAGCCACATGCGGCTCCGGAGCCGCGGGTTGCCGACCCCTGGCCTAGGGCTTGCCGATCAGAAGGTCGGTGGTTCGAATCCCTGCGACGGGATGAGCTCCCGTTGCTCGGTCCCTGCTCCTGCCAATCTAGCAGTTTGAAAGCACGTCAAAGTGCAAGTAGATAAATAGGTACTGCTCCGGCGGGAAGGTAAACGGCGTTTCCGTGTGCTGCTCTGGTTTCGCCAGAAGTGGCTTAGTCATGCTGGCCACATGACCTGGAAAAACTGTCTGCAGACAAACGCCGGCTTCCTCGGCCAGTAAAGCGAGATGAGCACCGCAACTGGACTTAACTGTCAGGGGTCCTTTACCTTTTTTTTTAAAAAAAGACATAATATTCACGTCTCCTTGCAGCACCAGAGTGTGCTGTGTGAAGGGATATCAGGAACACAGTGTGTGGTTTACGGGCTGGGGGCGCATTAGCCCTTCCCTCAACAGCCATGAGCGAAAATCCTCTCCCCTCTGCCCACAATTAGCCTTTGAAACCAAGGGTGGTATTCAGCTAAGAGTGGAACCATTGAAATTAATGGACCTAGATCATTATTAGTTGTTGAGAGCATTTGGACCCCAGTCTTCAGCCAAAGACTCTCAGAGCGGCTTATATACAATCAAAACAAGGCAGTCTCTGCCCCGCAGGCTTACAATCAAAAATAAAAAAATAAAAAAGCACGGCACACAAGGAAGAAAGGACAGGAAGGGAAGAGGAAAAAAGCAATCTCGAGGAATCAATTTTTAAACAGTTGTTCTTACAATGTTAAGCTGGCACAGTTCAGGGGCAGGAGATGCCTAATGGAGCTGGGTTTTCGGCAAAAAAGCTGGACTGAGTCCTGCTTCTCATCTCTCCCACTGAAGCAGCATGATGGAATGGCCACTCCCAGCTTAGTCATGATTGTTGACTTCAGTGGGATTGCTCGGAGTAAAACTTAGTGGACTACCACCCCAAACCTTCAGACCTTTCCATGTTTCCCCATGAAGATGGGACTCTAACTCCCTGACTATTTTGGTTAGAGCCAGCCCTATCATTCGGCCAAGTGAGGCAATGGCCTCAGGTTGCAGATGGTGGTAAACAGCATGGCCTTCCCCCTGGCTTTTGTTCCTGGCCATTCCCCGGTGTTGGAGGACCGAAATGTGTATGCTACAGTGCCTGTTCCATAGGTGTCGGCTCCCTGGGCTGGGCACCCACAAATTTCGGTGCCAGCGCCACACACGCTGCATGGCACCCACGGCCCTGGGCACTCCTGGCCATGCCCTCCACGTGCCCCTGTCCCAATCTTCCCTTCGATACTCCAAATAATCCAAATCCTACCATTTATTAATTTCTAGGACTGGGGGGGGGGGTGTTCCCCTCAAATCTATAGCAATATATTGTCCTGAAAACTAGCTATACGCTGCCACTAGCAGCACACACTAACTTGCCGCCTGCATTCGCAAATCGCTTTTCTGAAATGTCACATCAGAGAACAGGAGGGAGGCTGGTTATGAAAGCCAAACTGGAAAGTCATAACTCTGTCACTGTCTCACACTGGTGCTAAGTCGAGGTGTCAATGGACAATTATGGGTTATGGGGCCTACAAAACACCTACAGTAAGTCACCTCAGTTTGTTGTCTTCCCGTTTCAGGCTGGTAAGCTGAATAACACCTTTGATTGTATTCCTTGACACCTGCAAAGTTGTTTCTGCTGCTGTTTCCATCACATTGCCATACTACGCGGTAATCCATGAAAGTTGTATTTTACCGATAATAACTATAATAACGATGATGATCGATTGATTGCTTTTATATCCCACCCTTCCTCTCTGAGGAGCCCAGGGCGGCAAGCAAGCACACAATTTAAAAAGAAAAAGAAAAGAAAAACAGATTGAAACGTTCTAGAAACCATTGCAATTTGAAACATCTAAAAGCAGTCACAGTTTAAAAATAATAATCACCATTATTATTGTTTGCACTCCCTATAAAGAGCAACTTATATAGTATACAAAACAGGTTATCACTTATGTAAAACCATAAACGTAGAATAAAAATATGAAAGAACAGAAATGTCTAAAATTGTTCTTTATAAAAAGGACAAATTCTACCCCACACCACTAAAAAATGAGCAGTACCACAATATGATTTATGCTAAAAACCCAAAGCCTGGGAAAAGTGAGATGTCTTAGCCTGGCACCTAAACGCTGACAATCTCGGCACCATTAATGTTTCCCTAGGAGAGCATTCCACAACAGGCCTGCGAGGTAGGCCAGGTTGAAAGATAGTGAGTAGCCCAAGGCCACTTAGTAAATTTCATGGCCAAGTGAGGATTTGAACCTGCTTCTCTCTCACAGTCCTTGGCCAGCTGCTGTTCAGTGTTAACCTGAGCTTGACATTCCCCAGCTGCCCAAAAGAGAGAGAAATATCACTTGCTTGCTTACATCTTTCTGTAAATTTCACTGAGATATTTACTTTCAGATACCTGTAAATCTGGCATGCAGGTGGTGCTGTGGGTTAAACCACAGAGCCTAGGGCTTGCCGATCAGAAGGTCGGCGGTTCGAATCCCCGTAACGGGATGAACTCCCATTGCTCGGTCCCTGCTCCTGCCAACCTAGCAGTTCGAAAGCAAGCCTGTGCAAGTAGATAAATAGGTACCTCCCTAGTGGGAACGTAAACGCCGTTTCCGTGCCCTGCTCTGGTTCGCCAGAAGCGGCTTAGTCATGCTGGCCACATGACCCGGAAGCTGTTTGCGGACAAATGCCAGCTACCTCGGCCTATAGAGCGAGATGAGCGCGCAACCCCAGAGTCGTTCGCGACTGGACCTAGCGGTCAGGGGTCCCTTTACCTTTTACCTGTAAATCTGGATCTGGTGATCAAAACCACACAAATCTTGTTCACACCAGACCTCTCCTTCTGAGCAAAAAAAGAAATAAGATGAAAAGCCACTTGTCCCAAGTCTTGGAATGCTGTTTTCCGCAGGACGGCCAAGAAACATCAAGGCCACCAGCTCATCCTTCCCTCACAAATATTTAGACCGCGAAGTCTGAACTGTTGTGTTTTTCTGTTTGTTTGCTCTAGATTTTGCTTTCGTGCATTTGTCGAGTTAAAGCTCATGAAAGAGAAGGAACGTTTGCACAGTTAACTACAATGTCCAAAATAAACACCCTGTCCTCATTCCCCACAAAATTGGCTGGCCAGGAAGGCCTCCTCACACAGCTCTCAGGAGATGTGTAGGAAGGCTGGACAACAGGTTGGGGGAATCTCAGGCTGAGGGCTGTATGTGGTCCTCAAAACCAATCTACCTGGCCCTCGCACCTCTCTCTCCAGTCAAGCAGGAGGCATTTATCAGAGTTGAAGGACAAGTTCCATCCAGGCAAAAACGCGGAAGGAGGGCTCAGGTCAGGACCGGTGAGGGCTGAGTTCATACCCTCCATCATCCCGCTGGTCAAAATCTGGACAGGACCCAAGAGGGAAAGGGGGGCGCTTTGGGGTTGGGTCTGGAGGCAATCGCAGTTGTGGCATGGAAACTGCATCACGCTCCCTCTGCTGCTAGGCCTCGAAGCACTGACCTTGCATCAGCTGGGCACGGGACAGCACAGCCAGCAGCAGTGCCTTGGGACAGTCACATGAAGTCTATATGGCACTCCTGGCTTCTCCCCATTCTTCCTGGTCAGGTGACAGATCATTCAGGCCTGGGCCCCTGGATCAGCATGCCGAGCAAAGCCGAGGAGGCCATGTCTCTGAAGGGCACAAAGGAAGGGCAGGATGCGATCATGGGCAGAGTCAAGCGAGGATGCAAGAGCATGAGGAGCATAAAGAGAGCCTGCAGCAGAGAAGAAGAGGGAGAAGACTGGGAAGAGGAGATGTTGGAAGCTGGAGATGTGACCGGGATTAGTGAGCGGGGAGAGTCTGTGGCGGAGAGAAGTCCAGAATCAGAGGCAGAAGCTGAAGCAGGAGAGGAAAGAGGGCAAGAGGCTGAGATGAGTCCGGCTGGTGAAGAGTCCTGAGTGTCTCCCCCTCCTGCTGCGACAAGCTCCTCTCCCCACTTATCTCCCAGAACCAGAAGAGGCATGAAAAGGGCAGAAGAGAAATTAGGGTCATGCAGGCAAAGTCTCAGATTGCTTGGGCGGAAACCCTGGAGAGGAGGGGACTTAGGCAGCTGTGGGGAGGCAGAGATCTTCAGTCTCAGAAACTGCTTCATGGGGGCAAGACCTACCAGAGATGAGTTGCTGTGCTCATTAGGCCTGACACTCCTTTGCAGATCGCGTTTTTGCTAATAGAGAGTTAACTCCAACTTGCTCAGTGTGGTTTCCTGCTGGCTCATTCCTTCAGTCACTCTCCCCTCTCCTTTATCCTCACAACAGTCCTGTGAGGTAGGTTAGGCTGAGCGATGGTGATGTTCCAATGTTATCTGGTGAGCTTCATGGCTGAGTGGGGATTTGCCTAGCAGTGAAAAGACTACAAAGAAGGCACCCGGTGAGCCTCCGTGAGACAGTGTTTTACAACCCCGGCTGCCAACTCCAACAAGGCTGACACTATTTTTATTTTTTTAATGAGAAATTTGGTATCACACCAGAAGGCCCATGGTCAATCATTTTAAAGTGGAGGGAAGTCTTGGAGGACCCACATAATTACTTTTGTGGGCCAGATATAGGCCGTGGATCAGCCACCCCCTGCTCTGATCACTACACCACACTGTCCCACGCTGTCCCTCAGCTTCTTTGGTGACCAAATCTATTTGCTCCCGCGAAGGCCTGAAGAGAAATTGCCTTGAGGGTGAAGCACGACTCAGGAGAGTCTTGAGCTTCATTAGGAAGTCACTATCACACCTTCCAAGCTCGATGAAGATGCAGAGGAAGAAAGTGAGAGATGTTACCGTCTTGATGCTTCCTTTCATCTCAACATGAGGCGAGTCATGCGAGACAAACAGAAGCCTTTTAATTAAGGCCACCTTCCTATTTACAAGGTGATGGTATTAATAGCCTCTGAGGAGCTAACATGACGGAATGACCCAGAAATTGCTGCGTTTATCAGTGAGATCGGCCACCCCCCTTACCCTTGGTGATACTGTTTACCAGCTCCATCTGGTACGCAGGCTGAGACCCTCCATGCCTGCTGTCTGTCTCGCCAGAGTGGTGCATGCTCTAGTTATCTGTCGCTTGGACTACTGCAATGTGCTCTACGTGGGGCTACCTTAGAAGGTGACCCGGAAAGTACAACGAATCCAGAATGCGGCAGCTAGACTGGTGACTGGGAGCGGCTGCCGAGACCACATAACACCTGTCTTGAAAGACCTACATTGGCTCCCAGTACGTTTCCGAGCACAATTCAAAGTGTTGGTGCTGGCCTTTAAAGCCCTAAACGGCCTCGGTCCAGTATACCTGAAGGAACGTCTCCATCTCCATCGTTCAGCCCGGACACTGAGGTCCAGCGCCGAGGGCCTTCTGGCGGTTCCCTCGCTGTGAGAAGCCAAGGGCCTTCTCGGTAGTGGCACCTGCCCTGTGGAACGCCCTCCCACCAGATGTCAAAGAGGAAAACAACTACCAGACTTTTAGAAGACATCTGAAGGCAGTCCTGTTTAGGGAAGCTTTTAATATCTGAAGGACTATTGTAGTTTAATATTTTGTTGGAAGCCGCTCAGAGTGGCTGCGGAAACCTAGCCAGATGGGTAGGGTATAAATAATAAATTATTATTATTATTATTATTATCCTGTTTGCATCCCAAAATGCCCTTTTTTTTCCTGGTGCTCCGGCACAAGTCCTTGGACTCAGCTACATTGGCAAAGAAAAAGCGGTTTATATGCGTTGTATTTCATTATAACACTGTGGCACCAGATGGCGCTGTGGAGTTCCGCTTTTGCCAATCTGATTTCTCACACAAAGTTTGCAACGCGCTTAACTTGGAATGCTTCTTGGATGTGTCTAGATCCAGCCCTTGTGCCAGAGCGTCGGTGCAAAAGGTGCTCGCTCTGGCGTGAGTCAGCGGGGTCGTTCCAGAGCTTTGGTGCGCTCTGCTGATGAGCGCCAGAGCTCTGGAAAGGAAGATGTGCCCCTGGCTCCTGACGTCCCGATTTTGCAGACAAAAATACTGGAGGGTATGTAACCCGTAGGAAAACACTGCATTGGAGAACCGAATTAAATAGTAGTGGCTATCTTTGCATGTCCAACACATTTCTCTGCAAGGTCCCTTGATCATTTTGTGTCCTGCACCGCACCTCTAACACTATGCTGTCAGTTCTCTCAATGAAGCCACCGTCACCAGCCGTGGGGCTAATTTTAGCAGCCTCTGATGAGGCACAAAGGGCCCTTCTACCTCCCAGCCTTACAGCCTCGCCTGCGTTAACAAGGCCCTTCAGAGGGCAACTCATTGCCTGTTCTGCTCACAAACAGCGGGCTGCTGGGATTCTGAAGAATGCACAGATGTGGAAAGATGAGAAGGCATTTCCCCCCCATTGTGATGAAGAGGTCAAATCATTCTGTTTGTGTACACCCGCCAGGATTCTGCAGATGGGGACTGCTTGGTCAATGCGCCTCCAGAGCACAGCTGGCTCTCTCTGCATGCTTAGAGGCAGAGTTGTTTTTCTTGGAAGCAAGTGTTGTCTCTAATTAGGGACCTTGCCATCTGGGGCACATTATCCCCCTCTCTGGGCAAGTGGATCCCTGCAAGAAGGGAATGGAGCATTCCTAGAAACCCAGCATCTCAAGGACGCCCATGAAAAGTACACACCTCCCTTTCTCAGGGTCTTGTGCTTTTAATATCGGACAGGGAACAACTGGCGGTTCCTATGGTTATGGCGCAAATGTGCCTGGAGAGAGGGAGGGGCAAACAGCCCACAACCAATCACCTCTCCTGGGAAAGGTCACATGGACCGGGAAGTTGGCTGCATTTTGGATGCGGCACAGTATCTTCTCTTGGCTGTTTGCTGAGACCCAACGCTCGCCCTGCAGAGTAGGAAAAAGTAGATAGAGAAAAGGTTTTCTCCCTCTCTCATAACACTGGGAAATACCCTGAGAATCTGGAAACAGCCTCCATCCCTTCATTCCCCCACCATCACCGGCACTCCAACCAGCACAAGGCAGCTGTATCTGAGGGCTGCCATTTTAATTTCCCACAATGCCCCAGGGCAATGCTAAGTCGAGGGCATTGTGGGAAATTAGAATGGTGTTCTCTGAACTCAACCGTTTGGCTCGGATTGGAGTGGTGTTGCTGTGGTCAGCACTGTAGTTAGGTCTAGAATAATAGAGCTCTAGAGTTAAAATCCGGACCGATGTCAGCAGTGTCATTTTTCCCATTTCCCTCAAAAATAGCAAAACTGTCCATTTTGGCTCAACAACTTTGGGCAAAACTAAAAAACAACAACTCAACAACTTTGCAACTTTTCTGTCCGGATTTTCACTTTTTGAAATACAGTAACCCTAGTTGAAAGGCACCCTCAGGGGTCATCTAGTCCAACCCCCTGCCATGCAGGAATCACAGCTTATTGGTATAAGAAGGAACCTGCTTTGCCAGTGGCACTTGGCGGTGATCAGGGCTGCCAATGCTGCTTGCAACTTCCAAAATTTCAGGGTAGATGTATTGCTTTGTTTTCCATCAGTGCATAGGCTACAGTTTCCTGCTGAAATCCTGTAACTTTTCATACCACAAAAACTTTGGCTGTGTGTTGCCCTCTTCCCCCCTCCCCCCCAGTAGTGCCAGAATGTCTCTCCAGATGCCAGCAATACATTGCTGGACAACTCCTAAAGCAAAACATTGTGTGGCCGGTCCAGCGCGAATCCATCAAATCAAATATTATTTATTGCATTAGCCATATGGCCATAGCACATAATGAGAAACCAGGCGGAACCCTGTCGCGAATGTACATAAAATACAACAGATACATTTTGTACATTTTGTACAAATACATTTAAAAACTTTAAGTATAAAATCATGCTGAATGAAACAGATAAAATAAGAAGCAATAACAGGGCATGTCAACAGTGACTATGTCAGGAAGTTACATAGGTCTAGGGCAAGTTAGCCAAAGAGGTGGCCCTGAGTTTCAGTGCCTGTAAAATGTAGCTAGCCACACCATGTGTGACCAGGGGGTTGGCGTCTACCAATAAGTATTTCATGCGGTCGTCGTCCCGGGCGATGGTCGGTGGGATTAAGAGGAAAAGCCTGGGTCTAACTGTAACATATAGAGGGTAGTGAAAGAAAAAATGGATAAAGTCCTCTATCTTTCCCTTGTTGCATGGGCAGAGTCGAAGATCCAGCAGAGTATTGGAAAATACACCCTGTAGGAATGCTGTCGGGGTGGCGTGGAATCGTGCTAATGTGAAGGCCCTTCTTAACTTGGGATTTATCAGATCACTCAGATAATGGGCCGGAGATCTGACTGCCTTCACGCAAGGAAACCACGTGGATAATCTGGCCGCGTTGGATAGTGCTAGATCGAGGGCTTCATCCTTAGCTAAAATCCATTCGCGGATTTTATCTTTGTCCCATGAGGACAGGGCAGCGAAGTCTGGAAGGGAGTAGCGATCGCAGATGGTCTCCATGCCCTTTGACCAGGTGCGGCTGCCAATAAATGCTGTGAAGGCTTGTTTCGCTAATAGAGAGTTTGGAGTTTCTGCAAGCGATTTGTAGTAAGTGAATCCATCCCTAATGCCCTGTCGTTGGTTCGATGGCATGTTACGGAATACTCCTGCAATAACAATAACAACCTTAAAACCCAGCCTGGAGGGGGCCTGGATCAAATGAATCGGTCGCCTTTGCAGTCAATAACTCCAGCGAAGATGGACTCTGTGGTGCCTATTTAAAGACCTCACACCAGGAGCCCTCAGGTGGTGGAGCTGGAGGCGAAGGGAAGGCAGCTGGGCAGAATACCCTCTCCTGGCTGCAGGGAGCCTTCTCTGCTTCTGAGAGAGATGCCCCCAGCTGGGCAAAGGCAAGCAAGGAAGCAGCAGGAGGAATGTGTGGGTAACATTTGGCTTGGTGCAGCAGCAGCAGCAGGAGGAGGAGGAGGAGGAGAGCTGTGATGGCCTTGGGCTCTTGCAGCAGTCAGTCAGGAAGTTTGGGGGAAATAAACGTGGTGCCTCTTAAACAACAGGTGCTCTCTCTCCCTTTTTCTTTACCAGCAACAGACCCTGTGCCTGGGAAATCAGTGCCTCCCAATTGTCCGATTTTAATTTCCCAAATTGCCTTTGGGGAATTTCTTGCTACATTTTGTTCATGTGAAATCCTCAACTGGATATTCTTTCGGTCCTGTGGGATGCTCTCCCCAGCGAGGTCCACCTGGTTCCTTTGCTGACATCCTTTTGGTGCCAGGTATGAGACCCAGGTGGCGCTGTGGGTTAAACCACTGAGCCTAGGGCTTGCTGATCAGAAGGTTGGCGGTTCGAATCCCTGCGATGGGGTGAGCTCCCATTGCTGGGTCCCAGCTCCTGCCAACCTAGCAGTTTGAAAGCACGTCAAACTGCAAGTAGATAAATAGGTACTGCTCTGGCGGGAAGGTAAACGGCGTTTCTGTGTGCTGCTCTGGTTCGCCAGAAGCGGCTTAGTCATGTTGGCCACATGACCTGGAAGCTGTACGCCGGCTCTCGGCCAATAAAGCGAGATGAACGCCACAACCCCAGAGTCGGACACGACTGGACCTAATGGTCAGGGGTCCCTTTACCTTTATGAGAACTTTACCACCCCACCTGCAAGAAGAAGAAGAAGAAGAAGGAGAAGGAGGAGGAGGAGGAGGAGGAGGAGGAGGAGGAGAAGGAGAGGGAGAGTTTGGATTTGATACCCCGCTTTATCACTACCCAAAGGAGTCTCAAAGCGGCTCACATTCTCCTTTCCCTTCCTCCCCCACAACAAACACTCTATGAGGTGAGTGGGGCTGAGGGACTTCAGAGAAGTGTGACTAGCCCAAGGTCACCCAGCAGCTGCATGTGGAGGAGCAGAGACGCGAACCCGGTTCACCAGATTACGAGTCTACCGCTTTTAACCACTACACCACACTGGCAAGGCCTTTGATAGACTGAGTTGAGTTTGTTTTACTTCTAGTGTGCTCTTAAAACTTCCTATCACTGTTGAAGGAGGCTGTTTTTATGTTTGTATATACCGTACGAAATGTAAACGTTTCAAATGCCCCCCCATCACCACCGTATAACATATTTATGAATATGTTTGTAAATGTAAGTCCCTTGAACATTTTAAAAGCTACATTAAAAAATAAATAAGGGATGTGGGTGGCGCTGTGGGTTAAACCACATAGCCTAGGGCTTGCCGATCAGAATGTCAGCGGTTCGAATCCCCGTAACGGGGTGAGCTCCCGTTGCTCGGTCCCTGCTCCTGCCAACCTAGCAGTTCAAAAGCACATCAAAGTGCAAGTAGATAAATAGGTACCGCTCTAGCGGGAAGGTCAACAGCGTTTCCATGCGCTGCTCTGGTTAGCCAGAAGCAGCTTGGTCATGCTGGCCACATGACCCGGAAGCTGTACGCCGGCTCCCTCGGCCAATAAAGAGAGATGAGCGCTGCAACCCCAGAGTTGGTCACGACTGGACCTAATGGTCATGGGTCCCTTTACCTTTACCTTAAAAAATAAGTAAGTTTGTAATTTTAAAACAATTACACTAAAATCTCATATTAAGAGTACTACGATTTACATGCCTAGATAGACTTGCTGAAACAAAAATGGTGTTAGCAGGCGCCGAAAACAGTACAGTGGAAGTCCCTGCTTTACATCAATGTGCTGGGAGTTCCAAAGTGAAGGTGCTGCCACACTCATAGAATCATAGAATTGTAGAGTTGAACAAGACCATGAGGGTCATCCAATCCAACCCCCTGCAGTGCAGGAATCCTTTGCCCAATGTGGGGTTCGAACCCACAATCTTGAGATTAAGAGTCTCCTGCTCTACCAACTGAGCTCTTATTTATTGCAAGTGTGGAATGAACATTACGGGACACTTGTAAAAGTGTCAGTTCTGCAGATCTAAGGGGTCAAGCGGGCACCTATAGGGTGCAATGATCCTTGAAGTGAACTGTTCCCAAACCTTCGAGGACTATGTACTATATGGTAATAGTAACATATGCATATAATAGAAACATTCCAGACATTCTGGAAACTAAGGGAGCTGGGTATGTTTAGCCTGGATTAGAGGAGACTGAGAGGAGATATGACAGCCATCTTCAAAATACCTCAAGGGCTGTCCCATGGGAGATGGAGCAAGCTTGATGTCCCTGCTCCGAAGGGTAGAACCTGAACCAATGGCTTCAAGTTACAAGAAATAAGTTTCTGACTAAGCATCAGGGGAAACTTTATGACAGTAAGAGCTGTTTGACTGTGGAATGGTCTCCCTCCGTAGGTGGTGGACTCTCCTTCCTTGGAGGTTTTAAAGCAAAAGTTGGATGGCCATCTGTCATGGATGCTCTAGCTGAGATTCCTGCATTGCAGGGGGTTGGACTAGATGACATTTGTGGGTCCCTTCCAACTCTACAATTCTATGTTTCTATGAATTTGGCCTGGCAACATCCCCTGAATATTACTTGCTGGAATTCCCAAGTGAGCTGTCGCACTGAGCTTCTGCATCCAGGCTTCCCATAGGAGCATCTGGTCGGCCATTGTGGGAACAGGTTGCTGCACTCATCGGAACACTGGCCTGATCCAGCAACACTCAACTCACATTCTCTTCCAACCTTTGTTTCCCCTCTAGCCCTTTCAATGCGCAGCAATTACAAGAGGCACCTCCTAAACCTCCTTGTCTTCTGTCTGGGGCAGGTGATGCCTTTTGTGAACTCTGAAGCCACCATCCTGCTCGGTCACTAGGCTGCTGTGGCCTTACCTTGACTTCTTCAAAGCCATCTTCAGCCGCGAAGAATAACCTGTTCTGCGACTCCCTCAAGGCCAGAGTACTCATAGCTATGCATTCTTCCTGCTGCTATGGCTGCGCTGTGAAAAGCCAGACATTACAGACAGAAAAGAATCTGAAGCTCTGGAGCCCCAACAAGCCGCAAGGGCTTCAAGGGCAGATGGATGGTAACTTTCAAAGAGCTCTCTGCAATATTCAATTGTATTCACTTACTCTCTTTAGATAGTGGCAGTATTGCTGTTGCGACTTCCATTGGACCCAATTACCACCTGGTGGTGGGTCCCAACCCACAGTTGAAGACCAGTGCACTAGGCCCCTGCTGCTCTTCATGGTGGCCCACAGATTGGTGTCAGTCCACGAGGCATCAGCTGCTGGTCCACGGCGACTGCGTCACAGCCAAGGTTGGGTACCAGTCCCTGGCACATTGGTGAAGTGGGTGTCAGGGTTGCACCAGATGAGCAGGAGTGGTGGCAAGCCCCCCTAGGCGAAGCGGCAACCATGGAAGAGTCCAGAGAAATGGAGGGATTCTTACCTGAAGAAGACTGGTGGCGACACGCCTCAGAAGAGGAAGAAGCAGATGGGGAAGAGGGAAGGCCAGAACAGGAGGAGGAAGAAGTTGAGCCAGAATCAGGCCCTTGTGAGGAGAGGAGCCGGCTGACCCCCTCCCCTCCTCCCATCTCAGCTGTAGAGCGTAGAGCTGAGAAACGGAGGGAGCAATTGGAGGCAGTTGCAGCTTGTAAAAGGCATGGTGATGAGCTGGCTACTTAAGGAAGGCTGGCTGCTTCCCTCACCAGCACCTGCAACTGCTCTGCTGAAGCACGTAGTTGTGCCTGCTCATCCTGCTCCTGACTCTGTGTACCTGACTCCTGGCTTCCCCCTGACCTCGGCTTGTGACTTTGGCTTGTGACTCCTGGCTTCCTCCTGACCTCGGTTTTGTGACTTCGACTTCTGACTCCTGGCTTAATCCTGACCTCGGCTTCCTGACTTCTGGCTTGAACTGACTTTGGCTGGCTTCTGACCCGGACTGTTTAACCTCGGCTTTATCAGACTGACTGCTGCTCTGCAGCGCGCCAACTTGTTGGCGTCCTAACAGTGGGTAAGAATTGCCAGTCCACGACATTAGATAGTTTGAGAAACTCTGTTCTAGGCTACATTGTGAAGCTCTGGCAGCTTTATGAAAGCGAAAAACAAAAGAGTCCACCCCATCCCTCAGCCGGAGAAACTCCTTCCCCATCCATCTCGGAAGCAACTCTGCCAGGTGAGCTGTGGCCGGTGGCTATGAGAGAAAGGACCCTTCTCGTAGAGGGACTCCCTCCCCAGATAGACCCGCCGGGCCCCTACTGTAACATCTTCTCCACCAAGTAAAATACCCCTTTCTTTCGTTTCCCTCCTGGTATTTTAAACGGGGGGGGGGGGGAGATGGAGGAAATTTGTTTTCTCCTGTTCCAGAATGTAGGACCCGTACCAATGGATTGAAGTTACAAGAAAGGCGATTCAAACTAAACATCAGGAAGAACTTTCTGACAGTAAAAGCTGTTTGACTGTGGAACAGACTCCTACGAGAGGTGGCGGGCTCTCCTTCCTTGGAGGTTTTTAAACAGAGGTTGGATGGCCATCTGTCACAAATGCTTTAGTTGAGATTCCTGCATTAGAGGGTTGGACCAGATGACCCTTGTGATCCTTTCCAACTCTACAGTTCTATGATACTATGTTGTGATTTTAATACTGTTTAGCTCTGTGGATTTTATCCTACTGCTCTTGGTTTTAAATTGATTGAACTCCAGCCTTTTATTTCTTTGGTCTGTTGCTTTGAATCAACTGTTTTTGACTTTGTTGTTGCAGGGTTTCTTCGCCTCCTTGCTGTTGAAATGTTACTTTGTTTTATGGTGCATGCTGCACAGGGAACATTTGTTACGGAGAGCACTTTTTTTTTAAAAGGGGAAAAAAGAACTGCAAGTGAATAAATGCCTATTGCAAATTCACTTCCGGCATTCTCACACTGGTTCCCCTCTTAAATCTTTCCCTTGCACAAGCACGCGCACACGCACACACACACACACACACTTCCCTTGTCCTGGTACTGCATTGCCACATGGAGGTGGCAACCACAACAGAGGCTGGAAGCAAACTCATGACTGCCCAGGCAAGCTTTGTGCAAGATCAAGGTCAGGACCCTGGACAGCAACAAAGGTGCTGAGTCAGAGGTCAAGATGCATCATTTCAGGACCACGGACAGCAATTCTGCAGGAAAGGGGGACTAAGTTGCCTCAGCACTGGCAGACCTTTATAAGGGAGCCTGGAGCATTTGGTCTACAGCCGGTGAGTCAGGAGTCTGGACCCACTCCTAGCTTGATGTAAGGTGAGTCACAAGAGCAGCAGCACTACTGTACATATTTAAGGTAAAGAAATAAGAAGTGGGTCCCCAGTTGCATATTAGTCCCAGGTTTCAAGATGTGAAAGATTACTGGGCTAGAGGATCTAGAAGGGAACTAAATAGGAAAGCTTCAGGCTTTTTTTCAAATGTAAATTTAAAGATCGTTTTAAGCTCGTTATAAACCATCTCCCAATATTTTTGGGCGTTTTTGCACCTTCCTACTAGGCATAATTGGCGATGAGATTCCCAGGAAGGCACGCAACTTATTTCTCTATGCAACAGCTGCGGTCAGAATAGTATACGCTGGAAATAATAATAATAATAATAAATAATAATAATAATAATAATAATAATTTATTTATACCCCGCCCATCTGGCTGAGTTTCCCCAGCCACTCTGGGCGGTTCCCAGTCAAGTGTTAAAAACAATACAGCATTAAATATTAAAAACTTCCCTAAACAGGGCTGCCTTCAGATGTCTTTTAAAAATAGGATAGCTGCTTATTTCCTTGACCTCTGCTGGAAGGGCGTTCCAAAGGACGGGCGCCACTACCGAGAAGGCCCTCTGCCTGGTTCCCTGTAACCTCACTTCTCGCAATGAGGGAACCGCCAGAAGGTCCTCGGCTCTAGATTTCAGTGTCCGGGCTGAATGATGGGGGTGGAGATGCTCCTTCAGGTATACAGGACCGAGGCAGTTTAGGGCTTTAAAGGTCAGCACCAACACTTTGAATTGTGCTCGGAAACGTACTGGGAGCCAATGTAGATCTCTCAGGACCGGTGTTATGTGGTCCCGGCGGCCACTCCCAGTCACCAGTCTAGCTGCCGCATTCTGGATTAATTGCAGTTTCCGGGTCACCTTCAAAGGTAGCCCCACATAGAGTGTATTGCAGTAGTCCAAGCGGGAGATAACCAGAGCATGCACCACTCTGGCGAGACAGTCTGCGGGCAGGGAGGGTCTCAGCCTGCATACCAGATGGAGCTGGTAGACAACCGCCCTGGACACAGAATTGACCTGCGCCTCCATGGACAGCTGTGAGTCCAAAATGACTCCCAGGCTGCGCACCTGGTCCTTCAGGGGCACAGTTGCCCCATTCAGGACCAGGGAGTCCCCCACCCCTGCCCACCCCGTCCCCCACAAACAGTACTTCTGTCTTGTCAGGATTCAACCTCAATCTGTTAGCCGCCATCCATCCTCCAACCGCCTCCAGGCACTCACACAGGACATTCACCGCTTTCACTGGTTCTGATTTAAAAGAGAGGTAGAGCTGGGTATCATCCGCATACTGATGAACACCCAGCCCAAACCCCCTGATGATCTCTTCCAGCTGCTTCATATAGGTATTAAAAAGCATGGGGGAGAGGACGGAACCCTGAGGCACCCCACAAGTGAGAGCCCAGGGGTCTGAACACTCATCCCCCAACACCACTTTCTGGACACGGCCCCGGAGAAAGGGCTGGGCGAGCGTCCCAGGGTGGCGCCGCCTGTGGTGAACGTCCCAGCGGGTGAGACACCCATGGAGGCGGAGCAAGCCACCCATGGGGGCGGAGTGAGCCGCCCATGGCGGGCTGCTTCCTGGGCGGGGGGGGGGGGGGGAGGGAGCCGTGCCGCTTTGCCAGCAGCCTTCCTCCCTTCCCTCTTCCTTTTGACATCTCAGAAGAGGCCCCCCCCATGAAGCAGCCCAGGAGCGGGGGGCAACAGCGTGCCTCCCGCCCATGACTCCCAAGCCTCCCCCGAGCTGTCAAAACGAGGGGGGAAGGGGGGAAGGCCGCCAGCAAGGTGGCGCAGCTCCGCCCCTTCCCCTGACGGCTCGGGGTAGGCTTGGGAGTCACGGGTGGGCAGCGCGCCAAATGTCACCCCCCTCAGTGATGACACCCGGGGCGGCCCGTCCCCTTCCTCCGCCCCTGGTCCAGCCAGCCCCTGACATTAACATAATTTTAAACAGACCCACATTAAACTACAATTCCTGGAATTAAAAAAAACAAAAAACATAGCGCACAGCTGCAAGGTTATAAGACCTCATTAAAACAGTTCAGAAGAAGAAGAGCCTTATGATGGGTGCATTTATATTGTCATGCACTGTTCCAAAAATCTCTGAAAGGTTACCAAACTCCAGATTCAGTTGCATAATCATTCTTCCCCAGTGAGCAGAAACATATTATATCAATTTATTCATATCCATGATGTCCCAGGTCTTAATCAGCCATTGCAATTCTCCCACAACGTGTTTTGTCTTCCAGCTCCTTGCTAACCCTTTCTTGGGTGCTGTCAGAAGGTTCAGAATCAAAGTCTCGCCTTCAGTCGACGCAGGCTAAACCAGTTTGATGTGGAGTAAGAGAACTGCAGACCCAGTGCCGGATTTACATATGAGCTAAACAAGCTATAGCTTAGGGCCCCAATCTCTTGGGGGCCCCAAAAAATTAAAGGGAAAAAAGCTGCATGTACATTTCCAAAATATAAGATAAAAAACAAATAAAATAAAACCTACATACCAGCAGCAGTGTTTTGTGTTGTGTAGGCTCCTATGATGTAAGCCTGCTAGCCTGCTCCCTCAAATATCACTGGTTTGCTCCTTTCTATATATAGGGTGCCTACATTCTGCATGGACTGGTTGCATGGCAACACGTGCAAATGGCTTTAGATACCTATTAGGTCCATAAATGACCATATAGCATCTATTCAACACCAAAACCAGCGACAATTTGTTGTTGACAAAGGACAGCTGGACATAGAAAGGGCCCCATTACCTTCAGTAGCTTAGGGACTCATCAAACTTAAATCCAGCTCTGGCTGCAGCGCAATCCTATACAGAGGTAACAGCCACACAAGGAGAGCCCCGAAACTGAACCAGGTCAGGGGCCTGTCTAGTCCTGCCTTTTGATCTCACGGTGTCCAACCAGATGATTCCGAATGCTTAGAAAAGCTGTGGGCGAAATGGGGACTTTCAGTCTCGTCAACTCAACTGGTTCATGAGGCAAAACCCAACAGGAATGAGCTGTTGTGCTCATTAGGCCTGACATTCAGCCAAGTCAGTTTTTGCTAATAAAGAGTTAACTCCAACTTTAAACAGTGTGATTTACTGCTGGCTTGCTCTTTGACGAACATGGCTGTTCCTCTCCCAAAGCCATGCAAGTTAGTGACCATCTTTACCCCTTGTGGGAGAAAATCCCATAGTTTAACTATGAGATGGATGCTGTCTTCTGCAACGGGGACTAAAACTGAGAACCTGATACACTTCCACTGAGCTAAGGACCTTCCCCCAGGGGTCAGGTGCCAGGAGTTTAAATATGGGACCTTCTGCAAATCAACCCTGGGTTCTGTCACTGAGCTCTGGAACAAAGGAATCTGTCTTGCACTTAGTCAGACTGTAGCTACATCTAGCTTAGTATTGAATTAGGCTTTCTTTGGTGGGTGGGTGTTTTGTGCTGCTTTTTGTTTTGTTTTTTCTTTGTTTTTACGGGGGCATGCAATTTCGTTGCACTTGTATAGCGTTGTGCTTGTACTTGTGCAATGACAATAAATTATCTTATCTTATCTCTTATTATTATCATAGAATCATAGAATCATAGAATCCTAGAGTTGGAAGAGACCACAAGGGCCATCCAGTCCAACCCCCTACCAAGCAGGAAACACCATCAAAGCATTCTTGACAGATGGCTGTCAAGCCTCTGCTTAAAGACCTCCAAAGAAGGAGACTCCACCACACTCCTTGGCAGCAAATTCCACTGTCGAACAGCTCTTACTGTCAGGAAGTTCTTTCTAATGTTTAGGTGGAATCTTCTTTCTTGGAGTTTGAATCCATTGCTCCGTGTCCGCTTCTCTGTAGCAGCAGAAAAAAACCTTTCTCCCTCCTCTATATGGCATCCTTTTATATATTTGAACATGGCTATCATACCACCCCTTAACCTTCTCTTCTCCAGGCTAAACATACCCAGCTCCCTAAGCCGTTCCTCATAAGGCATCGTTTCCAGGCCTTTGACCATTTTGGTTGCCCTCCTCTGGACACGTTCCAGCTTGTCAGTATCTTCTTGAACTGTGGTGCCCAGAACTGGACACAGTATTCCAAGTGGGGTCTGACCAGAGCGGAATACAGTGGTACTATTACTTCCCTTGATCTAGATGCTATACTCCTATTGATGCAGCCCAGAATTGCCTGCACGGGCCTGTAGCAGCTCTCTGGGATTTCAGATTTCAGACATGGAGGTATCAGGGCTGAACCTGGGACCTTTTGCATGCAAAGCATATGTTCTACCCCTGAGCTGTGGCCCTGCCATAGAAGATCAGTGGCCACGCTCCATGCTTCCTCTACTCTTCACCTCTTACATAGAAGACCCATCAGAGAGAGCTTAACTGAAGGTTTCTTGGGGGGAAACATTTACGGAGCTGAAAGAGGGGGGGAAAGAAGGAAATGCAACGGAATATTTTGCAAATCCGGTTGGGTTGGCGGAGAGATGGACCCAGGAGAATGCAACGTTATTCCGATAGCTTGCCATGTGTTCGGTCTTATGCTGAATCATCTCTCCGTTGGCACATGGTTCTGGCATGTGAAGGATAGGGAAACGAAGAGACAAAGGTGCGTGTTTATTGTTTCTTCAGGGGATAACATGAATCAATGCTCGCCAGGGTGGCTGAGCCGGAGTTGGAACGCCTCCGGAAAGCCTTCCTGAGTTGGAACATGAGAAGCTTCCCAGCAACCTTTCCCAGAGGCCTTTGCAAGAGAATCCGCTTCGAGGCTGAAGGCTGAGAGCTTCAGGCCAGGAGAGAAATTCTGCAAGCACCACGTGGCTGCCGCCACTCATGCTGTTTCTTTGATTAAAAAATGCATTTGGCAAGGATCTGCATTTGGCGGAGGAGCAAACAAATTCATAACTCAGCGGCCTTGCAGAAACTCTGCTGCGAAAGCAGAAAAATTTGGAGCACAATTCCTGTCCGCCCCCACACTTACCTGGGGTTTAACAGAGGCAAGATTTCCTACTCCAAGGGGGATTTTAGCCGGATCAGATTCTCCTTCCAGTGTAACACTATTGTGGGGATAAAAGTGATATGATAGATCAAGCAACTGTATCGGGAGTGGCAAGCAGCGTTCTTCTTTAAGTCCTTACATAGGGGATGCTGTTCCTAATAGTGATCAGTGTAGTTCAAAGTCCTGCACTGGTCACCTCAAAGAGGGTATTTTGTAGAGTTGGAAAAGGTTCAGAGAAGGGCAACCAAAATGATCTAGGGGGTGGAGCAACTCCCCTGCCTCACCCCAGTATACCTGAAGGAGCGTCTCCACCCCCATCATTCAGTCCGGACACTGAGGGGGTCCAGCTCCGAGGGCCTTCTGGCAGTTCCCTCACTGGGAGAAGTGAAGCTACAGGGAACCAGGGAGAGGGCCTTCTTGGTGGTGGCGCCTGCCCTGTGGAACGCCCTCCTACCAGATGTCAAGGAGACAAAACTGTCTGACTGTCACAGTCTAGGCTTTTAGCGAACAAGTCCAAGCAAGGCACGTCAGGAACAAGAGTCCGAAGAGCAGGGGTCCGAGAGTCGAGCAGCAAGAGATACGAAGTCACAGTCCAAGGGTCGAGAAACCAGAAGCACGTAGTCACAGTCAGAGGGCCAAGAAGCCAGAAATACATAGTCACAGTCCAGAAGCAAGGAGGCACGCAGCAAGGCAGGGAAGGCGTTGCTGTGGCAAAGAGCTGAGGGTAAATGCTGGCCTTATATCCCCTGCTGGCTCTTGACACCAGGTGCAGTGAGTTGCCAATCAACCTCACCAGGTTCAGTAAGTTACCAAGCAGCCTCACCTGTGTGGCCACGCCCTGCCTCTCCAGGACAAGCCGAAGAAGAAGAAGAGTTTGGATTTGATATCCCGCTTTATCACTACCCGAAGGAGTCTCAAAGCGGCTCACATTCTCCTTTCCCTTCCTCCCCCACAACAAACACTCTGTGAGGTGAGTGGGGCTGAGAGACTTCAAAGAAGTGTGACTAGCCCAAGGTCACCCAGCAGCTGCATGTGGAGGAGCGGGGAAGCGAACCCAGTTCACCAGATTACGAGTCTACCGCTCTTAACCACTACACCACACTGGCTCTCTGGTCCCAGGGCCTGGCTCTTGCATGCACTCCTGACACTGACTTTAAGAAGACAACTGAAGGCAGCCCTGTTTAGGGAAGTTTTTAATGTTTGATGTTCTATTGTGTTTTTAATTATGTTGGGAGCCACCTGGACTGTCTAGGGCAGTGATGGCTAACCTTGACACTCCAGATGTTTTGGAACTACAACTCCCATCATCCCTAGCTAACAGGACCAGTGGTCAGGGATGATGGGAGTTGTAGTCCCAAAACATCTGGAGTGTCAAGGTTAGCCATCACTGGTCTAGGGAAACCCAACCAGATGGACAGGGTATGTATGTATGTATAAATCAGTCAATCAATAAAATTTATTCGACCATCAGTCAGAAAGCACATATTATCCATACAAAAGTTAAAACGTCTAAACATATGGACTGGAAAAGCGTGACACTTAGAAACAGCGAAAAGTATATTATACATTTAGACCCGTGTCAATACAGTCAATTTTAGCCTTACGATGCTTAAAGGCCAAAAAAAGAAATTTGGCCACCGAGAAGGTTGTTGTTCCAGTGAACTTGTCCAGCAAATACAAAACCAGTCTTTCTCTGTCTACTGGGCTATGTTGGCATAGGAGTGGAGCTATAAGTTTTTGTCTAAGATCTGCAAAGAATGGGCAGATCAAAAGAATATGTTCGGTTGACTCAACCACTCCCAGAGCACAGGGGCAAAGTCTCTGGGCGTATGGGACTCCCCTGAACCTTCCCAATAATAATAATAATAATAATAATAATAATAATTACTACTTTTTAATTTAGAGAAAAGGAGAGCAAGAGGCAACACAACAGAGCAGTACAATTTTTTTGTGTGGCATTGAGAAAGCGGATAGATAAAAGTTTTTGTCTCCCTCTTCCATAACAGGCAAGAGTGCCCCCCCCCCATTTTGCAGTATATTCTTGGCTTGCCCTTTGTGCTGCTGATGTGGAAACTGCGAGCGAGGGCTGCGTGTGCAACTCTTTATCCTTGTTGGTCTCTGTCTGGAACAGCCCTTCAAAACTCTTTAATTCAAGAGGACTGAAAGTAAAGCACATTATGTGCAGGCAACCAGCCTCGGCTTCGGCGGAGGGTCAGAGCACCCAGAAATGACCTGAGAACTGATCGCCTCCGTCTGCTTCAAAAGCCTGTAGCTATTTATGTATCTGGTGCCGAAGGACGGCCAAGTGCTCCCTCTAGTGGCCGACGTCTTAAACAACTCGTTGATGCCGGCATATCTTTCATGCTGTATTCGCTACACCTGTGAAGGAGCTGAGTGAGAACTGGTGGAGAGAGAAAACAATTTTGGACAATGATATATGAGGAACTTAAAAAGTTATTTAGGAGTTCAAACTTGAAGAAACCAGAAGCCGTTTTATTAAGTTTATTTTCGAATGACATCCCCAAGAATAAAAGGAATGTATTTCTCTCTGCAGCAGCCAGAATTGTACTGGCGAAAAACTGGAAAGCTGACAAAACACCACAATTGACAGAATGGAGAATAAAGATATTTGAATTTGCAGAGATGGCACAATTAACAGCATCAATCAGAGGATGTTCTAATCAAGGAATTAAGAAAGAGTGGGGTTGTGTTAAGGAATACATGGTGAAAATAGGTGCTATAGTGTAAAATTAATATGGTATAACAAAAAAGTCGCAAGGAGACAGAAAATATAGTAATATAGTAGGAATGATAGGACAAATAAATACAGTGAATAACACAACAATTATAAATAGTACAGTAGGTTAAAAAAAAGAGATCGGACATGGATAGAGGGAAGTTTGAGGGGGGAGGGGGGAGGATTTAGGATTTTTTAGGTTTGATTGAATGTATATTGTTGCTTTTGAATTGTTGGGTTTTCTTTTCTTTGCTTATTTTGTAACATTCAAATAAAGTTTGTAAAAAATAATAATGTACCAATGGGGGGAGCGGTTGCAAAACGTCTTTTCCAAGGAGGCTGTGAGGTACGAGCAGAGCTTCAATCTCTGCTACAGGCTGCACAGAGCCACGTTGAGGTCCTTGTTAGCACCAGAGCACCACTTTGTAGGTAGCACCACCTAGAGGATGCGCTGTGGAGACCAGAACATGCTGCAGAGACAAACCTCAGCAGTCCCTAGGGATGACGCTGCCAGCGAGGGATGGATGGACGGCTGCAGAAAACGGCTTATGAACATGGCTAGAGAGGAGACTTCACCTGTTGCAATCACACAGAGAAAGATGCTTGCAGAGTAAGAAAATAAGATGTTTATTGCAGGAAGTACATGACCTGGAGAGAACAGTTTCCAGTTCTTAACCTCACTAACTAATCTAGGCAAGACAAAAGCAGCCATTTTTGCTCCTTTCTTCTCAGAAGATAGATTCTCTTATCTTGAGGCCTAAGAGCAAAGTGTGATAGCTTGCAGTCAAACATAACTATGCATGAGTGCTAGTTAGTGTTTGAAGGGGTTAAGGCCAGAGAGGTCTGTTCCTAGACTCAGCTAGGTCAAACCCTCTCTCCTCCGATGAGGGAGGAAGTGGAGCCTTCTCTTCCTGTTCCCCCTCTCTCTGTGCCATGTAACCCACCAGGGAAGACATGTCTAAGCTCTGCTCCAAGCTTAGAGCACATGTTTGAAGCCATCTTTGTGTATTTTCAACCCAATAATATTCTGCCTGTGTTCTTCCTTGCTGCTGCTTCGATAAATGCACAAATCTGACCTTTGGATTTGTAAGTAAAGCATTTTCTTTACTTGCTTAGCAGTGTGTGGTCTGTTGCAAGACGGGTAGAAAGAAGTGAAAGCTTTATGCAACTAAATGGGATGAAATGGGATGAAAACCTATATTCTTACGGTAATGCTATAACGCTGCTTGACTTTTGTGGTGCTGAACTCTGCTACTGGGGGCTCTTTCCTGCTGGAGAGGGAGTCTAGCCCCACGTTTTGAATCTGGGCACCCAGCCAACTCTTTTGTTGATCATCCCGCATACGTGGGTCACAGGGGTTCAGATTTTCCTCCCCCACGAAGTGTGAGGAGGAGGAGGAGGAGGTTGCAAACATGGTGCAACCTGAGCCATATTAGTCTAAACCAGACATAGGCAAACCCTCCAGATATTTTGGGACTACAACTCCCATCATCCCTAGCTAACAGGACCAGTGGTCAGGGATGATGGGAATTGTAGTCCCAAAACATCTGGAGGGCCGAGTTTGCCTATGCCTGGTCTAAACTTTAAAGTGCTAGGGAGGTCAGCAAAGAGGTCAAAGGTATAGGGACAGTCTGGGAATCTAGAAGTCCCTTACGCTGTCTATTTTAACTTCATGCAGGCGCATCTCAGCAAGCAGAGTCGATAGTGTTGCTCCTGATTCATAGCATGCTGCCATTATGTCATCCGAAGCATGCCTCACAGGGACAAAAACCACCATCATTGCTTTGCTCTCTCCATCAGCGGTCCCTCTGCCCAGGCAGAGTGGGAGTGTGCCGTTGTCTTGGTACCATAAGTTTAATATTGCTTCTTTAATCTTTCGGGAATGTTGTGTCACCATCTCATATTTCTCTCTCAAGGTGGGGAACAGCGGTGCTCACTCAGCAGCTAAATAACCTCACGCATTGCCAGGATCCCACAAAGCAGATGGAACAAGGGGGCAAGGTGATGTGGGGCTCTGCCTTGTGATCGCACGGGCACCAGGGCAGCAGCTGGCAGAGGTGGACGCATAATCATTTGGGAAAGAGGAGGAAAAGCAGCTTCCCTGTTATTAATAATTTGCAGAGTCTGAGAGTGGTTTAGCAGGAGGCTGGGCTGGGGAAGCTTCACCTAGAGTAAAGTCAAAATGGGAAGGGAGGGAAAAAAACACGTCCGACCGTGAATAATATCCATACTGCGTAGTATTTGTCTGTGTATGACGCAATCATATTTTCAAAAGATTAATGTGTCGTTTTAGGGTGTTAAAGGAGGGGTAGTACCTCTGGTATGGGACGCGGGTGGTGCTGTGGGTTAAACCACAGAGCCTAGGGCTTACCAATCAGAAGGTCGGCGGTTCGAATCCTCGCGACGGGGTGAGCTCCCGTTGCTCGGTCCCAGCTCCTGCCAACCTAGCAGTTCGAAAGCACGTCAAAGTGCAAATAGATAAATAGGTACCGCTCCGGCGGGAAGGTAAACGGCGTTTCCGTGCGCTGCTCTGGTTCACCAGAAGCGGCTTAGTCATGCTGGGCACATGACCTGGAAGCTGTACGCCGGCTCCCTTGGCCAATAAAGCGAGATGAGCGCTGCAACCCCAGAGTCGGTCATGACTGGAACTAATGGTCAGGGGTCCCTTTACCTACCTTTAGTACCTCTGGTGGGGGTCGTGTCATGCTCCTTCTTGTCCAACTTTGGTCCCAACCCTGCACTCAGCTCATCATTTTCAAGATAACCCTAATTCCAAGTCTGGAACTATAATCAACCATCGGATAACGCTAATATTTGTTACTTGGACTTTGTTATTTTAACCCATGTACTCATTCTACGTGTCTTCTTTAAAGCTTCATCTTTTAATTTTTCGTCTGTTGTTGAAACCCTTCTGTTTTCTTTAAAAACTTTACCAAGAAACCCCACACTTTACCCTCTTTGGCGTCGCCCTCAAATTCCCTGCCATTGACAAGCTCCTGCTGCTCTCTTAGAAGAGGCCAATATGTCGCAACCCTTGTTGAAATTAACAGGCAGGCTATTCCGGTAGAAGATGCTCCGGATGACATTTCCGATCCTTTGCTGCCAGAGGTCTCGGCACGCTGTGTTCCAGTGATTCTCTGAAAAGCTGCCTATGGCTGGAGGCAGCAGCTGCTGCAGCCCACTCAAAGATCTCTTCGCCCAGGTACAGCTTCTCCGAGACAGAGGCTGCGCTCCATGCTCATTGTCCCACAGCCCCAGCGCACATTCCTGACAGCGGAGGCTTGTGGCCGTCTTGCGGGCTCTGCAATTGCCTGATGGGGTCAGAATGTTCCAAAGGGCAAAGAGTCACACACTGAACTCTGCTTGCCATGGAGTTGCCTCAAATGATTAATTTATTTCCCTCTTACTCATCAAGTTCCCCTTACGCTCTGTGAAAAAGCTAAGAATCTGGAGGGCAGCTTAACCTCTTGAATTCCCCACCCACCACTGGATGTTCCCCCCGACCTGAGATACTTCCCGGGCTCAAATGGGCAGGATAATTGAATTGGCTGAAAGTACTGAAACTTTGGTATGCAGAGAACGGCTTGTGAAGTTGCTCAGGGAGTAGACTTTACCTGTTGCAAACACACACAGAGAGAGAGAGAGAGAGAGAGAGATGGCCTGGGACTCGGGCTCCGGACTCAGAACCGGAGGAGGCTCAGTCCGCGTCGGATCCTCTGCCGCAGGCATCAGCTGAACCAAGTCCGGGGCCTGATCCTGAAGAGCCTCAGTCTGCTCAGGTTCGCCTGCAACAAGCACCAGCTGGGCCGAGTCAGGGGCCTGAGCCTATCCTGGCGCCAGGTGCTGAGAATACCTCATTGCAGTCAGCTGGGCCATCAGAGGATGAGGCGGCCCCTGGGTCTAGTAACCCTCCGGAGTCTCCTGAGCTGCAGAGACTCGGGGTTGAGAGAAGGAGGGACCTGAGTACTCGCAGGAGGAGTGCTTGCCTTCAGGCGAAGAAGGGAGGTGAGTCATCGGGGGATCGGGACCGGCCATTACATCGGCAGAGATAAAAGGGCGGGCAGATCCCACCCCAGGTTGCGGGAGCAACATTGCTGCTTGCCAGATCCTACCTGTGTTCCTGGTCCTGACCCTGCCTGGATTCCTGCCCTGCACCCTGCTTTGACTTCATCAGACTGACCCCTTGTTGACTCCTTGGACTTCGGACCGGACTTGGACCTCACCTCTTGCATTACCCTCGGGACCAGCACACGCACACACACAGAGATGCTGCAGATCCCCCAAATGCCCCACTTTAAACGGGACATCCCAGGTCACAGAAGCCAATCCTGGTTTCTGTTTCAATCCCGGAATGTCCTCTTTTGTGGTCCAGCACTAAGACACTCACTCTGGTGATCATTAGAAGGACATTCACTGCCTTCACTGGTTTTGATTTAAAGGAGAGGTAGAGCTGGGTATCATCAGCATACTGGCGAACACTCAGCCCAAACCCCTTGCTGATTTATCCCAGTGGCTTCATGATAAAAAGTGTGGGGGAGAGGACAGAGCCCTGCACCTCCCACAAGTGAGTACCCAGGTGTCCGAACACTTATCCCCCAATGCCACTTTCTGGACACAGCCTAAGAGGAAGGAGTGGAACCACTGCATAACAGTGCTCCCAGTTCCTCCAACCCCCCGAGATGGTCCAGAATGATACCATGGTTAATGGTATCAAAAGCCACTGAGAGATGCAGCAGAACCAGGAAACAGCTTTCACCTCTGTCCCTTGCCCATGAGAGATCATCGACTAGCATGACCAAGGCGGTTTCACTGAGCTACGACCCTTTCCGCTTAAGGAAGGCTATCAGCCATCTCCTCGTATTGCTGCTCGCTGGAATTGACAAGTACTGGGAGTTTGCTCTGTTCCGAAGAAATGGAATACAAATTTCAACACTAAGCTTTGGCAAAAGCTACAGAGAGCTTCATCCGTCACATGACTCATTCCGGAGTCAGCAACGCCTCTGCGGTCTCCGGCGCAATGAGCTTCTGGAGTTATTTTTAGTGAGCACCTGATCCTCAATATAGACATAAACCCTTCTAAAAATAGCCTCATTAAGGGAGTGAGGAATGGAGCTTAGTCACTCCCCCTCCTGCAAACCCCCAACGCTTGGGCACCGTTGGCACCCCCCTTAATTTAGGACCCATAAACCGGCTTCAGACAGCAGACAGGCCTAGAGCTCCTCTGAATCATGACAAATGGATCAACATTATCAAACGGGTTGCACAGTTTTGTAGCTGGAGTCAATGCAGAAGAGTAAAAACTGAACTTAAGCATTTCATTCCTGGGTGCAGGAGTGGAAGAAAGCACAAACATGGGACACTTCTAAGCCTTATGGACCTGTTAGATTGGGGAAATCCAAGAGGATCCCCCCCCATTGAATGTGCGGTTCCCCATCCAAATTTTGTCCTTAAACAAGGCCAAACCAGGACATTTTGTTGCCAGAATGTAAGACCTGTGCTGGAACCAGCCCTCCAAATGGTCAACCGGGTGCCTACAAGAAGCCCAAGGACCTGAGCACAACAGCCTTCTCCTTGGCCATGAATTGGTCCAATGCCCTCTGGGGTAGGATACTGTATATACATTTAAATTATTGCATATTGTTACAAAAGCCACCCACATTCCCTGCTGAGGAGTAGCAAGATTCCAGGCGCTCACACAGTCTGGGTTCCTTTGAGAATCAAGATGCGGCAGAGACTGTCTTAGCTTTAAGAAATATAAATTCTTTTTGACAGATTTACACCTGAGTTTGAATGGAAGGAGTCCAGAACTTACATCACGGTCATCTCAAGAGAGCTGGCTTGTTCCCCACTTGTGGTCTAAATCACTGAGCCTCTTGGGCTTGCCGATCAGAAGGTCGGCGGTTCCAATCCCCGCGACGGGGTGAGTTCCCGTTGCTCTGTCCCAACTCCTGCCAACCTAGCAGTTCGAAAGCAAGTAGATAAATAGGTACCGCTGCGGCGGGAAGGTAAACGGCATTTCCGTGTGCTCTGGTTTCCGTCATGGTGTTCCGTTGCGCCAGAAATGGTTTAGTCCTGCTGGCCACATGACCTGGAAAGCTGTCTGTGGACAAACGCCGGCTCCCTTGGCCTGAAAGCGAGATGAACCCCGCAACCCTATAGTCACCTTTGACTGGATTTAACCACCCAGGGGTCCTTTATCTTGTCCTTTTTCATATTCGTTTTTCTTTTCTTTTTTGCAGCACTGTAGTCAAAGTCATCTCTCCTAGCCAGCCTCCTCAAGATTTATATTTCGCTTTCGTCTCTGCCTTCTTCCCAGCACACCTTGCTGTGCTGGTCCTGAGGGTAATGCAAGAGGCGAGGTCCAAGTCCGATCCAAAGTCCAAGGAGTCTACAAGGGGTCTGATGAAGTCAAGGCAGGGTGCAGGGCAGGAATCCAGGCAGGATCAGGACCAGGAACACAGGCAGTGTCTGGCAAGCAGCAATGTTGCTCCTGCAACCTGGGGCGGGATCTGACCGCCCTTTTATCTCTGCCGAGGTAATGGCCGGTCCCGATCCCCTGATGACTCACCACCCTGCCTCGCCCGAAGGCGAGCACTCCTCCTGCGAGTACTCAGGTCCCTCCTTCTCCCAACCCTGAGTCTCTGCAGCTCAGGAGACGCCGGAGGGTTACTAGACCCAGGGGCCGCCTCAGTCTCTGATGGCCCAGCTGAGGGCAATGAGGTATCCTCAGCACCTGGAGCCAGGACAGGTTCAGGCCCCTGACTCGGCCCAGCTGGTGCTTGTTGCAGGGGAACCTGAGCAGACGGAGGCTCTTCAGGATCAGGCCCCGGACTTGGTTCAGCTGATGCCTGGGGCAGAGGATCCGACGCGGACTGAGACACCTCTGGTTCTGAGTCCGAGCCTGAGTCCCAGGCCATCACACTTGCTAAAGTCCCTCTTGCCACCTATCTCTCACACCCCATCGCCTTAGCTGAATGCCACCGTACTTGGCTTGGTTTTAATTAACCAAACCTTCCTTCCTGAATTCGTGAGTTTGCTCCAATTCCAGCTCTTTACTGACTGGAGATGATGGCAAGCCTTTCAAAAATGGAAGGATGACAAGATACCAACAAAGGAAGAATGGCAAGTTAAACTTATGGAATATGCAGAATACGCAGGAAGACTTAAGAGACGGCGACAACAGAGACTTTAAAAAGAACTGGGAACTGTTTATGTTGTATATACAGAAACACTGTAAATTGGACTCACTAGCAGGGTTTGAGTTAAGAAATTAAGAAAACAAAATAATGGCTAAGAAACAACAATACGGAAAATAATTAAGTGCAAGATGTAATTTGAAAGAAAATTTGGTATAAAAATGATAAGAATATAAGAGCATTTAGTAAAAAGCTCAGGAATAGTAAGATAAAAATTAAGCAGAAAGTAGCATGTACTTAAAGAACCAGAAGGGGAAGTTGAGGGAAGTCAGGGGGGGGGGGCTCGCTTTCTTTCATGTTGTCTTTTTTTTATATGATAAATGTGTTGAATATTAAACTGTAAAATCAAATAAAAAATTATTTTTTTAAAAAAGAGATTATGCGAGCCTGCCCCTCCCCAAAATTCACAACAATATTACAAATCAAAATCTTTGCTTGTGAGCTGCAAGGGACCATTGGCAAAATGGGATGTTCTGCGCACCCTCGACATCTGTCATTGGCTCCCACCCAAGAGCCAATCGGCGAGGCTAGATGCCGCATCGGCCCCTCCCTCCTAGAGCGCCCCATGGAACACCTCGCTCTAGGGAGAAGAGCAGGCAGCTGTCGGCAGCTGACAAGACCCTACCTTGGGTATGGGCTTGGCCTGGGAACAGCACAAATGATGCCTTGGATGGCTGACAAAACACCATATCCGCAAACCAGCTTTTAATCTCACCCAGCGGAGGATGGATGATATGACACCCCCCAAAATGAAATAATACACAGCTCTGTTTTGGACACGATGAGCTGTGAAAAAGCTCTCTGCACCAGCTGTTGCCTCTGTGGCTCCAGCAAGGATGGCCAAATCTGTCAAGAGCGGTTACTCTCTGTTTCTCATTTTTCCAGTCTAAAAGTTCTGTTCTCTGCATTTCTACATCAGTCTGCGCAGGAGCGGTGCTAGGGGTTTTTGCGCCCTAGGCGAGGGGGAGGGGCACGTGACGTCATTGCGCATGACGTACGGTGCCCCGCTCCCTGCCCGCCGTGCGCCCCGCGCCGCCGCGATTTTTGCCGCTGGTTGGGGCGGCACCGGGCGGCGGCGGGGGGCGAGGGGCAGGCTGGCCAGCGCCCCCTCCATTTTGGCGCCCTAGGCAGTTGCCTAGTTCGCCTAAATGGAAGCACCGGCCCTGAGTCTGCGATTAAAAGAGCAGAACAAAAGCCACCAGCATCGTAGGAAGAATTTCTCCTAACGTATGCATTTATATATTATTTTTCAAAGCAATTTCCCCCATTATGAGGCATTTTTGCGCAACAATATCACTGATACGCACATTTTCTTTGCATTTCACCTTAATACGTGCATTTTTTTTTACTCATTACTTCAAAATGTCTGGATTAGGCAGGGTGACCTCTGCACGTGAACCAAATCAAATCCCCCCCCCCCCGTCATCCTTTGCCATTGCACAGCTTGCGATGTTTCTTGGATTGTCCTTGAAGCTTCAACCACACTTGCCATCCTCTCATCCCCCACCAGTATGGAGGGCCACACCCAGTGAGAACCACAGACTTAGAGGCTCACCTTTCCTTATTTTTAATGACTGCAGAAAACTCAAGGAGAGCCTCTGAAGCATCACCTTATTCCTGCCCTCAGTTCCTTGCTTTCCGTTGGATGCAAGGCCAAATCCTGATCTATACTGCCACCTAATGCATCCAAGTGCCTATGGCACCCTTAAGGTGAATTTAACATTGAACTGATGCTATCCTTTGCCCATTGCTACTCATGCATACCGGTAGTTATGTTTGACTGCAAGCTATCGCACTTTGCTCTTAGACCAAGCTATTTTCATGCTCGGTTTGCAGGATGCAGAACAAAGGCTAACGGTCAGGAAAGTGGAAAGGGCTTATATGGAACTTGCCGAGCTGACTGCGAGACTCCGCGACCAGAGGGAAGAAGCGGTGGAGAAAGAATGGAAGAAATTTAGAGAATATCTTAAAAATTATTGTAAAATTTAGAGATAAGATAATGCTGAAAGATAAGCAATTTACAGAATAGAATTTAGAATGATTAAGTGGAATTATGATAAATGAATAGATAAGCTAAGGATAGAACTTGAGGATTAGAAACATATGTAATATAAGTGATAAGGTTTGATAAGTTAATAATGAATCTGAGAAATAGAATTAAGTTAGTAAAAATAAAATAATTTACTAGAATATGCATTAAACGATGAGAGGAAAATTGCTAATGAGAATAAACATTTATATTGAAACGCAGAGGGAAAGACAGGAGGAAGTCAAACCAAAATGTAAAGGAAAGAAGAAGGGAACCTTTGATTTTTGTATGTGTGTGTATGTGTAGTATTGTATTTTTTGTAGTGTTATGTATCGTTTGTTTTGTATACCATTTATGTGTAAAACCCAATAAATATGATTTTTTTAAAAAAAAAGGAAAGTTGAAAGTGCACATGGAAAATGGCACGTGGTCTGGATCTGTGCCCGGGCTCAGGCCCCTCTTCACAAACACTGCAAGCTGGAAATGGTTTGGAATATTCATTTATGTTGTTGATTGATTGAAGTTCTAGTCTACCTTTTTCTGCCAGAAGCTAAGGGGGCATGCACGATTCCCTGTGCCACTACCTTCATTTAATCCTTGCAGCAACCCTGTGAGGTAGGCTAGGCTGAGAGGCAGTGTCTGGTCCCCAAGGCCACCCAGTGAGCTTCATGGCTGAGAGGGGACTAGGGGCCCCTACACGGCACTGGCTCTCTCTACATAACTGTACATGGATGGCTCCTGCTTAATCACAGTGCCCATCTCTAAATCAGGGATGGGATAAATTTGATACAGTGTGTATTAAAAGGTGAACCTACAAAATTTGCAACTTGCAAAACAATTCGTGAAACCGAACCACAGGGGCGTAGGGAGTGGGGGGCGGTCCGCCCCAGGTTCCATCATGGAGGGGGTGACAAATTATCAAGGAACAATTACTGCCCTACTAGGGTGGTTTAAAAAAAAAATTTTTTTAAATGCCTGCTCCAAAGGTCTCATCTTACTACACTAGGGATTATATAGCTATATATGAAATTTCATGCATATCAGTTCATATCTTGACCCTCCTCTACAAAAATAGCTGTTTACTTGGCTGTTTTCCTATGTCGTGAAGGCTGAAATTTCAATTCAGTGGAGCACTTACTATTCCCAACCCTAACCCTGCGGAAAGCCATCTAATTAGACTTTAATTTGATTTTGACATGTTTTTAGGAGGTAATTTAATTATTGTTTGATTTTATATCAATGTTATCTGATGTTAGCCGCCCTGAGTCAGACTTCGGCCGGGGAGGGCGGGATATAAATAAAAGTTTATTTTTACTTATTATTATTTGTAAGAAAATATGAAATAACGTAAAACCATTTTTGCAGGCAAAAAAACAACACCACCACAATGGGGGGGGGTGACAAGAAATTTTCCACACCGGGTACCACCTGACCTTGCTACTCCTCTGCCGAACCACAAGCATCCCCCGAAGTTTGCACAGTAGTGCCATTTTCAGGCAGGGACAAGGAAGCCATGCCCCTCCAGATGTCACTAGGCTACAGCTCCATCCCCCATGACCATTGTCAGTGCTGGTTTGGGTTGATGGGATTTGGAGTCCGAAGCACACAGGTCCCCCCTCTCTAGCAGTGCCAACTGTGTCCTGAGCACACATAGCTTGAGGACAAACAAAGCACATGCTTATAGCAGTAAGTTCTGACGACCAAGTAGCTGGCATCTCCTCCCTGGGATTGTATTCTGAGCTGGACTGAGTTGGATCAACAGCAAGGCCCTGCCTCCGCCCAGCAGCGAGTAACACCGTACAAATTGGAGTTAACTCTTTATTAGCAAAAATATGATTGGTGCAGGAGTGCCAGGCCTAAAGAGCACAGCAACTCATCTCTAGTAGGTCCTGCCCCCATGAAGCAGTTGCTGAGACTGAAGGTCCCTGCCTCCCCACAACTGCCGGTCCCCTCCTCTCCATGGTCCCCCCACAAACAATTGGATACTGTGTCTGAGTGTAGCCAACCTCTGCTCCACCCTTTTCATGCCTCTTCTGGTTCTGGGAGACCAGAGGGAAGGGGAGCTTGTCTCAGCAGGAGGGGAAGACACCCTGGCATCTTCACCATCCAGACTCCTCGCTGCCTCTTGGCCTCCCTCCTCTCCTGCTTCAGCTTCTGTGTCAGGGATCTGACCTCACGCAAGGCTCTTGAGACGGGGAAGGAGGGATGGAGGGAAGTGCAGCCTCTCTTGGGAAGCAGTTCTGAGTCCAGCGGGGATAGTAAGGAATGCCCCAGTGGTGAGGAGCAGGAACTGCCAGGCAGTGCGATGGAGCTGAGGGTCAGAGATGCTGACAGTGCCTCAGCACCACCTGAGTGGTCTGAGAAGCAAAGCGGTCAGGTACTTCCGTCGCCCCAAATGCATAGGGGGGGAAAGCGTAAGGAAAGGAGACGACGCTTTGGAATTCCAAAGCTTCTATGTTGGGGGAGGAACCGGCGAAAGCCACTCCCGGATTCTGGAACCGACTCAAGCGGACATGAATCTTAAACGCTCCGATGTACATAGTTTGTAAATAAAGTATTAGCTTTAGAAGAACGGATGTTTCTGGCTCTTTACTCTCGAGGAGACAACCCCGAGCCCTTACATTCTGCTCTGATTCTGGACTTCTCTCTGCCACAGACTCTCCCCGCTCACTTAGCCCTGTTGCCTCTTCAGCTTCTGATAACTCCTCCTCCCTGTCTTCACCCTCGGATCACTCATCATTGTCCCACCTCCACTCCCTGGGCTCTGAACCTTCTTCCCTTGGAGATTCCCCAGCTGGTTCCTCCCACCATTTCTCTGTGTCCAACCAGTCCACAAATTGCATGATTTGCAATGCTTTGACGACTGGAAGAGGTTGAGGTTGCTCTAATCTTTCCTGAGCACACCCAGCCTGTTATGTACTGAGTTGAATAGGATCCAGAATGCAGCAGTTGATTGGTCTGCAGGAGCCACCCAATCCTGCTCCAGGTGGAAGTGAATCTGCAACCTGATTGGCTTACAGGAGTATCCTGGAATTAGCCAATCACGTGGGGCCCATTGTGTAAATCCTATATAATAAAGAGCCTGTGTCCCTCCGTAGCTTTCCGTGTGTCACTAGAATTCGCAAGTGCGCGTGCGTTCCAGTGACACAGGGATTGGAGGACGCAGACCAATAGGAGCGGGGGCAGCGGTGCAACGCTGTCGGCCATCTTCAGCGGACCTTTCCGCTGCCTCCGCCGATGGCTCCGGCTTCGGACGCAGACCAACAGGAGCGGGGGCAGCGGCGCAGACTGAGGCAACGCGCAGGAAGGGGCAGTTGGCCGACGCAGCTGCTGCCGCCACCGCCGATCGCCCTCCTCCTCCCCGCAGCAGTGCCAGCCAAAGCGCGGGGGAAGCGCCGCCGCGCCTCAGATCCGGCCGCCGCCACCGATCGCCCTCCTCCTCCCCGCAGCAGCGCCACCCAAAGCGCGGGGGAAGCGCCGCCGGCCGCCTCCGCGCCTCGGATCGGGGCGTCTGCCAAGGTGAGGAAGGGGGGCGGTTTGCGTGTCGCAGCCCTCGCGTCGGAATCTAGCGCCCGTTTTTAACGGGCTAAATTCACTAGTAATGTATATAAAGCTGACGTTCTGGGGGAACTCTCATTCCTCGCTACTATGAGCTGAATAAAGAGCATGAAATCCACACTCAACTCCCGAGTATATTTCACAGCCCAAGAAGAACAGACGGCCAGTAGTTTAATTCTTTATTGACAAAGCATAGGCTTATGGTAGCTCCTGAGGTGCGCAGAACATGCACACATGGCACACACGCCGGGTTCCACTCAACCTGGGGGGGGGGGCTGTTGCAGCCATAGGAAGGCCCAGCGGGGCACGCTGCAGCTGTGGGAATGCCCAACAGGGCCCACTGCAGGCTGCAGATGGCACCTTGCACAGGTTTCTGGTGACTAAGTAGCTGGCTTCTGTCGCGTGGTGGAAATTAATGACGCAGAGTTCTTCTTAGAAATAATAAAATCTTTACTAAGTTAAAATAAACTTCTTCATAACATCAAATCAAATCAAATCTTTATTACGGTCATAGACCAGCATTTAAAATCTGAAAAGTGCTTTACAAAGCTAAAGGAGATTAAAACGCAGAATGACTATAGCAGTCTAAAAATTTAAAAGGGGCTAAAAATGTCCAAGAGGAGAGTCCAGCTTGCATTTTCCCAGCTTCTGCTCAAGGTCTTCATTCCATTCCCGAGCAGAAGAGCTGCTACCCACAACCCAACACCAGGTTCAATACTCTGGGGAGGTCAGGGACTGAACAAGAGATCTTCTACATACAAGGCCACTGAGCAGTGTCTCCTCCAAAGTAAATGGGGGTGTGGAGCCAGAACTGTTTGACCTCCACTGTGCTTCGGAGCTTTCTGCATCATTCATGTACAGATTGACCCTATCGCCCCGGGGGCTCACTGCAACTGTTTTCCCCGCTGACTGGTTTGTTCTGGGAGGATAGATTGTGCCTGCAAATCTGCGTGCAGAATCTAGCTACCATCCGGGTTATCTTTTGATCTTTGCCTAGTAAAAGGGCATTTAGTTTAGTCTTTTCTGGAAGGTCAGCTAACCTCTCCAATAGGGGGGCAATGATGTCTCTGCGCACCTTGTCATAATAAGGGCATCTAAAAAATAGATGCTCGGGGCTACCTACTTCCCCCAGTGGGCAGGAGCAGAGTCTCTGATCGTATGAGATCTTGCCGAAGGATCCCAGCAGAACTGGTGAGGGCAGAGCCGAGCTTCGGGCAAGCATAAAAGCTCTTCTTGAGTTTCTGGATTCAAGAAAGAAGAGATACGCTGCCGGGGCGGCAACGTATCTCTCATTTTCTGCTATGATGAAATCGGGGGACCTCAAGCAGTCCAGCTGTCTCTCAGAATCCACAATTCTTTGTCTGACCTCGGATCTTGCTTGGTCCAGGCCAAGATCCAAGAGGGCTTGGGGTGCAAAGCCAAGTCTCTGGAGGGTGGCCTGGACCTCGCAGCTGCCAGCCAAACTGGAACTGATCACGAAGGATCAGTGGGGCTCTTCATAACATAGTTCCAAATAGTTTGAATGAGATTACATACAGACTGAACTGAACACAGACAGAGTTCTATACTGGCTGCATACTGAGGCAGACACACACAGAGACTAGGCACACTCTGAGTAAATACACAATACTGAGACTGAGAGAAAATGGCTGCTACATTTAAGGAGAGTGAGTCACATGACCCAACAGTTAGTAGTTAGGCTTCAACTGTTTTAGTAGGCCGAATGACTTTGCAGTCCTAGTTTCAGGTAGATAGCCGTGTTGGTCTGTCATAGTAAAAACAAAATAAAAAAATTCCTTCCAGTAGCACCTTAGAGACCAACTAAGTTTGTTCTTGGTATGAGCTTTCGTGTCTGAAGAAGTGTGCATGCACATGAAAGCTCATACCAAGAACAAACTTAGTTGGTCTCTAAGGTGCTACTGGAAGGAATTTTTTTATTTTGTTTTTGCAGTCCTAGTACTTCCCAGCCTGCTTTGCTGCTTTTGCTCTCATGTGTCTTTGTCACATGACAGCTTCCCCTCCTGAGAACTGTGCTCTGAGCAGGACTGTTGGAGCAATAGCATGGCCACACCTACACCCAAACGTAAGTCCCCTCCTCGGATGGGGTACACAGAAGCAACTGCCGTCTTCTCCTACACGGAAGTTGTTGCTGTGCCTGCTTCTTCAAACCCATCCTGGTCCTTGGAGACAGCGGAGGACAGGATGGAGGGTTTTCTATTGCCTCCCTACTCAGGCACTGTCTCTTTCTCCACTCCTGGTGCACCCTTCTCTTCCTCCTGCCTTGCAGGCAGCACAAAACCCCATAAATCGCTGCCCACCTCCCCTGAATCAGCCTCTGGCCTCGCTGCCTCTGCCACACACTTTGGAGCCCTGCCGGTCCCTGGCAATCTGTGACTTCGGAGAGGATGCAGCTCATCTGCAGCAGACAAGCCCATCAGTTCATGCACGCGAACTCTGAAGAGCAATGCGGTGCCCACAGCCTGTCATTTCTCGCAGCCGGGGAGTTCGGTTGCGACCGTAGCTCAGGATCAGAGGGTCCATTTTATTTTCTAAGCCGAACAAACGCAAGCAGCTTTAAAATCATCGCAGGGCGATTTTATTGCAGAATCCACAGGCTCCCCACCTCTGCTTTTTAGAGAGGCTCGGGGCTCCGGGAGGCATGTTGTGATGGACAGCACTTTCCCATCTCTGTTGAGCTTGTGGGGAGCGGGGAATTCAGTTCAGATCTCTGCTTATTTGTCCGCTGATGGAGGCCACTGGCACCCAGCAGCCTTCTCTGCAAATGAAAGAAATGTTCTCCGGAGGACCTGGCTGAGTCAGGGAGGCTCTGGTTTTAACTCGGTGACAGAGGGAAGCGTCAGAAATAGCTCTGGCTTTCATCAAATGGAGCCTTTTGTGGAGATGGAAGAAACCTTCATTCTGAGCTTGGCGTGCGTGGGGAAGGGGGCTGCAGTTCCCAAGCAAACTCCTGGCCCCCGAGGTCTCTGTCCTGTGTTTGCGTGGGTGGGAGCCTTGCTGGCAGGGGCGGAGGAAGCCTCCTCGCTACCCGGGGCGGTGAATGGAGGCATCCCCCTGGGGGCGGGGCGTTATGATGTCACGACGCACCGTCACAACGGAGTGCGCATGCGCGGAATGCGCACGTGCGCACTCCGTCGCCAGGCCGCTGCCGCCAGGAGCAGCGACGGCCCGGCAACGGAGTGCGCACACACGGCATTTCACGCATGTGCACTTCGTTGCCGGGCCGTTGCTGCTCCCGCTGCGATCTTTGGAGCTGCCGCTCGAAAAGCGGCAACGGCGGGCACCCCCACGAGCCGCCGAACAGAGCAGCCTCGCTCCGCGGCTTGCTCGGGGCCCGCGGGCGGGGTGGGGTGCGGTGGGGCTGGCCCAAGTGTCACCCCCCCTCCCCTGGAACCCGGGTCGGACCGCCCCCCTGCCCCCCTTGCGACGCCACTGCTTGCTGGCAAAGATGGGTGACATTCAACAAGGACTAGCCTCTGGGACCGCAATTTGCTGACTGGTTCAGCACCACTCCAACCAAGGATCTTGGGTAGAGATGCTATTAAAATGCAAATCTGGTTTTCACTCAATCCAATACCTTATGCTAATTCAAGTGCATTATCCTAGACCTGCTTCAGTTTGGGTCTTTTCAAATGGACTTAAAACTGCAGTTGACAACTCTCTGTAGTTTCTGCCACCCCTGCTATTATCTGAGTGCTTAAATTACCAGCGAGGCGGGAGGAGATACCACCATGGGGCTTCTCACCTTTCCCTAGAGGACCCTTACCTACAGGGTTTTTTTTTTTTTTAAAAAAAGGCAAGGTTTGCTACCAGAAAGTGAGGAGGAATTAAAGACCCTTTTAATGAAGGTGAAAGAGGAGAGCGCAAAATATGGTCTGAAGCTCAACATAAAAAAAACCTAAGATCATGGTCACTGGTCCCATCACCTCCTGGCAAATAGAAGGGGAAGAAATGGAGGCAGTGAGAGATTTTACTTTCTTGGGTTCCATGACCACTGCAGATGGTGACAGCAGTCACGAAATTAAAAGACGCCTGCTTCTTGGGAGAAAAGCGATGACAAACCTAGACAGCGTCTTAAAAAGCAGAGAATCACCTTGCTGACAAAGGTCCGTATAGTTAAAGCTATGGTTTTCCCAGTAGTGATGTATGGAAGTGAGAGCTGGACCATAAAGAAGGCTGATCGCTGAAGAATTGATGCTTTTGAATTATGGTGCTGGAGGAGACTCTTGAGAGTCCCATGGACTGCAAGAAGATCAAACCTATCAATTCTGAAGGAAATCAGCCCTGAGTGCTCACTAGAAGGACAGATCCTGAAGTTGAGGCTCCAGTACTTTGGCCACCTCATGAGAAGACTCCCTGGAAAAGACCCTGATGTTGGGAAAGATGGAGGGCGCAAGGAGAAGGGGACGACAGAGGACGAGATGGTTGGACAGTGTTCTCGAAGCTACCAACATGAGTCTGACCAAATTGCGGGAGGCAGTGGAAGACAGGAGTGCCTGGCGTGCTCTGGTCCATGGGGTCACGAAGAGTCGGACGTGACTAAACGACTAAACAACAACAACAACAACAAAGCTCCCTCCCTAAAACTGGGAGGGGGTTGAATCCGGGAGTAGGGCTTGCAGATTTCGTTAGAGACCTTTGTCTCCCTGTTCCCAGCCCCATTGTTTCCTCCCCTCTGTTTGGTAGGGCTGAGCCCTGCGTGGGAACCAGGAGCGGTTAGACAAAGGGTGCATTCAGACATGGGGGATTTTCGAGCTAGTTTTCCCAGTTACAATGCTAGTCTTTCTGCAGGGGCAACCCTCCCTTTGCCCCAGTGTGTAACTTATATTCCCTCCTGCACACCTTGGATTTCTGGTTATGGGCTGGCACACTGCTGTTATGCAGATGGAACCTGACCCACCCCTTCCCAGGGAGAAAGCAGGATCGGAACACAAACCCCAAGCTGTGCCTGTGAACTGTGGGGCCACAAGAGAGCATCAAACCGTGCCTCATAGTCTCCATGTGGCTGCGCCGCAAACATCCGCTGGCTGCCTCATTAGGCTCAGTTGCGGCACCAAATAACTTTGCTGCACATACCCTACATTGCTGCCGATCCCTCTGCTGTGTCGAAAGGTCCAGCAGAAAAGCACGAGGCCGAGAGAAGCACTAGCACTCAGGAATCTGGCCTGGTCTGGCTCCAGACATCTCTGCCATCTGCAAAGGCCTTTGTGCCAGCCCAGATTCCGAGGCTGGATCATGCAGTGAGCTGAGTGGCCTACAGCAGATTGGCCTGGATGCCAAGGAACCCGGGTGCCAGCCTTCTGCTTTTCCAGCTCCTACTGCAACGTGTGCAGGGCCAGCTGTTCCACAAGGAGAGCAGGAATTCCCTGCTGGATAGAGGTGACGTAGCACTGGAAGTCACTGTCAGGATTTGCGGTCAAGGGATAATTTAGCCAAGTTTGGAAAACGGCTTCTCTGAGAGATTAACTCAGCCTTTGCCAAGCTGGCGCCGTCTGGAGATTTTGGGCTACAACTGCCATCAGCCCCAGGCTGGCTTAACTCACCATAGGAGCCTGCTTAGGGGTAATGTCAAATACGATAACTTCATTGAAACTTGGATCTCCATGGTTGAGATTGTTGATAGGGGGGGGGGGGTGTTCAAGTCTCCTGGCACCACAGATCTAAGGTTGACAGATCCCCAGGTCTGACCTGAACTCTGCAAGTTTGCCTTGCCCCTCCAGTGAGAGGGCTTGAGCAGGAGTAGGCAACCTAAGGCCAAGGGACTGGATCCAGCCCAATTGCCTTCTCAATCCGGCCCACAGACGGTCCAGGAATCAGGGTGTTTTTACATGAGTAGAATGTGTCCTTTTATTTAAAATGCATCTCTGGGTTATTTGTGGGGCATAGGAATTCGTTCATATTTTTTTCTAAAATATAGTCCGGCCCACCACATGGTCTGAGGGACGGTGGACCGGTCCCCGGCTGAAAAAGGTTGCTGACCCCTGGGCTTGAGTCTCCAGGTGGTTATTGGTTTGTTTTATTATTTATTTGGTGTTCTCATTTTGTATTTTTGTGCTGTGAACTGCCCTGTGATCTTTGGATGAAGGGCAGTGTGCTGGTCCCATGGGTTACCCGAAAGGCAAGGTCCAAGTCCGGTCCGTGGTCAGAGGTACAACGTAAAGGCAGTCCGTAGTCACTGAAGCTGGGTGCAGGGCAGGGAGTCAGGCAAAGTCAGGAACAGGTAGGCAAGCAGGGAACCAGGGCGGGTCAGGAGCTCAGGCAGGAAAGCAGGACAGGTTTCAAGCAGGAACACTGGCAGGAACTGGTAACCAACGTTGTTGCTCCTGCAACTTGGGGCTGGGGCTGGCCGGCTTTTATCTGCCCCGAGGCATAGGGCAGCCCCGATCCTCTGGTGACTCGCCTCTCCTGGCTTGGAGGCGAGCACTCCTCCTGCGGGAACTCAGTTCCCTTCGCCTCTCTGCCCTGAGCCTCTGCAGCTCAGGAGAGGCTGGAGAGTTACCGGACCCAGAGGCAACCTCAGCTTCCCCTGACAGGGCTGGGAGTGGAGCATCTGCAGGCAATGGGTCCTCCATCCCAGCAGGAGCCAGAGCAGACTCAGCCGATGCCTGCACCTGAGGATCCAGCACAGGTGAGGACCCTTCAGACTCAGGCTCTGCTGGTTCTGGAGGCGGGGAATCCTGTGCAGGCTGGGATCCCTCAGGTTCAGCATCTGAGTCTGAATCCCAGGCAGTATACAAATTTAATTAATAATGCTGCTGTGGATGATGATGGTAAAGAATAGCTGTTATAAATAATGGCTGTTGTAAGCATCACCCCCACCCCCCGCTGCCCCTTGATTTCATATATGCCACCTGATTGGGGACCAGTTCTTGTTTCTCTAACGTTTCTAGTCCATAAGGAAGAATACTCGTTTCAGGATTTCATGGCAGATAAGGGGCTCTGCATGTGGTTCAAAGAAGATGAAAGGAGCTCCGTCACACGAACGGAAACCTAAAGCCATTTGTGCCGAGGGGTTCTCTATTATTAGAGATGTCTCTTTGTAATTCTGTACATCACAGACAGGAGGGATAAGAAAGCCTGCAAGATCAGGACAGGACGCCTTTGTGGTTATTGCTCCTGGGGCTTGCATCTACCCCCCAAGTCCAGGGGTGGGGTATGTGTGTGGGGGGGCATGTTAATCTGAGATCTTCTCCTCCCCACCATCACACTAGATACAGCTCCCTGCTTTCCCCTCCGTTTCGCTTTGCCTGGCTTATCAGCTGTGACTTTCCCGACAGCAATTGATGGAAAACATTTTATCGTCTTCCCAGGCAACAGGATCCTTGAAGTGGTTCTGATTTCTGTTACTATGGTGACACGGCTGGGGCTTATTAGAGCCGACTTTGTTGTTTGTTTGTTGCTCCGTGTTGTTGTAGAGATGCTAAACAAAATTAGCAAGCGAGGAGAAACACTAGCCCGGTGGCTAGCAGGGGAAGGGATTCTGGACGCCTTTTGCAAGCCGCCATCTAGCTCACGGGCTGCTCTGCATTAAAAGGCTCAGAGCCCTCCTGAAACCCCACCACCAGACATCTCTCTCTCCCCCCCCCCCCATTGGAGAAGGGGATCAGAGGGGGCAGGGAGAGATTGACAGCAGCTGGCAGCGTCAAATTGCTGTGGGGCTCTTTTCCTGAACTGGAAGCAATTGTGTTTAAGGCAAGGGTAGACAACCCCTTGGCCTGGCAGTCTGGGCGGATGAGACCATGGGGCCAAGGGTTAGCTACTTCTGCAGTCTCATCTCCCCACCTGCCCTGTACCCCCCCCCCCCAGCAAATTGTTCTAGTTCCCCTGAGACTATGGCAGCATCAAGGCAGGCAGAATAGAACTAGACACAAACAGAATCGGCACAACTGCATTGGTTGCCCATTAGTTTCTGGGCCCAATTCAAAGTGCTATAAAGGCTCAAGACCTCAAGAACTTAAGGACCACCACTCCCCATATGAACCGGCCCGGACCCTGTGCTTGTCACCTGAGGCCCTTTCTACGTCCCCGCTCCCCAAGAGGTGTGGAGGGTGGCAATAAGAGAACAGGTCTTTTCTGTGGTGGCTCCCTGACTGTGGAGTGCTTTTCCCAGAGAGGCTCACCTGGCGCCATCATTACGTGTCTTTAAACACTAGGCAAAAAACATTCATCTTTACCCAGGTCCATGGCTATGAAATAATCCACCGTCTGTGAAAGGGCGGGGTAGAGGACTGTTATTATTACGGATATTTTACTATCAGTCTGTCTGTCAGAATGCTTTTTACTATGTGTTATCATTGATGATGATGATGATTTATTCATTTATTTATTATTTGTACCCCGCCCATCCAGCTGGGTTTCCCCAGCCACTCTGGGCGGCTTCCAACAAAGATTAAAATACATTAAAATGTCACACATTAAAAACTTCCCAAAACAGGGATGCCTTCAGATGTTTTCTAAATGTCAGGTAGTTGTTTATTTCTTTGACATCTGATGGGAGGGCGTTCCACAAGGCGGGCGCCACTACCGAGAAGGCCCTCTGCCTGGTTCTCTGTAGCTTTGCTTCTCGCAGTGAGGGAACCACCAGAAGGCCCTCGGCGCTGGATCTTAGTGTCTGGGCTGAACGGTGGGGGTGGAGACGCTCCTTCAGGTATACTGGGCCGGGGCCATTTAATGTGTCTCTAACATTGTACACTGCCCTGAGGTCTTTTGATAAAGGGTGCTATATAATAATAATAAGAAGAATAGTAGTAGTAGTAATAGATTGAGGTCTATTGGGGGGAGGGGCTTTTCAGCCTATTACCCCGATGAAGATGCAAATTCTCCCTCCCACCCCATCAACAGACAGGCCATTTGATGAGCAGGGAGGGGTGATGACCTAAGCTGAGCATTTGAGGGACAGGGAGCCAGAATATTTTGCAATACAGTGGTGCCCCAGGTTACGTACCTGATCCGTTTCGGGGTGCCATTCGCACCCCGAAAAGTGTGCAACCCGGGCGTCCATTTTGCGCACGTGTGAAAGCGCAATATCGCGCTTCTGCACATGCGCGAACTGCGCAGACCGCTTCTGCGACTGCGCGGACATGCGCAGAAGCATCCGCGCGGCGAAATGTACTTCCGGGTTGCCGGCGTTCGCATCCCGAACGTACGCAACATGGAGTGTACGCAACCCGGGGTATGACTGTACAGAAAATGCACCCCACCCCCGTCTCCTGCTCCTCTGCAGTCTGCCCACCTCCACCTTGCAGGCCTGCCCCAGTGAGTGGGGTAAAAAAAGGAGAGGTGGAGGGTGCACAGCAGAGGAGGAGGCAACTATCTGGAGCCTGCAACTGCCTCATTTGGCCTCACTGTTGTGCCGGCCCTGCAAGGTTGTATATGCCATTGCATATACAACAGGTTTTAAATTGCCTTGTCACTTCCACAGCAGCCAACGAATCTCAGTCCCAGCCACTGGCTGAACTTCTGTGATGTCACGGAACTTCGTGGAAAAACCAGCAAACAAGTTGCAAATGTATGGGGCCATTGACAAACGGCCCGTTCTTCATCCATAAACTGCATCCGCAAGCCACACTTCCTCTTGACCTTCTAAGAGTGTCCCATTATTAACTGTTTTAATAATAGCTGATCTATCCTGGATAATGAAACCTTTTGATTAGATTATAAAACACCTTTCTAATGCTGTTGTGTGCCTTGATCTGAATAATGCACTTACAAAACTTATTATCTGCTGATACTGCAGGTTATTATTTGACTTGCCCTTTCCTAATTCTTCGGTTATTATGGACTATGAATCAGTGTTCTGATTAATAACAAAAAAACTCCTTTATTGCTCAAATCATTCCTTGAGTAGAAATTGCTTGTCTACGGGTCCGTCCGTCCCCCCGCCCTCTTTAAACAGATTTTGAACAGCATATTACCAACATCCAAGGTGAAAACAGTCGGCTGCCTTTTATTTTTATCCTGGCAATCCAACCGCATAATCCTAATTATATTATCTTTCATTCTTCTAGACCTGTCCTCCTTCTCTTGCCATTTAAAACAGGGGTGAGGAACCTTTCTCAGCCAGGGGGCCGCATCCCCTCAGGTGCAGCTTTCTGGGGCCTGCCTTCCAGGCGGTGTCTGGGGCCAGAGGCAAAAAGGGAACATAGCGGTGGATGGGATGTTAACCTTTGTACAACAGGCTATGCTCCAGCCAGCCTGGGAAGGAGGTGTGGCCTGTGGGCCAGCCAGAGGCTTACCTTCCAACTGTCTCAATTGGTCAGACCACACCTGGAATACTCCATCCAATATTCTGGGCATCGCAATTTAGGAAGGATATAGACAAGCTGGAACGTGTGCAGAGGAGGGCAACCAAGATGATGAAGGGTCTGGGAACTTAGCCATGAGAGCCAGTGTGGTGTAGTGGTTAAGAGCGGTAGACTCATAATCTGGTGAACCGGGTTCGCGTCTCCGCTCCTCCACATGCAGCTGCTAGGTGACCTTGGGCTAGTCACACTTCTCTGAAGTCTCTCAGCCCCACTCACCTCACAGAGTCTTTGTTGTGGGGGAGGAAGGGAAAGGAGAATGTTAGCCGCTTTGAGACTCCTTCAGGTAGTGATAAAGCGGGATATCAAATCCAAACTCCTCTTCCATGAGGAGCGGTTGAAGGAGCTGGGTATGTTTAACCTGGAAAACAGGAGACTGAGAGGAGATATGATAGCCCAATTATCTCAAGGGCTGTCACAGGGAACAAGCTTGTTTTCTCCTGCTCTGGAGGGTACCAATGGCTTCAGATTACAAGAATGGAGAGTCTGAGATGTTTGACAGTGGGACGGTCTCCCTTGGAGGTTTCTAAGCAGAGGTTGGGTGGCCATCTGTCATGGATGCTTTAGTTGAGATTCCTGCAATGCGGATGGTTGGACCCGATGACCCTTGGGGCCCTTTCCAACTCTACGATTTTCTAGGGACAGTTCCGGAATTAGGAAAGCCACCCCAGCTTCTGATTTGATCCCGGAATGTCCTATTTCCCTGGCCAATGCCAATGCCACTGAGCTTGGGGAAGAGAATGAGCTACCTGCTACATTCTGTGAATTCTTGCTTGGAACGAAGGCTGCCTCACACACTACCCAACCTCCTGAAAAGCAGTGCTGGAATAATTCCACCTTCACTTCTTGTGAAAGTGGAGGCCGGGTGTCCTTCTCTGGAGGGAGGCTGCTCAGTCTAGAGCCTTGGTGCCACGACCGAAAAGATCCTGTTTCTCATACCCACTGGCTGGACATCGGGTAACATAGCAATGGGAAGCAAGAGACTTGCGCCAGACTCTTCACTGGCTGTCTGCATTCTGAACCAATTGAAATTTCTAGACTGTCTTCAAGGGCAGCCCTACAGAAAGCGCACGGTAGTAATCTAACCTGGCAGTGACTAGGCCACAAATGACTGAGGCCAGGCCCGATTTCTCTGCCCTGCTTGCAATACCTTGTGCTCAGATCATGTTCTTCCAGATGCATCTATTAATAACAGCCTTCATGTTGCAATTACATAGCTGGACAGGTAGGCAAAAGGCAGAAAGCAAACACAGTGTCCAATAAGCTTCTTTGTGGGTTTTTCCCAGGATGCTAGGCGTACAGTCTAGGGCATGGGGAGGGAAGAGACTCCATTTCCCCAGCATGTTGTCAAAAGCACACCTGTTCTTTCCTCTCTGCTCCCACAGCCCCTGGTTTTTTTGTTTTTGGAGAGGGGAACAACAGCAGGTTGAATGACCTTCAGACAGATGTAGAACTTTGCTGCTGACATGTCTCCTGTTCACAGGCATCAGAGGCGATCAACACGGCCGTTGCTCTCAGGACCAGGCCTAGACATCTTCCTGCCTGTGGCAAAAGAGTGGACACACCCCAGGTCATTTGGGAAAATGGGGCAGTCTGTCCGCACCTGCCTGCCTTCTGGCTTCCAACCAGTTCAGGGGGTGGCCATGCCTGCTAGCTTCCTCCTCCGTCTCAGGACTCAGCCTTGAAGGACTCAGCAAGGAAGAGGAGGACGGGGAGAACAACACTAGAATCAGTTGGTTCTCCCCGTCATTGCCTCTGGCGCCCCCTACTGCTGGCCTCCCCGCCTTCTGCCCTATCCATCCCAATGGGCACTGAGTCTGGATAGCTCAGTTTGTTAGAGTGTGGTGCTGTGATGCCAAGATTGCAGGTTTGATCCCTGCATATTCCTGCATTGCAGGGGTTGGACTAGATGATCCTCGGGGTCCCTTCCAGCTCTACAATTCTATGATTCTAGGGTGCTGGACTAGATGAGACACCGGCCTGACCCAGCAGCAGTCTCCGGATGTTCTCAACTCTGCAACGCGAAGGCTGTAATCCCAAGGGTGCTTCTTTGAACACAGTCAGATTTACTTCTGAGTAGACACACGCAGTATCCGTCTGCGGGTCTCAGCGGGAGGCACCTCGTATCTGACTTGCTTCTAACAGCTGTGCTCGCTCTGGGTTCTCATTCATCTTTCCTTTTTTGAAGCCAGACAGGAAAGCAGATGGCGGCTGATGGCAAGGAGGTACCTGCTGATGTCTCGACTTGACTCGCCCGATGAAGCTGACAGCTAGAGATGGCAGGAAAATGTTAGCAGTGCCTAAGGAGAATGCGTGGGCAGAGCGAGGAGCCCATCCTGGTGGCCTGATCCTGACCTTGTGGGAACTGCGTTGGAGCCTTATCTCTAGAGTAATCGCTCACACTTTGTGGAATCGTGGACTTCCCAGGTCTTTAGCATGTGTTCCAAATTACCCCAAGCAGGGCAAATGTGGCCATTCAGCATGGGGAACGTTTCAAGGTCAATCGTGACATCTATCTCTAGGTACGGTTGGGGAGGCCACCAGCCTGAAACCCTGGAGAGCTGCTGCCAGTCAGTGCCAGAGATGGAGCAACGGTGTGACTCAGTATAAGGTGGCTTCGTATGGTCTCTTCTTACCTGGCGTGGTCCTGATCTACTGACCCCAAATGCATCCCAGTTTCGCCCTTAGAGGGATGATGCTATGAAGATGCCCTCACTAGAGCTGGGATTCTTAAGAGCTCGGCTTCCTGGAATCTCTTCGAACAGGGTGGGTGGGAAGACTTCAAGCTTCCAAGATCTTTGTTGTCTCTCTGCAACCAGAATCCCTGTGTCCAACAGCTGGAGTCAACGATCCAGAGTCTGTGTGCTTCTGAACAGGTAAAGGTAAAAGGTAAAGGGCCCCTGGACAGTTACGGTAAGTATAGTCAAATGTGACTCTGGGGTTGCGGCACTTGTCTCGCTTTCAGGCCGAGGGAGCCGGCGTTTGTCCACAGACAGCTTTCCGGGTCATGTGGCCAGCATGACTAAACCGCTTTTGGCGCAACAGGACACTGTGACGTAAATGTAAGCCAGAGCACACAGAAACACCGTTTACCTTCCTGCTGCAGCAGTACCTACCGGTATTTATCTACTGCAGGGGTAGGCAACCTAAGGCCCGTGGGCCAGATGCGGCCCAATCACCTTCTCAATCCGGCCCACGGACTGTCTGGGAATCAGCGTGTTTTTACATGAGTAGAATGTGTCCTTTTATTTAAAATGCACCTCTGGGTTATTTGTGGGGCCTGCCTGGTGTTTTTACATGAGTAGAATGTGTGCTTTTATTTAAAATGCATCTCTGGGTTATTTGTGGGGCATAGGAATTCGTTCATTATTATTTTTCAAAATATAGTCCGGCCCCTTACAAGGTCTGAGGGACGGTGGACCGGCCCACAGCTGAAAAAGGTTGCTGGCCCCTGATCTACTGGCTTTCGAACTGCTAGTTTGGCAGGAGCTGGGACAGAGCAACGGAAGCTCACTTCGTTGTGGGGATTTGAACCGCTGACCTTCCGATCTGCAAGCCCAAGAGGCTCAGTGGTTTAGACCACAGAGCCACCTGTTTCCCAGCTGCTGGAAACCAAAGGAGGGGAGAGGGTTCCTGCACTCAGGTCCTGCTTCCAAGCTTCCCAAAAGCTTGCTTCTGTGGCAATAGGATGCTGGACTTGATGGGCACTGGCATGACCCAGCAAGCTCCTTTTATGCACAGATGAGTGGCTCAGGAAGTTCTGTTTTCGGTACCAGAAATGAACTCTCAGTCCTTTCCCATAAAAACCATTCCTGGTTCCCTGCTGCTCCACCATCCTTCATTTCAGTAAAAAGTTGTTACTACTGTGGAACAATTGGGTGTTAACAATCCCTGGGGGTCCCCTGCAAATTAGCCAGAGATCTACCAGGAGATCCGCAAGTAGATAAATAGGTACCACTCTGGCAGGTAAACGGCGTTTCCGTGCGCTGCTCTGGTTCGCCAGAAGCGGCTTAGTCATGACCCAGAAGCTGTACGCCGGCTCCCTCGGCCAGTAAAGCGAGATGAGCGCGCAACCCTAGAGTCGGTCACGACTGGACCTAATGGTCAGGGGTCCCTTTACCTTTATCTCAGAGTATATGTCACTGTTTTCACCTCCCAGAGAGTCAGCAGCTTCACCAGCGAATCCAAGAGGACTGGAAGCAGTTACCATCCTTGCTCTCTTCTAAGGGGAGGGGAAAGAGTCGGCCAAAGGAGACACAAAGCGGTTTACAAGAGGTGAGCTTTTGGCCCATATAGGGAAAAGGGGAGGCGGGGAATCTACCGGTCTCCAAGTTGATTCAAGGTGGTGACGTCCCTGCAGAATATACTGCGGAAGATTTGGGTGTCCCCAAATGCATGTTTGGGTTAAAAGCGGGTGCTGGGTCTGAAACGTTTGAGAAGAGAATCATAGAATTGTAGAGCTGGAGGTGACTCCAAGGGCCATCTAGTCCAACCCCCTGCAATGCAGGAATCTCAGCTAAAGCCTCCATGGCAGACAGCCATCCAACCTCGGCTTAAAACCCTCCAAGGAACGAGAGTCCATGACCTCTCGTAGGAGTCTGTCCCACTGTCAAACAGCTCTTGCTGTGGAGTCAGAATCTCCTTTCTTGTAAGTGGAAGCCATGGATTCGAGTCCTACACTTCAGAGCAGGAGAAAACAAGCTTGCTCCCTCTTCTATGTGACAGACCTTGAGATATCTGAAGGTGGCTCTCCATGGGTGTAGCCAAAGGGGGAAAATCAAAAGGGGATAAATAAAAATCAATAAAAATACTTAACTAACTGAGGTTCTGCCCCCCCCCCCAACAAAAATCCTGGCTACACCCATATGGCTCTCATATCTCCTCTGAGTCTCCTCTTTTCCAGGCTAAACATACCCAGCTCCTTCAACCGCTCCTCATCAGGCTTGGAAACCTGCCCTGAAGTAAAAACGCGGGGACCTTTCTCCGGAGGGGAGTCTGAGCAGCCTTTCCCTGCCCCCACACTTAGGGGGCGGGGAGTAGAGATTTGCCACGAGCCCCCCAGCAGGTGGCACTGTTGCCCTTGGCAAGGCCACCTGGCTCTCCCCCCCCCCCACCCCGGGGGGAAATTGGAGCGTGCGTTTCCGACAGCATCCAGTTATGCCTCTGAACTTTCTTCTCTCCCCCCCGCCAGCTCCCTCCCTCCCTCTTTCTCCCTCGGTCTCTTCCTGTGCAGTGTGGGATTTCACTTCCCCGCCGCGCTATGGCAAGGACGGGCTCTGCTGAAGAAGCAGCAGCAGGTAGAGCCGCCGAGGATCAGGGCCCGGCCCGGGGGCGCCGCCGCCGCCGCTGCGCTTAAGCTGGCGAGGTGACGGGGCTGCGCCGGGCTCGCCTTCCCTGTTCGCGCGACCCCCACCCACCCACGCCCCCCGCAAAACCCCCTCGCCCCCCATCCCCACCTTGCAGCCTTCCCCGTTGCTCCTCGATTTCTCTTGCGCTCCCGAGCCTCCGGATCGCGGGCAGCGCGCAGCGGACGGGATCCGCCTCGGAGGATGGCTGGCTCCGGCACGGATTTCCCCGGCGACTGGCGGCGGCGGCAGCAGCAGCAGCAGGCGGGTCCCTGCGCGTACTGAGGACGGCGGGGAAGGCGAAGCGAGGTAAGAGCCGACCGACGCCTTGTCCTCCGGGGCTCCTCCTGGACCCGTTTGCTGCGCGCGTTTGGAGGATCGCGCGGTGCAAGGGAGGGAGGGGAACCAGCCTTCCGGGGTCAGGAGGTGCAGACCCGCACGCATAGACCCGCAGACCCATACACACACGCGCGCGCGCGCGCATTTTTCGCATTCTTGCTCGCAACGCGTGCTTGCGCGGGGAGTGGCGTTTGCGCGTTACGGAGCGCGGGGATCGGGGAGGTCGGAGGCGGGTTTGCGGGGGGGGGCGCGGCGGCGCTGGAACGATGGACGCGGAAGGGAACGAGGCGGTCGTGGGAACGCGTACACGGAGCGGAATGAAGAGAGAGATGCGGGGAGGGTGGGTGGCTCGGCCTGCCTTGGCTTTTCTCTCGCATTCCCTCAACACCACAAAGTACCCAGTGAAAGATCCGTTCAGGATCCAGTGTAGGGCCAATTCGCGTGTGTGGGTAAGGACGGAAATAAAATAACCACACCTCTTTTGCACTGGCGTGGCCCACCTACTGTGGTGGGCTGCAACCTAGGTGGTCGCAGGGGGGGTGTTGTAACATATGGTGGGATTATTCTTGGTGGTACGTGCCCTATTTGAATTAGTAGGGCTCTCAGAGTCCGGGACACCCTCCTCAAGTCGTGCACCTAAGAGCCTCACACTGCCTCAGACTCCCTTAGCTTTGTTGACACTGGCTGGCAGGGGCTTCCCCATTGCCATGCCCCTTCGCCAGGGGTTGAACCCGGGACCTTTTGCTTGCCAGGCCTGGTGGTGGTCCCAAGCTGAGAGGACCCTTCCCCGGAGAGCAGCAGAAAAGGAATGCAGAAAAGCGAACATATCATCTGGGGCTGGGCCTAGCAGCAGCCGAGAGGCTTGGTGAGTCTGCTGCTTTGTTTTGCTTTCCCTCCAGGAAGAGAAAAAGCTGTTTTTGCAGAAGGAAGAAATCCTCCAAGTGGCGAGGGAGAGAAAGGAAGGAAGGAAGGAAGGAAGGGGGAATCCGGACAGCAGCTTGCTTCTTGGCTTTGTGTGTCTGTGTGGGGTGCCAAGGGCTTTCCGTCCCAGACGAGTCCTGGGACCCAGCAGCCAGCCAGTGCCAGGGGGGTTGGGGACCTGGCTCGCTCCCTGGGCACTGGCTGGGGTCCTAGCCAAAACGCCACCCCTGCAGAGGGGGCAGGTGGGTGCCCCCAGAGGCCTTGGCTCCCTTGCCCTTGGCTGCCCAGGTCACCACCGCAGTCCAGGGAGAGATGAGGTTGGGTGGGAAGGCTATTCAGTTTCTCCGGCAGGGCTTTGTGAGCAAGAGGAGGCTGGAAAGGAAGATTGCTTTCCCAGTCGCAACCCCCCCCCCCCCACAAACCCGCTCAGGGGCCTAAGGAGGAAGAGGGGCCTCTCTGAATGACAGGCGAGATGTGATTTCGGGCTTGCGGGTGAGGCCTGCAGCTGGAGAGACTTGTTTTGAAAGAGGCTTCGCAGGCTTCCTTGCAACGGTGCAGGCGGAGGAATCGGAAGGGCGCCCCACAGCTCGGCCTGGGCCCCGGAAGGTGTTTTCCGAATCCGTTGCTCTGCCCCAGAATGGGGGCGGATGGCGTCAGCGGTGTTGTGGTCTGGGGAGCACAGTGCCCCACTCGGCAGGCTGCTACGTTGTGCAGACGTTTCTTCTGATGCTGAAAGCTTTTGCTTATTTATTTATTCCCCTTTCCCAGAAGGATGAGTTTACTCGCAGGCAGCGTTTGATTTTGTTTTCTTTTTAATTTTAATTTTAGGAACTGTTTTTAACGTTGCTGCCTAGTGCTATGGCATTGTGGTGAGCCTCAGCGATTTATAAACATCCATCATCGTTGCGGCAAGCGAGGAAATAGCGATGATAAAGATAGCGCGTTTTATGTATTTTGTTTTTCGGTATTTCTATACCATGAGCTAACAAAAGCTCTCTGGATGGTTTAGCAGCAAAAAAAAAAAAAAGTTAATGCCATAATTTTTTAAATAAAAATTAACATGCATATCGTGTTTAGGGAAGAAGCTCAAAATAGCTTCCCATTATCTTAGTAACCGCTCACAACAGTCCTGTAAGGTAGACCAGATTACCCTCACATGGCAGATGAGGGTGGGAATGTTGCCTAAGGCTTCCCTGAGTTCTCAGACGAGGCAAGATTTTTGAAGAGGGGATAGTATGATGAGCTCGTGAGCAGGATTTGAACTCAGAGCAACAGAAGGAATGAGAGATTATTGTATTTTGTCATGGTATAAGAGATAGAAGATAGGTGCAGCAAAGGGAGAGAGATAAAAAACACTGGAAAACAGGGTGGGAAGTTGGCAAAACAAAAGAAAGTACTTAATTCGGGTTAAGTACTTAATTCGTTCCGGAGGTCCGTTCTTAACCTGAAGCGTACTTAACCTGAAGCACCACTTTAGCTAATGGGGCCTCCTGCTACCGCTGCGCCGCCAGAGCACGATTTCTGTTCTTAGCGGAGTTCTTAAACTGAAGCGTACTTAACCCGAGGTACCACTGTATTGGAGTGTATATGTGAAACTTTGAAAATTTAATAAAATATAACTGGAAAAAGAGATTTTTGAAGAGGGGATGCCCCAACTCACATAGCTTAGCATACAACTGCCTTTTGTTGCTCTGGTGATAAACCGCCCTGTGTCTTCTGAGCACGTGCGAAGTGCAGTTGCTTCAGCCCTGTGGGCCGCTGTGCATCTTCCCTTCGTGAAAAGCCCATGTGTCATGATTGCACATGCATACCCTTCAGTGTGGGACGCGGGTGGCGCTGTGGTCTAAACCACAGAGCCTAAGGCTTGCCAATCAGAAGGTCGGCGGTTCGAATCCCAGCGACGGGGTGAGCTCCCGTTGCTCGGTCCCTGCTCCTGCCCACCTAGCAGTTCGAAAGCACGTCAAAGTGCAAGTAGATAAATAGGTACCGCTCTGGCGGGAAGGTAAACGGCGTTTCCGTGTGCTGCTCTGGTTCGCCAGAAGCGGCTTAGTCATGCTGGCTACATGACCCGGAAGCTGTACGCCGGCTCCCTTGGCCAGTAAAGCGAGATGAGCACCGCAATCCCAGAGTTGTCAGTGACTGGACCTAACAGTCAGGGGTCCCTTTACCTTTACCCTTCAGTGTGGGTGTGCATGAACTGCAAAGATATTGGCTATGCATATGCAACTCTTGCGCTTAAGGGCATTGCGACAAATCTACGTACTTATTTTAAAAGTTGCATTAGACCTGGCCATGCTTCCTGCGTAGGAAATATATCTCCCATTAAGTGAACACAGGTAAAGACGGTCCACGCCCACTGGCCTCGAGTCAGGGCTGCTTTGGGTCAAGGTCCACCCGAACCTGCTTTCCTCTGTCAGTGCAACACCAGCCAGCCAGATGCTTCTGGGAACTTGCAGGTGAGCCCTGCAAGTGAGCCTGTTCCCTTGTACAGTGGTACCTCGGGTTAAGTACGCTTCAGGTTAAGAACTCTGCTAAGAACAGAAATCGTGCTCTGGCGGCGCGGTGGCAGCAGGAGGTCCCATTAGCTAAAGTGGTGCTTCAGGTTAAGTACGCTTCAGGTTAAGAACGGACCTCCAGAACGAATTAAGTACTTAACCTGAGGTACCACTGTATCTGTTACTCTGAGGTATACTGCTTCTGGACCTGGAGGTTCCTTAATTAGCCGGGCATATAGGAAGAAGAAGAAGAGTTTGGATTTGATATCCCGCTTTATCACTACCCGAAGGAGTCTCCAAGCGGCTCACATTCTCCTTTCCCTTCCTCCCCCACAACAAACACTCTGGGAGGTGAGTGGGGCTGAGAGACTTCAGAGAAGTGTGACTAGCCCAAGGTCACCCAGCAGCTGCATGGGGAGGAGCGGAGACGCGAACCCGGTTCCCCAGATTACGAGTCCACCACTCTTAACCACTACACCACACTGGCACATAGGCACGACATAGACTTCTCCCTCTCCATGTAACTGGCTGGTTCCTGTTTAAAGCCATATCACTAGATCAGGGGTAGGAAACTTGTTGCCTGCGCAAGTGGTTAGGCTGCAACTCCCCCAATCCCTGAGCAGGTCGGCTGGGGTGCAGTGTTCAAAATTAGCCAGGCGCCAGGTGCATTTTGCACCTGGATTTCGACCACTTGCGACCAGGTGAAGATGCCTGGATGGCGCCTGACACCTCCAGAACCAGTGTGATGTAGTGGTTAAGAGCGGTAGACTCGTAATCTGGTGAACCGGCTTCGCGTCTCCGCTCCTCCACATGCAGCTGCTGGGTGACCTTGGGCTAGTCACACTTCTCTGAAGACTCTCAGCCCCACTCACCTCACAGAGTGTTTGTTGTGGGGGAGGAAGGGAAAGGAGAATGTTAGTCGCTTTGAGACTCCTTCGGGTGGTGATAAAGCGGGATATCAAATCCAAACTCTTCTTCTTCTTCCACCATCTGGACATGCATGCCTGGGGATCCTTGGATCTGGACTGTTTTCACGCACTAACACCCAATCCTGTAGAATTCTATCAGTTATATTTTATCTGCACAATCGGAACGAATTTCAAGAACCAAAATGCTTTTTCTGTACAGCCTGGGCAAGAGCAGGAGCCATTCAGAGGTAGGAATAGTCCAATATACCGGTATATGCAGGCGGCCCCTGGATCAAGTGACTTTTCTTCTTTAGGCGAAAGCTCCCTGGTCAGTTGGTCAGAGTGTGGTGCTGATAACGCCAGGGTTGCAGGTTCGATCCCTGAACGGGATAGCGGCATATTCCTGCATTGCAGGGGCTTGGACTAGATGACCCTCAAAATCTCTTCCAACTCTGCAGTTCTATGATTCTAAGTCCTATTCTTGACCATTGTCATTGCTGGCTGGGGCAGATGGGAGTTGGAGTCTGGAGCGCCCCAGGTTTGCCATCCCTGCGCCGGCACCGCGAGTGTGGAGAGGCTTCAGCTCCCCTCTAGTGGACGTGCGCATAAATTCATGCGTGCGAGCCCCAAAGAGCAATGTGTTGTACGCAGCCTGTCATTTCTCACCCCGCAGCCGGGGAGGTCGATTTCAATCTGCCGATAACGAAGCACGGGACAAGAACATTCTTTATCTTTATATCTTTATTGTCATTGTACAACGAAATTGGATTTAAATAATAATAATAATAATAATAATAAAATATTTTTTTTAAAAAATTCATTTTTCATTTAAACAATTGTTTCCCCAACCAAAAATGTACTCAACACGAGTAACAGCAGTAAAAGCCATACGAAACACTTAAAAATAAGGGAGAGCACTGAGCAGCCGCTGCGTCTATGCGCGCCGCCATCTTAGAACTCTTATAACTTAGAACTGTTATAAAAAATAACAGAAATTTAAACAAGTGTACCTTTTAACCCAAAGGAAAAGGAGCCGCTTTGAAAATCAGTGCAGGACAGTGTCACTGCAGAGCAGAGTCCATGAATACAGCCTGCCGTGGTTGGAGGAGAGCCTTTGGGAAAGCGCAGCGGAGAGGCCCTGGGCATGAGAACAGTGACGCTACAAGGGTATCCCTGTTTTCTCTTGGGAAATGTTGGGAATGCTGTCCTGAACTTGGAATTGCTGAGCCAGGGGGTCATTCTGTGTCGCAACAAACGTGAGCAGCTGGACTCCACTGTTTATTCTTAAAGTGCAAAGCCACGTGGGGAGGTGGAATTTGAAGCGAGAAGCAGTTGTGTATGAGTGCCTGTGCTTAACCCTTCCCCACCTGCCATTTCTCCGTTCCAAATCACCAGGGGCATTGAAAGATGCCAGGCATGGGCCAAGGGGACAAAAATGTGCATCCCATTTGCTAGTGCCATTTTCTATGTATAGACGCAGGTTTAGAATTTGAATGGTGGCACAAGGCGAGCCTGCTAATTTCCTATCCGTATCGCCCCAGATAAGCACAATTAATCTGCCCCCCCACCCCAAATCATCCCAAATCAGTTCCTGCTCAATTCATTTGTCCCCAATTAATTTCCCAACAGATCCTGCTCCAAATCAATTCAATTCCTTTTCAATTACTCCCATTCATTAAGCCCAAATCATCTCTAGATAAAGTCCTCTTAAATTAATTTATTTCCCCAACTTAATATCCTACCCAGAAACCGAGATCATCCTCTCTATTCAGTTTCCTCTGAATTCATTGCACACCAAGAAACATTTGGGGCGTGCGCGCACACACAAACACACACACACAAATTCTGGGGCCAATGGACATACCCCTAGCAACACCCACTTAATCAACTTCTCCAAAGCATGTTTTCGCCTAGTCGCCTTCCTTAAGGAGGGGCTGTAGGTCAGTGCTGAGCCTATGTTTTGCAAGGGGTCAAACAGCAGGGGACGTGGAAGACCCTTCTCTGCCTGAGACACTGGGAAGCTGCTGCCAGTCAGGGTAGGCGGTACAGGGCTAGACGCGGGTGGTGCTGTGGTCTAAACCACCATGCCTCTTGGGCTTGCCGATAAGAAGGTCGGCGGTTCGAATCCCCATGACGGTGGTGAGTTCCCATTGCTCTGTCCCAGCTCCTGCCAACCTAGCAGTTCGAAAGCAAGTAGATAAATAGGTACCACTGTGGCGGGAAGGTAAATGGCATTTCCGTGCACTCTGGCTTCCATCACAGTGTCCCATTATGCCAGAAGCGGTTTAGTCCTGCTGGCCACATCACCTGGAAAGCTGCCTGTGGACAAACACCGGCTCCCTCGGCTGGAAAGCGAGATGAGCGCCGCAACCCCATAGTTGCCTTTGACTGGACTTAACCGTTCAGGGATCCTTTACCTTTACCTTTACGGTACTTTTACCTTTTTACCTTTTTACCTTTACCTTTACCTTTACCTTTACCTTTACCTTTACCTTTACCTTACAGGGCAAGATGAACAAATAGTTTAACCTGGTATGATATAAGGCAACTTCTTTGTTCCAGCCCCCTAGTGATCTGCCCACACTATGGAGCTTCCTGGCTCTTGATATCAGGCAAGCACCTTCACTGCCTGCTGAAAACATTTTTCTTTACACAGATATCTAGAACACTGACCTTGGCTCAAATCTGTGTTGAGCTTATCACTGATTCTGAATGCTTTAAAAAAGTTGCTTAAAAACTTTCTGACAGCAAGAGCTGTTCGACCGTAGAACGGTCTCCCTCGGGAGGTTGTGGACTCTCCTTCCTTGGAGGTTTCCAAGCAGAGGTTGGGTGGCCGCCTGTCATGGATGCTTTAGTTGAGACTCCTGTATTGCAGGGGGTTGGACTAGATGACATTTGGGCGTCCCTTCCAACTCTACGATTCTATGCACTGTTTTTGCCGGTAACCTTACCGCTTAATTCCCCCCCAGTAAACCTCTTTGAGGCTTTGTTTTTGTTTTGTTTGCCATGAAGCAGTCTATTCCTTCTTTTGAAAGAAATATGTGAAGCACAAGATGTCTGCAACCATGCAGGCCTCCTTGCCTCCGATGGCGCTGTTCATTCCAGGTCCCTTCTGTTTGCCGCTTGCTGCCCTCGTCCTCCCTTGCACAGGCTGTCTGACCTCCGTGCGCAGGCAGTGAGAGAGGAGCTCACCAGACATCTTCCCTCTCCCTGCAAGCGCTGCGCACCCAGCATGCAAGCAGCAAGGCATCGGGTTCTCTCAGCAGGGCACGGCAGAGCAGCCTGATCTTGCTCCGGAAGAGACCTAGAAGTGCCAGGCTGCGTTGCAAAAGGTGGCGAGGCGGAGAGCGGGCAGGCTTTTAGCACTGTCTATGCAACACAGAATAATACAACTGATGCTGCCATTGAAAAGCAGTAAGACGGTGGACCATCGCTCGGTTGTTGTCATACATGCTTCCCATACACAGGGTCCCAGATTCAGCCCTGAGCATCTGTAATTAAAAGGGTCCAGGGCTAAGAAAGGCTGCTCGCAAGTCCGTGAAAGCCATTGTCAATTAAGAGTAGGGAATTCTGGGCTTGGCGGAATAAAGATCTGCTTCAATATACGGTTGCTCTAAAATAAAATAAAATAAAAACTAATCACCCCAAAGTGCAGCAGCAGGGTATTTCATCATGCCATATACAAATCAAACATACAATACACAGTTGTACCTTGGAAGTCGAACGGAATCCGTTCCGGAAGTCCATTTGATTTCCAAAATGTTCGGAAGCCAAAGTGCAGCTTCCGATTGGCTGCAGGAAACTCCTGCAGCCAATCGGAAGCCCCGTCGGACGATCGGGTTCCAAAGAACCTTCGCAAACTGGAGCAGTCACTTCCGGGTTTGCGGCATTCGGGAGCCAAAATGTTCGAGAACTAAGCTGTTCGAAAAGCAAGGTACGACTGTATAGAATAAGAGAAAGAAATGATGCTCCAATATAAATCAAGACATTCGTATTACCCGAGATGGCGTGGATGGTGAATACTGAGCAACTTAAGCCCAAACTAGCCTAGGAAATAAAAATCCTACTAGGTGATGTAAAAGTGTTTCAGATCCTCCATCCTCCTAGAGACACTCACCAGCCTTAGTGGTGACAACTCTTAATCTCAGGGTCATGGGTTCAAGCCCCACGTTGGGCAGAAGATTCCTGCATTGCAGGGGGTTGGACCAGATAGAATAGAATAGAATAGAATAGAATAGAATAGAATCATAGAGTTGGAAGAGACCCCAAGGGCCATCCAGTCCAACCCCCTGCCAAGCAGGAAACACCATCAAAGCATTCCTGACAGGTGGCTGTCAAGCCTCTGCTTGAAGACCTCCAAAGAAGGAGACTCCACCACACTGTCGAACAGCTCTTACTGTCAGGAAGTTCTTCCTAATGTTTAGGTGGAATCTTCTTTCCTGTAGTTTGAATCCATTGCTCCGTGTCCACTTCTCTGGAGCAGCAGAAAACAACCTTTCTCCCTCCTCTATATGACATCCTTTTATATATTTGAACATGGCTATCATATCACCCCTTAACCTTCTCTTCTCCAGGCTAAACATACCCAACTCCCTAAGCCGTTCCTCATAAGGCATCGTTTCCAGGCCTTTGACCATTTTGGTTGCCCTCCTCTGGACACGTTCCAGCTTGTCAGTATCCTTCTTGAACTGTGGTGCCCAGAACTGGACACAGTATTCCAGGTGAGGTCTGACCAGAGCGGAATACAGTGGTACTATTACTTCCCTAGATGCTATACTCCTATTGATGCAGCCCAGAATTGCATTGGCTTTTTTAGCTGCTGCATCACACTGTTGACTCATGTCAAGTTTGTGGTCTACCAAGACTCCTAGATCCTTTTCACATGTACTGCTCTCAAGCCAGGTGTCACCCATCCTGTATTTGTGCCTTTCATTTTTTTTTACCCAAGTGTAGTACTTTACATTTCTCCCTGTTAAAATTCATCTTGTTTGCCTTGGCCCAGTTCTCCAATCTGTCAAGGTCACCTTGAAGTGTGATCCTGTCCTCTGGGGTATTAGCCACCCCTCCCAATTTGGTGTCATCTGCAAACTTGATCAGGATGCCCTCAAGCCCATCATCCAAGTCATTGATGACCCTTGTGCTTCCCTTCCAACTCTCTGATTCTAGGACTGGTGGAGCCCATGCCATTCAGAGCTATGGAGCCCACTGATTCTAGCTTGAACCCCTTCCTGCTTGCTGCTGAGTTTTGCAAGGGGCAATGCCAGAACAAGGAAAAAGGGGGAAGCTGGCAGTCAGGGCTACCCCCTAGACTGGATGCAATTCAGAAAGCAGGAAAGTGGCTGTAGGCCAGACTGAGATTGGCGGGGCAGGGCTGTCTTTGCCCTCATAGACCAGCCTCCACTGATCAGCCTTCCGCAGCCTAGTGTCCTCCTCCAGATCTTGTTGAACTCCCAACCCCCATCACTCCTGATACCTTGGCCATGTTAGGAGCTGGAATCCAGCAGCATCGCAAGGGTACCATGTTGGCTATTCCTTTCTGCGCTTGGTGGGAAGCGTGCAGATGTCTGGCCTTCTTTAATGCCCTACTAAGGTTCCTTGCAGACATGAGCATCTTATCTCAAGTTAGCAAGCACTTAGATCTGCAGGACGCGGTTGGCGCTGTGGGTTAAACCACTGAGCCTAGGGATTGCCGATCAGAAGGTTGGCGGTTCGAATCCCCGCGACGGGGTGAGCTCCCGTTGCTCGGTCCCTGCTCCTGCCCACCTAGCAGTTCAAAAGCACGTCAAAGTGCAAGTAGATAAATAGGTACCGCTGCAGTGGGAAGGTAAATGGTGTTTCCGTGCGCTGCTCTGGTTCGCCAGAAGCAGCTTAGTCATGCTGGCCACATGACCCGGAAAACTGCGGACAAATGCCGGCTCCCTCGGCCAATAAAGCGAGATGAGCGCCGCAACCCCAGAGTCGTCTGCGACTTGACCTAATGGTCAGGGGTCCATTTACCTTTAAGGTTCCTTGCAGACATGAGCATCTTATCTCCAGATAGCAAGCACTTAGATCCTATCTGATTATACCCACGTGTTGCCAGACCTAGATGTCCTCAAGAGCTCCCATTCTGGAGTTGCCATTTTGCATTGCTAAGCATTGCCTTGTTTTCTTACATTCATACTTCCCCCTACTCTGTTGAGCTGAGATTGATGTCTTCGGCCTGAGTTTTACAGAAGGTCCACCCATGTGTAGCAGAGGCAGTTGCAACAAAGCCAAGAAGGGTCTTCGCTTGGTGGTCTTCGTTGATTACATGGCTGGTTTAATTGCTTTGAGAATCATGGGTCCGCCTGGCAAACTCTTGCTGGGGAGGGCAGGTAGTGGTGGAGGCAGAAAGGCAGTCGATGGCTGCAGAAAATCTCTTGCCCAATTTTAATTCCTGCTGGTTATGTCTGTGCGCCTGTTTCTCCCGTGTTTTCTAAGTTGATGACTTGTGCAGATTTCCGTTCGGCTGGTTCCCGCAGAGTGTCTGGTTTTACCTTGTTTTCAGCTATTTACGTTAACTCAAGGCCCTGGATGTTTCTCTGCATGTTCTTTCACTTGCAGGTCTGTGCATCATAGGGTTTGTAGCCTTACTAAGCGCAGTCGTCCTTGTTATGCTTTCTAGCTGGCTGTCGCGCTGCATGATGGGTTTTGCAGTATAGAAGTCGCACTGTCGTTTTACTGTTCCCAGCTATGCGTATCTTTTGTTCTCGTTTGCACCCTGCATTGTAGGACTTGCGATGGCAAGAACTGGCTAAAGAAAACACTGGGGACATGTAGATGGATAGGAATAAGACTGTGAAAACGCTGCTAAATAATAATAATACAGTGGTACCTCGGGTTACATACGCTTCAGGTTACAGACTCTGCTAACCCAGAAATATTACCTCGGGTTAAGAACTTTGCTTCAGGATGGGAACAGAAATCGGGCAGCGGCAGCGGGAGGCCCCATTAGCTAAAGTGGTGCTTCAGGTTAAGAACGTTTTCAGGTTAAGAATGGACCTCTGGAACGAATTAAGTATGTAACCAGAGGTACCACTGTAAACAATAATGCAGATTTTTGTGAGAATATCCAATGCCTCTCAACATGACAACAATGAAAATTTCCTAGCCTGCTGTGGTTGTTTTCAACAGATTTTTCTTTTTTTAAAAGCTGACCGTGTTACAACTGCCAGATTCAGCAGGATTCAGCAAGGCAGGAACCATGATACTCAACCTGAATTCTGCATTTTGCTAATTGAGATCCACGTCTAATTGTGAAATTCCTTGTTCGCCTAATGCAGTGATTTTCAAACTCTATACCTTTGGCCCTTCCCACATTCGTGATCGCTTTACTGATGGTTTGTTCACCATCCTATATTCGATTCTATATTTGTGATGGCTCTATTGTTTGAAAGCTGCTTTGCGATTCATTTGAAGGGAAAGCGGCAAAGAAATATAATAAATCAACTCAAAACCACGTCAACATCTCTGCTGAGGAGACATCTCCCTTTCATGCCTCCCACGTCATGCTTTTTAAGCTGCATTTATTTGTTTGGGAGATCTACACTCCGTCTTTCGATCAAGTGATCTCCAAGGTGGCTTGCAGAAGATTCGAATGTGACATCGGTCTGGAGGGAGCTATTGTGTGGGTGGCTCAGTGGATGTTTTAATAGAACCTTATCCCAGGGGCAAAGTACCAACCCCACCCCTCAATCCTAACCAGCACTCCCTGGTGGCTATTTTTCTTTTAATGTCTATGCTAATTGCTTCCATGCAATTAATGTCACGCGCTGTCTGGCCTCGAGAGCCTGGCAGGCCCCTCCTCCAGTTCAGGGTTGGATCAATCGCTGTGGACTGGCTACCTGCGGTGGAAGCAAGTCTGCTGTTGTTGACCTTGCTCTGGAGGGGCCGATTTCAAGGAATCCCAAGGTCCCCGGAACACAGTTGAAAAAACGCTCAAACCAAGCGAATGTGTCTGTTTTTCAGCTTTCAGATGTTAGGCGGTAGTAGGACTCCTTCGGCATCCTTAAACGGAAGAGACAAGCCGTTCTCCAGATATCTGCTGGTGAAAATCAATGCCAGCTGAAACAGTACCAGTGAATCTCTTTTTTTTAATTGCTTTTGTCGATGTCGGAACAAGCCAACCGGCTACGTTTAAGGCCCCGGCCGGACCCTGCCAGTCAGCCATTTTGTTTGCACGGAAGCGGACCCGTCTCGATGTGGGTAGGCCCCGACTCTCGGAGACGGGCTAAGTCCCAGCAGGCCACATGCCATCTTGATTTCGGCAGCTGCTGAAGCTGCTCAAATCAAGATGGCACATGGCCTGCTGGGACTTGTAGTCCACGCAGCCCGGGCCGACCCACGTTAGCAGCAGCCACCGTCATGAAACGGCTTGCAGTCGGACAGCCTGGGTTGTTTTCTGCCGGGAGACATTGCTTTTGTCGGGCGCAGAGGCCTCTTCGGTTTGCGCCACTTTGCCAAATAGGCCAGTGCCTGTGACCTTGACTGCATCCATTGCAGGTGCTGCTCTCCAAGGCTTGGGCTCTGACAGCTCTTGCTTGGAGCAGAAGCGGTTCCCAGAGCCTTCATGACACCTGTGCGTTTGTTTGTTTGTTTAAAAAAAAACCCGCACATCTCTGCACAGCAACACACGGCAGATTGCAGAATATCAGACAGACTGGGGCGAAGGGGAGGCTTTTTAAAAGTAAAAGTAAAAAGGCCAAGCCGGGTTTTATTCTCCCTTTGAGACGAGCAGAGAAAATCTATACCGAAGGCATGAAAGGGCAATAAAGACAGACTTTCCGCCCTGCTTTTGCTCTCCCCACACACCCCAAGCAAAATTAATTGACTGGATCTCGCCCTTCGTTTGGGAGCCGGTGAGCAAGACAGGAGCTGCGTCGTGCCTAACTTGGTGCCATGCTCCAGAGTTAAAGGAGAGAGCTGCTTTTCCTCCGAGGGCTGGAGAATTAATGCAAAACCCAGCCGGTCCGCAGGAAGGCTCTTTCTGTCAAAGGAGAAATCCCATTGGTTCTTGTGCCTTCAGTGTGAGAGCAGCTGCGTTGCATGCAGAAAGTTGCAGGTTCAAGCCCCTACTCCAAGTCGGATTGCATAAAAGCCTTGTTACCCCTTCATCTTCCAATAACCTCCTCTTCTCCCCTGGGAGGGGGGGTGTCCCCAGTTGGTTCCTCTACATCCAGACAGTCTATAAGAGTGGGCATCATTGCCTCCTTGTGCAGTGAGTTCCAAAGTTTCACTGTGCGTTTTGGGAACGAGCTCGAGCTGCTTTCTTTTACCTGCCCTGAATCTTTCAACATTCAGCTTCCGGGAGTTTTAATGCGATGAGAGAGGAGCCCCCCCCCCCCCGGTCCTGATCCCTTCCCATTCCTCCGGATCTCCTCCCCTGGGTTGGGCTCCTTCAGTTCCCCAGTCTTTTCCCACCCCTCCTTCCCCTCTGACTTTCCCCTCCTGCCAGGACGTTTCCATGGGACTCATGGCAAACTGGGCTGGGGGGAAAGGGTCTCAGGGTGCCACACTCATGTGAGTTGCCACCTTGGTCATGGTTAGAGCTTCCTGGAATAGTCTTTGATAACTTAGGAAGTTGTGTTGCATTTGTCCCTCTAGACTCTCCAACTCTGCAGTTCTGATTTTAGGAAGTCTTTCCCATGTCCTGCTACCTTGACCCTTCCAGCTGGGAATGCCAGGATTGACCCAGAGAATTTTAGCATGCCAAGGATGTGCCCCTTCCACCGAGTTATGGGCCTTCCTGAAGGTAGGGAGGATGGGGGCAAGGACAGCCAGTTACCATGAGCAGAGTGGCAAAAACATGCGCTCACTGGAGTCTGGTTGGTGCTCCTGGATTTGGCATTTGAACATAGCGTTGCCCTGAGTCAGGCTACTGCTTCATCTAGCTCAGTCTTCTTCTTGGCGATCACTCATAGTCGAGTAAGATTGTCTTCCATAAGCACGGTTTTAACAATGAGTCCGTAAGTGACTTTGGAGGCCAATTCTGGATCCACACGTCCTTCCACAGTGGGGACATAGGTTTCCAGATGGGAGTTGATCACGGTGAGGGTTTGCCAAGCGTGCCTTCCTCTTAGCACATTTCTCCTTTGCGTCCTGAGTTCGAGCGTCTTCAAAGCCCATGACACCTTTGGTAAAGGCTGTTCTCCAGTTGGAGTGCTCTCAGGCCAGTGTTTCCCAATTGTTGGTGTTTATACTACATTTTTTTTAGATTTGCCTTGAGACAATCTTTAAACCCCTTTTGTTGACCACCAGCATTACGCTTTCCATTTTTAAGTTCGGAATACAGTAGTTGCTTCGGAAGACGATCATCAGGCATCCGCACAACATGACCAGTCCAACGAAGTTGATGTTGAAGAATCATTGCTTCGACACTGGTGATCTTTGCTTCTTCCAGTACACTGGCATTAGTTCACCTGACTTCCCAAATGATGTGTAGAATTTTTCGGAGACACCGTTGATGGAATCTTTCGAGGAGTTGGAGATGGCGTTTATAAGTGGTCCATGTTTCACAAGCATACAGTAGTGTTCACACTAAGGACCCACCCACACTTCTGGTTGCCCAGTGCCTAAAAAAACCACAGGTCTGAGACGTTTTCTGCTTGTCTCATGCTTTTGGGGCGCTGGTCCGAGGGATTTTCCATTTGCCCCTGCTTTTCACCTTCGAATTGGAGCAGACAAACCCAACTGACGTTTCAGCATTGGGAGCAGGTGGAATTGTGGACAGCCCCTAACTGGCAATGGCTTTCCAGGGTTTCGAATGGGTGGGTGGGTGCCTATCCCAGCCCTACGCCGAGAATTGAACCTGCAGCATTCTGCAGAGCTGCGACGCTTCCCCAGACATGTGGGAACCTGTCTTATAACAAACATGGACGATTGGTCTGCTGATTGGCAGAGGTTCTCGGGGACTGAGGTCTTTCCCCAGCCCTACCTGGGAACGTGGGCGGATTGAACCTGGTACCTAATACAGGCTCTGTCCTTCTCTTGGCTTTCATTCCTGCCTCACGATTCTGCCTTCAAGTGTTCCTTTGGACTATGAAAGGAGAAGTGAGGAAAGGGAAGAGAGGGAGGGAGGGAGGGAGGGAGGGGGGAAGAGGTACCAGGGGGCCGAGGCGATGTCAGAAGGACTCCTCTCTCCAGGCAGCTGGTGCGAAGAGAAGGATGCGACAGAGCCCTCCCTGGGCCCAGAGGGAGAGATGGAGATTAAATAGCAAGAGAACTGTGAGGCTAAAGTAGCTCAAGGCAAAAGATCAGGATGGAGAGGAGGGGGGGCAGAGAGGGGGGACGGGTTGGGGGTGCGTGCGAAGGAAGGCAGGGAAGCAGGAGGGGGAGAGACGGAGGGAAAACACCAAACGCACAATTCCTTGCTTTTCGACATCTCTCCAAGATGCAGCTAAGCTATACAAATCTAGCCAGCGTTGAGCCCTTATCTTCCAGGAGCAGAAACAATTGGCCTGCAGGAAGGAGAAGGGGAAGGCAAGGGAGGAAGTGGGAGAGAGAGAGAGAAGCAATCTGTTTGATTGACAAACAAAACGGGGGTGGGGGTGGAAACACCCCCCCCCACACACACACACACAAGAAGGGAGGAGGAGGCAGCAGCTGTCTGGCTGCCACTTTGGTGTCGACACCTCCCTCCCTCCCGCTCGCTGCTGATGGTGCCTCTGCTCCTGCTGCCAGCGAGATGTTCTGACTGGCTGAGTTCAATGTCAGCCGCTCGGCAGCAAATGCCATTGACAAACCTGCTGCCTCCAGCTGCGGCGGAGCTGGAACGAGCCCCAGATTATACCGCAAAGCCACCGGGGGAGAGCAGGGGCAGCAAATGCAGCATCTCGGCGCTGCCTGAGCTCTCTCTCTCTCCCCCCCCCCCTCCATCTTCGGGGTTCTGCCTCTCCCCTACCCCAGGCTTCTGCTCTTAATTTGGAGACTTGGTTGTACCCGTTAAGCTCTTCCCACCCAACTGGCCTGGCCAAGCCGGGAAGGAGCTGGCTGCGCATGCCTGCTGATCTCGTGATCCGGACAAATGTTCCGCCTGCCAACGGTAGGGCCAGGGCGAAATGCCAGGGAGGATGTCTTCTCTCCGTGACATTCAGCCTCGTTTTGTCCTGGGAGGACTGCAAGCCCGGCTAAGGATGTCCCTCCTTCCACTACCAGCTTTCTTCCTGTTTCTACTCATGGGCCGTTCTTGCAATTGGGGTACAAACCTTGCCTCTGCCACCAATTCACCCCGTCAATCTACTCCAATCCGGGTGCCCATTCCGCCCGGATGTTTTGGGCCACAACTCCCATGCACCCTGAACAGCGCAACCGTCCAAGGGAGGCAGCAGGGTGGAGGGATCTCTTCGTCCCTCTTCTGCCTGCAGCATGGGGAACCGCCCCCTTAGCCTCCCTCGCAGGCTTGTTGTAAGAGTTACTGAGATGACATCATGCAGTGACATCATGTGCTATGCACTCAGAAGTGCTAATTTCAAGAAGTCTCATTATGGTACCACCAGCCGCATGGAGGCCCTTAGTGCAATAGTGGCTGCTTCATCTTGCCTTTCAGAGCTGCCACTTCCAGCCTGCAGAGCCTGGGAGCTGAGCGCACGGCTCTCCTCGGCCTCTTGCGCAGCCCCTTTTATATGCTCTGCCTCTGCCACAGTGGCGCAGTTTTCCCAGGGTCCTAGCTTCCCCCTCCTCCCCTTCCATCTTGCTAACTCCTGTGAGAACGGGTCTCGTTCCAAGCCTAGCCCTGAGGTCGTTTGGTGGAGTCCGCACTGCACATAGAAAGCGCCCTGAAACTGCTTTAAACAGTCACAGCTCCACCACCACCACCCGAGAGCTGTAGTTTGTAAGGGTGTGGAGAGTTGTCAGGTGGCTCCCCTGCTCCTGTGTTGAGCTACAATTCCCAGAGTTCCCTGGGAAGAGGGATTGCATGTTAAACCGCTCGTGGGGAGCAGGAGAGACATGAATAAGAGATTCCCGTTCCCCTCGCAGAGCTACAGTCTCCAGAGTGGTGACCTAAATGTTATTATCTGCCTGACCAGGGTTGGTAACAGAATGCTAGACTTGATGGAAACCTTTGTTCAGATTCTCCTTATTTTGCAAGAAGCTATCTCTAGTTGAGGGCTCATCCAGGTTTCATTTTGTGCTGCATTTCCATGCTTTAAAGCTAAGTGCCTGGGTGCATTTTTTTTTTTTTTGCATGCGCTTCCCCTGCAAAATACCCAATCTTTACCACTGAATTGGAGCAAACAGCAGTCCACGGAAAGCCCAATTGCTGTTTGTTCCGATTCCGCGTTAAAGAGCTTTTTCCCCCGGGGAAGATGAATGTGGGGGAGCACTCAGATATGGAGCTTGAAAGCATGGAGGTGCCTAGAAAATCTGGCGGGAAGGTAAACGGCGTTTCCGTGCGCTGCTCTGGTTCGCCAGAAGCGGCTTAGTCATGCTGGCCACATGACCCGGAAGCTGTACGCTGGCTCTCAGCCAATAAAGCGAGATGAGCGCCGCAACCCCAGAGTCGGACACGACTGGACCTAATGGTCAGGGGTCCCTTTACCTTTATGATAAGCAACACAGCCGAGAATGCATTGCTGCATCCTTTGCTAAACAACCTGGATCCAGTGGGATTTTCCCAAGATGGAGTCTTGTCTTCCTCCCTTCCCCCCTTGCCAGTTTTGCCTTCCGTATCAAAGCCGGGAGAGGGGAGGGCGGCCCCTCCAGAATTCCTTCATTGCCCTTTTTGCTGACCTCTTGTCCCCCTGCCCTCTCTCAGTTCCCATCAAGGAAATGGCGGCTGGTTGCCTGGTGGTGCTTAGCCAAGCCAGTCGAAAGGCCACTGCTGGGCTTTTCATCCTTTGTGGAGCAGCCCCGCCATCCGACAGGGAGGCGAGCTGTATAATGAGTGAACTTTAAAGGCAACCTTGTCCAGAACGGACAAGCCCTGTCAGTTAAAAGGGGGCTGCTTAACCAACCCGCCTTCTCGGAGAGGAGATGATCCAACTCCAAATTAGTGGCTTTGGAGGGAAGCAGAGACCACCACTCTCCGCCGCACCCGCACCCCCCGGGGTCGGAAGAAAGAGCTGTGGACGGAGGTGGCTGCAAAAAGCAAGGAGACATAAAAGAAGGCGAGGAGGAGAAGCAAACACTTGGTTGGCATATCAACATTTCGCAGATAGAACCGGGGACAAATCTTCTAAGAAGAGATGCTGGGGATTTCAAGGTCTGCAAATCCAGAGACCTGCTAACCTAACCCAACCACTTCTGTCCAGATAAGAACTTCACTCGACACTGGATTTTGCCTTTCCCAAAGGTTATGTCTCTTAGCAATTTATAAACACTTCCAAAATACAGTGGTACCTCGGGTTACAAACACCTCGGGTTACAAACACTTCGGGTTACAGACTCCGCTAACCTGGAAGTAGTACCTCGGGTTAAGAACTTTACCTCAGGATGAAAACAGAATTTGTGCGCTGGCAGTGCGGCCAAAGCAGGAGGCCGCATTAGCTAAAGTGGTACCTCAGGTTAAGAACGGTTTCAGGTTAAGAACGGACCTCCGGAACGAATTAAGTTTGTTACCAGAGGTACCACTGTATATTTTAAAAGGTGCGTTTGAGAGGGAAATATAACAACAATTATCAGTGCTTCCCCCCCCCCCAAATCTGGAAGTCATTGCCATTAAAAGAGAACAGGGGAGGTTTTTTCTACAAAATTACCACTGACTTATTATTTGTACCCCGCCCATCTGACTACCTTGCCCCAGCCACTCTGGGCAGCTTCCAACATATATAAAAACACAATTAAACATCAAACATTGAAAAACCTCCCTGTACCAGGGCTGCCTTCAGATGTCTTCTGAAGGTTGTATAGTTACTTATTTCCTTGGCATCAGATGGGAGGGCGTTCCACAGGGCAGGGGCCACTACCGAGAAGGCCCTCTGCCTGGTTCCCTGCCCAGGCTGGTCGATGGTGGTGGAGATGCTCCTTCAGGTATACAGGGCCAAGGCCGTTTAGGCCGTATGTTTAAAAATACAGTACAAATAATACCGGTAGTGTAGGATTGGGACAAGGTGGACTTGGTGAATGATTGCATAGGAAAGTGATATTGACTGGAGGCAGACCAGCCTTAAATTTGTTTTACCCCATCCTTTTCACCAAGGAGCTCCAGGTAGCAGACATGGTTCTCCCTGTCCTCATTAATCCCCACAACAACCCTGTGAGGTAGGTTGGACTGAGAGGAAGTGACTGGCTTCCACGGTCACCCAGTGAGCTTTGTAGCCGAGTGAGGGATTTGAACCCAGGTCTCCCGGGTCCTAGTCTGATGCTTTAATAATAATTTATAATAATAATTTATTATTTATACCCCACCCATCCGGCTGGGTTTCTCCAGCCACTCTGGGTGGCTTCCAACAAAATATTAAAAATACATTAAGACATCAGTCATTAAAAACTTCCCTAAACAGGGCTGCCTTCAGATGTCTTCTAAATGTCTATCACAGGCTTCCTCAACCTCGGCCCTCCAGATGTTTTTGGCCTACAACTCCCATGATCCCTAGCTAGCAGGACCAGTGGTCAGGGATGATTTTTAATACTGTATTTTAATGTTCTTTTGGAAGCCGCCCAGAGTGGCTGGGGAGACCCAGCCAGATGGGCGGGGTATAAATAATAAATTATTATTATTATTATATGATGGGAATTGTAGTCTAAAAACATCTGGAGGGCCAAGGTTGAGGAAGGCTGCATCAGATGGTTGTTCCACAGGGCAGGTGCCACTACCGAGAAGGCCCTCTGCCTGGTTCCCTGTAACTGCCTGGGAGCTAGTGTGGTATAGTGGTTAAGAGCGGTAGACTCTAATCTGGGGGACCGGGTTCGAGTCTCCACTCCTCCACATGCAGCTGCTGGGTGACCTTGGGCTAGTCACACTTCTCTGAAGTCTCTCAGCCCCACTCATCTCACAGAGTGTTTGTTGTGGGGGAGGAAGGGAAAGGAGAATGTGAGCCGCTTTGAGACTCCTTCGGGGAGTGATAAAGCGGGATATCAAATCCAAATCCAAACTTCGCTTCTCACAGTGAGGGACCCGCCAGAAGGCCCTTGGAGCTGGACCTCAGTGTCTGGGCTGAATGATGGGGGTGGAGACGCTCCTTCAGGTATACTGGGCTGAGGCCATTTAGGGCTTTAAAGGTCAGTACCAACACTTTGAATTGTGCTCCGAAACGTACTGGGAGCCAATGTAGGTCTTTCAAGACCGGTGTTATGTGGTCTCGGCGCCGCTCCCAGTCACCAGTCTGGCTGCCGCATTCTGGATTAATTGTAGTTTCCAGGTCACCTTCAAAGGTAGCCCCACATAGAGCGCATTGCAGTAGTCCAAGCGGGAGATAACCAGAGCATGCACCACTCTGGAGAGACAGTCTGCGGGCACCACTACACCACACTGACCTTTCCCAACCTGGCTGAGGCCGATGGAGATTATAGTTCGAAACTTCTGGAAGGCATTGAGGAAGGTTGAGAAAGGCTGGTTTGTCCAGATGTGTTCTTAACACCCTCCAATTCTCCAAGCTGGTCTCCATGACATGGCTAAAGACTCTCTGTTGCGTGGCTCTGTGCTGGGGTGGCCAATTTTGGATGTTGTGGACTACATCTCCCATCATCCAGGACGGTTCTGACTGGGGCTGATGGGAGCTGGAGTCCAACGGCACCAGGAAGGCAGTATGTCCAGCTTCTTAGCTCAAGACAACAGTTTGGTTGTATCCAAGGGAGGCAGGAACTAGGTGGACTCTAGGGCTCCCTTGCTAGGTTTGCCATTTTGAACTTCGGGGAAAACACACACATTTTTCTTATATTTATTATTTCTCCTGTCCCATCTACGGTAAAAGCCTGACCAACAGTGGAAGGAGTTGCACCAAACCAAACCAAAGCTCTCCTAAGGAGTCTTTGCTGTTTGGTCTTAGTTGAGTACACAGCTGGTATAATGGCATTCTGAATAGTGGGGTGAGATTGGTAGAATCTCGCAGGTGACGGTTGGTGGTAGAAGTAGACTGCCGTAGGAAATCTCTTACCCAGTTTTGATTTCTGCCAGCTCTGTTTGTACATTTCTTTCTCCCGTGTTTTTTTCGGTTAATGGCTTTAGCATATTTCTGTTTTGAAATTTGTCTGGTTCCCTCTGTGCGTCTGTTCTCCCCATGTTTTCCGTCGTTGGCTTTAACCCAAGAATGTATTTTGTGCATGCTCTTTCGCTTGCATGGGAATGCATCATAGGACTTGTAGTCTTACTGAGCACAGCCATTCTCGTTGCGCTTTCTCGCTAGCTGTCATCCTGCGTCGTGGCTTTTGCAGTATTAAAGCTGCACGAACACCAGTTTTAATTTCTTCCGGTTCTGGTTGTAAGTCTGTTTCTCCTGTGTTTTCTCAACTGATGACTTTAGCAGATTTCTGTTTTAAAATCCAGCTCGTTCCCGGTGTGTGTCTGGTTCCCCTTGCTTTCAGTTACTTGTCTTAAGGCCCTGGATGTTTTTGTCCATGTTCTTTAACTTGCAAGACAATGCATCATAGGATTTGCAGTGTAACTAAGCACAGTCATTCTTCTCATGCTTCACTGCATCATGGGTTTTGTCATATTAAAACTGTGCAGACAATAAGTCCTGCTGGTTGTGGTTGTTCCTCTGTTCCTTCTGTGTTTTCTCAGTTGCTGAAATCCGGCCAGTTCCCACTGTCTGCTGTATTCATAGGTAGTATCCCAGGCAGAGGTCCTTCCCGCTACCTTCTGCTTGAACCTTGAAGTGTCGAGATTTGAACTCAGGACCCTCTGCCTTGCAAGGCAGGAGCTACAGCCCCCACCCTGATTCATTTATTCTGTGATGGGCTCTCCTTCAGTGATTTCACATCCAGGACGGAAGTTCTTTGGGTTAAAAGTATGTTTGAAAATCGTAATTGGCCTGTGATGTGTTGCCAGCAGTTCTAAATTCACCTCGGCAGCTGCAGGAGGATTTGAAATGGCAGGCTGCGTACCGAACGGCTCCTTCATGTTCGTGCGCATGCATTTAGCAATGTGCGTGCTAGGGAGAGAAGATGCATCCCTTCCCTCCATGGAAATTTAACTTCCCTGGAGTAGAATCTGGACAACACTAAACAACTCTCCCTAACAACTCATGCATCCCCTAAAAGGAAGGAAGAAAACAGAAACATGGGCCATGATTTGGATTTGATATCCCGCTTCATCACTACCTGAAGGAGTCTCAAAGCGGCTAACATTCTCCTTTCCCTTCCTGCCCCACAACAAACACTCTGTGAGGTGAGTGGGGCTGAGAGACTTCAGAGAAGCGTGACTAGCCCAAGGTCACCCAGCAGCTGCATGTGGAGGAGCGGAGATGCGAACCCGGTTCACCAGATTATGAGTCTACCGCTCTTCACCACTACACCACACTGATTTGCCAGGCTGAGGAACCAGAAAGCCAGGAATTCCTTGCAAATAGAAACAGGCAGAGGCCATGTGGCGACTCTTGCAACAAGAGAAAATGGGACATGAGTTTAGGGGTCAAAGTGCACAGTTAAACTGTGGAACTCCCTGCCACAGGAGGCAGTGATGGCCACCCACTTGCATGGCTTTAAAAGAGGATTAGACAGATTCATGGAGGAGAGGGCTATCGATGGCTACCAGCCACAGGAAGGGAGAGCGCTCTCGTATTAAAGCGGAGAAAGCTGATGGTCCTCTCAAAGCCTTTTTCTTGCTGGGAAGGCTTATTGTTTTCTATGGTATTATAATTCATAGATGATTCATAGAATTGTAGAGTTCGAAGGGACCCTGAGGATCATCTAGTCCAAACACACACACACGTGCGCACAATGCAGGAATATGCAGCTCCCCCATATGGGGATCAAACCTGCGACCTTGGTGTTCTCAGCACCACGCTCCAACCAACTGAGCCACAGTGGGTATTGTGTTAATGTATTTTTATGCTGTAAACCGCCCTGTGACCCTTGGAGGAAGGCTGGTCTGTAAATGTGATATAAATAAATAAATGGGGAGATTACAGGCAGCTGCCATGATTAAATTCCGCTTGTTTTATTTGTATGTGGATGGTTGTTTCAAGTTGTTCTAGGTACACTCCTTAGGTATTACTTGATAAAGCTGTCTATAAATTCTTCTAAAATATAAAATAAATATCCGGTCAGACCATTGGTCCATCTTCCTCAGGGTTGTCGGTGCTAAGGATGGGTTTGGAAAAGGCAATTTGAAACCAGAAAGTGGTCGGTTGTCCCCAAGATTGCTATGGGATGTTCATACATATTCCAACTTCTGAGAGGGGAAGTTGCCCACCAGCAGAGGCGTAGGAAGGTCAGGTGGTACCCGGTGTGGAAAATTTCTTGTCACCCCGCCATTGATTTTTTTTAATTTTTATTTTTTGCTGCAAAAATGGTTTTACGTTATTTCATATTTTCTTACAAAGGAATAATAATAAGTAAAAATAAACTTTTATTTATATCCTGCCCTCCCCGGCTGAAGTCGGGCTCAGGGCGGCTAACATCAGATACATAACATGGGTATAAAATCAAACAATAATTAAATTACCTCCTAAAAACATGTCAAAATCAAATTAAAGTCTAATTAGATGGCTTTCCGCAGGGTTAGGGTTGGGAACAGTAAGTGCTCCACTGAATTGAAATTTCAGCCTTCACGACATAGGAAAACGGCCAAGTAAACAGCTATTTTCGTGGAGGAGGGTCAAGATACTAACTGATATGCATGAAATTTCATATATAGCTATATAATACCTGATAAGACCTTTGGAGCAGGAATTTTTTTTTTATGAACCACCCTAGTAGGGCAGTAATTGTTCGTTGATAATTTGTCACCCCCTCCATGATGGAACCTGGGGCAGCCCACCCCCCACTTCCTACGCCCCTGCCCACCAGCACTGCCATTGCGAAGGGAAGTGGAGGATAATGTGAGAGGAAAGGGGGAGGGTCGTATTTCAGTGGTGAAACATCAGCTTTGCTTGCAGAAGGTTGCAGGTTCAACCCCTGGCCTTTCCAGGAAGGACTTGTGAGAGCCCCCCTGTCTGTATCTCTGGAGACACACTGCCATCAATCTACACAAATACTGACCTACGGTAGATGGAACAATGTTCAGCCTTTGTATAAGGCAGCTTCCTTCCAAAGTTCCTATGTTTCGGGTGATAAAAGCAAAAATGATGAAAAAAATGAAACCTAGACGTTTTGTGGGATGTTCTGTGAAACTTTCTGATTTTGTTCATTGTCATAGCTGTGAATGTTCTATTGATCAAGCCTCTCTGCTGCAGGCAATGCTTTTGCACTTCGAAGTTTGTTTGCAGGGTATGTCTGTGAGTGTGGCTCTCACATAGCGGAAAACAGAGTGCAATTTGTTCCCCAAGTGTAAGGGAAAGCTGAGAAATGCCTATATGGGCACCATTGTTTAAAGAAACATAGATCAATTGGGAAAGACTTGGGGGGATGGAATAGCTTGCAATCTGTTGTTGTTTTTTTGCTCCGGATAGTTTTAAGTTTGTTCCGTTTTCCCTCTCACCAAGGAAGAATGCGGACCAGACACCATGGGAGAATTTAGATGCAAACAACATCTAGAATTGGCAGTGTGGGTATTTGTGAAGGCAAGGCAGGGGAGAGCTGTTTATGAACTCTTAAGAAAGGCTTCCTTCAAATATAAGCTTTCTTAGGAGCGACACAATGCACATTCACACAGGCATGTTCAGAACTCAACATCATGTTATGACTTGCATGTGTGGATGAGCAATCCCACTCAAACCCCATGGAGATCTTTCAAATGGCATTATCATCTCATCAGGGAGCACAGTTCAGTTATACCTCTTACCAGCAAGTCCCCTAGCAATGGCTTTCTGGGGTTTTAGGTAGACAACAGGCCTTCCCACCACCTGTTAACTGATCCTCCTAATTGGATATTCTGGGGATTGATCCTGAGACCTTTTGCATGCAGAACATGTGCTCTGCTGCCAAGCTACAGCCATGTGCACCATACCAGAACACTTACGAGTTCAAACATATTTTATCTTGAAACACACATTTATGAAAATGTGTGTGTATATGTGAAGAAATCAATTGCACAATTCGGAGACGTGTAAAACCTGAAGGATAATTATGTTCCGATCCATGTTTTCATTTGAGAGGCGTGAATTAGGGCCACATTCCCACTATACGTTTAAAGCAGGATCATACCACTTTAAACAGAAAGAATCTGGGAAGTGCCGTTTGTTAAGGGAGCTGAGGTTTATTAGGAGGCCCCCTATTCCCCTCACAAAATTTATGATTCCCAGAGTTCCTTGGCAAGAAAGATTGGTGGTTAAGCCACTCTGGGACTTGTAGCTTTTTGATGGGAATAGGGGTCTCCTAACATCTCCCAAACTACAGCTCCCAGAATTCTTTGGGGGAAGCCATGGCGGTTTAAAGTGGTACCACAGTAGGTGCCGATGTGGCCTAGCTCAGTTTCCTTAAATATGTGCACCCAGCACACTTCTCCTCCGTCCTCGCATACGTATCGCTTCTGCCTGCGGCAAGGAGCAACGCAGCCTCGTGCAAAACCAAAATGCCTCTGCCACAAATTGACGTGCCGAACTTTCCACAATCTCCAGCTGATGCTCAGCGCGCCTCCTTCGACGCGCTTCTTCCTCGAGCGATTCCGCTGCCAGCTTCCTTGGCTGCGGTTCAAGTGCCTCGAGAAAGGCTCGTGCAGACAGCTACCCTGCTGAGGGCTCTGGCACATAAGCTCTGGCGGTTCTGGGAAAAGGGAGGGCAGCGGTGGAAGCCTCAGGCAGAGCCCAGCTTGCTTTCTCCCGTCTCCCCCAGCTACCGGGCCCTGGCAGTTCAGATGGGCACCCTGTTGGCAAGCCAGGACGCCGGACAATCGGCGCAGCTGTTGAGGCCTCTGGCAGGTGGGCGAAGCCGGGGAGATGCCTTCCCTCTGAGCCGCCGGGCACTGGCACCTTGGACAGAAATCCTGCTGTCTGCTTGGGAGGCAGAGTGGTAGCAGAGTAAATATGGAAGTTTTGGCACGTGGGCAGAGCTGTTGCCTCCCTTCCTTTAGCCACTGGCAAGCTGGCACCTCCTGCCTGTTATGCAATTTCCTCTGCTGTGTGGTCTCCTTCCCGCGTTGCAAAAGGGGGGGGAGAAGAAGAAGAAGGCCTCTTCTCTCTTTCCCCTTTACGCCTCCTCCCCGCCCCCCCGCAGTAACATAAACTCGCCCGGCACGTTTACGACTCCTGAGCAAAAAGGACATGGTTAGAATTCCCGTCTCCCTCCGTGCGCGGCGCATGGAATGCTTCCCTCCCCCCTGAAAAAATAAACCGGCTTCCGATGCCGCCCACCTCCACTGAAAGGTGCAGCGGGGACGCTTTAAATGCCGAGCTGAGGCAGGCCGTTAATCATATCCCCTTAACAGGTTTATTTGCTCATTAAACATTTAAGACTTGTTTCGCTTTATCAATAGCGCGGAGGCGTGAAGGCCCCGGTGCAAAGATTTATGCCGGGCACAATAGGATTGGTTGGGTGTCCCCCCTCCTCCAACCACCCGCTTCTCTTCTCAAACTGCTGGCCTAAGAGAGATCATTTAGAATTTTCTTCTCCGACAGAAACGGGAGACATTTCGCATTTCCCCGTCTTTGCAGCCCCCTCCGTGCCCGGCTACGGTTCCCTTCTCCCCTCTCCAGCGCATGAATTAAGGGCTGGGATCTTTCCAAGCCGGAGCTGAGGATTGAAAGCCCTCGTTTGCTCAAGCTTTCTGGCACGGGGAGAGCATCTGCCAGCCCTCCTGTTTCCAACCGCCCTCTTGCCTTCCTGCAGGTGTTAAGAGCGCAAGGAAGGCTCTCCTGCCAATCCCAGCGCAGGCCGCAGGGTGCTGGAGGTCTCTCTCCGCGAGGCGGCCTCCCCTTTAACAGCCTGCCAAAGCCGACGGGGGCGACAAGCCCCAGCATGCGGCGCTCCGCCGGGATCCCCTCCTCGGATGAAAAAAAAATTAAAAGGAGAGTCTCGTGTCGGGACCTGCCGTCAACCAAGCTCCAGCTTGGCATCCAACGGCTGCCGCAGCCTGCTCTTCGTTTGACGGGTGGCTCTTGAGTGACAGCGGAGCTGTAAGGTGGAAGCTTATTTCTTTCAAACAGAGGACGAGGCGGGATGAAACAGCCCTGCGTGCTGGATCAGGCCCAAATAGTAATAGTTTTATTCTTTTTATGCCGCCCAACACATATAAAAATATAATGAAACCTCGAGCATTAAAAACCTCCCTAAACAGGGCTGCCTTCAGATGTCTTCTAAAAGTCAGTATTGATTATTTCCTTGACATCGGAATGGAGGGCGTTCCACAAGGAGGGTGCCACCACTGAGAAGGCCCCTCTGCCTGGTTCCCTGTAACGATGCGGGTGGAGACGCTCCTTCAGGTATACTGGGCCGAAGCCATATTGTCCTAAAGGAGGGAAAGTCAAGTCTGGGGGCCAGAGGTGGTCTGCCAGGCTGCTCTGTCTCGCCCTCGGATCTCTTCCCAGGACACTCCTCTCACCAGGCCAGGTCTTTCAGCGTTTCCGCCACACCGGAGCAAGTCCTTGAACTCTGATGGCGACTCTTGCTTGCCTGGGTGGAAGACAAAGAGGGCTGTGTGAGTGTGTGTCAAAAGCAGTCTACTGTACATTCATTTTGCTCAGCATATTTTGTCCCTTGGCCTGGCCTCCATCGGCACGCGGCCCTCAGAAGGTCGCTTGGAAGGGAATGCGGCCCTGAGGCTGCAAAAGGTTCCTTGCTCCTGGTCTAGCCCAACACAATGGCTAAACCATACGACTCCAGGAAGCTCACAAGCAGGCCAGAAGGCAGTAGCAACAACAACAGCAGCAGCAGCAATAACAACAGCTTGATTTCCATTGGCTACTGCCTTTGAACCTGGAGGCTCTACAGAGCCCATGATGGCTCTGGGCTGCAACACTGCTTACTGTAGATGGAGCTGTGTGAAGGAACTCTCCTCCAATAAAATAAAAAAGCCTGAGATAGAGTAGGCCTCTGAGCCACTTACGAACAAAGCTGCTGCTGTCAAAGGCCAAGACTATGACAAGGGAGATGGCAGATCCCAACCTAGTTAGAATTTGATCCGGAAACGGAGGGCCCCGTTTCTACCATGTCTTTCGAAACCCGGAAGATTCCAGCTCCATTCCAAAACCTGCACCTGAGCTGAGGCCTACTGCGGCCTGCACATATCTGAAGGAGCGTCTCCGCCCCCACCGTTCAGCCCAGACACTGAGGTCCAGCGCCGAGGGCCTTCTGGCGGTTCCCTCACTGCGAGAAGCAAAGCTACAGGGAACCAGGCAGAGGGCCTTCTCGGTAGTGGCGCCCGTCCTGTGGAACGCCCTCCCAGCAGAGGTTAAAGGGATCAACAACTATATGACATTTAGAAAATACCTGAAGGCAGCCCTGTTTAGGGAAGTTTTTAATCTGTGATGTGTTAATGTATTTTAATGTTTGCTGGAAGCCGCCCAGAGTGGCTGGGGAGACCCAGCCAGATGGGCGGGGTACAAATAATAAATAATAATAATAATAATAATAATAATAATAATAATTGGTCTCCAGCAGAGGCTAGGCCTGCCTTTTGCAACCTACCAGGCCTGGCAAAAGACAAGGTTGATGGCAGCACTGATTCTGCATTTCCCCCCAAGTCGAGCCTGTGTGCATCCCAAGGACAAGCTCCGGCCACGCTGGGTGGGCTTCTCTGAAAGACCTGGTGCGGATTGCCAAAATCCATTGCGGAACCCGTAGCCCGTTATTTGTAGAAGCATGCATGGTGCAGAGAAAGTGGAGAGAGAAAAGCTTTTCTTCTCTCATTACGCTAGAACCCGTGGACACCCTATGAAGCTGGAGGGTGGAAGATCCAGGACAAACAAAAGAACGTACTTCTTCACGCAGTGCATGGTTAAACTATGGAACTCCCTGCCACAGTAGGAAGTGATGGCCACCAACTTGGGTGGGTCTGGAAGAGGACAGGACAAATAGATGAAGGATATGGCTATGAATAGCTTCTATGGCTATGCTTTGCCTCTACGGTCTGAGCCACTAATGCTTATGAGTGGAGTATAGCATCTAGATCAAGGGAAGTAATAGTACCACTGTATTCCGCTCTGGTCATACCTCACCTGGAATACTGTGTCCAGTTCTGGGCACCACAGTTCAAGAAGGATACTGACAAGCTGGAACGTGTCCAGAGGAGGGCAACCAAAATGGTCAAAGGCCTGGAAACGATGCCTTATGAGGAACGTCTTAGGGAGCTGGGTATGTTTAGTCTGGAGAAGAGAAGGTTAAGGGGTGATATGATAGCCATGTTCAAATACAGTGGTACCTCGCCTAACGAATAACTTGCCTAACGTCTTTTTCGCCTAACGAATGACTTCCGGCAAAACAAAATGGCCGCCGGAAACGAATTTCTTCGACTTAAGAAAAGACGTCGCGGCCGCTTTGAATAGGATTTCTTCGACTAACGAATTTTTGAATAGGATTTCTTCGACTAACAAATTTTTCCCCAATGCGTTCCTATGGGGATTCGCCGAACGCATTTTTTCGCCTAACGACGATCGCGTCGGAACGCATTATCTTCGTTAGGCGAGGAACCACTGTATATAAAAGGATGTCATATAGAGGAGGGAGAAAAGTTGTTTTCTGCTGCTCCTGAGAAGAGGACACGGAGCAATGGATTCAAACTACTGTACAAGAAAGAAGATTCCACCTAAACATTAGCAAGAACTTCCTGACAGTAAGAGCTGTTCGACAGTGGAATTTGCTGCCAAGGAGTTTGGTGGAGTCTCCTTCTTTGGAGGTCTTTAAGCAGAGGCTTGACAGCCACCTGTCAGGAATGCTTTGATGGTGTTTCCTGCTTGGCAGGGGGTTGGACTGGATGGCCCTTGTGGTCTCTTCCAACTCTGATTCTATGAATGCTAGTTGCTGGAAAACAGTGTGTGGGGAGTGTTCTTGTGCTCAAATCCTGCTTCTGGGTTTCCTACAAGCATCAATCTGGTTGGTAGGATTGCTAGACCTTCAGGTCTGACCTAAAGTCTCCAGGCTTGCCTGTCGCCCTCCAGGCGGCAGTTGTCGGGCTTGAATCTCCTGGTGCGTGAGAGTGCCTTTAATCTTAAAAAAATGTTAAGAAGACTGTGCATGCGGGTTGCAGGTTTCAGCCCAGCAGGAGCAGGCTGTGCATCACAGCATTGACACCCTGGGGGATTTCCTTTCCTTCAGTTGCCTCTCCCAATTAACTTCCGTCTCCAGGGCCTGCCCCCATGATATCGCATTGGGCTGCTTCTAGGTCTCAGGTTTGGGCCCTGAAATCTCAGGGTCTGGGATGCTCCTGAGCTGGCAACCTTGCTGGTTGACCACTGTGAGAACCAGATGCTGGACTAGACGAGCTATTGGCCTGATCCGGCAGGGTTCTTTTGCCCTGAGCAGCCTGCAACTCTAGTGTGCCTGCCTTTGCAAGAGAAGACAAACAACAACAACAACCGGTTACCTAGCGCCCCCCCCCCACTTTTTAGCAAAGCGACTCTGCCAAAGTGGCGGTGCGGGGGGGAGGGGAGAGAGAGAGAGAGAGAGAGAGAGAGAGAGAGGCGGGGAGGAAGAGAAAGCAGTAATCTCTCTGCACCGGGAGAGCTGGCTGCTACCTCTGCGATCTCAGCCAATAATGACAAAGAAGCCCGGCTGGTGCCAGAGATAGAGAGAGAGGCGAGCCCCCCAAGCGCTACGGCAAAGTCACAGCTATGGGGTAAGCGATGCCGCGGGAGGGATACTGCCTTCCAAGAACCTGAGTAATAGCAACAAGGAGTCATTGATTGCCTTCGAAACCTCCTCTCCACCTCTCTCTCTTTGGCGTGCAATCTCTCTCTTCCTCTCTCTCCCTCTCTCTCCCAAGGCTGTATTTCATCTCCCCCCACCCACCCACCCCTTTCCCTTCCTCCCTCTCTCCGCCTCTCCTCCGTCCTTCCCCCTTCGTTTGCCATTGAAACGGCTTACAATAAAACCCCAGTGCCTGAAGGAACGTGTCTGCTCAGATGTTCTCGACAGCACAATAGGCAGAGACCTGCAAATGCTACAAGCTGCTAGCCGGCCTTTCAGAAAAGCAACGGAGGAAGGGGGAGCCTCCCCCTCCCTTAGCTGCTGGCTTTCCTGTTGCCCACCCCTGCTGCTCTCCTGGCTAATTGTAATTGCAGGCCTCTTTCCCCCCCCCCCCGTTAAAAAAGCAAAAAGCAAAAGCAAATTGAAAGGAGCAAGCCGATGCAAGCCCACCAGCCCTTGCCGGGTCATGGTCAGTGTCCATCATTCTCTCAGGATGAAGGTGGAGAGGTGCCCCCCTTTAGGGCTGGCTTGGTCCTTCAGCTCTCCCCGTTCTTAGAAATCCAGATGTTGGTTCTTTAAAAAACACAAACACATATTGAGTGCAGTTTTACGTAGGTATGCAATACCCCCAGAGCTTCCATGTTCATCTCATTTGGATTTTACAGATGTTATTTTGTGGGGGGATAGCTGGGTGCAAGAAAGAGAGGTAGTGTCCCAGCACCAAGCTCTGCCCTGGCCTTCTCAGGTTCCTTTCTGCATCTGAAACGGCTCTTAAGCATTTACAGAGTTGCAAGGTCAAGGCTGCCGGCTGCACAGATAGGGCCCTGAAAGCACACACACACAGGCTGATTTTCTACGTTGAAAACAAAAACATAAGGAAGGGGGTGGGGAATTTGATTCAGTTCACATTAAAGGTGGAGCCTGCCTCGTTCGTACTCTCCGAAATGGTGCACGAATTGAAACACAGTGTGTGCGCCCCCCCTTCCGAAATTTGTACTTCTCTGAATTTTGCAGCGTGAAATTCTCCAGCCGAACGATGGATATGAAATGGGTACAGGGTAAAATGTGCATTGAGATTCCCCTGCAGAGAGAAAATGAGATAGCAAAAATGCATTGTATTGGGGAAAATTGCTAGGCAAAAAAAAAAATGTCTGGGAAAATTCACACAAAAATGTTGATGAATTTTCATGGTGGAGGGGGGAAGATTAGCAAACTGATGCGAAGATTTGGAGAACTGGGCTAAAGACTGGGGGGAAATGAGAAGGCAAAATGGATAGATTTGCCCATTCCTAGTTGTGTGATTGACGTCAGTAAAGAGCTCATACTGCTGCGTCCTGTTTATTATGGAAAGGTGAAGGATAGCATTCATCAACCCTCTTTAGAACTTCCTGGGAGTGCATTTGTCCCTGAGCCCCGCAGTCAACAACCACTAACTGCCCAAAGGTTTGTGCTCCATACTGTGAAGCCTTGACTATGTGGTCAACTTTACTTAAATAACCGGACAGCTGTTAAGAAGGACAGTGAGCTTCCTCCACCCTCCCCGCTGTGCTGGCGGCCTGAAGAGCAGAGTGGCCACCCCGGCCATGGTTTGCCCATCCTGACCGATGAAACAGCAGCCATTTTGATTTCCAGTTTCCAAGGGCATTGGTGCAACTGTCTCGAACTCTTCTTGCACAGCGTCTCCGCATCTAAGCGAAGCTAATTCCTGGAGGAATGTGGCACGCTGTTTTTGCGAAGAGAGCTTAGCGCGCAAATGCACACACGTAACCTTCGCGATATGGCTGAGTTTGACAATGCGGGAAGTTCTTTGTCAGAGGTGCCATTTGTTTCACCTTTCACGTGCCGTGCTCTCTGAGTTTAGCATGTCGAAAGGGACGCAGAAGCCCATAATATTCTGCAACTTGGTTAACAGTTGCCCATATTCCTTGAAATCTAGGGAGCCCAACCCTCATGTGCAGATGGAGAAAGGCAAAGGTGGTGTTTTCTGCTCTGGAGAGGTTGCCGAATTTTCTGTTTGACCTCATCAGGAGCTTTTGGGGGGCCGGATCCTTTGCCTTGCCGCCTTGCATGTGCATCTCTCTCTCTCTCTCTCCTACGGGGGTTTCCCCCCCGCATCAAAGCTTCCTTCCAGTTCTTATGCTAATGAGGTGCATTAATGCTTAATGACTGTGAACAGGGTTGGTTAATTGCACCTATCTGAGCAGGAGGCACGTTGACGTGTAAGAGCGAACGGCCGGGCGAAGCAGCTGCGTGCCCTCCTGGACAGTCTTAATTACACGGGAAACTAATGTGATCTAAACTGCCAGGACGGCGATTAGCTGAATGAGGCAGGTGGCGTACCGGGCTGAAGACTCGGGAGCACCGGGGGGGGGGGCAGTGGGGGCGGCGGGGGGGGGAGAGGCAGTCGAAGCCAGATTCCCGAGCTTACCAGCCAAGAGGAGAAAGTGGCAAGCTCCACTCATCCACAGCTTTCTCGTCGGGTGGGGACAGGCACAGCGCAGCAGATTAATTTAATTAATTTATTGCAGTTAGTTTGGCAAAGGCATTATCCGCCGTCTGGAGCAGAATACTGAACAGCCCCATTAATGCGCCGCCAGTAAATCCTTTGCGGGAAGAAGAAGCGAGACACAAGGCTCTCTCTCCCCCCCCCCCACTTTTGCGGTGTTATCTCTCCAGCGCCGTTTGAAAACGCGGCTGATTGTCTGAGCTACAAAGGGCTCTTTCGCCTGCCCCCCCCTTTCCCTGCCTGCCTCCCCTCTGTTGTGCTAATGCAAAACCATCCCGGCTTGGCATTCATCTGCCATTAATGCCTCCACATGTGCTGCCCCAAGTTGCAAAACTGGAGCGCGCGACGGAGGCTGCCCCCCGTTCAGCCGGCAAAAAGCCAGCTCTGCAGCCGGGAGACCCTCCGAGCGCAAGTCTGTTAAGTAGGGGGATTCAACACGCAGGTATGGTGCTACCTGTCATCTCTTGCCATCTGCCGCTAATTAATGACGCTCGCTAGCTTGCGGTTATTTGTTTGGCTTTGATGCGCCGGAAAGGGAAGGTGGCTCTCTTTTTTTGAGAAGCAAGCACCTTTTGTGGCAGGAATGAAGGGGTACCTGCAACCAGGTACTCCTGGGTCATCGGGTGATGTCTGGGCTTGACAAGATTACCGTATTGGCCTGAATATAAGCTGCACCTGCAAATAAGCCACATCTTTAACATTGAAGGGGGCAAAAGGAAAAAAGACGACACTCGGGCTGTCGGCGGCGTAAGGTCTTGAATATAAGTTGCACTTTAACTTTTCAGGTTCTGAATTTGGAAAAAAGTGCTGCTTATATCCGGGTCAATACGGTACTAAAACATGAAGGTGAACAGAGAGTGCAGTGTCCTCGAAAAGCATCAGGGACTAGATGCACCAAATAGTACTAGCCTCTAATTCCAGTAGGTTTCCGAGCACAATTCAAAGTGTTGGTGCTGACCTTTAAAGCCCTAAATGGCCTCGGCCCAGTTTACCTGAAGGAGCGTCTCCACCCCCATCATTCAGCCTGGACACTGAGATCCAGCTCCAAGGGCCTTCTGGCGGTTCCCTCCCTGCGAGATGTGAGGTTACAGGGAACCAGGCAGATGGCCTTCTCAGTGGTGGCTCCCGCCCTGTGGAACGCCCTCCCTTCAGATGTCAAGGAGATAAACAATTATATGACATTTAGAAGACATCTGAAGGCAGCCCTGTTTAGGAAAGTTTTTAATGTCTGACATTTTAATGTATTTTAATATTCTGTTGGAAGCCGCCCAAAGTGGCTGGGGAAACCCAGCCAGATGGGCGGGGTACAAATAATAAATTATTATTATTATTATTATTATTATTATTATTATTATAAATTATTATTATTATAAATTTTTATTATTATAAATTATTAGTATTATTCCAATCGCCGACTTGCACCTTGAATGAGGTTGGCATAAGGACATAAGAAGAGCCTGTTGGATCAGGCCAGTGGCCCATCTGCTCCTGCATCCTGTTCTAACAGTGGCCAGCCAAATGCCTATGGGAAACCAGCGAGCAGGATTTGAGCACAAGAGCAACTCTCCCCTCCTGTGGTTTCCAAAAACTTGGATCCAGAAGCATTGCTGCCTCCAACACGGGTGTTAGAGCATAGCCATGGATAGCACACCCCCCCCCCCGGATTTGTCTAATCCTCTTTTAAAGCCTTCCGGGTTGGTGTCCATCGCTGCCTCCTGGGAGAGGGAGTTCCATAGTTTCACTATGCTTTGTGTGAAAAATGACTTCTTCCTAAGCATCAGGCTCCCAGGCAGTCAGGTTCCGGGTTCGAGGCGAGTTGTTTGTAGGCGCAAGTTGCAGGTGCATAGTTAAAAACGGGGCAGGGACCAGGACAAACACTTAAAGGTAAAGGGACCCCTGAGCATTAGGTCCAGTCGCAGATGACTCTGGGGTTGCAGAGCCCATCTCGCCTTACTGCCCGAGGGATCCGGCGTACAGCTTCCGGGTCATGTGGCCAGCATGACTAAGCCGCTTCTGGCGAACCAGAGCAGCGCACGGAAACACCTTTTACCTTCCCGCCGGAGCGGTACCTATTTATCTACTTGCACTTTGACATGCTTTCGAACTGCTAGGTTGGCAGGAGCTGGGCAACGGGAGCTCACTCCGTCCCGGGGATTCGAACCGCCAACCTTCTGATCGGCAAGCCCTAGGCTCTGTGGTTTTAACCCACAGCGCCACCCGTGTCCCTAGGACGAACACTTAGCCAGCACTTGCTAAGGTATTGTCTCCGCACCAGATGCAGGTTACTCTTGCTAAGGGGAAAGCTGTGAGGCTGGAGCCTTATCATGATGGAGTTGGAAAGGGGTCACAAGGGTCATCTGGTCCAACACCCCTGTGAGGCAGGAACCTTTCACCCAACGTGGCTTCTTGATTCTCAACCCCTTGCTTAAGCCTTCCCTTCCTCCCAGATACAACCACTAAGTCAAGGTGAATAGGTGCAACCGAAGACAGGCAGGGCCCTTGCGAATTAAGCAGTGGAGTGGAAGTGTTTGCCAGGCAGTGCTGAGAAGCTGTTCTGCGCACACTTTCCTCTTCTGCATAGCCATTACAGGCCCAGTTCTTCCTCTGCCCCCTGGTTAACAATGAATGGAACTTGTTTCATCTTCTTCCTTGCTCTGTGCCATTCGCTTAACCTCTTTCCCCACCGCGGTGCCTTCTCTATCCCAAATCTTGCCCTGGTTAAAGCAACAGTACAATAAATTGAAACATGGAACAATCACAGGATTTCTATCAGCAGAGGTGGCTGAAAAATCAGATTCAGGAATGGGTGAATCCGCAGGTTTGGCTAGTGATTGATAAAACTACTAAATCCCAGTCAGTCCCAGTCCTACCCTCCTCCAGAGCAGGAGAAAACAAGCTTGTTCCCTCTTTCAGTGTGGTGTAGCCAGTGTGGTATAGTGGTTAAGAGCAGTAGACTCGTAATCTGGTGGACCGGATTCGCGTCTCCTCTCCTCCACATGCAGCTGCTGGGTGACCTTGGGCTAGTCACACTTTCAGCTTGTCAACATCCTTCTTAAATTGCGGTGCCCAGAATTGGACACAGTATTCCAAGTGTGGTCTGACTAAGGCAGAACAGAGTGTTAGTATTACCGGTACTTCTCTTGATCTGGACGCTATACTTCTGTTGATGCAGTCTAGAATAGCGTTAGCTTTTTTTGCTGCTGCATCACACTGTTGACTCATGTTAAGCTTGTGGTCCACCACAAGCCAGTGTGGTGTCGTGGTTAAGAGCGGTGGACTCGTAATCTGGTGAACCGGGTTCGCGTCTCCTCTCCTCCACATGCAGCTGCTGGGTGACCTTGGTCTAGTCACACTTCTCAGCCCCACTCACCTCACAGAGTGTTTGTTGTGGGGGAGGAAGGGAAAAGGAGATTGTTAGCCGCTTTGAGACTCCTTCGGGTAGTGATAAAGCGGGGTATCAAATCCAAACTCTTCTTCTTTCACTTGACAGACGGCTATCATATCTCCTCTCAGTCTCCTCTTTTCCAGGCTAAACATCTCCAGCTCCTTCAACCACTCCTCATAAGGCTTGGTTTCTTGACCTTCGATCCTCTTGGTCACCCTCCTCTGCCTGCCTTCCAGCTTGTCAACATCCTTCTTAAATTCCGGTGCCCAGAACTGGACACAGTGCCCCAGGTGTGGTCTGACCAAGGCAGAACAGAGTGGAAGAAGAAGAAGAAGAGTTTGGATTTGATATGCCGCTTTATCACTACCCGAAGGAGTCTCAAAGTGGCTAACATTCTCCTTTCCCTTCCTCCCCCACAACAAACACTCTGTGAGGTGAGTGGGGCTGGGAGACTTCAAAGAAGTGTGCCTAGCCCAAGGTCACCCAACAGCTGCATGTGGAGGAGCAGAGACGCGAACCCGGTTCACCAGATTACGAGTCGACCGCTCTTAACCACTACACCACACTGGCTCACTATTGCTTCCCTTGGTCTGGGCACTATACTTCTGCTGATGCAGCCTAGAATAGCTTGAGCTAATCTAGAGAAAGGGTAGAAATATTTGATAACATAAAAAAGCACAGAGGGAAAGGGGAGGGGCCAAGGGTGCTGAAGGAGAGTGATTTGAGCAGGGGGCAAGGACCCCCCCCCGGCACCCCATCTCCAAGGGCCCCCAGAAACCTGTAGCCAGTCCTGGCACATGCAGATGCTAAGCTCTCGGCCAGCATCAGGACCGCAGCAGTCAGCCCAGATGCCCAAGCGATGCAGAGGCAGCCAGTAACAATCAATTACAGATGTATCGATCAGATGTCAAGGTTAACAGAAAGCAGTGCTGACGTTCTGCTTAAAAGTGTTTCTTGCAGCGAGCCAATGGGAAGCTGCTTTTCGGTTGTTGTCGTGGGGCCATGTGACCCTGCAGGGTGACCTCCCCGTGCCCTTACTCTGCATTAACTGGACAGGAGGGCCAGAGCTTTTTTTTTTTTTTTTTTTTATTTAAACAATCCGGTTCTAGCTTTTGCAATCCAAGAGCATTTTTATTACAGCGTCTGGGAAGTTTTGAGAGGCCGCTGCAGCCGACGGCCACACACATGGAAGTGATAAACATTGGTTATCGCTGCAGAAACAGGATATTTGACTCTGCTTTTTTTTTAAAAAAAAGTGTGGGGAATCCACCAAAATCCTATCTAACCAGTGCTAAAGCTAATCGCTATTCACCATTGGCTCCTCTCTCTCCGTAACTCAGTTCCGTCACATTGTAGTGTGACCAAGAGACAGAACGCAAGGCAGTGCTGTGCAACTGAAGAGGCAGGGCTGTGCCACCGGAGCAGGCATTTGGCAATAATAAATAATAATAATAATAATAATAATAATTTATTATTTGTACCCCGCCCATCTGGCTGGGTCTCCCCAGCCACTCTGGGCGGCTTCCAACAAATATCAAAATACATTAAAATATCACAGATTAAAAGCTTCCCTAAACAGGGCTGCCTTCAGGTATTTTCTAAATGTCATATAGTTGTTGATCCCTTTAACCTCTGATGGGAGGGCGTTCCGCAGGGCGGGTGCCACTACCGAGAAGGCCCTCTGCCTGGTTCCCTGTAGCTTTGCTTCTCGCAGGGAGGGAACCGCCAGAAGGCCCTTGGCGCTGGATCTCAGTGTGGGTGGAGGTGGGGGTGGGGGTGGAGACACTGGGGGTGGAGACACTCCTTCAGCTATGGCCAGGGCACCAGTGTCAAGAGCTTTTATGCCTAGTGCCTATCAATAGCGATGCACCCTTTTCTCCTATATAAAACCAGCTATTGATATCTACTCCCAAGGAGAAAAATAAACTATATTTGGGGGGGGGGCATGTAGAAGTGAGGACAAAGCACGACCCCTCCTCCTCCTCCTCCATGCCCAACTCTGAAGTCTTACCGCCAACAAACATTTCCTCGGGTACGCCACCATGGAGCCAAATGCTTTTTCCCCTTCTGCCTAATGTTACATTTATTAGCCAGAACATCGGCTGCAAATGACGGGTGTTAATCATATTCAAGATATGGAGATCAAGTTGAAATGAGCTTGAGAGATCTTTTTAAAAAAGGAAGGGGAGAAAAACAGTAAAACTGTCAGTAAATAACCGGATTGTCTGGAGACTGAGAAAGTTGGTGAGGGGGTTTATCTGCCCATACATGAAAAGTATTTCTTCTCGCCCTCCCTCTTTTCTTCTTATTCCCTTCAAAAAGAAAAGCATCCAGTAACCTTCCTTTTCCTTGCTTGATATTCTCGGTAGCTCTGCCAAGCCCCAAAACCGCACGAATCGAGAGGCAGGCTCTAAAGGTTTTTTTTTTTTTAATTAAATTAATTCCTTCCCTTCCCTATCTCTGCCTCATCTCCCCGCCCATCCTTCTCTCCCCGCCAGCCGTCCCCAGCCTCTGTCTCTCGCTAGCTGCGTCCCCAGCTAATGACTTCTAAGCACAGTGACATTTCCACACGGGCCGCCTATAACTGGAGCAGATTACATGCCACTACATAAATTGGCCACGAAGGCTGGCGGATCCCCACAAGCAGGCCTTCCCATCGGATGTCACTCTCCCTAGGTGCGCCTCCACTGCTTCCTTTAACGGTGCACTAATGGGCTACGGATTCATTACGGCTCTTCTGAGATGGTTGCTTTTATTCTTCCAACGCCGCCGCTTAGCGGATCCTGTTACCTGCTCATTTCCAGCTCCAGTCTGCAGCTATTAGCTGGGAGGGTGCGCTCTCCTGCATGCCTCTCCTGCAAGCATTGCAAGGGCTCCCCTTGGGTGGGGGGGGGAGGACCCCCCCAGGGCGCCAGATTTTCTGCCCTGTTCCTCCTCCGTGTGGTTTATGACTTTTACACATGCCCTTAATCTCACCTTTGGTCTGCCATTTGGACTAGGTAAAAGTAAAGGGCCCCCTGACCATTAGGTCCAGTCGTGTCCGACTCTGGGGTTGCGGCGCTCATCTCGCTTTACTGGCCGAGGGAGCCGGCATACAGCTTCCAGGTCATGTGGCCAGCATGACTAAGCCGCATCTGTGGACTTTAGAGTGCTTTGCAGTGTTTTTTAAAAATATATATTATAAAAGCAATGTGTTAACCTCCTAAACCCACCCCCTCCAAAAACAAACAAAACCCCAACAGCAAAACAAGGAAGACCACATTTAAAACAGTACACAAATCTGGCGGCTTAGGCTGCAGTCCTAAATATCTACACGTTCTTGGGAGACTTAACTAGGCTTTATTGTGAGTAGACACATACAGGTTGGCATTGTTCAAGGACTAGATGGAAAAAGACACATTTGGCTGATGCCCAAGTGGCGTCACTCTCAGTGCCAGGTTAGTTTCTCTAGAATAGGGTTAAAAGGTAAGGTAAAGGACCCCTGACAGTTAAGTCCAGTCGCAAATGACTCGGGAGTTGCGGCGCTCATCTCGCTTTACTGGCTGAGGGAGCTGATGTTTGTCCGCAGACAGTTTTTCCGGGTCATGTGGGCAGCAGGACTAAGCCGCTTCTGGCGAACCAGAGCAGCGCATGGAAACGCCGTTTACCTTCCCGCCGGAGGGGTACCTATTGATCTACTTGCACTTTGGACTAGAGTTGTGCGCAAATGACCTCTCCATTCTCCGCCCTGTTTGTGGGCTGAGAAATTGCGGGCATTTCACTGAATTTCTCTGTGGGGAGGATAACTTTTCCAGGAGCGCAGCTTACCAGCAGCAGCAGCAGCAGCAGGATCCCAGGTTCTTCCGACGTTTGTAAGCAGCGCCAGCTGTGTTGGTCTCCTGCAGCCCGCCTTGCGTCCTTCACAGTGACCCTGAGCGGATCAAGTCCGAGCCAAAAAATGAGGCTTGCGGTTGACCCTAAATTTAAACTTAAATTTTAAAGGGGTGCATTGTACGTGCGCCTGAGGTTTTGCGGCATGGGAATAGCACATACGTCTAACCCTCTGACCATTTAAAAATAACTGGGGGTTGGACTAGATGACCCTTGGGTCCTTTCCAACTCTATGATTCTATGTTTCATTGGCTTTTGTTTGCTTCTGGGCCCAGTTCAAGAAGAGTTTGGATTTGATATCCCGCTTTATCACTACCCGAAGGAGCCTCAAAGCGGCTCACATTCTCCTTTCCCTTCCTGCCCCACAACAGGTGCAGGAGGATTTGAAATGGCAGGCTGCGTACCGAACGGCTCCTTCATGTTCGTGCGCATGCATTTAGCAATGTGCGTGCTAGGGAGAGAAGATGCATCCCTTCCCCCCATGGAAATTTAACTTCCCTGGAGTAGAATCTGGACAACACTAAACAACTCTCCCTAACAACTCATGCATCCCCTAAAAGGAAGGAAGGAAACAGAAACATGGGCTATGATTTGGATTTGATATCCCGCTTTATCACTACCTGAAGGAGTCTCAAAGCGGCTCACATTCTCCTTTCCCTTCCTGCCCCACAACAAACACTCTGTGAGGTGAGTGGGGCTGAGAGACTTCAGAGAAGTGTGACTAGCCCAAGGTCACCCAGCAGCTGCATTGGGAGGAGAGGAGACACGAACCCGGTTCCCCGGATTACGAGTCTACCGCTCTTAACCACTACACCACACTGGCTCAAGGTGCTGGTACGTACTGTTAAAGCCCCAGATGGCTTGGGGACCCCAAAAACTCAAGGAGTAGCCCTTCCCCTTTCAACCTGGCCTTGCTTTTAAGATATTCTCCAGGTGCCTCTTTTGGTAGGCACACAGAAGGGTAGTGCACAAATGTGTCAAATACATGGTGATAATACGATAATTTTGCAATTTCTCCCCCCAAGCTTCGTTCTGTGTCTTCATTGCAGCTGTTCAGATGCTGGTTGTTGGCGTTTAATCCAGCAGCACTTGCCAAAGTTATTCCTCATTGGGTGGGATCCCAACGAATGTTACTGGCCACCCCGGTGCGTTCAGAACTGTGCATGGGATTCCAGGGGTCCTGGACCCTCAACCAGTCTCTGTGCGCCTTTGGAAAACTGAGCATGCGTCAGAGACTGCCGTAGCTTTAAGAAATGTGGTTTACATACATATTTACGGGTGCAGCCATTTTAGGTGTGTCTGATATGTGTGCGACCGTGACTGGATGCATCACGCCGAACCTGGAAGTGACCCAAAAATGTCACCAAAAGGGGTGTTTGCAGGCTTTTTCAATGGTGTTTCAAATACACATGTCAGGAATCTGCCCACCCCTGCCAGTCCAGCTCTGAGTACCTACAGGGACCCGCAGCCTGTGGGTCCCTGTAAGTACTCAGAGCTGGACTGGCAGGGGTGGGCAGATCCCTGACATCCAGCTGTCAGCTTCTCTTATCGGTTGTTCAATAGTAATACCAAGCCATCTTGTCTTTAAGTCTCTTTCTTTCGTGCAAAGCTATTTACAGTGCAGAGTTCAGTTTATCATGTCTGCTCAGTCACTAGCAGAATCCGGAAGTGCCTCCCTTCTGTTTTGGCGCCAACACCAAAGCCTCGGCATCCTAAATTGCCGTCTCCTCCTCCTTCGTGAGATATACGCCGGAACTGACGCCTCCCCCTCCGAGCGAGTCTGCTGGGTGGTGCCAGGTCTCTCAGCAACTCCCTGGACACCTGGCACTCCCTGGCTCCCAGCCACTAACTGCTCCTCCCCCAAAGAGGGGCTGCCAGATTCACTCGAAGATGAATCTGTCGTTAACACAGGCTGCGGGTCCCTGTAAGCACTCAGAGCTGGACTGGCAGGGGTGGGCAGATCCCTGACACACATGATTTCACTTAAACATGTGTTGCCTCGGAATGTGACCCCCGCACAAATGGGGAATTGTCTGTACGCCTTCAGTCTGCGTGGAGGGAGTCCAGATCTTGCAACATGGTGATCTCAATAAGGGCTTGATCCCCACAGCAGGGCAGCCATGGAGTCCGAGGCATCTCTCCCAGGCCAGGCTTCAGCCAGCCTGCCCAAGATGGAGCTCAATCTTTGTTCTCCCTTCTTCTTTCCAGCAAACCTTGCTCAAGGCAGTCTTTTCCTGTCACCTCTCTCTCTCACACACACACCCCATCACCTTGGCAACTTCTGTCTGTCCAGGCCCAGGTTTGCTCTTAGATAGGCCATCAACACCTTTTCTCATGTTAACGCCTGTATCTCAGGTGAGGCGTTGGCTTGGAAAGGAAGCTTAGTGTGAATTTTTCTACTGGCCTGCAATCTTCCCTTCAGCTCTCCAAATAATCACAATCGTAAAGGTAAAGGGACCCCTGACCATTAGGTCCAGTCGTGTCCGACTCTGGGGTTGCGGCGCTCATCTCGCTTTATTGGCCGAGAGCCGGCGTACAGCTTCCGGGTCATGTGGCCAGCATGACTAAGCCGCTTCTGGCGAACCAGAGCAGCACACGGAAACGCCGTTTACCTTCCTGCCGGAGCGGTACCTATTTATCTACTTGCACTTTGAGGTGCTTTCGAACTACTAGGTTGGCAGGAGCAGGGACTGAACGGGAGCTCACCCCGTCGCAGGGATTCAAACCGCCAACCTTCTGATCGGCAAGCCCTAGGCTCTGTGGTTTAACACACAGCGCCTCCCGCGTCCCTAATCACAATCGTACCATTGATTAATTTCTAGGGTCTAGGGAGGTCCCCCTCCCCACCAACTCACAACAATGATTTTTCAGATTCTCTTCCCACTCCTCCAGGCCTCTTTCTGTGTCTTCATTGCAGCTGTTCGGGTGCCGGTTGTTGGCGTTTAATCCATCAGCACTTAGAATCACAGAATCATAGAATCTTAGAGTTGGTAAGGACCCATAGTCATCTAGTCCAACCCCTGCAATGCAGGAATCTCAGCTAGAGCATCCGTGACGGACAGCCATCCAACCTCTGTTTAAAAACCTCCAAGGAAGGAGAGTCCACCACCTCTCGTGGGAGTCTGTTCCACTGCCGAACATCTCTTACTGTCAGAAAGTTTTTCCGAATGCTTAGTTGGTATCTCCTTTCTTGCAACTTGAATCCATTGGTTCAGGCCCTACCCTCCAGAGCAGGAGAAAACAAGCATGCTCCCTCCTCCATGGGACAGCCCTTAAGATATTTGAAGATGGCTCTCATATCTCCTCTCTGTCTCCTCTTTTTCAGGCTAAACATATCCAGCTCCTTCTCATAAGGTTTAGTTCCCAGACCCTTGATCCTCTTTGTCGCCCTCCTCTGCACACGTTTCAGCTTGTCAACATCCTTCTTAAATTGCAGTGCCCAGAAATGGACACAGTATTCCAAGTGTGATCTGACTAAGGCAGAACAGAGTGGTAGTATTACTTCTCTTGATCTGGACGCTATACTTCTGTTGATGCAGCCTACAATAGTGTTAGCTTTTTTGCTGCTGCATCACACTGTTGACTCATGTTCAGCTTGTGGTCCACCAAGACTCCTAGATCCTTTTCACATGTACTGCTAGTAAGCCAGGTGTCCCCCATCCTATATTTGTGCATCTGGTTCTTCCTGCCTAAATGCAGAACCTTATATTTGTCCCTATTGAAATTCATTTTGTTAGCTTGCACCCAGTTCTCCAATCTGTTAAGGTCATATTGAATCTCGATTCTGTCTTCTGTAGCATTAGCTACCCCTCCCAGTTTGGTGTCATCTGCAAATTTGATGATCATCCCCTCAATTCATTCATCCAAGTCATTTATAAAGAACAACAGTGGGCCCAGGACAGAACCCTGTGGCACCCCACTTGTCACTTTTTTCCAGGATGACAAAGAACCATTAATGAGTACTCTTTGCGTTCGGTCAGTCAACCAGCTACAAATCCACCTAACAGTTACCTCATTCAACCCACATTTTACCAGCTTCCTCGTGAGAATATCATGGGGGGCTCTACCAAAAGCCTTACTGAAATCAAGATACACTATGTCCACAGCATTTCCCTGATCCACCAAGTCTGTAATTCCATCAGAATAAGAAATCAGATTGGTCTGGCATGACTTATTTTTAAGAAACCCAGGCTGGGTCTTAGTAATCACAGCATCCTTTTCTAAATGCTCACAGTTCAATTATCTGTTCTAGGACCTTCCCTGGTATCAAATGTCAAGCTCACTCCAGTCAGTAGTTACCTGGGTCTTCCTTTCCTCCCTTTTTTGAAGATGGGGACATTTGCCTGCCTCCAGTCTGTAGGGACCTCACTTGTTCTCCAAGAATTCTCAAAGATAATAGACAAAGGCTCTGAAATTACATCCACAAGCTCCTTTAGTACCCTTGGATGCGGCACACCAGGCCCTGGAGATTTGAATTCATTTAAAGTAGCTAGGTAGGTGTTCCCTTACTACCTCTTTTCCTATCTTGGGCTGCAGCTCCCTCTTTACATCATTTATTCTGTTATCACCAGGCTGGGCATCACTTTCCTTTTGGGCGAAGACGGAGGCAAAGTAGGTGTTGAGTAGTTCCACCTTTTCTCTGTCACCCAACAGCATTTCTCCGTGTTCCCCACGCAGAGGACATACCACTTGCTTGTACTTCCTCTTACTTCGAACATAGCCAAAGAAACATCATTATTATTATTTTTAACCTCTCTTGCAAGCCTGAGCGCATTCTGAGCTTTAGCCATCCTGACTTCCCCCCTGCAACTGTTGGCTACCCATGTATACTCCTCCTTTGTGATTTCCCCTTTCTTCCATTTCTTATACATGCCCTTCTTAACTCTCAGCTCATCTGCCTCCCGCTTTTCTTTCTTGTTGGTATTGTCTGCATTCTGGCCTTCAATATTTCTCCTCTTAGAAACTCCCATCTTTCTTGGACTCCCTTCTCATTGAGTATGTCCGATCACGGGATCACACCCAGTCATAGCTGTCAACTTTCGGATTTGAAAATAAGGGATGCCGCGAGGGCGGTGCAATGGCACCAAGTAGCCTCGCCACCCTGCGCTCCAGAGGCTGCGCGCGAACGGGTGAGCGAAAGAGCGAGCGCGTAGACGGCAGGTAGGCTGTCTGTCTGGTTGGGTGTGAGGGTCTGGCTGCACAAGGCATGCAAGCTCCGCCCCCAGTCGGTCTCAGACTCCTCATTGGCAGCCGAGCAGCGCAGCTGAGGAGCCTCCCTGGCCGGCAGGGAGGGAGAGGAGCTGCTTCCTTTGAAATCCGGGAAATTTAAGGGATATCAACAATCCAGGATAGCAGTGGGAAACGGCATTGGAATAAGGGAGTTTCCTGCAAAAAAAGGGAGGGTTGACAGCTATGCACCCAGTAGCTCCAGAGGGATTCCTCATTGGGTGAGATCCCAACAAATCAGAATGAAATCGAGCACCGGCGTAAAAGGCATGTAAAAAGGGACCTTCTCGGTGCTTGATGCAGGATAGGAGAGGGGGTGGGGTGGGGCAGGGAACAGGGCCATATGGCTGCCCCTTCCTTGAAGCTCTCTGTACAGATGCCCTGGGAAGTGGCATATGGAGTCTCACCCAACTGCTAGACGCTCAGACAACACCATCACAGTCCCTTCCGGCTTGTTTCATTTAGCCTGTCACCGACGTCACATTTCCTGGCCTGGGTAGAGGGGCAAGTAGAACAGAGGGTCTGTTCTCTCCTGCCCCCTGCCCTTTAATAAAATGATTTGGCTTCTAGAAGCATACGGATAGTTCCAGAAGCCAAACTTGGAAGAGAAGGAGTCTTCTGCGCTTTCCACACCATTGACATTCACCTGGCAGCTGGATACTGCAACAGTCTGAATCCAGAGTTTCAGTGTTAGAAACTCAGATATGTAAGCTAATCTCTAAATGGCACTTTCAACCTTGGTTTTGGTCACAATGGAATGTCTCCTCACCATTGTTTTTTGCACTGGAATTTATTGTTGTTGTTGTTGTTGTTTTCACTTCTGTACTGCTTTATATTGTAAAGGGGGGGGATCTAAGAGCAGTTTACAACACACTGAAACATCAAATAAAACAATCCAGAATAAAACAGATTCAAACTTCAAGGAAAATATTTCAGATCCTTCTCTAAGTGCCATTTTGCTTTCCCCATATTTATTTACCTACCTAATTTATTTAGCTGCCCCAAAGCAGAAGAACTCTAGGAAGCCAGGGTGGTGTAGTGGTTAGAGTGTTAGGCTAGGAACTGAGAGATGAGGGTTCGAATCCTCACTCCATCCTGAAGTTCACTGGGTGACCTCGGAGTCAGTCACAGCCTCTTAACCTACCTCACAGGGTCGTTGTGGGGATTAACTGAGGAGGGGAGGGTGAACCATGTACTCCTTGGAGAAAAAGGTGGGGTAGAAATGCAACAAATAAGCTCTCAACTGCTTAAGAAAGCTGGAGAGGCCAGCCAAACAGAGTTGTCAGTCACCAACCTGGCAGCTGAAGATCTCCACATGGGCAACATTGGACTCGCGTTGGTTGTAAAAGGTGCCTGGCAAATTTCTAACACTGCAGAGGATTTTGGCCAGCTGTACATGGGTTGGATGCCTATCTGTCATGGATGCTTTAGTTTAGATTCCTGCATTGCAGAGGGTCAGGCTATGTGCTGGTCCCGTGGGTTACCAAAAGGCGAGGTCCAAGTCCGGTCCGTGGTCAGAGGTACAATGTAAAGGCAGTCCGTAGTCACTGAAGCTGGGTGCAGGGCAGGGAGTCAGGCAAAGTCGGGAACAGGTAGGCAAGCAGGGAACCAGGGCGGGTCAGGAGCTCAGACAGGGAAGCAGGACAGGTTTCAAGCAGGAACTGGTATCCAACAATGTTGCTCCTGCAACTTGGAGCTGGGGCTGGCTGGTTTTTATCTGCCCCGAGGCATAGGGCGGCCCCGATCCTCTGGTGACTCGCCCCTCCTGGCCTGGAGGCAAGCACTCCTCCTGTGGGAACTCAGTTCCCTTCGCCTCTCTGCCCTGAGCCTCTGCAGCTCAGGAGAGGCTGGAGGGTTACCGGACCCAGAGGCAACCTCAGCTTCCCCTGACAGGGCTGGGAGTGGAGCACCTGCAGGCAATGGGTCCTCCATCCCATCAGGAGCCAGAGCAGACTCAGCAGATGCCTGCACCTGAGGATCCAGCACAGGTGAGGACCCTTCAGACTCAAGCCCTAGCCCTGGCTCTGCTGGTTCTGGAGGCGGGGAATCCTGTGCAGGCTGGGATCCCTCAGGTTCAGCATCTGAGTCTGAATCCCAGGCCATCACAGGCTACATGACGCTTGGGGGTCCCTTCCAACTCTACATATCTATGATTCGAGGATTGAACCTGGGGCCATCTGCATGCAGCTGCTCCACTGCTGAGCTCAGGAGTGCCAGCTTGGCCCCGCAGCCGCGGGTGCCCGGGTCCTGGGTGCCATGCAGCTTTCATGGCCCTGGCACTGAAATTTGTGGGTGCCCCTCGTGGGTAATTTTGTGGGTGCTGGGGTACCCAGGGCTCAAGGGAGTTGGCACCTACAGCTGAGCTTATGGCCCTTTCGCCAAGACCTCGGACGGCACCTTCCTCGCAAGACCATGTCCCTTCCCCATGTCCCGCCCAGTCTCCACTCTGCAAATTGAGTCAGTTTCTCTTCACTTGGGGGTGTCCAGGCGCGCAGACCTGCTTGAGCGCCGCTAATAAATGCTCCTGGAAATTTAAACACACACAAGTCCCACGTGACGTTTAGGCTGCCTGAACGGCAGCGGTTGTGCATCAAAGACTCTTCTGAAGAGAGAGGCAGGGACAGGGAGAGAAGGAACATTTGCTGTATTATTATTTTTTTCTTCTTTGTTACCAAGCAACAAAGGGCTTTGGGGAGAAGCCTGGCCTCTACGTGGGGTCAGCGCTTCCAACCAAGGGGGTGTGTATGGAAAGAGAGGCAGCCTTCTTCCTGCGTAAATGTCTTTGTCGCCCAGTCTCTGTGGAAATAAGGCAGGTGAGAGATGTCATTCCCCTCTCCTTCTTTGGAAAGATGAAGAGGGATGTTGTTGTTGTTGTTGTTAGTAGTAGAATTACCATATTTTCCCGTGTATAAGACGCCCCCTATTTTCTGGGACTCAAAATTAAGAAAATGCACTATGCACTATCCATGTATAAGATGACCCCTTATTTTAAACTTCAAAAATTTAGGAAAAAATATAGCCTTATACATGGAAAAATACGGTAATTTATTAATCACCTTCTAAACCACTGCCTCAAGGCGATTCACACGTAAGGTGGTTAAAAACAGTTAAAACCGCAAAAAAAGCCCACCCCAAATATATTTAAAACAAGAATAAAACCCTAACAAGGGGACACTTGCGGTAAAGACCCCAGCAGATAGAACCTTCAAAATGAAAAGGTCTTCAACTTTTTCGGGAAAGTACAGAGAGCTCCTGACATATCTCAACAGGAATGGTATTCCACAAGGCAGGTGCAACGGCACTAAAAGCCCTGCTCTGAGTTACTGCAGGGCAGCTTCTTTGGAGAGATTGTGCTGCAGACGGCAGTGATCAACTTGGGGTCTCTCAAATAACCTGGTCCCGAGTTGTATAAGGATTTACATGTTAGTAGGAACACCCTTAGGGACGCGGGTGGCGCAGAGCCTAGGGCTTGCCGATCAGAAGGTTGGCGGTTCGAATCCCCGCGACGGGGTGAGCTCCTGCCCACCTAGCAGTTCAAAAGCACGTCAAAGTGCAAGTAGATAAATAGGTACCGCTGCAGCGGGAAGGTAAACGGCGTTGCTCTGGTTCACCAGAAGCGGCTTAGTCATGCTGGCCACATGACCCGGAAGCTGTCTGCGGACAAATGCTGGCTCCCTCGACCTTTACCTTTTAGGAACACCCTGAGCTTGGCTTGGTAGCCCGTGCGAATCTGGGTGTCCCTGTAGCAAACGTTTCACACCTGACTTCCTAGTTGCACCCTCGGAGGACCCACAGATAAGTTTTCCAATGCAGTTTTATCTTGGAGGAGACGGATCTCGGTGGCTATGCTCTGCCTCCACAGCTGGAGACTTTGATGCTTCCGAATGCCAGTTACCAGAGAGGAAAGTTCTGTTGTGCTCAGGCATCTGGTTGGGCACTATGAGAAGAGAATGCTGAACTGAGTGTGCCTCTAGCCTGATACAAGGCATTCCTTATGTCCTTATCCACCAAAAAGGACCAGTATTTGCTGTTGTTGCCGCTTGCATTCTGCAAACGATGCGTACCTGAGTACATCTCCCTCGCCACCATTTGTGTTGAGATGCGTGGGGCAGAGGAACACAACAACGTAACTCGAGCAATTTACAAAACGACGTACATTTCGCAAGTCACGCAGTTTCGCCGCAGCAGACAGCGAAGCAAACAACTCAAGCTTTTTTTTGGAGGAAGACGAACCGCAGGAGCGTGGAAACAGCGCGGCATGGGCGCAAAGGAAAACGGTGCTTTTCCCCAGGCACCATTGAAGGTTTGGCCTCTGCCGCGGCTCGGTTTCTGAAAAAACCAACCGACCCAGAGATGCTTAGTCACGTTTGTGGGAGGCGATGTCCACGACCGAGCCTCGGCAGGGGAAAAGAGCTTTCAGCCCTCAACCCCTTGCGCAAATTGAGCGTGACGGGCGAGATCCAGCGCTGTGCACAGAGGCTCGTCCCCCTGCAAGGTCGCGGCTAATACAAGAAGGTTTTTGGGAGAGAGAAAAACCCGGAAGATGCAGAACAGTCCCAGAGATACATCTGCTGGAAGACTAGGGGTTAGTGGGTTCTTATCTCTCCCTTTTTTTGTTTAAAAAAATTATTGGCTGGCTCCTTGATGAGGTTGGAAACGAGAGGAGGAAGGATCTATGCTTGGACGCCTGGGGCCATTTAGCTTCAGTACATCACGCTAAAGAGAAGGTGGCTTGTGCCAGCAGATTGCTCTGCCGCTGGAGTTTTATCGCTGTCATTGCTGGTGTGTATCCTCCAGCACCTCTCCAATCGCTTCTCTCTCTCTCCCCCTCTCCCTCCCCCCTTAAAAACTCCCCAATAGGCCTCCCTTCTCCCTTTGATGGATCCGGTCCTGTCTGCCGTGTGCTTGAATTTGCAGCGCCTTCCTAATTGCTCAGCGCACCGTGCGTGGAATAAAATAAGCAGATCCCTCGCATCTCCCCCTCTGCTGCAGGGAGCGGGGACACAGTCCTCCTTTCGACTAAGATGGGAATGGCTTTGAAAAACCGGGGTGCGATTGGGGCCGGATCTGTCGTCCCTCGTTGCTCCTTTTCCCCCTATCGGTGCTCATTCTCTTCCCCTGTATGTGTTTTTTCATACATACACCCACAGTTGTCTGTTAAGAGTCTTTTAAAATGAGCTTTTGTGGTGTCGTTTGGCTTAGATATTCCTCATTGGATGCAGAGGGTGCAGGTTTCCCTCCCTGATGCAGCATTTCTATTGCAAACAAAACAAAACAAAACAATTTTTTTTGGTGAAGGGGAACTGTAGTTTCCCCCCCTTCCATTTCTTGCCGTATCTTGCATCTGTGGACTTTAGAGTGCTTTGCAGTGTTTTTTAAAATATATATTATAAAAGCAATGTGTTAACCTCCTAACCCCAAAAACAAACAAAACCCCAACAGCAAAACAAGGAAGACCACATTTAAAACAGTACACAAATCTGGCGGCTTAGGCTGCAGTCCTAAATATCTACACGTTCTTGGGAGACTTAACTAGGCTTTATTGTGAGTAGACACATACAGGTTGGCATTGTTAAAGGCCTAGATGGAAAAAGACACATTTGGCTGATGCCCAAGTGGCGTCACTCTCAGTGCCAGGTGAGTTTCTCTAGAATAGGGTTAAAAGGTAAAGGTAAAGGACCCCTGACAGTTAAGTCCAGTCACGAATGACTCTGGGGTTGCGGCGCTCATCTTGCTTTACTGGCCAAGGGAGCCGACGTTTGTCAGCAGACAGTTTTTCAGGGTCATGTGGGCAGCAGGACTAAGCCGCTTCTGGCGAACCAGAGCAGTGCACAGAAACGCCATTTACTTTCCCACCGGAGTGGTACCTATTTATCTACTTGCACTTTGACGTGCTTTTGAACTGCTAGGTTGGCAGGAGCAGGGGCTGAGCAACAGGTGCTCACCCCGTCGCAGGGATTATAACCGCCGACCTTCTGATCGGCAAGCCCTAGGCTCAGCGGTTTAGACCACAGCGCCACCCGCATCTAGAATAGGAGTTGGGAAACCTTTAATAGTCCGAGGGGGTGCCTTGGCTTGCGGGTAATGTTCAGAGGGAGGTGCCACAAGGCAGGAGGAGGCGGATGGGGCCAGAGGCAAAAAGAAGGCATGGCAAGAGATGCTGCCCTGACATCAGTGCCATCGGCTAGATATAAAAGGGTACTTTTATATAGCCGAACTCATATCTTTCCATCCAGGCAAGGAAGAGGCATCATCATAGCTCAGCTAGGCAACGGGAGAGCAAGAAAAGGCCTGTGAAGGACAACCCACGGCTGGTGGGGAGTAATAGACTCATAGAATTGTAGAGTTGGAAGGGACACTGAGCGTCATCTAGTCCAACCCCTTGTAAAGCAGTATTTCTTTATTTTTTATTTTGCCCAACCTACGACCCAGAGATTAAGAGTCCCCTGGTCTCCTGCCTGAGGTATCCCAGGTCCTGAGGCCCAGGTGGGCCTGGAAGAGGGTAGGTAGCTCTGGGGTATTAATCTTTGGGGAGGGATGGACACTGAAGCAGGTTTAGGTAAGGGTGGGTGTACATTTTGACGTGGCGGCGATCTCTCTCTCACTTTTAAAGCAGTCCAGCTATTGCTCCCTTTGAAAACGTGGGCTAGATCACCCCACGGGAACATCGCTACAGTCGTACCTCGTGTTGCGTTCGCTGCGGGTTGCGAACGGCACGGGTTACGAACGCGGCAAACCCAGAAGTGTTTACATCCAGGTTTCGCAGCACGAGCAGAAGCGCCCCGCGCGGTCTGTGCATGCGCAGAAACGTTCTGCGCAGGTCGCGCATGCGCAGAAGCATGATATCGCACTTCAGCGCATGCACGATATCGCCGCTCTGGTTGCGTACTTTTCGGGGTGCGAACGGCACCCCGGAACGGATCAGGTACGTAACCAGAGGTACCGCTGTATGTCATGATGTTACGTTGTTCCCTGGGGCATTCTGGGTCGGCAAAGGTGGCTGCTCCCATGGGCCCCATTGACGAGCGTGGGCTTTCAGTCCGTGAGCAGGAGCATTAAGGCCCTGTGCGGCACACAGTTTGTCATTTCACACTCTTCAGCTTGGGGGTGCAGGTTCTGACCCATCGCTAACATGGTGCATAGCAGCCTTCCCCAACTTGGCACCCTCCAATGTCTGGGAGCTACAACTCCCATCAGCCCCTCCAACCATGTGACACCGAAGGCCTGATTCCGACATGGTGCGCTAGGATTGTATCTGCAGGGTGCCCTCCTCTCCTGCAGAGCACACAGTGGTTGGTGTGGAAGCATCTGCAGCCAGATCACAAAGGCATGATTGCTAGACAAGCAGAAGCAATGGCACCATGGAGTTTCAGAACCAGTATAGAGGGGACTATTTGATGTCTAGGGTTGCCATATTCCCAAAAGTTTTTGTTTTTTTTCTTTTTCTCAAGGATATAAAGTTATTGAGCTTTTTTGGGAACCTCTCCCCCCAAAATCTAAGTTTTGGCCTTTATTCAATTTTTTATTCGAATGCCATATGTCTGCATTTCCCCAGACATTTTGCCGATTTCCCGAAAATCCGGACGTATGGCAGCCCTAATGATGTCATATCCCAGACCCTCCAAGTGTCCCTATTTTCTAGGGATAGTCCCAGATTTACAGAAACCGTCCCGGTTTCTGATTTGATCACAGAATGTCCTTAGGACTTCCCTATTTTTATCAGAGATATGTTCGAGGGTGTGGAGTTACGCGACCCTCAAGCCAAGGAGATAACCTTTAGAAGACACCTGAAGGCAGTCTTGTATAGGGAAGTTTTTAAAACATTTTATTATGTTTTTATATATGTTGGAAGCCTCCCAGAGTGGCTGGGGAAACCCAGTCAGATGGGCAGGGTATGAATAATGAGATTTATTATTATTATTATTATTTCTCCTGCCACTGCACGCTCTTCTTCCTACCTCCAAAGGGGTACAATGCTGGTAAGCTCACATCCAAAATGGCTGCTGTTCTCTCTCTCTCTCTCAAGAAAAAATGGGGTGTCCCGTTTTTTCCAGGACACTTGCAGGGTACGGTGGGACATGCCACCCCCTTTGAGAACCACTGGGCTAGTCAGCGAATGCAGTACTGAGCCAGGTGGGCTAATGGGCTAACTCAGTATCCCTATGCTCCTGCGGGTTTGCGGGGGGTAGGCAAAAGAATAAAAATAACAATTGAAAGTCGGTTTGCAGGTAGGAGGAATGGGTTTAAAGGCATGTCCCAAATCTGTCAAAAACGCAAGGGCTGCTGCTTCAGCCGAGGTCCTAATGCGCTGGCCTTGGCAAGTAGCCAGAGAGGTGTCCAAGCTGGGCCGAGGCTACTGCCCGTCGCATCTCTGCCGATGCCCAAGCCGGAACAGATGGCGGAGAGAAGAGCAACAGGCCTGTTGTCATGGCAAAAGTACTCAGATAGGGGAGAGAGGTCGAGGGGAGGAGGAGGCTGGCTTAGTGGCTGGCTGTGACTCGGAGGCCGGAGAGCGCTTTCTGCTCCTCCCTCCCACCCCTGTTTCCTGGGGCCTACAAATGCATTGCCGCCAACGTCCCCGGTACGACGGCAAGCAATCCAGTGCCTGTCCCTGCCTCCCTCGGGGCTGATGGGGATCAGCGGATGTCTCTGAAAGCTGTGAGGTGGGGCTGCAGAACAGGGCACAGATGCAATTCCTTTTGCGGAGCGATGTGCTCGCGGCGAGCCATTTCACACGCGGCTCTTGCCGCTTAAGCCGGCGGAGGAGGCACCTGGAGGCAGAGGGTTGTTGCCAGAATCCATCCGGGGGGGCGCTCTATTTGCACGCGTTCATTCTCTCAAACGCAAGCCCATTCGGAATGGCCTAGCACCGGAGACTGCGCCGACGAGGGTGGGAAGACTATCGTTTACCAAGCGGTAACGTGTCGCGGTGTTACGGCACCGTCATGGGTGAGCTGATCTTCTGCGTTCTGCCCCGCGATGAAACAGACATCGTAGGATATGCTGGGTCACATCTCTAATAATACAAAGTGCTGTTTATGACCTATAAAGACCTCTATGCCTTGTCCTGAAAGATCATTATCTCCTTATATGAACCTGCCCAGGTGCAGAGATCCTCAGGTGAGCACCTTCTCTCAATCCCATCACCATCAGAGGCACAGCTGCTGGTGACATGAGAGAGAGCCTTCTCCGTGGCTGCCCCCAGATTGCAGGATTCCCTCCCAAGAGAGGCTAGACTGGCCTCCTCCTTGTTATCCTTCTGCCAGCAGACAGGCCTTTGGAAACTAAGGCAAAGGCGATGCTTAACATTAGGCTGCTCAATTGTACAAAAAAGTGGCTAAATGCAGTATTCACTATAAGACACAATTCAAAACTGCAATTTTGAATTGTGTTTTAACATTAGGCTGCTGTCAGGGCAACCTGGATTTTAACTGCTGCCTCTAAATGTGTTTCAATGTATTTTAACTCCTGCTTTTCAGCTACTTTGCTTTTATTATGTTGTATTTTGTAATGGTGTTTTTTAAATAATAATAATAATTTATTACTTATACTCCGCCCATCTGGCCGGGCCTCCCCAGCCTCTCTGGACGGCTTCCAACAGGATATTAAAAACACAATAAAATATCAAATATTAAAAACTTCCCTAAACAGGGCTGCCTTCAGATGTCTTCTAAACGTTAGATAGTTGTTTATTTCCTTGACATCTGGTAGGAGGGCGTTCCACAGGGCGGGCGCCACTACCGAGAAGGCCCTCTGCCTGGTTCCCTGTAACCTCACTTCTCGCAGGGAGGGAACTGCCAGAAGGCCCTCTGAGCTGGATCTCAGTGTCCGGGCAGAACGATGAGGGTGGAGACACTTCTTCAGGTATACTGGGCCGAGGCCATTTAGGGTTTTTAAAGGTCAACACCAACACTTTGAATTGTGCTCGGAAACCTACTGGGAGCCAATGTAGGTCTTTCAGGACTAGTGTTATATGGTTTCGGTGGCCGCTCCCAGTCACTAGTCTAGCTGCCGCATTCTGGAATAGTTGTAGTTTCCGGGTCACCTTCAAAGGCAGCCCCATGTAGAGCACATTGCAGTAGTCCAAGCGGGAGATAACCAGAGCATGCACCACTCTGGCGAGACAGTCCGCAGGCAGGTAGGGTCTCAGCCGGCATACCAGATGGAGCTGGTAGACAGCTGCCCTGGACACAGAATTGACTTGTGCCCCCATGGACAGCTGTGAGTCCAAAATGACTCCCAGGCTGTGCACCTGGTCCTTCAGGGGCACAGTTACCAAAATTCAGGACCAGGGAGTCCCCCACACCAGCCCACCCTCTGTTGTAGCCTGCCCCGTATCCCAGCTTGGGAGAAAAGTGGTGTGTAAATACAGGCATTCCCCCACTTAAGCACATTCAAGTCACATGCGACCATGTATATGCACGGTGCCAGAAACCTGGAAGAGCCCCAGCAAAGTCCCGCTGTGCCTCTGGCTCATGAGGGTACCCTCCCCGGAGTCAAAGAGAACATCCCCTTCGAGCTATGGGGATGGTCTCCTCACGAGCCAGAGGTGCAGTGGGTCCCCCCCCCTTATGCACATGTCACTTATGCGCGCAGAGGGCCAGAACATAACCCTCACCGCATAACTGGGGAGTCGCTTGTACACTGAACAGTAAATAACAATAACTTTTACGGCTGCAGTGTTTAATCAGTTAAGCAGGTTCATCAATTAAATATCTCAAGAAGCATTTTAATTATCATGCAATGCGCCTGAAAGCTGCCGTCCGCGTCCGGTGTGCCTCTTCTACGTTGTCCTAAGTGCCACTCTGGGTTGGACACAAGCTCTGGCACTTGCAGTTGGCATCGAACGCAGATGCTAGCAACCAGATGGGCGGGGTATAAATAGTACATTATTATTATTATTATTATTATTATTATTATTATTATTATTATTATAACCGGTGGGGCGACTTGGAGGCAGTAAAATGGGGACAAGGAGGTGGATCTAGAATTTGAACCCAGAACATTTAAACCCTGGCTGGGTGATGAATAGAGCGAGAAAGGGAAGGGAAAGAGAGCACAGGGAGAAGGAGGGAGATATATGAGGCGAAAGCAGGGCAGAAATGGGCAGTGACCCAGAAAGTTACCTGGGGTCAAAGGAGATTAGATGGAGGAATTAGGGAAGGGGGAGAATTTAGATCCAGTTCAAACTTAAAAGGCAGCACACAATTTTGCAAACTGAAACACAGTCAGCCTCCGAAATTCTCACTTTTCCGAATTTCGTAATGGAATTCTCCAGGGAAGTAGAATCATAGAATTGTAGAGTTGGAAGGGACCCCCAAATGCCATGTAGTCCAGCCCCCTGTGGTGTAGGAATCTCAGCTAAAGCATCCATGACAGGTGGCCATCCAACCTCTGCATAAAAACCTCCCAGGAAGGAGAGTACACAACCTCCCGAGGGGGCAAACCAGACTGTCTCTTTCCTTACAGAGATCAGCAGAGGGGATCCCCTTACTCGGTCTCTGCCTTCAGAGGCTTAGGGTGGGTGACCTAGTAGAGGGTCTTCTCTGTGGTGGCTCCTAAGTTGTGGAACTCCCTCCCTAGAGAGGGTGTGCATGGCACCTTCATTGTACAGCTTCTGGCGAGTGCTGAACACACACCTTTTTGCCCTGGCTTTTGACACTTGAGGTGTATATTTTAAGGACCGAAAGCACTTCAAGTGCAAGTAGATAAATAGGTACCGCTCCGGTGGGAAGGTAAATGGCGTTTCCGTGCGCTGCTCTGGTTTGCCAGAAGCGGCTTAGTCATGCTGGCCACTTGACCTGGAAGCTGTACGCCGGCTCCCTCGGCCAGTAAAGTGAGATGAGCACCGCAACCCCAGAGTCGGACACGACTGGACCTAATGGTCAGGGGTCCCTTTACCTTTTTGTGGTTGTCGGTTGTGTCACACTGTTCTTAGTATTGCGTTTTAATGTTGTGTTCTGCCCTGGGACCTTAGGGTAAAGGGGCATGTATTTTAATCAATGATAATGATGATGCCATACCCTCCAACATGTTGGGTCCCCAAACCGGGATGCGCATCTTCCTGGCTGTGCTCCTATGCGAGTCACATGACCCACGTGAGATCACGGAGCCCCGAAGACGCAAGCACGGCACCCAAAAACGTGTTTTGCGGTGCCTCGCAAAATCGCGGGGCCCCCAAAGCGCTTTGCACAAACTCAGAATGCTATCATTTAGGTCACATCCACATTTTAGGCAAATTGCTTTCCCCAAAGAACTTTCAGGATGTATAATTCATTAAGGGTGCTGAGAACTGTAGTTCTGCGAAGGGCAAACGACAGTTCCCACGGTTCTTTGGCGGAATCCATGAAGTGGTTGTGACCTACCCCACCCCACCCCCCCCCCACCTAGAAGTAAGTAGGTAAATAGATATGGGAAAAGCAAAATGTCACTTAGAAAAGGATCTGAAATATTTTCCTTGAAGCTTGACTTTTTTGTTGTTGTTCTGGGTTGTTTTATTTGATGTTTTAAAGTGTTGTAAACCGCTTTAAGATTCCCCCCCCCTAAAATATAAAGCAGTTTAGAAGCACTCCAGAAAGCAGGGGCAGCCCCTGATAAACAGAGGCCAGTTGGTGCATGAATGCAAAGCGATTCCTGGTCGCTTGGAGTGGCCGTGAGGTGGAGGAGGCGAGGGCACCCCCCCCCAGTGAACCGACCGTGCACCCCGCTGCGCTCCCCAGAACCTCCTGCAATGCGCAGCAGCCTCGTGACGTATGCGCCTTGGCAGAGAAATTGACGTGCAAAGGGTTCCCCAGAGGGGCAGGGTTTGAAAGCCACTACATGAGATCTGGTAGGGGCCGCTCGGAGACGTTGGGGGGGGGGGCTTTCGCATGGATCTTTGTCAGCTCTTCCTAGCGGTGAGAGCTGGGAGGAGAGAGAGAGAGAGCTTCGTAAGTCAGGGAGAGGGGGAGAGGAGGAAAAGGTGCTTCAGAAGGGTCTGGTGGGCGTATTGAACCAGAATGAGGAAGCTGCGAGTGGAGAGGCGCTGTGTTTTAGTCAAATGTGAAATGCATTTATTAGGAAGCATTAGCCGTTGCCAGGAAGAACGAGCTGTAGAGATCTTGGGAAAGAGGGGAAATGAAATAGATTTAGATGGTTGGTCCAACAGAGAGGCCGGAAGGTTTCCCACCCACCCAACTCTGATCCTCCTTTTTCATGCAGACCTAATGCGCGGGTGGCGCTGTGGGTTAAACCACAGAGCCTAGGGCTTGCCGATCAGAAGGTTGGCGGTTCGAATCCCTGCGACGGGGTGAGCTCCCGTTGTTGGGTCCCAGCTCCTGCCCACCTAGCAGTTCGAAAGCACGTCAAAGTGCAAGTAGATAAATAGGTACCGCTCCAGCGGGAAGTAAACGGCGTTTCCGTGCGCTGCTCTGGTTTGCCAGAAGCGGCTTAGTCATGCTGGCCACATGACCCGGAAAAACTGTCTGTGGACAAACGCCGGCTCCCTCGGCCTATAGAGCGAGATGAGCGCCGCAACCCCAGAGTCGTCCACGACTGGACCAAATGGTCAGGGGTCCCTTTCCCTTTTTTTAATGCTGGGGACCTCTTCCCAGAGCCCCATCTTTCTCCCTTGATAGACGCTAGGCTTTCTCCCATGCTCCCCTGTAAGTCCTCCCAGAACACCGACACTCCCATCCCTGTGGAAATCCTTCCTCCCATCTTTTCCACAAAACTTTTAATAGAATTGTAGAGTTGGAAGGGACCCTGAGGATCATCTAGCCCAACCCCCACACTAAAGCCAGATTCTCTTAGAAAATCCAAAAAAGAAGAAGAACTCTGGTCTTCTTAAAACCACATCTACATGTGGTGTGTGGACGTTTTCTGTCTGTCCCAGTGCCCCCTCCGATGTGTGGAAAGTCAGTCCATAAGGGTTGGAGGCAGGCCTTGCTGGAAAGAGCGAATAATGGAAAACCCGAGGGTCGATGCAGAAACTCCACATTCTAAAAACCGTATGCCAGAGATTCCTTCTTTCATACCGCTAGAATCCGTGGGGATCCCATGAAGCAGAATGTTGGAAGAATCGGGACGGATAAAAAAAAAAAGAGCACAGTGTTAATCTATGGAACTCACTGCCACAGGAGGCAGCAACGGCCACCGACTTAGATGGCCTTGAAGTGGGTTAGACAAATTCATGGAAGAGAGGGCTGTTGATGGTAACTAGCCCCAGCAGTTACTCTCTCTCCTTCGCAGCTGGAGGCAGCAATGCTTCTGAATACCAGATGCTGGAAGCCCCAGGAAGGAAGAATGATCTTGTGCTCAGAGCCTGCTTATGGGTTTCCCACAGGCACTTGGTTGGCCACTGTGAGAGCAGGCTGCTGGACTAGATGGGCCACTGGCCTGATCCAGCACGCTTGTCTTAGTTTTGAGGCATGGACTTCAAAGTGACAAGCCAATTGCAGAAACTCTGGATTTTGTAGGCAAGCATGGACTGCCCCTCACTGCGTGGTAGGCGTGCATTTTGTCGTTCATGAAGCAAGCCGTGTTCTTGGCTGAGGGAGGACGCAGTGAGGCGTTGGAAGGCCACTGAGCAGGCCGCAAGAGGTGAACGAGGTTTCCGCTGCTCCTGGCTTGGGAGCGTTCCTGGCAGGCCTCTCCCAACATCTTTTAAAAATAAAGGCTGGTTTTCATCTGCAAGCTTGATGCTTCGTGATGGCTTTTGAGAGAAAAAGCAGGGTGGGACGAGGTCTGGGTGGGAAGGAGCAGCAACCTGCATGGGGATTTGTTTTTCGGTAATATGCAACCCGAACCCCTCAATTGCCCCCCGCTCTTCCTCGAGCAGGGAGGTGCATATCCCCCCGCCCCATTCCCCCGGGTTCCATTAGGCCCGCATCTAAAGCCTTTCCCTTCGCTTGGCTGCCCCTCCGTCGGAATAAAAGGAATTCTAATAGACTGCCGGGAAGGATCCGCCATTCACCCTTTCCATGGAAACGAGGGGACGAGGGCTGCACTCGAGATTCGGCCCAGGTCACCACAGGAGGGGCCGGGGAAGAAAAGGGAGGCTTTTTTTGTTGTTGCAGAAATGAGAAACCTTTGGGAAAGAGGGGTGGAAGAAGGACAATTGCTTTCCTTTCTCTTCCTCTCCTGCCTGTGGAGGAGCAGAGGTGTCAGGGGGCTCCCCCCTCCTGCAGAACTGGAGACTGGCCTGGGTGGAAGGGCCATCATCCGTGGCGGCGCGGGTGTGCGTGGAACCAGTGGCGGACCTACATTTGGGGGGCCCTGAGACTCAGACCCTCCAAGAGTCCCTATTTTCCAGGGACAGTCCTGCATTTACAGAAGCCGTCCCAGTCAGATGGGTGGGGTATAAACAATAGCATTTGGTGGTGGTGATGATGGAATAGGATGTCCTTGTTTTCATCGGAGAAATGTTGGAAGCTTGGACTTTCCTGTGGGCCCCTTTGCAGCCAGCAACGGGGTCTGGGTAACCACTGTTATCTTTTTCATTGAGGTTGTTCACAGCAGATCACCACACCTTTCCAACATCTGCATAGCTGTCAACCCTCCCTTTTTTTTGCGGGAAACTCCCTTATTCCAAGCCATTTCCTGCTGCTCTCCCAGATTGCTGATATCCCTTAAAATTCCCAGATTTCAAAGGAAGCAGCTCCTCTCCCTCCCTGCCGGCCAGGGGGGCTCCTCAGCTGCGTTGCTCGGCAGCCAATAAGGAGTCTGAGACCGACTGGGGGCGGAGCTTGCATGCCTTGTGCAGCCAGACCCTCACGCCCAACCAGACAGACAGACAGCCTGCCGTCTACGCGCTTGCTCTTTCGCTCACCCGTTCGCATGCAGCCTCTGGAGCACAAGGTGGCGAGGCTACTTGGTGCCATTGCACCGCCCTCGCGGCATCCCTTATTTTCAAATCCGAAAGTTTGAAAAAATCCCCTATTTTCAAATCCGAAAGTTGACAGCTATGAACATCTGTGCTACTGACTCGCAAACTTTGGGATTGTTGAAATATATACCATACCCTCCAACATTTATCTGATGAAAATAGGGATGTCCTATTCCATCATCATCATCATTGCCCTGTCCATCTGATTGGGTTGCCCCAGTAACTCTAGGCAGCTTCCAACTTACATAAAAACCATAATAAAGCATTAAACATTTTAAAACTTCCCTATACAGGGCTGCCTTCAGATGTCTTCTAACGGTTGGATAGCTACTTGGGGGTCACATAACTCCATACCCTCCAACATTTCTCCGATGGAAATAGGGACGTCCTAAGGAAAAGCGGGGCATTCTGGAATCAAATTAGAAACCAGGATGGCTTCTGTAAATCTGGGAATGTCCCTGGAAAATAGGGACACTTGGAGGGTCTGGGATATGACATCCTTAGGGCTGCCATACATCCGGGTTTCCAGCCGGAAAATGGCGTCCAGGTGGATTTTCGGCAAATCGGCAAAAATGTCTGGGAAAACCCGGACGTATGGCAAGGGGGGGGGTTTTATTATTATTATTATTATTATTAATCATTTAAAAATTCAAGTAAGAAACCAGGACAGCTTCTGTAAATGCAGGACTGTCTCTGGAAAATAGGGACACATCTATGCTGCTGACTCTCAAACTTTAGGGTGGTTGAAATAGATACAATAAAAAATTAATCAATTTGCGTCGTGTAACTCAATTTTAAAGCAATGTGGATTAAAGTCATTTATGGGACCCCTCTGGGATTAGGGGCCCTGAAATTTGAGCTTCTTTAGTTTCATAGTAGATCTGGCCCTGCGAGGAGCAAAGTCTGTATTGAGACACCCTTTGACTAACAGGTTAGGAGGGACTACCACCATGGCAAATGGCCTGAGGGCCAGTCTCATTTCCCAGATTGGGGGGGGGGCTGCATTTGCCTCCCTCCATGTTGTGTTTTTGTCATGAGCAAGGCCGCATCTGCACTATAATTTTGAAGCACTAACAGGCCACCTTTAACAGCCATGGCTCCCCGCCACCCACCCAAAGGATTCTGGGAACTGCTGCTTCGTTAAGGGTGCTGGGAGTTGTGACGACACCCCTGCTCCCTTCATGGAGCTACAATTCCCAGAGTTCCCTGGGAAGAAGGAATGGCGGCGGCTGTTGTTGTTTCCTAAACAGATTCAGGTATTGGCCAATTACTTAGAATGGCATTTATGACAGCAACGTACTCCAGCTGCCGCCTGGCCAAAATGGCCGCCGGAATGGTTGCTAAACGTTGGGAATTGCGGCTCTGTGGATTCGCGAGGGGTCAGCACTCAGCACCCTCAACGAGTGACAGTTCCCAAGAATCTTTGGGAGAAGACATGTTCAAAGCGGTATCGTAGGGCTTTAAATGTATAGTGCAGATGTGACTGTACTTCAGATCTAGGCCTGGCCTAGGTCATTTTTTGCTTCCTCCCATTCCGGGTCAAGGTGCCTATAACCCAAAGCCAGCTAACTAATTTTAACAGCTGAGGCAGGTATCTCATGAGTTCCTCACCTCCTCTCCGGCAGTAAAAATGCCCCAATAATAAATTAAGTAGGCAGCAATTTGCTGCCCTTTCACGGCAGCCAAAATCAGTTGCTTGAAGCACCTGCCTCAGTTTGCCTAATGGTAGAGCCGGCCCTGTCCAGATCCCATCTTTCCTTATCCTGCCTGCAACCATTTTTAATTTTTTGAAAAATTGGGCTGCATTTGCCTCTACTTTCCTCTGGGAAGCTTAAGGCAGCCTTGGGATTTATATGAAGGGCGGGGTATAAATAAACGACACCAGTAAAACCAAAGTCCTTCTCTCTGTCACCCCTTTTAATCCTTGCAAGAGCCCTATGAGGGAGGTTAGGGGAAAACATAGGCCACCCAGTGATTGTGTGGCTGAATGGAGATTTGAACTCGGGGCTCCTCAACCCTGCAGGCAGCCTTGAGAACCATACCCCTCGACATTCCACACAGAAGGAGATCTGGGGCATGTTTGTAACACACCCATTCTCTCAGCCAAAGATTGCGGCCCAGCCTTTGCCCAACTTGTTCCTTATAGCTGAAAGCTTTCTCTGCTGCGATAATTTCTCCTCCGTGGCCCAGCCCTCCCGCCATTGATTTGAAAAGCCCAGAGATCTACAACCCTTTGGTTAACGACCTGCTTGAACAACGCAATTGTCTTGCAGTCAGAATCTACTTCAGCAGCTGCAGCGGGGGTGAATTCCAGGTTGCTCTAGGCATGGCGTTTTAGGGTTTATGCTCATGCATTTACCTGCATGTGCAGCAGACGCAAGACCGATCCATTGTGATGGCACCCCGTCAGAAGGAGGGCTTCATTTCAATGGTGAAACGCAACAGGGTCCAACTTCAATTCCCAGCATCTTCAGGTAGGACTGGGATTTGCAAGCATGTGTTATTGTTGGTCAGAGAGAGTTATTTGGCAGCCATGCAAATGTTATAGATATTTCTGCATTGCATGGGGTTGGACTAGATGATCCTCAGGGTCCCTTGCAACTCTACAGTTCTATGATTCTATGAAATCCTAATCAGTGCAAACAATGATGTGCTAGCTGAAACAATGGCCTGACTTGCTAGGCTAGGCTCCTTTATTCGTAACAATGAGGACTGGTGTCTTACTTTAGTTTTAGGCATGGAGCCACAACTCCATGGCATATCTCATGCTTTGCCTGCAGAATGTCACAGGTTCAATCCCCGACATATCCAGACAGGGCTTGAAAAGACTGACTGGAACCTGCTGCCAGTCAAGGTTGGCAACACTGAATTAGATCCATGGCCTGATTCAGTAGAAGGCAACTTCTTAAATTCTGAGATTTGCCCTGGAGGGAGTTGGATGTTGAAGAATGGCTGCAAGGCGGTAGAAATGAGGAAGCTAACCAAGAACAAAGCAGTCCCACAGGAGCCAAAATCAGGATGGAGATTTGCCTGGGACTGGTTAATACAGCAACATAAACAGGAAAAGTCATGAGTTGTCCAGACTCCAACTCCCATCAGCCCCTGCCAGCATGGCCAATAATCAGGAATTATGGGAGCTGTATTCCAGCCAGATCCAGCCACAGGGTCCCCCATCCTTGGTAGAAACTTACCTTTGGAACAAATGCAACTGCACTGGGGGTTGGGGTGGGGTCCCCACTTATCTGGCTTCCGAAGCCTCCAGTCAGCTGCTGAAAAGGGCGTGAGAAAGTTTCCCTTTCCATGTATGCAGGTGGTACACCCAACTGTCTTCTCCCATAGTTGACAGTTGTCCCACTGTGTGTCTATAAGCGGCCGCCGTAGAAATCCAAACGGTTGGACTTCCCCTTTGAGATTTCAGTATACCATTTGGTGTAGAAGAAGTGGTGCTTATTCCCTTAGACTGCAATACTAGTTTTTATTCTAGTGGGGAACCTTGGGCTCCCCAGAATGGTCAGTGGTGATGAAAGTTGCAAGTCAGCAACATCTGGGTTGGCCAAAGCATCCCCACACCAGCTCTAGGCCAAGGTTGTCCACTACAACCTCTCCCTAGTAGTGGACCTCCAGATGTCAATGGGCTCCAAACTCCCACCTGCACCAGGTAGCACTGCCAGTGGCAGAGATTGTTGTAGTCCAGGAACACCAGGTCAGAGAACTCTGGTGTCCTCTTTATCCTATAATTCCTTCCTTCCTTCCTTCCTTCCTTCCTTCCTTCCTTCCTTCCTTCCTTCCTTCCTTCCTTCCTTCCTTCCACTAAAACTCAGGCAAGGTGAGCTCCAATGTTGTTCAAAACAGCAGTGCCATGGCACTGCCATGGCATTTACATGATCGGACTCCCCCCACCCAAACTGCTAGGACCCCCAAGCAGAAAGAGAATCGGTGCCGCTATTGTGCCTGCAACCCCCCACCTCAGCTGCTGATAGTGGCAAGAGCTCCCAGCAGCTTCAGCGGGTGGGTGGGTGAGTGATTCTGATCGGAAAGTCAGTGCAGGGAGATAGTATCAACCCCCATCACCAGCACCACTTTTCTCATTGAGACCGGAGCCTCCCCTGACTGCTTTTCGATTGTATGCATGTGGGGAGGAGAAGGTGGGGGGACCAGTGCCAGGAGATCCAATAAGGAATCTCCTGTATCTCATCTATCTGAACCAGGGATGGGGAATCTCAGGCCTGGTGGTTTGATTGTAGCCCTCCACCCTCCCTTCTCTTCTGCCCTTGGGGTTCTGCCAAGGCCACATCCTTCGCCAGCCCTTCTCAAGGGCTTTCGTCTGGCTGGGCTGGGTCAAAATAATGCGTCCTGATTGCCTGGATAGGGGATGCAGAGGTGTATATGTGAATATATAGAAACTTTGGGCCTTTGGATAGCAGCTAGTCAGCTGTGCAAAGGTAAGAGTTCCATTTGTTGCTTCACTCACTTTTGCCTGTAGCCACACTTACTTTTGTATTTGGCCCCGACCACAACTGGTATGTCTCACACCCACACCCACACCCACACCCCCGCAAGCTGGAAAAGTGACCTCACCTGTGAGCTTAAGATACTTCCTCTCCCTTGAGTTCTAAATCTGGCTGGCTCCAAGTGTTGCAAAACATTTTGCAGTCCTCACCTTCACCTCTCTGGGGTGCATCCAACCTGCTGCACGACTACTGTAGGAAGCAGGATTGGCTGCCCTTGATCACAAGGGGAAGTAGGAAGACTCTGGGTTCATAGACTTATAGAATTGTAAAGTTGGAAGGGACCTGAGGACCATCTTTTTCTTTTTCTTTTCTTTTTTGGAAATTATATTTATTGGGTTTTAACAAATTTTAGATACACAACAAACAAAAACAAAAAACAGAAACTTAACAGTATACATAATACATTAACAAAAACACTACATAGATCAATTTTTTCCCCTTTCATCTTGTCTAATCATGTTGGGGTGACTTCTTCACGTCCCCCCTACTGCGTTTCATTATCAATCATCTTTAGTAATTTCTTGACATCTTTAAATATTATTTGTTATTATCACTTATGTCCTTTTCTTATATAAGTCTTAACCTAAAATCATAAATCTATATTACTTAAACCTATTTTTCTGTTCTGTAAGCTGTCATTTCTTCCAACTTTTTTCAGTCTTTAAATCTTACAATAGTTTTTTAAATATACTTTAAATTTCTTCCAATCTTGTTCCACCGTCTCCTCCGTCTGGTCGCGTAGTTTCCCGGTCAGTTCGGCGAGTTCCATAAAGTCCATCATTTTCATCTGCCAATCTTCTATCGTTGGTAATTCCTGTGTCTTCCAGATCCTTGCAATCAAAATCCTAGCTGCTGTTGTGGCATACATAAAAAAAGTTTGATCCTACTTGGGGACCTCCTGATTCACCATTCCAAGTAAAAAAGCTTCTGGTTTTTTAACAAATGTGTTTTTCAACACTTTTTTCATTTCATTTTAGATCTTTTCCCAGAAAGCCTTTATCCTTGGGCAAGTCGACCTGAGGACCATCTAATCCAGGGGTCAGCAACCTAAGGCCCATGGGCCGAAAGTGGCCCGCGGAGGTCGTTTGACCGGCCCACGAGCCGCCCCCCCCAACCGAACTGCCCACTCACGCGCTGTGCTAAACCGGCGCGGCGCAGGGACTCGCTTCCACAGCGCTTGAAATCGTGTCTACGCATGTGCAGATGCCGAAAATCGCAGGTGCGTGTGTAAGCACGCATGCGCGATCTGGACTACGGAGGGATCTCCGCGGGACCGATCCGGCCCAGGCAAGATAAACCTTGCCGACCCCTGATCTAATCCAACCCCCTGCAGTGCAGGAATATGCAGCTATCCCATACAGGGACCGAACCTGTGACGTTGGCATCATCAGCACCATGTTCTAACCAACAGAGCTTTTGTACCTAAGCTTGATGGTTTTGCTATTCTCCTGTTTTGAAACTTGACACTGCTCCTGTTTCCATGTTTCAGCCCACATGGCTCATGTGCCAGACATCTGATGGCTGAGATCTCCAGTTCCTATAGAACTGGAATTGGGATGCCTGCAGCAGCCCACCCACCCCCTGCTTTCGTTCCGTGGTTTCTTTGGATTGTAGGCTCATGTCCCATGGATTGCATCATTTTCACTTGCGTTACTCTGAAAAGCACCTCGTGCTTTGTTGCTGTAGCAAACCATCATTATTACAATAAATCATGAGAGTCATGTGGTATAGTGACTATGGAGGCCACTCGTTCTCTGGTGACCATGTGTTTGGGTGATTGCAATGCGCTCAGCCTTTGAAAACAGTCTGGAAACAGCTGCAGCTAGGGCAGAATTGCAGCAATGCCTTGTGGAACACCCTGGCTCTCACTAAGTGTGGCGAGGGTGGGCATGCCAGTGGTGGCAGAAGTGGTGGTACGGGGTGTGGTGGCAGGAGGGGACAGGGAGTGGAATATTCCTTGCCTCAGAAGTCGAAACAGGCCGAGCCGCCCGTGCTCTCAAGGATCATTGGGACGCGTGTTTTTCGTGGTCTCCGCCTCAAGTTGACACCTGTCCATTTTGTTGTTGGGATTTAGACGTCAATTGAATGTATTTTTGTTTACCCAGTTCTGTGTTGGAGAAGTGGGAGTTGTAGGAGGATGGTGGAGGCAGTTGGAGGATGGATGGCGGCTAACAGATTGAGGTTGAATCCTGACAAGACAGAAGTACTGTTTTGGGGGCACAGGGGGCGGGTGGGTGTGGGGGACTCCCTGGTCCTGAATGGGGTAACTGTGCCCCTGAAGGACCAGGTGCGCAGCCTGGGAGTCATTTTGGACTCACAGCTGTCCATGGAGGCGCAGGTTAATTCTGTGTCCAAGGCGGCTGTCTACCAGCTCCATCTGGTGCGCAGGCTGAGACCCTACCTGCCCGCGGACTGTCTTGCCAGAGTGGTGCATGCTCTAGTTTTCTCCCGCTTGGACTACTGCAATGCACTCTATGTGGGGCTACCTTTGAAGGTGACCCGGAAACTGCAATTAATCCAGAATGCGGCAGCTAGACTGGTGACTGGGAGTCGCCGCCGGGACCACATAACATCGGTCCTGAGAGATCTACATTGGCTCCCAGTATGTTTCCGAGCACAATTCAAAGTGTTGGTGCTGACCTTTAAAGCCCTAAACGGCCTCTGTCCTGTATACCTGAAGGAGCGTCTCCAGCCCCACCGTTCAGCCCGGACACTGAGATCCAGCGCCGAGGGCCTTCTGGCGGTTCCCTCACTGCGAGAAGCAAAGCTACAGGGAACCAGGCAGAGGGCCTTCTCAGTAGTGGTGCCCGCCCTGTGGAACGCCCTCCCATCAGAGGTCAAAGGGATCAACAACTACATAACATTTAGAAAATACCTGAAGGCAGCCCTGTTTAGGGAAGTTTTTAATCTGTGATGTGTTAATGTATTTTAATGTTTGCTGGAAGCCGCCCAGAGTGGCTGGGGGGACCCAGCCAGATGGGCGGGGTAGAAATAATAAATTATTATTATATTATTATTATAGTCCAAAAACATCCAGAGTGTACCAGGTTGGGGAAGTCTGCAATAGGGTGAGAGAAAGTGCTTGGCACATGGTCACTGAGTGAGAAGCAGGGGCGTAGGAAGGGGTGGGGGTGGAGTGCGGCCCACCCCATTTGTTATCCCTGAGGGGGGTGACAAAATGGCACACCGCGGGGGGTGGCACTTACCGCAGGCTGTGGCTGATGGGATTTGTAGTCTCTGTTCCTGTTGTGAATGAACTTCTGGAGTTCACCTTGAATGCATTTCTCCACTGCCCCAGAAATGCCTTACCCAACCTGGTGCCCACCATACATTGTGGAATATAGCCCCATTATCCCTGAGCATTGTTCATGCTGGCTGGGGCTGATGGGAATTAGAGTCTAGTGTCTGAAGGACACCAGGTTGGGGTAGGCTGCTCTAGAAACATGGTTGTTCAACAGATATTTCCCTTGTTCATTTCTCTGCCAAATAAACCCTGTGTGTCTGCAGTGGTTAAGAGCAGTAGACTCTAATCTGGGGGACCGGGTTCGAGTCTCCGCTCCTCCACATGAAGCTGCTGAGTGACCTTGGGCTAGTCACACTTCTTTGAAGTCTCTCCACTCACCTCACAGGGTGTTTGTTGTGGGGGAGGAAGGGAAAGGAGATTGTTAGCCGCTTTGAGACTCCTTCGGGTAGTGATAAAGCGGGATATCAAATCCAAACTCTTCTTAAATGTCTGGCACGGGTGGCAGGTTGGGGAAAGCCTGCCTTGAGGTACCTTGCAGTGTTGTTGTATGACTAGAAACAGGAAGGTGGGATCATCAGTTTCTTTGCAGGAAGGCTAAGGCTCAGAAACAATTACAGTGGAACCTCGACTTACGAAGTACTCGACTTACGTATTTTTCGACTTATGAAAGGGAAAAAGCGGCCGCGCGCCTACAAATTTTTCGACTTCCGAAAGGAAATCCGCTTGGATTTTAGATGCGGTTTACTCGACTTACGAAGTTTTAGATGGGGTTTACTCGACTTACGAAGGTTTACATAGGGTTTTCTTATGAATTTTTCGACTTACGTTTCCAATGCATTCCTATGGGAATGCCGTTTTTCGACTTACGGAATTTTCGACTCACGAGTGTGCTTTCGGAACGCATTCAATTCGTAAGTCGAGGTTCCACTGTACTTTGATTGTTGCACAAAAGTTAGAAGCCGGACAGATTTTGTGGGAGCCTGGTGGGAAAGCTGGGTGCACTGCCAGTGTACAGAAGGACCCTGTTCTGGCTAGTGTGTTGCAGCTGCCACTTTTGGGGGCACCAGAGGGAACTGGGCACCTGGGTTTCTGCACTCTGAATCACTCCCCCCCCCGGGGTAAAAAACGATGTGAGGAGGGCAACCCCCTCTGCTCTGTGTGGGTCATGGTAGGGGAAATGGCCAGAATGGTTGAAGGCTTTTCCTTAGGGTTGTGGGTTCGAGCCCCACATTGGACCAAAGATTCCTGCATTGCAGGGGGGGGGTTGCACACTAGATGACCCTGGGGGTCCCTTCCAGCCCTATGCTTTTAACCTCCGTCGTTCAGTCCTTCCTGATGCCCAGTAGCCACCCAAAGGAAATCAGGTGCCCTCGGCTCTCATTTGCTAGCGGGCTGCGCGCATGACTCCCCCCCAACCACCACGCAGGGACCCCCACCCCACCCCAAAAAAGCTCCCCTCCCCTCCGCCTGCTGTGTCAGCCTCTGCCTGGGCTGCAGCTGCGCGCAGTTAGGAGAATCTCCCGGTGTGGAGGGACGAGGATGCCTCCCTCTCCCCCAGGCCCCTTCCCTCCCCCATCGCAACCCCCCTCCCCAACGAACACTCCCACGCAGCTCCCACCTCCCTAAGCCAGACCTCTCTCATTCAAGCTTTCACATCGCTCTGCTCATTCAACCGCCGTGGCTTTGTTGTACATGCGTAGGATTACATTTCAGGAGGAGGGATGGCTGTGGCCAAATTAGACTGATGGAGGGCAACCCCCCCCCAAAAAAACCTCCCTCACCTTCCTCCTCCTTCCCTTGCTTTTTAAAAATTCCTCCTCTTTCTTTCTTTCTTTCTTTCTTTCTTTCCCTCCCCTTCCTTACTGCGGAGGGTGTTTCTTTCTCTTTCTTTCTCTCTCTCTCAATTTCATATTTTAAATCTGTAGCTTTTCTTGACCCTGCGTGATGGCGCTTTTATGCTTCGTAGGCTGCCTCTGTTTCTGATTGCTATTCCTGGCACACATACATGCACACACACACACACACACACACACACACACGGATCACAAACATCACACACCAGCGACAAGGCTGCCACCCACTCACAACACAAAACAAGAAGGGGGGGGGAGAGAGAGAGGAAAAATCTGCCACCGCTGGTCCCTCAATCTCCTTGGACATCCTGATGTCTTTATAGTGCCACCGAGAGAGAGACCCTGAAACCACTCCCTCCATATCCTCTCCCCTCCTTTCCCCCACCTCTCCCTCATCTCCATCAGCACAACCTCCCCCCACCCTTTTAGCAGCCTGCAGCCAACCAATCAGCCCCCCCACGACACACACACACACACACACACCCCCACACACACAGCCGTGCGTGCCCTCCCTTCCTCTTCCACACACATGTTCACCATTCCTACCCCTGGCATTAAATTTTCAAACTGCAGGCTACGGGGCCGTTCCTAATTACCTCCTATCCCCTAGTGGTCTATGAATAATGACTACTGAAGGAGCTCAAAGAGGTTGCTAAGAAGAGAGAGAGAGAGAAAAGGGCAAACAGAAAAATAAAAACAACAAAAAAGAATTGTGCTATATACATATTTTTCTCCCTACATTTTTCCCCCTCCTAAAGGATCTAAATCTGTGACCACTCTGCTCTGGGAGGACGGCAAGGGGAAAGAGCGAGGGAGCGCCAAAGAGGAGACGGAAGAGAAGAGGAGAGCTTGCAGGTAGGGCGAAAGGAGATCTCTCTTTGGGGTGCTTTGATGTCTCCTTGGTGGGGGGCTGCGTGCCGGTCGCTCATTCATCAGCTCCCTTTGCCTTCTTTCCCACCCAGCCCCTGTCCCCTGCCCTCCCTCTCTCCTTGGTTTTATGTTTCTTGCTTACGCCATTTGCGCTTTGGGGAGATTGGGGGGGGGGGAGAGCGCTTCAGAGACAGCCGCGTTGGTCTTTCGGCTTTGGCAGAGTTGGTGAGTGTGCATTGTCTCCCCTCCAAGTGGATTGTTTGAAAAGGGCTTCTGGATTTTCCTTGCAGAATTCGGAGCAAGCTGCATTCCTCCCTTCCGTCCTTCCTTCCTTCCTTCTTTCCTTTCGTGTGTTCGTTTGTTCTTTCTAAATCTGGTCGGACGCACAAGTGCAGGCGTGAAAAAGAAGTTTGGTCTTGGGGAGGAATGCTTCTTTTTTTATCTGGGGGTGGGAGAGATGTTTGGTGTCTCTGGAGAGTGGCTTTTTTTTTTTTTCAAAGGAAGTTCAAAGAATGCTAAATTGGTGCCGAGGCTGAGATTGAAGGTTATTTTGGATGATGCCTTCGTAGGTCTCAGTAAAGTTGTCGGATGGAGACCCAGCATCCCATTATCTCTCGGCAGTGTTTCCATGCGTGGCTTTGATCGATGTGTTTCCCCATTGGTTCCTTTTCCCAGAGAACCAGTCTCTCCTCTGAGCTAGGAAGACCATAAATTGTAGCTAGCATTTGTACTGTACAGCTGTGATGGTTCATTTGGAAATTCCCCCAGGGCGGGGGGGGGGGGAGCATGCTGGGAGAGAGAGAGAGAGAGAGAGAGAGAGAGAGAGAGAGAGAGAGAGAGAGAGAGATTTTCTAGAGGTCTCCCCAGGGTTCTCTTTTTCCCATGACAAATGTCTTGCCCCCTCCCGACACAAACCGCCCACTGACACGATTATTATTTTTTAATAAATAAATGGGCTCTCCAGAGCCTCGAGGAAGCGTCGCCAGCCTACAAAAGAGCCTCCGTGATCTTCCTTCCTTTTTCTTTTTCTGCTGCTGTTGCTGTTGCAGAAAATGAAAAGGAAGAAACTGGAAATGTATGCAGGGTGTTGAAGTATTATTGCAGGAGGAGAGCTGGGAATCAGCTAGAGCCAAACTGCCAGCCAGCCAGCCAGCCTATGACATAGCAGCAGGATGCCGTCCACCCTCTGCCATTGAAGAGCTACTCAGAGCAGGCGATTGTGTGCGTTTGGCGCAGGTGTGGTGGCGAGATCCACAAAAGCCTCGACTCCAGAGCAACACCATTAAAACCAACAAAGCGAGGCGACCCGGATGGGAGCAGATAGGTTTGTTGCACCTGTGTCGCTGTGTGCGGGATGGGCACATCAGTGTGCTTGGAATTCACCGTGCAAATATTGAACCTTTTTAAAAAACAACAACAACAACAAAACAAAGCACAAATGTAAATCCATCTATGGAAAGGCGCAGAAAACGCACCGTTCAGGGAGGCAGCACGGATAAGGTGCGGACGAAACTTTGTGGCATGCACAAATCGTCGCAATGGTGGGTTTGTGGCAAAGAAGGCAGGTGGGCAGGTTTGAAAATGAGGAGAGGAAGGCAAAGCTGCAGTGTTTGGCGTAGTGGACAGACTGCTGTTTGTAGGCCAGCTGTGTGCAGTTAGGTGGGGGAAAGAGGCTCTTTGCTCCAGGTTTAGCCCAGCAGCAGCCTCTTTTTAATAGCAGTCAGACAGATGCCTCCAGGAAGCCCACAAGGCAGGGATCGCACAAGTGGCCTTTCTTGGTTGTTTTGACCTCAGCCCCTGGGGTTCAGAGATAGACTGCCTCTGAACATGGCAGTTCTATCTCTTGCTATCAAGGTTAATAGCTGCCTCCTGCTATTGTGTTTCAGATTGCATGTGGTTATTCTTCAGGGAGTATATAATTTCTGAGTGCTGCAAGGCATGGAAAAAGTAAAGTCCACAAACGCTCTGAAAGCACACTGTTTGTTTTTGGTTTGTTTGAGGGGTGGGTTTGTTTTCATCTTTTGCAATTTAATCGTGGATGTACTGGCCTTTGGACCTTAAATTGAACCTACCCTTTCTCATACACTTAAACCCCAAGCAGCCTCTGACTTTAGACCAGGGTCCGAAAAGATGCAAATCTCTTGCTAAATCCCTGCCAAGCCACAAAACAGGATGTCACAATTTTAATATTGTATAGTTAGATAGGTTTAAAAATCTTGCTGATATCTCTTACTTGTTCATACCAAGAACAAACTTAGTTGGTCTCTAAGATGCTACTGGAAGGAATTTTTTTATTTTTTATTTTGTTCATATTGAGTAAGTCTATGTTGAGCTTCACAACGACCCTGTAAGGTAGGTTAGGCTGAAAGAGCAAGAAACAGACAGGCCCAAGGCTACCCAACGGAGTTTCACAGTGTGCGGATGCGAACCCAAGGAGCGCATTCAGTTTGCTATGGCTGCTACAATGGCTTTGGCAAAAAGAAGAAGAAGAAAACCTTTTTGTAGCCCTACCTGGAGCAGCTAGACTCCGGCCCTCCAGATGTTTTGAGACTACAATTCCCATCATCCCTGACCACTGGTCCTGTTAACTAGGGCTGGTGGGAAATGTAGTTCCAAAACATCTGGAGGGCCGGAGTTTGACACCCGTGAGCTAGAGGATCGAACCTGAGACCTTCTGCATGCAAGAAACATGCTCTACCCCTGAGCTACAGCCCTTCCCTGACGTATTGTAACTGCATATGTTGATGGTGTTCATCATCCCTAGCTCTGGGAGGCTGTAGAGCATTATAGGCTCCAGATTCCACCCTTGTAGCATAAACCCCAGTTCCATATTGTTTGCCCTAAACTGGAATCATCAAATGCACCTCCCATGTTACTACTTCCTCAAACTGCCCTGAACTTGGGGTCCATTTGACTCCCAGTACCTGATGAGTAAAAAGCTGCTCAGGGAGGGTTCCCCCCCCCACCAACCTGCTCTCCCCGTTTATCTATTTTAATGACGTTGTTTGTTGTTGTTTCGTAGGGAAGCAGAAGTCCAGAACGGCAGGGGAGGCGGGGAGAGGACTGTGGGGGCGGAGAGTCGATTTAAATTGGGCTTAATGGATTCCCAAGGCAGCTTTTCGAGATGAAAGTCAAAATAAGACCGAATCTCAGCAGACCCGTCTCTTGCATTAAAGATGCCGCTCTCCTCGTCTTAGCTCCTCTTCCCTCCCCCTTCCTCCTTTTCTTCTTTTTAAAGGGGGAAGAGGGAGGGGGGAGATTTCTGTGTTATGTGCACAGATGACAGAGTGGAGTTTTCTAGTCTTATAATGAGGACCCTAATTGAAGAGCGTAACCCTCGTGGGATCTGCATTCACTGCTGGCTGTGTTTCTCACTCCTACTGGACTGTGGCTTTCTGTCTGGGGCGGAGCAGGCCGGTGGTCAGTGTGCAAGATTCAAAAGGTACGAGGATTTAAACAGTGCTATCTCTATTATTATTATTATTATTATTATTATTATTATTATTATTATTATTAGGGACCCAGGTGGCGCTGTGCGTTAAACCACATAGCCTAGGGCTTGCTGATCACAAGGTTGGCGGTTCGAATCCCCGCGACAGGGTGAGCTCCCGTTGCTCGGTCCCAGCTCCTGCCAACCTAGCAGTTCGAAAGCACGTCAAAGTGCAAGTAGATAAATAGGTACCGCTCCGGCGGGAAGGTAAACACCGTTTCCGTGCGCTGCTCTGGTTCGCCAGAAGCGGCTTTGTCATGCTGGCCACATGACCCGGAAGCTGTACGCCGGCTCCCTCGGCCAGTAAAGCAAGATGAGCGGCGCAACCCCAGAGTCGGACACGACTGGACCTAATGGTCAGGGGTCCCTTTACCTTTTATCTCTATTATTGTTATTTAACGCACATCTATCCCGGCTCTCTCCCAAATTGGGATTCAAGGCAGCTGGTTTAAAATTTAAAAATGCAAGCTAACGAAAACAAGCTAGTGAACAAACCATAATTCAAAGGCATCAGAGCACATTTAAAATCCAATTTGCCCTGACAGCGGGACAACGAGTCTGCACCTTAGTTTCCAAAGGCATCTCTGAACGGAAGAGTCTTAGCTAGCTGGTGGAAGGATCGCAGAGAGGGAACTGGTCTAGCCTCTCTTGGGAGGGAATCCCACCATCTGGGGGTAGCCGGGGGGAAAGCTGCCTCTCGTGTCACCACCAAGCATGCCTCTCATGTTGATGGTACCTAGAGAAGGCCTTAAATGGCAATACCTGAAGGACCACCTCTCCCCATATAAACCGACCCAGACTCTGCGTTCATCACCTGAGGCCCTTCTTCGTGTGTCTCCTCCCCGTGAAGTCCAGAGGGCTGCAACACAAGAACAGGGCCTTCTGTGCAGTGGCTCCCGGTTTGTGGAATGCTGCCCCCAGGGAGGCTCGCCTGGCACCTTCCTTATATATATATTTTAGGGGCCAGGCGAAAACCTGGTGTAGTCAACCAGGCCTTTGACTACAGCCTTTGTCTACAGCCTTTGAAGTATGTTTGTGTATGAGGGGTAGGGGGTGTTATTGTTTTGTTGTTTCTGGTTTAACTATTTATTTGGCCTTTTTCCTTCTATTTTTATCTTGTGAAGCACCCTGATATCTTTTGATGAAGGGTGGTATGTAAATTTAATAATAAATAAATACAGTAAGGTGATCGATCGCCTGAGGATCGTAGCACCTGGGGCAGGTTTGTGTGGGGAGATATGATCTTTCAGGTAGTCTTAGTGCCCTTAGTGTCCTTTTGTCACTAGGGATATATCTCAGACACATTATGAAATGATGCAGGTAGGCAAGCAGCAGTAGCAGCAGCAGCAGCAGCAGCAACAACAACAACAACAACAACAACAACAACAACAACAAACAACAACATATGTGCTCTGCATATACAGACCAGAAATTGCTTGCTTTGCCTTAACAATGTAAGAAGCCCCCTCTGGCCTCTCAGTCCTCCACTCCATAGCCTCTCTTTTGATACACACCCAGTTCTGCTGGATTGGTGAAATCCTGCGGGAGGTATTTGGTTCCTCGAGAGAAGGTGCCTGTGAGGGTCCTGGGTCTGGTTGTACAGATTTGTTTGGGGTCTCCTGTCCGTTAGTCTCGGTGGTCTCTCCAGCCCTCAGCAGCAGGCCCAGAGTCCTGAATCTATTCCTGCTCCTTGTCCCGGCTCCTTAGGTGGCAACTCTGCACCCCCCAACTCCATATCTGGATTGCTGCTGGATTCTGGGGTCACAACACCAAGTTGGGGAAGGCCACTTTAGCGTTAAGACTAAAACCTGGTTGTTATTTTGGGGTGGGGTCATCTGGGAAGACCCTTGTGTGCCCAGATAGCTGCCGTATCTATTCCCTGAGAAGAGATGGGGCAATTCACGGGGCAATGTCCAACCCCTCTTTTGCGAATCTGATTTCCAATAAGGCAGAGTTTGACGCAGAGAAGAATCCCAGCATCCAGTGGGTTCACAATTCTCTGAAATGTCTTATTGAAGACGTTTGTACCCTGCCTTTTCGGCATGCGGGTCTAGCGGAGGCAGCCCACAAAACAATAATTGAAATTCAGAAGCAAACACAGATGAAAACGTAACCAAACAGATAGCATCGGAACCAGGCAGCCGGGAAAGGACAAAAACAAGGAGATACACAATAAATAGCCAGCAGTGGAAACAACAACCCAGGAACAACATAAGCAGCCTCCAGCCCCCCTCCCCGTCCCCCCCACCTCGGACATAACAAGAGGCCTCAAAAGGTGCTCTGGAAAAGAATCACCTTTAAAAAACAGCTTGGGTGGCCTGTTCCCAGGCAACCGTTAGCCGTAACCCAGACAGCAGGGGAGATCAGAGAAGGACTCTGGAAAATGTTGAAGCAGGTAATGCCAGTAAACATGAGCCAGTGGTGTGATGTAGCGGTTAAAAAAGCCAGCGCAATCTGGACTTGCATTAACAACAACAACAACAACAACAACAACAACAATTTATTTATACGCCCATCTGACTGGGCAGCTCCCAACAGAATATTAAAAACATGATAAACATCAAACACTAAAAACTTCCCTGTACAGGGCTGCCTTCAGATGTCTTCTAAAAGTTGTGTAGTTCTTTATCTCCTTGCCATCTAATGTGAGGGCGTTCCACAGGGCTGGTGCCACCACCAAGAAGGCCCTGTGCCTGGTTCCCTGTAACCTCACTTCTCGCAGTGAGGGACCCGCCAGAAGGCCCTTGGAGCTGGACCTCAGTGTCTGGGCCGAATGATGGGGGTGGAGACGCTCCTTCAGGTATACTGGCCCGGGGCCGTTTAGGGCTTTAAAGGTCAGCACCAACACTTTGAATTGTGCTCGGAAACGAAGTGGTAGCTGCACTCTGCTCTGTGCTGTTCAGACCACATCTGGAGTGCTGTGCCTAGTTCTGAGCACCACATTTTAAGAAGGACGCTGGCAAACCGGAGCACCGTCCAGAGGAGGAGCATTCTGTAAGCCAAATCCCACAAGGGATGGTTGTAAGAGTTGGGTGTGCTTAGCCTGGAGAAGAGAAGATTATGGAGAAGCCATGGAAGCTGTCCTCGGAGATCCGACGGGCTGCTGTGCGGGTGACGGAGCAGACTGGTCCTCTGTAGATTCAGGATCGGAACCAATGGCTGCAAAAGGCAGGAAATGGAATGTTGTCTCACATTCAGAGAAACCTCCCGGCGGGGAAAGCTCTTTGGGAAATGCTGAGCTCTCGGCTGGAGGTATAGGGTAGCAGAGGACGGGCAGGCAGGGGTGCTGTAGCCCAGTCGCATTTTGCCTTGCAGAACCTGCACTGAGTCAGGGATTGGAGTCGATGCCCTTCGAGGTCCCTTCCACGTTTGCGGCCCAATGATTTTATACAGGAGAAGACAGTTGTTGAGGCACCCTGGGCTCTGGCGGATTGCAGGGTAGCCGGAGAACAAGAACAGATGCTCCGACTGCTCACTGTTTACCAGCAACAGTCCCTATTTTCAGAGCCCTGTACTCTATTTTTGCGTTTGTAAGAAGGCCTTGTTAACACTGTGTTGTACTCATTAGAGTGAGTTGCTAGAGCTCTCGTTCTTCGAGATTCAGCACCCTCCCCAGGGTTACGTTTCGGAAGAGAGGGGTGTTTCTTGAACTTGGTGCATGTCCCCCAAGGGATCTGAAGAAGCCAGGAGAATTAAGAAGTGGCTCAGAGGTCAAGTCTGCATGCAGCATACCCCTCAATGCTTTGAAACCAAAATCCGGGACGCCATCTTCCCAGACGCCATCTTCCCGTTTTTTATCACGATGGCACAGTGGCCATTTTTGCTGTAATCTTGCACGATTTCACGCTGCGGTTTCCCCCCATAAGCCCTATTTTGGGGGGCACAGCACCCCAAAACATGCATTTTGGAGTGGCACGTGAGATCGTGCCCCCCAATGTTTTCTGAGGGGAAATTGTGTCACGGAATTGTGCGAGATCGCAGCAGCCAAAATGGCCGCTGTTCTCTCGCGATAAAAATGGGATGTCTCCGTTTTTTCAGGACACTTGCAGGGTACGCATGTAGAAGGCCTCAGATTGCACCCCTGTCAGCATCTCCAGGTAGGGGATAGGGAAGGCCCTTGCTTGACACTTTGGAGAGCTGCTGCCAGTCAGAGTGGACGATACTGAGCTAGATGGACTGCTGTGGTAAAAGGCAGCTTGTTTAAAAGCAACTCTTCATTCAGGACCATGAGGACTAGCATCTTACTTAAAGGAAGGGCTATACCTGAGTAGTGTAGCACATGCCTTGCATGCCAAGGGTGCCAGGTTCAATCCCTGGCATCTCCAGGAAGGGTTGGAAATGTTCCCTCCCTGAAACCCATGGCCAGTTAGTGAAGACAGTATTGAGCTAGATGTGCTGCTGACTTTGGTGTAAAGCAGCTCCCTGTGTTCCTATTTGCATCTGGAGGAACTTCCATGCTTATGGTGCCACCACTGAAAAGGCCCCGTCTCTTGTATGAGCAATGGAGAGAGCAGGACCTCCGAGGCCACTTTTAATCAACAACAGGTTTGTAAAGGAGAAGACGGCTTCTGAGAACTTCTTTCTTCCACTCCATCTTCTTGTGGCAATGCAGGGTGGCTGGTCAGATTTTGCTTGTCATGTAAAGTGCAGCAGTGTTGTGTGGGTGCTGAGATTATGTCAGTGCAAAGAAAAAGCAATTATGGTCCTGGGTACAGAGATCATCTACCTTCCTGAGAACCACAGCCCTCCTCCTCCTCCTCCTCCTCCTCCTCCTCCTCCTCCTCCTCCTCCTTTTTTAAAGCACAAGTTTCTAGCCCACATGGATGGCTGTGACGATACGTGGGCAAAACCAACTGAAACCTTGAGGAAGGCCTGGAAAAGATTGCTTGACAAGAGCAACTCTAGCACCTTTCCCCCTCTTTGTGAGGGGCAAAACCGGAATGAACTATGTGAAATAAGCAACAATGGAAATGTATCGTGTTTGCATCCATTCTACAAATTGCAGAAAATGGGTTTGCCTTGGACTGCCTGGGTCTGGGCATTTGTGTCGTTTTTATGCAGAGCTCTAGCTGTGACCTTTCCAAGTTGAGACCGTCTCCCTGTCCCTCCCCTCCCCTCGCCTGCTGTTCCGCAGCTGTAATTAAAACTTGGCCAAAAAGACCCTTAGCCATCCTATGAGCCAAAGGACTTTGCAGGCATCAGGACTTTGAGGATTAGGTTGGATAAGCCACCATCCATTGGTCCCCTTAAATAAGAAGGGGGGCGGGGTTAGATGCAAAAAGCGAGGGACTGCCCCAGAATCCTTTGGTGAGATCACTCATGCAAGTGAGTCAAGCTACATTATTTATTGATTTGGTCAAGCTATAGACCACTTAATATTATAATAAAACATTTGAAAGCAGTTTATAATAAGGGGTTGCATCCTCTACTAAGGGCTTCTAAGAGCAGAACCACTGAAGTTAATGGTCACAGCTGATTTAAGTTCATTAATTACCCTGAATAGGACAATTCCTTTCCTGGAGGTTGTGGGAACACTGCAAGATAGCTCAGTTGGCTAGAGCGTTGTGCTGATAACACCAAGGCTGCAGGTTCGATCCCCGTATGGGACAGCTGCATATTCCTGCATTGCAGGGAGTTGGACGAGATGATTCTCAGGGTCCTTTCCAACTCTGCGATCCTATGAAATAGGGGTTGAATCCAGACACTTGGAATGCCAGGTTAAGGGCAGGGGGATGAGAGGAGCATTGTTCGAAACTAGCCAGGTGCGATTTGCTACTAGCGCGGGTCCTATTGCAACTTTGTGGATATTTCCAGGCACCAGCTTGGCAACCACCGTCTTAAAACCTCTTCCTTAGTCCATAGTTAATACCACTTTCATTTTCCTTGTGTGTGTTCCTCCTTCTTGCATACTGTGGCAAGCATACTGTTGTAAGAGCAAGCTACAGTCAAGCAATGTAGTTGAGAACGTAGCATCATAGAATCTGTTGGAAGGAACAATCATTCAGTTGTGGTGACCATAACCTAACCCAGGTTTAAGGTGACATTTGGCGCCTAGCTTATATATCTGAGGGACCCAGGTGGCTCTGTGGGTTAAAGCACAGAGCCTAGGGCTTGCTGATCAGAAGGTCGGTGGTTCGAATCCCTGCGATGGAGTGAGCTCCCGTTGCTCAGTCCCAGCTCCTGCCCACCTAGCAGTTCGAAAGCACGTCAAAGTGCAAGTACCGGTAGATAAATAGGTACTGCTCCGGCGGGAAGGTAAACGGCGTTTCCGTGCGCTGCTCTGGTTCGCCAGAAGCGGCTTTGTCATGCTGGCCACATGACCCGGAAGCTGTACGCCGGCTCTCGGCCAATAAAGCGAGATGAGCGCCGCAACCCCAGAGTCGGACACGACTGGACCTAATGGTCAGGGGTCCCTTTACCTTTACCTTTTATATATCTGAGTTTCTAACACTGGAGGGGAGGGGAGAGATACCAGCAATGAGCCATGCCACTGTACTGGGCCCATAATACGCAGGGTACAGAGGCACCAGCTTATGGTCAGGGATTCCTCCTCCACCGGCTGCTACCACCGACCAGGGGCTGCTTCCCCGCTCCTTCCCCTTCGCTGCAGGAGGGGATGGAGCCGGCCACTGTAGTCAAGACGCTCTTGGCTCTACACTAAGCCTCCTCTTCTGCTTTTGAACATTGGGGGGCTCCCCCAAAAAATGGGGGGCGAAAGGGTTCGACCCCTAGGAGATGGGCCCCTGGCCAAGTGTTGGCTCTGATCATTGCATGCGAGGCTAAGAAAGAAAAGAGGAACGGGTTTCTAGCGAGAAAGGACTAGCGGGTGATCCGAGCCTTTTACCGCCCCTTTAGAGGAATGCGTATTGACAATGACAATGAAGGTACAGGACGTATGCGATTGATTCTCCCGCCCCCATTCCATTACAAGGTATCAGGAGAACCTACAGTGGTAGAGAGGGGTTTAATTTCAGGCACCGCTGCACTGAATAAGAATAGGGCTTGGCGCCTTTCATCCGGAGATCCCAGGATGTGGCGGGACCTGATCCATGCAGAGCGTATCGGCAGAGCTGGCCGTTCTGTAGGGGGACAAGGGACTTGCTCCAAGCCAGCTATTTTGATGAAGGAGGCCACATCAGGGGGGAAAGACCCACTCAATGGGTCTCCTTGCCTTCCTTCCCAGTAACCTGTCCTCCCCACCCCTCCCAAGAAAAGTCACCCCTATGAAATAGCCCTGCACCATCAGCCTCCAAAACAATCCATTGATTTTACATGCAGGTGCCTTTTCGAAATATTGGAACCATTGTTGCTTAAAATCTAATAGCCACAAAGCCTCCCTTTAGGAAGAGCTGTAGCTGAGTGCGCCCAGAAGGCCACAGGTTCGATCCCTGGTTTGGCCAGTTAGGGCTGAGAATGTCGCTTGTCCTGGAGAGCCTCTGCCAATCCGTGTGGACAATATAGGCTTGGTATAAGGCCCCCATCTGCGCTATGCATTTAAAACATACCCCCAGCATGTTGGGTCCCAAAACCGGGACGTGCGTCTTCCCATCCGTGGTCCTGCACGAGTCACGTGACCCATGCAAGACCACGGAGCTTAAAAGACACACTTTTTGGGGGCAGGGGGAGCAAGATCACAGCACCCAAAATGGGACACTACAGGGTATGATTTAAAGCAGTAACATGCCGCTTTAAACAGTCCTTTAAACAGAGCTGCGGTTCCCATAGTGGCGTAACAGTCAATCCCCAGGGAACTCTGGGAATTGTAGCTGTTTGAGGGGGCCATAGCCAACCGCGGCCTCCAGGGCTTAGGCGTTGAGGGGTGTCTTTCCCAGCCCTCTTATCCTACCTGAAATCCTTTTAGCTGGAGGCGCCGCTGATTGAACATAGAACTGCAGAGTTGGGAGAGACCCCCCAAGGGTCATCTAGTCTGACCCCCTGCAATGCTGGAATCACAGCTAAAGAATCCCCGCCAGATGGTCACTCAACCTCTGCTTAAAAACTTCCAACAAAGGGAGTCCCCACCATCTTCTGAGGTTGTCGGTTCCACAGCCAAACAAGCCTTTGCCCTTAGAAAGTTACTCCTGATGTTTTGTCAGAATCTCCCTTTTTTGCCATTTGAATCTACTGGTTTGGGCCCTGCCCTGCAGAGCAGCTGAAAACAAGCTTGCTCCACATCTTTCATGTGGCTGCTCTCTTGATATTTCAAGACGGCTATCACATCACAGGAGAGCTTTTTGCATGCAGAGCTGGTCTCTGCCACTTAGCTGGTCTCCCTCCCCTGTCGGGGAGTGATGGCCAGCCTTTCCCCTCTACTCTAGGAGGGGGGGGGGAACCCTCCAATTCCCCTGTAAATGATCATCATTAAAATCCTCCTGCCTCCGATTTATTTTGCTTTCCATCTGGCTCGGCCTCTTCCAGAAGCAAGCGGGACGAGGAGAGAGAGAGAGAGACACACACAGACACAGGCACTATCTATCTCTTTCTGCTGCACACCAAAGGGAAATGAGCGAGGGCAAGGAAGAGGGGGAGGGTTTTTTTCCGCAGCAGGCAATCCATCAATCCTTGGTTGTCAGACGGGGGCCTCTGGAGTTCTCTGCGCCAGGCTGTTCTCCTTTCCAGGAGGCGTCCCTCTCCTTGCCCGGCTCCTCTGGAAAAAAGAGGTCGAGAGAGGGAGGCTGGGCTTCTGCTTTACGGCATACTTGAACTTCTTGCAGGCCAGCCTTTCAGAGCGCCGCTGGGTTTTGGCAGCCGGAGCTGCCTGGGAAACGTCAGCCCGTGTGTGCCGGCGGGTGGGTCTGCTTATTAGTAGGGCCAGCATTTCCAGAGAGGACCCCTTTCCCCAGTGCTCAGGATGTGGGCGGAGTTTGGAAACAGCAACAACATCACCATTTTATTGCTGTTTTAAAAAACAAGGAGCTTTTAACTCAACGTGCACATGGACCCTCCACCTGGTTTCTCGTCCCAGCTCCTGAATAGTTATCGTTCTGGCTGTGCCAGCAGAAGCAGTACCACTCTATTGCCTCTTTACACAGGCAGCTTTCAACTCACCTTGCACTCCAACTGCCCGCCCTGTTTCTGGTCCCTGTCCCTGAATAATCACTGTCCTGATGGTGCCTTTGGGAGACACCCGGTTAAAATCTTGCTAGTGTGCATTGCCCACACTGTCCTTCTCTGGGGCTCAGCTCCCTTGCTAGGGTCAGTTCCATATCAGAATGGGAGACCAACTCACCTTGTTGTGTTAAAAATTGGGGACTTAAATGGGTTTTCTCTGGCCCCATTATTTGATTAATAAAGTACGTTTTGCAAGTGTAGGATTGGCTAAAGGGTTTCTGGATAGCAGAGTTATTCCAGTACATATAATGCATGGAAGGCACTTAGAAACCCTGGCAGTGCATTGTATTTCTCTCTGCATTTATATCTCCTGTTAGCTATCTATCTATCTATCTATCTATCTAGGATGGATGGATGGATGGATGGATGGATGGATGGATGGATGGATGGATGATGGGGAACCTGTGGCACTTCATTTGTTGTTGGGCTACATTTCCCAGCAACCACAGCAAGTTTGTCCAATGGTTAGAGATAATGGGAGATGAAGTCCACCACATCTGAAGGGTCACAGGTATTCAGTGTGTGTGTGTGTGTGTGTGTGTGTGTGTGTGTGTGTGTGTGTGTTACTTTTCAGGGGCTACTAAAAACGTTACTGTACCGGCAGCTCTATCCAAATACGTATTTTTGTTTATTATATTGGTATTTTCTTTATTAAAAGACCAGTTTTTAACTTTGTATTTTATTGACAATCTGAATGCTTGTTTTGATTTTTAAAAGACTGCTTAGAGGTTCTAGATGTACAGCAGCATATCAGTTTTGTTAAATGAAACAAAAATGTGTGTGTGTATGCACGATGGGGAATCTGTGGCCCTACAGATATTGTGTGTGCGTGTATGTATGTATAGAAAGTATATGTATGTGTATATATAGTATAGTATTTATATATAGTGTGTGTAGAATATATATTGTACACCCAGACATATATATATATATATAATATCTCTATCCCAGTATTAGTGTGACTGACATGCGGAGTACAGTATACCCAAATTATCAGCTCGTCCCCTGCATGTAACATTCTGTTTTAGCTGACAAGTGCAGCTGTTCCTGTAACCTTTCAAGATAACGACAAAGAGGTATCGGTATTTAGGGGGGTTCCGGGAGAAAAGTGTCCCCCACACAAGCACCGTAATTTTGGTCTGTATGGAACTATGGGATGCCAATATTCTTTGCTGTGAAAACGGTGGTGTCCGCTTATTGATCTCTGTGACTCTAGCCTTCCTCGTCCGTCCGCCCCCCCCCCCCGTGAGCCTCTCTGGGTTGCTCAGTTTAAGGTTGCCAGTTGTCAGCCTAGAGATGCTTCCGGTCCCTTTTGTCGAAAAGGCTCTGAAGTCTAAGAACATAAGGAAAAGCCTGAGGGATCTCACGTCCTGTTCCCCAGAGGACGTTGGCAAGGTAAGAAGAGTTGCAGTTGTCTTCTGCCCATTCCTCCATGCCTCATCGCCAATGCTCTTTGCCCTATCACTGGGAGGTGAATAGTAGCCCTGTTTGCTAACAGCGAGAAGGGGTGCAGGGCAGGAGGAATGGGTTCATGGGGGGCTGGAGCATAGAGAGGCCCGCAAGCACCCCTTTCCCCCTTCTGTGTGATTTGTGCTGCTGCTGATAGTCAGTATGGGGTCTGTGCTAGCCTGCTTTCAATACCCTTTGGGCCTGCTAGTTGCTGGAAACCACAGGAGGGGAGAACATCGCAGGAGGCAGGGACGGCCACCAACTTGGGTGGCTTTAAAAGAGTAGACAAATCTGTGCAGGAGAGGGCTACCAATGCCTACTAGCCACAGGAAGGGAGAATGCTCTTATGCTCAGATCATAGCTGTCAACCCTCCCTTTTTTTGCGGGAAACTCCCTTATTCCAAGGCCGTTTCCCGCTGCTATCTCGGATTGTTGATTCCCCTTAAATTTCCTGGATTTCAAAGGAAGCAGCTCCTCTCCCTCCCTGCCGGCCAGGGAGGCTCCTCAGCTGCATTGCTCGGCTGCCAATAAGGAGTCTGAGACCGACTGGGGGCGGAGCTTGCATGCCTTGTGCAGCCAGACCCTCACGCCCAACCAGACAGACAGCCTGCCTGCCGTCTATGCGCTCGCTCTTTCGCTCACCTGTTCGCGCTCAGCCTCTGGAGCGCAGGGTGGTGAGGCTATTTGGTGCCATTGCACCGCCCTCGCGGCATCCCTTATTTTCAAATCCGAAAGTTCGGGAAAATACCTTATTTTCAAATCCGAAAGTTGACAGCTATGGCTCAGATCCTGCTTGCGGGTTTTCCATAGGCATCTGGCTGGCCACTGTGAGGACAGGATGCTGGACTAAATGAGAGCTGTCAGAACAAGACCCAGTTCACCCAGAAAGTGTGGTAAAATGGGAACCGATATTTTCTCTGCACACTGGAGCTTGCCATCTACTGTGTGTGTGTCCGTCTCATCTGGTCTGTGTTCCTGAGCATATGTAGAGAGCCTCATATGCATACGCAGAAAATTACCTGGGTTTTTTTAAGGGTCTGACAAATTCTTCATGGAGGATAGGTCTATCGATAGCCATATTATAAAAACGAATATTTAACTTCAAAAATTGGGGCTTGAGTTTGCTTCCCCACCTCTTCCCTCACATCTCTTTTTCCTTTTGTGTTGCGTGTTTGAGATTGTCAGCCTGCTGGCAGGGACAGTCTTATTTTAACCAATTGCATGTAAGCCAGTCTGGGAGACTTTCCAGCTGTAGAACAGCATACAAATACTCGAAATAAATAAATAAATATTAACCGTGACAGCTAAATAGAACCTCCATCTCCAGTGGCAGTATACCTTTGAGCACGGATGCTAGGAAGTATCAACAGAGGAAGGCTATCAGCATTGTGCTTCTTGCCTGCCCAGAGGGGGGACATCTAGCCGGTTGCTATAGGTGGGAGAAGCAGCTCATTGGAGTCGATGGGCCTTTGGTTTGCATCCCCCAAGCTTACCTTTTTATTCACGGTGTGTTGCGTTGCTGGGAATTGTCTCCGGTTATCTAGCTCCTTTCCTTCCTTGTTGGTAAAGGTAAAGGGACCCCTGACCATTAGGTCCAGTCGTGTCCGACTCTGGGGTTGCGGCGCTCATCTCACTTTATTGGCTGAGAGCTGGCGTACAGCTTCCGGGTCATGTGTCCAGCATGACTAAGCCGCTTCTGGCGAACCAGAGCAGTGCACGGAAACGCCGGTTACCTTCCCGCCGGAGCGGGACCTATTTATCTACCTACACTTTGACATGCTTTCGAACTGCTAGGTGGGCAGGAGCTGGGACAGAGCAATGGGAGCTCACCCCGTCGCAGGGATTCGAACCGCCGACCTTCTGATCAGCAAGCCCTAGGCTCTGTGGTTTAACCCACAGCGCCAACTGGGTCCCTTGTTGGGTCCCTTGTTGGTACAGGACCTTTAAAAACAGGCAGGCCAGCACATAACCCTGATTATAGGATTCATGTTTTGGGGTGGATAGTAGTGGCTGTCGCAAACAAGCCCAAGCTGAAATTAAAGCCTGGCTGTGATGATGGCAGTTCTGTTATTTTAGGTGCAAAGGGGATGTTGCATTGTAGGACCAGATTGCAGGATGTATTGCGCTCTTTGCTCTGGTGGGGACCAGCGAATGCAGTCTGGTGCATTCCTAGAGAAGGGGAAGTTGAGATTCATTGTAGGTGTGTGGGGAGGGAGGGGCTGTATCTCAATGTACAGTCATACCTTGGTTCTCAAACGCCTTGGCTCCCAAACAATCGGCTCCCAGACGATCGAAACCCGGAAGTGACTGTTCCGGTTTTCGAACAATTTTCAGAAGCCAAACGTCCAGCGCGGTTTCTGATTGGCTGCAGGGCGCTCCTGTAGCCATTCAGAAGCCGCACATTGGTTTTCGAATGGTTCCAGAAGTCGAATAGACTCCTGGGACACATTCTGTTCGAGAACCAAGGTATGACTGTATGTGGAACAGGATTGGAGAGTTGTGCCTTCCTGTATCACCCGGAAACAGAAGGGTTGCAAACACCACTTCTGGGGGAAAAAACTGTGGCCCCTGGCTTAGCACTACGAGCAAACACAACCAATAGCAGCCAGCTTCATATGTCCGTGATTCTCAGATTGTGTTTGTGCGCAATTTGGAAACATGAACCACCGTGTTGGATGTGCCCACTGCTCGCTGCTTCTTGGGGCGGCGCTGATTTCCCACCCCCATTCCCAAAATATGAGCAGCAAAATCACAAGGGAGGAAAGGTGTACTCGGGTTTAGCAAAAGGGAAACCTGTCGATTTTGATTTCTCTCAGGGCTCATCCACACTTCCTCTCCTGCTGCTGCTTTCCCCTGAGGAAAACCACTCTTTAGCACTCAGTTGGAACCCATGAAGAGATCCCACTAAACAAAAGTCTTTTCAGCTGCCCTCAGCTTTTGAAGCTGGAGTCAGTCCGGGCCCCACTTTCCCAGGCGAGGTGGAAAAAGGCCGGCAAGGCACAGAGCCAGTCTTCCAGGACTCACAGCCAAGATGGCAGGCTGGTGCCTCGGCATTTAGAATCACAGAATTGTAGAGTTGGAAGGGACCTCAAGGGTCATCTAGTCCAACCCCCTTCAATGCAGGAATCTCAGCTAGAGCATCCATGGCAGATGGCCATCCAATCACTGCTAAGAAAACCTCCAATGAAGGAGAGCCCACAACCTCCTGAGGGAATCCGTTCTATTGTCGAACAGCTCTTGCTGTCAAAATGTTCTTCCTGATGTTTAGTCGGAATCTCCTTTCTTGGAACTTGAAGCCATGGGTTCGCGTGGAGAAAACAAGCTTGCTCCCTCTTCCATGTGACAGCCCTTGAAGTATTTGAATTTAGAGTCTAAAACCAAGTTTGAATTGAGCCCAGAAGCACATTGGCACCACTTAATATGCGGAGGTGGAGTAATATGGACCAGGGTTAGCAAATGTTGTGCCCTCCAGATGTTGCTGGGTGGACTACAACTAACCCTGGTCCCAGCCACCATGGCTAGTGGTTGGGAAGATGGGCGTTGTAGTCCAGCAACATATGGACAAATTGGCTCCCCCTAGTATCATGGAATTGTAGAGTTGGAAGGACCCCAAGGTTCATCTAGTCCAACCCCTTGCTCCTGGTGTCAATCAGTTATCAGCGTTTCTGGATTGTCTTCAAGAGAGCCCCATGCAGAGTGCATTGCTATAGCCCAGACTTGAGGTGACCCTCCCCCTAAGTATCAGAAATCTGGGGAACCGTAGGCTAAGAGAGATCGGAGATGCGATCCAGCCAAAGGCATCTCCTTAAATCCTCATAGCTGGCAGGGGCTGAGAGATTGCGCAAATGCAACACTTCATGTCCTCTGGGAGCAGGAACTCAGCCACAAATGAAACCCTGGATAGATATCATTATTTCTCTCTCTCTTTCTTTCTCTGTTGGCAAGGGAAAGATGATGCAGAGGCATTGCCAGCTGTGGGAGGCGTAGACAAGAAGAAGATGAGAGAGGAGGGGTGGGGAGGGAAGATGGTTCAAGGCAAGAAGGAACAGGGGTATCGGGAGGAACAGAGAGATTGAGGAGGAGGTGAGGACTCTGGAGCAAGAGAACCCTCCAGGAAGACGAGATAAGGCTTGCAGAGTCATTCAGAGCAGTGAGAACCTGTAGGATACGGTTGCTTTTCCAAGAGGGGTGGCAAATCTCTGCAGCAATTGAGGGAGGGGGGGAGTGAGCTCTGATGGCATGGAGCCCCCTCTCCATCTTCTTCCCTTCCCCCTCCCCCTTCCAAGTCTGAGCCCAGACATTGGCGCTATGAGGACCAGGGATCATTAGCTGGAAATGAGCAGATGAGCTGCTTTCTTAAAAGGATTGTCTGATTCCTCTATTGATCCGCTTGATTTAGAAGGTGGAGCGGGTCAGAGGGTCATAAATTATCATTTGGAAGCAGGGGGTGGTGGCAGCCAGCGGCAAGGGGGAAAGGAAGGCGGTGCCTGCGGTTTAGCTGCAGGGGCGAGGGATCCATCTGGGAAGTTCGGAGGCAGCGGCTTTGTCCAATTCAAGCCTGACAGGGACTGGGAAACCTGTTTGAAGAACCAAGGGAGCCGAAGAAAGCTTCGCTGCCTTTCGTGTCCCTTGAGTAAGCTCTTACGTTTCCCTTTCAGATAGGTGAAGGGACAGAGGGGCAAAGCACTTGCCTGGGCAGTATTTTCTGGGGCGCCCATGAAACAGCGGAGCGGAGGGTCTGTGATGCAGCATGAAGAAGTTCCCAGGTCCAACCTCCGGCCTCTCCAGATAGAATGTGGTGGGGGATCTTTGCCTGTGTCCCTGTCAGAGCAGACAGTGCTGGGCTAGGCAGACGAAGAGTTGGACCCGCTATAGGATTATATACCAAGTCAGATTAACAAGAGGCCATATGATACCCATCATCAAATCTCTGAAGGCTTTTCATATAGATCAAGGGTGGGGATCTCAGATGTAGCCCTCCAAGTCTTTCTATCTGGCCTTCAGAATCCTCCCGGCAACAGACCCCAGTAGCCCCACTTCCTGCCCTCCTTGAGAGTTTTTGCCTGGCTATAGGGTGCCTCTTGCTTGTCTGGATGGAAAATAAAGACATATAGAAGCTAGGCTACCATAGAGAGGTTATATTTACATGTGTTGCTCCTCCCACGTTTGCCTCTGGCCCCGCCCACCACTGGCACATGGCCCTCTGAAGGTCATCCAGATGAGAATGTGGCCCTCAGGCTGAAGATAGTTTCCTTGTCCCTGATATAGATGTTGGAGCAAATCTGTTTGCTGCTGCTGCAGAAGGCAGGACCCAAATCAACGGGCTCCAAATGACAAGACAGGGGATTTTGACCCAATATCATGAAAATCTGAAGGTGTTCCTGATGGCTATTTGGCAGAGGAACTGTGGTTGGTGGAGAAGGCTACCCTGAAAGGTAGTGGACTCTCCTTAGTCAGACGTTTTCAAACAGAAGCTGCACGGCTGCCTCTAAGGGATGTGGTCGCAGTCAATTTCCTGCAATGGCACGGGCTTTGGCTAAACCAGTGTTTCTCAAACTCAGGTCTACAACTGCTGTTGGACTACAACTCCCATCATCTCTAGGTAGCAGGACCAGTGGACAGGGATCATGGGAGATGTAGTCCCCCCAAGTTTGAGACACACTGGACTAGACGATGACTGAGGTCCCTCCAGCTCTATGATTCCATGTTTCAAGGTATGTTCAATACAAAAGGTCTCTAAGGCAAAGATGGGGGAACCAGTGGCTCTCTAGATATTGTTTGACTCCAACTCCCATCAGCCCCAGCTAGCCTGGGCAATCAGAGACAATGGGAGTTGTAGTCTAGCACTTTATGGAGGGCACCAGGTTCCCCACACCTGCAAGAGACATTTGTGTGCACTTTCTTCAGGGAGTGGGGGCATTGTGCAGTTTGCTACCACTCAGTAAGACCAAAGGTCTCTGGGCAGCCCAGGATCAAAGCCTCCTGAGCAGCAGTTGACATGATAAGCATTTATTGAAGGCACCATCCCTCAGGATTCCCCCTGGATGGTTTTAGCACGTCAGCCACAGATCGGGAGGCAGTGACCCTCTGGAACACCCCCTCCAGAGACATTTTGCAGCTTGCGAAGCGGGGAGTGATGCATTTTTGCCCCCTTTCCCCATCCCATCTCGAAACCTGGAGCCCTGCCTGCAATTATTTCTCTTCCTTAATTGAAAATTTTGGCCTCCGCGATTTGCTGGAGCTGGCGAGGGATGGGCGCGAACGAACAAACGTGACACCATCGGAGCACTGCGTAATGGGCCAAGAGGGAGCCTCGATTTATGGATTCCACAGGTTGGCAAATGATCTCATAACTCACGCGAGGGCACAGCCGCAGCGGGATCAGTCAGTAGACGCTTCTCCCCACTGCCACCGCCCGCCTGCTGCTTCGAGGCTACGGGGGGTGGGTGGGTGGCGGGAGAGAGGATTTCCTCCCCTGCCGGCGCTGATGGGTTCTTGACATGCAATTCTTTCATGAGAATTATTACTCTTATTACAAACGCGCCCTCTTCAAAACGTTTCAGAGCAGGATCTATATATCTGTGCCTATCTACCCTTGGCAAGGAGGGCCAATTAAGTAGAATTACAATCAGGAGTGGGCTCGCGACGCCACCTTTGAGGCATCCCGCAGTCAGCCCGTCTCTGGGAAGGACTGATAAGGTGCAATCAAGACATATAAATGAGGTGTTGGCGTTGGAGCAGTGGGCACCCACCACGACGGCCACCGCCGGCTCCTCTTGCTGTCTGCTGAAAGGCCACGGGATCCCAGGGGTAGCATCCGTGCAGTGGGGCTGCAGGATGTAGTCTCTCCCAGGAAGTGTGTGTGGGGGGGAGAAACCAAGTGGCTGGCATCGTTGCCAAGGCCCCACTGGAACTCTCCAGTCATGTCATTAATAATGGCAGTCATGCTTGGTCAGTGCCCATCTTTAATCAAACGAGACGTCTTCACGCTCGGGACGAGAAGGAAAATATGCCCAAGGCAAAACAGGGAAGGCTGACCCACCCGGTTTCCAGTGACATGAAAATACATTGAATTGTAGAGTTGGAAGGGACCGCGAGGGTCATCTAGTCCAGCCCCCTGCAATGCAGGAATCTTTGCCCAACGTGGGGCTCGAACTCACAACCCTCAGATTCAGAGCCTCGTGCTCTTCTGCCAGAGCTATCCCAGGTCCATAGCAGTTTCCTGGCAGGATCAGAGCGAGGTCCATGTGTACACCAGCATCCCTCTTTCTGTTGCAGGGCTGGCTGACCTGCCGCCCTCTTTCAGGAGTGTTATTGGCACTCCAGTCTCTATCGAACCTTGCCAGAATGGGTGATAAACGGGGGGGGGGGAGCTCACAAGCATGACATGCCTGATAGCCCCCCTCTACTCTGCTGTCTGTCCCAGAATCTTGTACTCAAAGGTACTCTGCTACTGGAGATGGAGGTTCCATTTGGCTAACATCATCATAGTTGCAAGCACCAGCACCAGCCCATCCTCCTCCCCGATCTCGGTGGCAGCAATGGAAGGGGGAAACGGGACATTCCAGGATCAAATCAGAAGCTAGAATGGCTTCTGTCATTCCAGGAATGGTCTGGGAAAATCAGGACGCTTGAAGGGTATGTGATCTGGCTTCCTGGAGGCTATTTAGTTCAGGGGAGGGCAGACTGCAGGAGATACTCTGCTTATCAGTAGATCCCCGGAATATATTAACTTAAACCAGCTGAAAGGGTCCCTCCAGATGCCTTTTTAATGCATATCTGTTGTGCAGCATGCCATTGATGCATTTTTTTATTTCATAAATTTATATATCACTTGATTGCTTAAATAAAAAAAAACACACTCAGAGCGGCTTACTGAACCATTTATATGGAACCGTCCACACATCATTCTTCTTCATCAGTTGTTCTGCAATGCTTCCCCAATGTTGCTGCATCACTGCCGTCTTTTGGAGTGCGGGGCACCCCCCCCCCCTGCGACAGTGCAAGAGAAAGAAGAAGAAGTTTGGATTTGATATCCCGCTTTATCACTACCCGAAGGAATCTCAAAGCAGCTAACAATCTCCTTTCCCTTCCTCCCCCACAACAAACACTCTGTGAGGTGAGGGGGGCTGAGAGACTTCAGAGAAGTGTGACTACCCCAAGGTCACCCAGCAGCTGCATGTGGAGGAGCGGAGACGCGAACCCGGTTCACCAGATTACGAGTCTACCGCTCTTAACCACCACACCACACTGGCTCTGACCCGGCCCCGGAATATTTGTGATACAAAAAGCTGCAGGATTTCAGCAGCCCATTACAAGACGTAGAAACAGAGCTGTCTGTCCACCATGGGACTTTTTCAAGCTCAAACAGGACAATCTACGACTGCCCTGATACCGTTGTGCACACAAAGGATCACGATTGCAGCCGACCATCTGTTTTGGCCCATTGGGCAGGGAAAGGCAATTCATTTCCATTTTCCATCCATGGCCAGATGATCACTGTGAGCAGCAGAGACGGAGGTCGTTGCGATGCACTGGAGACGGTTGGGATGGTGGAGGAAGAACCAAATGAGCCTCCCTTCTTCCTCTTCCTCTTCTTCTTCTTCCTCTTCTTCTTCTTCTTCTTCTTCTTCTAGCAACTACATCAGCATTTCCTGTCTCGCAGCGGAAGAGCCGCGTGTGGCAAAGGCGGCAGGCTAAAAATAGACTCGGCAAACTCATAGCTGTGTCGGCAGCAGCAAAGGTGAAGTCAGCACATCCCAATACGACGGACGGGGAACCTTCTGAGGGCCGCATGCTCGTGGAGGCAGGGGCCAGAGGCAAATGTGGGCAGAGCAATGGATGTAAATTTTACCTGAGTACAGAAAGGTTATTTCTACCAACACACACACACACAAACATCCCTCTGCAAAGTGCCTCACAGCCTAATCTACCTCATTGCAGGGTTGTTTTGGGAAATTAAATGAGGAAGGGAGGGTGTGTTGTTGTTGTTGTTGGTTCAATTTATATACCACCTTTTATCAAAAGATCCCAGGGCGGTGTACAACATTAAGAACACCTTTTACGGAGCATAATAATAAAAGCATAGCAATAAATAAAGGTAAAGGGACCCCTGACTATTAGGTCCAGTCGTGTCCGACTCTGGGGTTGCGGTGCTCATCTCGCTTTATTGGCTGAGGGAGCCGGCGTACAGCTTCCGGGTCATGTGGCCAGCATGACTAAGCCGCTTCTGGCGAACCAGAGCAGCGCACGGAAACGCCGTTTACCTTCCCGCCAGAGCGGTTCCTATTTATCTACTTGCACTTTGACGTGCTTTCGAACTGCTAGGTGGGCAGGAGCTGGGACCAAGCAACGGGAGCTCACCCCGTCGCGGGGATTCGAACCGCCAACCTTCTGATCAGCAAGCCCTAGGCTCTGTGGTTTAAGCCACAGCGCCACCCGCGTCCCTATAGCAATAAATAGCATGCAATAAAATAATCATAATAGTCGTCATCCCCCCACAGCTTTAATAGGCCATAGATTATTTAATGGCCAAAGGCCTGGGTAAAGAGGAGGGTTTTTTCCCTGGCGCCTGAAGACATGTAAGGATGGCACCAGGAGAGCCTCTCTGGGTATAAAAGCAATAGAAAAATTGCAACTCTCTGAGGTGGAATTAGTGCTCTCCTGGCAATTCTCAGCTCCCTTTACAAACTACAGTTTCCACAATTAGTTTTTGGGGGGTGGGTGGGGGTGGGGAGAGCCATGACTGTTTAAAGTGGCATGGTACTGCTTTAAATGTATGTTGCAGATGGGGCCCCACTGAGCTCCACAGCCGCGTGTGGGGATTTGAACTCTGGTCTCTCCCAGGTCCTAGTCCGATGCTCCAACCACTGTGCAACCCTGGCTCTCTGGAGCCTGAGGCCACAGCCAAGGAGAGAGCACCCAGCCACAAACGGGTGCCGCTGACCGGGGTGGTAGCAACAGCAGCCTTCCTGGACTGGCAGCTGGAAGGAGCTTCTCCCTGGCCTCTTCTCGGGAAGGCATTAAGATCAGGCGCACGTACGGCGAGACTCTGTCTAACGGCGCTGCGAGCGGACGCTGATTCGTAGCGGGGCCGAGGAGTGGGGAGGTGGCGTCGCAGGCTCTTCCTGTAGCAACGGTGAGGGGGAAGCAGGAGTCGAAGCAGCAGTGGCGAGGAGGGGGCAGGACCGAACAGGTCAGCTTCGGGGGTGCCGCGGAAAGGGAGATTGGGTGCAAATGAAAACCCGGTGTCTCATTTGCACTACATTTGCTTAGCAGTCTGCAGTGGTGCAGCCGCCCAGCTGTGTGGCATCAGGGGGTGCCAGGAGGGCTAAGGTGCATTAACATTGTCCAGACAAGCCATGGGGAGAGGATTATAGGGGGGGGTGCTGGGGTTGAAGAGGGAAGTGCATAGGAGGGAATGAGACCTTTTGATCCCCCCTCAAACATGAGTCCAAAGGAACTCTGTTCTCACATACAGGACACCTCGGCACCATGCAATTGAAGCGCTGCGGTACCACTTTAAACAGTCATTGCCCCCACCACCACCACCAAAAAAAGAGAATTCTGGGAAGTGCGGTTTGTTAAAGGTGCTAAGAGGTGTTAGGAGATCCCTCTTTAGAAATTGGGAAGGGCCGCAGAGCATCTGCTTTGCTCAGGCTCAGTCCCTGTTTTCTCCACTCGGGGCTGGGAATGTCCCCTGCTTGAAGTGCTGCTGCCAGTCAGTGCGGGCAATACTGAACCAGATGGATCCATGGTCTGACTCAGTGTTAGACCCCATTTGCGCTTGACGTTTAAAGTAGCCGCCCAGAGTGGCTGGGGCAACCCAGCCAGCTAGGCGGGGTATAAACAATAAAATATAATTATAATTATAATTACTATTGCTTGTTAGCATCCATCTGTCTTGAGAGACAATGGAGTGCGCCTCCAGGGGTGAAGTAAACTGCTGTGTTAGCAGCACCCAAGTGACCTCCCTGGGGCGCAAGCTTGGGCAGTGTGTCTGGAGATCCTGCGTTGCCCAGAAGATAAGACCCCCCTCCCCAAGGCCTCGCTGATGGAAAGAAAAGGAAAGCAGATCAAGGTGTTTGGCCCCAGCTGGGCCGCAGGAGTTGCCGGAAGGAGGCATACAAGGTGCCACCTAACAGTCTTAGGGACTCCACTCCAGATTTGTGTAGCATTTATCATACCACTTTCAACAGCCATGAATCCTGGGAGTTGTAGTTTGTTAAGGGTGCTGAGAGTTGTTAGGAGGCCTCCCAGACCTACAGTTCCCACCGTGGTTTAATAATAATAATACCGGTAATAATAATAATAATAATAATAATAATAATAATAATAATAATAATAATAATAATTTATTATTTGTACCCCGCCCATCTGGCCGGGTCTCCACAGCCACTCTGGGCGGCTTCCAGCAAACATTAAAATATATTAACACATCACAGATTAAAAACTTCCCTAAACAGGGCTGCCTTCAGGTGTTTTCTAAATGTCATGTAGTTGTTGATCCCTTTAACCTCTGCTGGGAGGGCGTTCCACAGGGCGGGTGCCACTACCGAGAAGGCCCTCTGCCTGGTTCCCTGTAGCTTTGCTTCTCGCAGTGAGGGAACCGCCAGAAGGCCCTCGGCGCTGGATCTTAGTGTCTGGGCCGAATGATGGGGGTGGAGACGCTCCTTCAGGTATACTGGCCCGGGGCCGTTTAGGGCTTTAAAGGTCAGCACCAACACTTTGAATTGTGCTTGGAAACGTACTGGGAGCCAATGTAGATCTCTCAGGACCGGTGTTATGTGGTCCCGGCGGCCACTCCCAGTCACCAGTCTAGCTGCCGCATTCTGGATTAATTGCAGTCAGTCCCTCTTCATAGGGAACTCCGTGAACTGTGAATAGGGGCCTCAAAACAGCTCTCGGCACCCTTCACAAATGACATCTCCCAGAATTAGTTGGGGGAAGCCACGACTGTTGAAAGTGGCATTGTGGTGCTTTTGACGACGTATGGCATGGATGTGGCCACAGCTTCTTCCAACTCCCCACACGGACAGGGCAAATAGGTCTGCAGCGGGGAGCCTGCTGTCCACCGCTGGCTCCTTGCTCGATCCAGAATCCTGTGAAGGAAGTTGACAGAGGCCTTCCCACTGCAGATGTTTGTCCTAAAATATGAGAAACTAGAAACAGCCACACGGCAACAGGAGCACTGCCCCTTTGCTGACTGAATAGGGCTTTGTTTATTTGTAAATGCATTTGCCACTTTTCTGTTTGTTGGGATACTGGAAAAAAATGGCATTTTAGTATAAACCACTTTTTAAAAACGCATACCTCAGTTGATTAGAGCGTGGTACTGATAATGCCAAGGTTGTGCGTTTGAGTCCCGTACAGGTGCATATTCCTGCATTGTAAGTGGGTTGGACAAGATGGTTCTCAGTGTCCCTTCCAACACTCTAATCCTGTGATGTTCAGGGTGACATATATGGGGTGTTACTCCTTTTTATCCATGCAGGAACCCCCATGAGTTTGGTCAGGTTGAAAAAACGTGGCTAGCTCAGTCTGCCTTTACACAGCAATTTATCCCATTTCCCTGTTAATTTCCATGCCATATCTGAGCTTTCACGCGACGTAAAAACCGCTTCCGGAAAACTAATGGATTACCGTGCATGTTCATCACTCCTGTTTTATTTGATTCCAGGGGAGGGGGTCAGTTTGCAGCCTCCTTAACCGGGAAAATCATGGGAATAAAGTGATGAGATTTGGGGTGATACAACAGCATGCGGTTCTTTCCTGCTGTTTTTATGGGGGGAACTTGGATTACAGCTTCCATCATCCTTGACCTTTGGCCATTCTGGCAGGGGTTGTTCAGAGTTTGGGTCAAAAAAATCTGGAGGTCACCAAGTTGGCGGGGGATCCCTCTTCTAGACTCTACTGTGGTGTAGAGCCAGTGTGGTGTAGTGGTTAAGAGCTGTAGACTTGTAATCTGGTGAACCGGGTTCGCGTCTCCGCTCCTCCACAAGCAGCTGCTGGGTGACCTTGGGCTAGTCACACTTCTTTGAAGTCTCTCAGCCTCACTCACCTCACAGTGTTTGTTGTGGGGGAGGAAGGGAAAGGAGATTGTTAGCTGCTTTGAGATTCCTTAGGGTAGTGATAAAGCGGGATATCAAATCCAAACTCTTCTTCTTCTACTGTGAGCTATGAGATAAGAATCCTCAAAAATAGCACTGGGGAACCTTTTGCCTCCCAGACTCCCAACTCCCATCATCCCCAACTGGCATGACCAGACCAATGGCCAGGGATGATGGGAGTTAGAGTTAGAGTCCAACAGCACCTGTATGGCCGCAGCTCCCCCAGCTCTGCTGTAAAAGCAGAGTCAGTTCACTTTTCTCCTTCTCCTCCCTCTTCAGCACTGCTGTTTTAACTCAGAATCAATGAATCAAAACTCATTCAATGAATTAACAGAGATTTTGCTAATCAGGTGGCAGCCCCAATATTCAATACACTCCATTGACTTCTCCCATCCAAAGTCCTTTAGAAAGAAATACGCATTTGCAGAAATCCATCAGCCACAGGATGTTCAGGCCCAGTTTCTTTCCTTCTCTTCCGTTCCAGTCCTGATATTGAAAGGGATCTTTTCTCTCTCCTCGTATCCTCCTGGGTCCCACAACTTTCTGAGGTGGAAGGAATTTGATTGCTTCGGGTTTTGTTCTCCAACCCTTTCGTTCCCAGAATCAAAGCCGAGGTGGTTGGCGATTCTGCTATTCCTGTCCTGCTCACAGCTCTGCAGATTCTGGAGGGGAGGTCCACAGCAGAGACCTCTTACTTGTTTTAAACTAATTCAGAGTTCACCAATGTGGCACACCTGGGCTCAGCGGGACCCTAGTAACTAGGGTCATCTAGTCCAACCCCCTACAATGCAGGACTCGCAGCTAAAGAATCACTGACAGATGGCCATCCAACCTCTGTTTAAAAACCTTCAAGGAAGGAGAGTGCACCACCTTCCAAGGGAGTCTATTCCACCGCCGAACAGCTTTTACCGGCAGAAAGTTCTTCCTAATGTTTATTTGGAACCTCCTTTCTTGTCACTTGAACCCACTGGTTAGCACCATTCATTTCACATTTTTCCCATTTCGCCACAAGGATTTCACGGGGGACTATGTCAAAAGCCTGACTGGAATCAAGATATACTACATCCACAGCATACCCCTGATCCACCAGACTTGTAACTATCAAAAAAGAAAGAAAGAAGTCTGGCATGACCTGTTCTTGAGAAACCCATGCTGGCTCTTAGCAACTGCAGCATCCTTTTCTAATGCTATCTCTCTTGCATCTCCATAAGCCAGAGATGGCTAAATTGTGGCCCTCCAGAAAGAGGTGGATTTAGGCCACAGGGCACCACAACTATAACTAAGTGCACACGTAGAATGAAAGGTGAGAGGGGGGGCACCAAAGTTTGGCCTTGCACAGGGTGCTGCTGAATTTGAAAGACCAAAGCCCCCCTCCGCCGCCAATCTCGATGTTGCTCTCCCAGCTCTCATCGGCCCCAGCCAGCAAGGCCAATGGTCAGGGGCGATGGCATTGAAGAACAACAGGGAGGCCACAGATTTCCCCACCTCTGCCCTAAGTAAAAGAACTGGAGATATACCGGAAGGAAGGAGGATTTCGGAGGAAAAAACTAGAACGGCCCAGAGGGTCTCAGCTCCCCCTTTGCCATCCTTTGCCCCTGCTTGGAGGCCTTGCTTTTGTTGCAGGCGCATGAGGTGTCTCTGGCTTTCAGAAGGAGCCGAGGGAGCCTGCGATGCGTGGCGTGCATCAAAGCTCACCGATTGTTTCTTTGCGCAGGGATTGTGCATCAGTCCCATTAAGCCCCGCCGATACATAGAGGGAGAGAGTGTGGCACTGTTATTACCGAGAGCAGAGAAAAGAACAAGCTTTTAGACGCATCTTTCCAAACCTGAGAGGCTGAGGCTGATGGTTGCCAAGAAAGAGACAGACATTAAAGGGAAGGAGGAAAATTAGATTCCTCGGGTTACCTTAGTTACCCAGTTTCTAATGACTCCAGCTTCTGGGGCCCATCACCTCACGCGTATAAGGATTCTCTGGAGATTGCCCCTTCAATAAGAGAGAGTCCCTTGTTCGCGGTTTTTCGGAGGAGGAGGAGGAGGATGAAGCTGCCTCCTTGGAGGAGGTGGGGTGGGGAGACGCTCCAGGAGTCTTTTTAATACTCTCTTTTTGTGCGATGGCTGGGGGGTAATCTATATCTCTCTGTCAGTAATTGCCTCCTTATACCTGTCTTTCTTCCGGTAATTGCCTGCGCAGGCCTTGCGAAGGTTTCGGGGTGATATTTTGGAGGAGATGCTGTCAGCATTTACCTGGAAACCCAACGATTATGGAGAGCAAGGAGGAAGGCGTTGTCCTTTGGGGTTGTAAAGCAAAGATTGTTTGAAGGAACGGGGTAGGGTGGGGGGGAATCGCTTAATGGGAGCAGGCCTGTGGCAAGCCCATCGATTCCCCACGTCTCCTATTACGCCATTTGCTCGCCTGCGTGAAGGTTGTTCTCCATAGAGGAGGGCAGGAGATAAGAGTAGTGCGATTCTCTCCTGTTCCCTTAGTATCTCACTAGTTCGCTGCCCATAACCCCACTTTTCTCTCGAGATTCGTGTTAGAACTGGACCGTGCGCAATTTCACTGCACATCCCTATATTCAACATATTTATTTATGCTTAAAAGAAGCAAGTGGGGGGGGGAGAATTCCCACTTCATCCAAAAATGAATTTCATTCATGTGTTTATTTCATACCATGTATATTACCTGAAAGCAGTTTACAAAAAGAAAGACGAAATAAATAATGGGGGGGGGGGGTCTTGACATTCAAAAAGCTATTCTGAAATATTTTTTTAAAAAAAAATATGAAAATCAGTGGTAAGATAAAATCCAGATTCAAACAAGATTAAATCCAGATTCAAACACAGGTCTGCATTCTGCATGTCTGGGTACTTTGCATGTTTTCTGTGCATGTGGGCATGGAAAGATAAGTTTTTTGTGTGTGTTTTCCACTTTACCGCACCAAAACGAAAAAACAAATATCCATCAACGTAAGGCAAATAGAACATTAACACATCAAATAATAATCTCAAAACCTTAAAATAAAAATGGTATTTCTCTATAGACCTAACTTCCCATCTATTCCTTACTTCACTTTCTCGTCTGTTGTACACTGCCATCACATAACAAGTTAAATTAAAAGTTTCATAATCTTTAGTCTGTCTTAAGTTTTACATCATACTTAAAGCTGCTACTGAAGTTATTTGAATGCTACAAATGACTTTAAGCTACTATTATTATTTTCCAGATAAATTTTAAAGACTTCCCATTTTGATATAAATACCTGTTTTGGTTTCTTTTTTATTTTTTTTCTGACAAGCTACCTAATTCCACATATTCAGCCAGTTTTTGTATCCATTGCAATCTTGATGGAACTTTATCACTCTTCCAATCTGCCGCAATGAGCACCCTTGCTGCGACCGTAGCATATAAGAAAATCCCTCTTCCCTTTTTGGGCATCGAAAGATAAGTTTGCCCTCTGTGGTTTGAATCCATGGAATCGTTGAGTTGTAGAGTCGGAAGAGACCCCGGGGGGTCGTCTAGTCCAACCCCCTTGCAATGCAGGAATCTTTTGCCCAATGTGGGGCTCGAAACCATGACCCTGAGATTAAGAGTCTCACCTTGGTGCTGGGTAGGAGAGAGATGTGAAAGGATTACCATAGGAACCTGCTTTACCCCAGGTTTGGTGATCTGTCCATCTAGCCCAATACAGTCTGCTCTGGCTGGCAGTGCCTCCCCAAGGTCCCGGGCCTATAAGGGCCATCCCCCATCCTCTGCTGGCTGATCCTGTTTTGACTGGAGATGTCGGGGATTGAACCGGGGACCTTCTGCTCGCACAGCGGGCTCTCTACCACCTAAGCCATGGTATGCCATGCTCCTCTCCATCTCCTCTCTAGCACAGGTGCATTCAGATCTGCACTCGTGAGATACTAAATCCCCCTGCTGTGCCCACCCTGTGGCTGACAGAACTTCATCCTGAGCCGTTGTGAAATATCTGAGTCGTATGCTGCCACAAGTTCTATAACCCGAATGTTGCAAGGAGCAGAAGTGATGCAAACACAGTCTTAAGCCCCGGGGTGGCTATATGACGGGGGTAGTGTCTAATCCAGCCCCGCTAAAGCAGTGGTTCTTTATCATTTCCAGGCCACCGCTTCCTTAGTTCCATAAACTCATCCCCTACCCTACCCTGTAACAAGCATTGTTCAGAACATCGGTTTGCACAACCCACTAAGGAAGACAGCAGCACAATCACATTCAAAACGGGAAGCAATTAATTCAAACTTCAATTAAAACTATTTAGTTTAATTAATTCAACAAAACTGAGGAACTTGATCCAGTCTGACAGTCATTTATACCTCTTGCCACCCGCTTGACTCTTAGCATCCCTCTAGGTAATGCCACCCCCCACCCACCCTCCTGGGGATAGTGCCACCCACTTTGTGGTCCACTTGCCTAGGGCAGGCCTTTCTTCCCTTCTCCAAGCAAGGCACAGGTGATTTTTGTGGTGGTGGCGGCAAGAAGGAATACTTTTTTTAAAAAAAATCAAGCTAAACAGTAGCCCCTGCCCAGTGCCCTGACGGGGATGAAGGGCACATCAGATTAATCATCAGGTAAACAGGGGAGGGATGGGGAATAATTACCTCTCCTTGGCTGACCTGGATGAGGGAGTTTGTGCATAAGAGAGCCACCTGCATGCAAGCCTCCAAAGGGTTGGCCAAGGATGAATGTGGCCTGAAAGCATTAGCCATTATTCAAGGAGAAGTTCTCAAGTCAGGCCAACGGTTCCACCTTGCCCTGCTTTCTCCTTATGAGAGGCAGCTGGCCAAATGCTCCCAGGGAGCTAGAAGGGTGACGATGAAGGTGACAGCCCGTGGCTGCTACTCTTTGTGCCTGGTGTTCTGAGATAGACTGCCTCTAGCCATGAAGGTTCCAATTGGGTATCTTGGCCTGCTCTATGGAAATATTGGGGGGTGGGGGTGATACACTGAGCCAGAGGGCTGGCCCAATGCTGTCTGCTCTAGGGATGGGGAACCAAGGGCCAAATGCAGCCCTGTGGACTTCCTTTATTTGCCCCCTGGGTCTCTCCCCAGGCCACATGCCCTCCTGAGCCTCATCCCTGACCGGCCTTGCTTCACACCCTCCTTGGGTGTTTGTGCTCAGCTGGAAAGTGTCACTGAACTCTGATCACACTTCTGTCTCACCTGGATGGAGGGTAGGAATGGGAGGGAGCGCATGTTTTACAAAGGTAAAATGAACCCTAGTTGCTCCAACCACTTTTGCCTTTGGAGCATGTTCAGCTCCAGGGAGAGGCATGGCCTGGCATAGGCCCAGGTCCAAAGTCTGCCAAAGGGACCCAGCACCCCAACAATAGGTAATAAGGTAAAGATAATGGACCCCTGGGCGGTTAAGTCCAGTCAAATTCAACTATGGGGTGCAGTGCTCATCTCTGCTTTCAGGCCACGGGAGCCGGTGTTTGTCCACAGACAGCTTTTCCGGGTCATGTGGCCAGCATGGCTAAAACGCTTCTGGTGCAACGGAACACCGTGACGAGTGCCAGAGCGCACGGAAACGCTGTTTACTTTCCTGCTGCAGCGGTACCTATTTGCTCACGCTGGTGTGCTTTCAAGCTGCTAGGTTGGCAGGAGCTGGGGCAGAGCAATGAGAGCTCACCCCATCGCGTGGATTCGAACCGCCAACCTTACGATCGGCAAGCCCAAGAGGCTCAGTGGTTTAGACCACAGCGCCAACCGCGTCCCCAACAACAACAACAACACCCCTGTTCTCAGTATTAATGGAGCAGATCTGAAGTAGTGCAAGAGACTTCTTCTTGCATGCCCTGCCTCACCAGCACACCAATCAGGTCCCACACACTGAAGAGGCTCATTTTAAGAACCTAAGATGGCTGGATCAAGCCAATGGCCCATCTATTTCAGGCATCCTGTTCTCCCAGTGCCCACCCAGATGCCTGTGGAAAACCAGGAAGCAGGATCTGAGCACGACAGAACTCTTCCTTCCCGTGGCTTCCAGCAACTGACATTCAGAAGTTTTACTGCCTCAGACCTTCGAAGCAGGGCAGAGCCTTCTCAGTGGCCTTCTCCTCCATGAATTTTTCTAATCCTCTGTTAAAGCCATCCAAGTTGGTGGCCATCACTAACCTCCTGCAGGATCGGGTTCCATAGATCAACTATGGACTGAGGGAAGAAGTCCTTTATTTTACCTGCCCTGAATCTTCCAGTGTTCAGCTTCATTGGGCATCCATGAAATCTGGGTGATTCATTCAACTTACAGTCTGCATAGGCAAAGCATGCCTGGTGTTGTTGTTGTTGTTTATCCAAAAAAACGCTGCATCTTTCTTTCTCCGCAGTATGAAACATCCATTGCAAGGGCTTTGTGGGGGGTTGGTGCAGCAGTCCCAAGCCCTGGGTCTTTTGAACTGGGCTCCAGATCTCCTCTACCCCTTCCATCATCATCATCATCATTTATTACAGGGCTGCTCTGTGCCAACTGCAGGAACAGATGCAGCAGCCACCCACCACTTTAATTTGCTCATGGACCCAGATTTGCACTTACACATATAATTTAGCATGTGCAAATCTTATGGAAATGTGTGCCCCGAGTCTTTTTAAGCACCCACCAGTACCCCCGACCCACCACATCCATGCCTCGCAGACTCGGCGTGGTTTTTTCAGCGGTTGTGGTCTTTGTTCTTTCCAGCAAGGCATCCGATCGCAGTGACCTATCGTGGAGCGTTTAATAAGGACGGGTAATCAGTTTGGGAACAGCTCCCCTGGGAGCCCAAAACCTGTCTATCCAAACTAATTAGCAAACAACTCTCCGCCAGCCAATGGGTTTGCGGAAATTAGAATCTGGGGGGGGAGAGGTGGCTAAATGGCGCAGTAATTTATTCCCCTGCGAATAATTTGGCCGGCGTTGCTTGAAACCCCCCCTGGCCATTTTTATTTTTTTATTTTTTGAGCGTAAGCCTGTTTTCCAGCCCACATTTCTTCCCATCCCTCCCACTCACCTTCGCCTCCTTGGAGATGGGAGGGAAGCGATTGTAGCCAGAAGCCTTTCCAGCTTTCTGAAGGTGGTGGGGTTTAGAAGTCGTCAGGTTTTTATATATATATATATATATATATATATATATATATATATATATTTAAAAAACCTGTGCAATTGAACTTCTAGCTAATACCTTTCATTCCTGGGAGCAGAAATAAGAGGGGAGCTTGCAAACAAAATTAATACATTTTCTAATTTCTCTTCTCTCCTCCCCTCCTCCCCTTCATAGTCTACTTCCCAGAGATTTAGCATTTTCAAAGTGTTCCATCAAGGTAAAAAAACAACCCCACGTATGACAATGGGGAAGTGCTGCCTTTCTAGCCCACGGCCAGTGCAGTTTTGAAATGAGGTCCCAGGTAGTCATGGTTACCTTTCCTCTTTGGGGAGAGATGGAGATGGCTCCCCCCCCCCCGTCTTCAGCCTTCACCTTTGTGTTTGCGCGTTTTCAGACAGAACAGTAATCGGTGTTCACACATGCAGTCAGGGACGCAGTAGAAGAGGCGGACCAGCCAAGGCGAGCGTCAGGGTGCCCCCCCCGGGATTCCACGAAGCTCCTGGGCTGAACACCGACAGCAAAGGTTTTTAAAGAGAGTCTGAAGTGGATCGCCGCGAGCATCGCTTCGGGGGTGTTAAGCCCAGGGGTAGCCAGGGTGGCGCTCTTGGGATGTTGTTAGACTCCCATCAATCCCAGCCTTACAAAGAGCCTGCTGGATCAGGCCAATCGGCCACCTAGCCCAGCATCCTGCTCACAGGGGCCAACCAGATGCCTGTAGGAAACCCGCAAGCAGGATCCGAGCACAAGAGCAACTCTCCCCACCTGTGGTCTCCAGTAGCTGGTACTCAGAAGCATTGCTGTCTCCAACAGTGGAAGCAGAGCAGAGCCATGGTGGCTGGTAGCCATTGACAGCCATTACCCTCCATGAATTTGCCTTATCCTGTTTTAAAACCTAGGTGGGTGGCAGAAAAGGGACGCAGGTGGCGCTGTGGTCTAAACCACAGAGCCTAGGGCTTGCCGATCAGAAGGACGGCGGTTCGAATCCCCGTGACGGGGTGAGCTCCCGTTGCTTGGTCCCTGCTCCTGCCAACCTAGCAGTTCGAAAGCACGTCAAAGTGCAAATAGATAAATAGGTACCGCTCCAGCGGGAAGGTAAACGGTGTTTCCGTGCACTGCTCTGGTTCTCCAGAAGTGGCTTAGTCATGCTGGCCACATGACCCGGAAGCTGTACGCCGGCTCCCTTGGCCAATAAAGCGAGATGAGCGCCGCAACCCCAGAGTTGTCCGCAACTGGACCTAATGGTCAGGGGTCCCTTTACCTTGAGGTGGGTGGCAGAGGCACCATCTTCTTGAGATGATAGAGGGGGCCTGACGTCACACAAGTGTGACATCACAGGGAGCTATGGGGCATCGGGGGGGGAACTGTATAGGATCTGGCACGTATGGCTGGTGGCAGTTGGGGGGTTTATTTTGCCCATATTTTGCCCCTGCTTCTGTTTTATTTCAGAACAGCACACAAATTTGCCAGACCTGTTTACAGAAGCCAAAGTCAGGATAAGCGTAAGCAGCTCAGACTGTGATTGCTCATTTAAACTGCTATCGGTACTGTTTCTCCCCAATTGTCAGCCTCATTTCCCTCCTCTGAAAAGGGCATTTGCCACTGCCCCCCCCCAAAAAAACTAGGTGATCCTGTCCTACAGCATTTGTCTGGCCTGCAGGAATAAATCCAAGCTCAGATCAAACTCAGGCTGGTGGAAGCTCAGAGGACCTACCTGTTGGAGATTCATTCCCCGTGTCTACAGTCATGGGATTGTTGTCTATCACATGAGGGTGTATGTTTTCATTCCACAAAGTGGGAAGTGACGGAGACAGGATGTTTGTGTTACTGTGTTCCATGAAGTGGAACTATTGTCCTTTTTTTCTTTCTCTTTGCTGTCTGATGGTAGAGAGAGAGGGAGCCATGTTGCAGTGCTCTGTGTGTGTTTATATGTAAATAAAGTAGTTTAGCCAAAATGTTGAGTTGCTGAGGTCTGTTTACGCAGGCTGCGCAGACTCTGCGGATCCCTAAGTGTGCTGATGCTTCTTGGTATCAGTCGCTGTGATGTTCGGGCAGATGAAAGCTTTTGAAGCTCCCGAACAAACGACCAGGAGGGAGAGAACATGCCAGCCAGGCATGTGTCTCTGCCAGGGTCCTACACAAGAGTAAGACGCTCCTGCCAGTGTCATGTATTTGCAAGGATCTGTTTCCTGCAGACATACAGGTTGAGCGGGTATTGAGACAAGGAGGCAGGCATGGTGGCAGCATGAGGGCAGAAGTATCACTAGCCTTATCCCTCTAGATAAGCTCTCTTTGCCAAACCCCCCAAACTCTCCCTTTGTGGTACAACCTTTCCCCATCAATCGGACGAGTCGTGACCTCCTGGCTTGCAGTGTGGCTTTGTTAGGGGGTGGCTCTGGGTTTGTGTGTGTCTTTAGTCCTGGGTCTTTTGCTCTCCGGCCCAGAGCTCCTGCTCTTTCCCTCTTCCTTTTTGCTCTGCTTACGGGTTGGCTGGGTGCATTACAAACCGTGGTGCCAGCAAAACCCAGCCAACTGCCAGCTTAATTTGCCCGGAGGCCTGTGTGGCCCACGTCTCTTAATTACCTGCTGCCCTGCTGATGGGCATGACTCAAGCGACATTCCAAAGCAGCTTCAAACAAAGAGGGGCCTAATTTGCCCATGGGGTCTGTTGCCATAGAAACATACGAACACAGGAGGACCATTGGCCCATCTGGCTTCAGTCACTGGCAGCAGAAGCTCTCCAAGGTTCCAGACAAAGGTCTTTTACCTAGTGCTTTTTTTCAGGTGGGTGCCATTGCGGGCTAGTGCTCCCTCCACTGCTTCTTGCCTTTTACATACATCTGAGAAGCCCCAAATGAACATTTTAAGTCAAAACGGAAGCTGGCCAGCATCTTTTTTTAGATCTATGGCTCCACCTAGCTCCTAGCCTCTCCTAACCGTGATTGGTCCAGCTATGGGGCGGGGCCAATTCACATTTCCTTTTCTTCAATCCGTCCCCCATGTAGCGGCAGTGGGCTTTTAGCTTTCCAGCCAGGCCTCTACCATTGCGCATGCGCGCACAGGGGCCCTTCCGAGCTGCCCTAACCATCTGCCTGAATCTAAGAGAACGAGGGAGCTGGGGAGCATTTATTTGACCTTCACCAGAACTGGGGGCAACCCCCAAACTAACTAGGAAGACAGCTTACCATAGTTTTTAGCACTTCCGCGAGCAGTGAATGCAGCTATTGTCAAACCGGCATTTGTTCAGGGCTGCCCCAAGTCGCTGTAGCAACTTCATGGTGAGTTTCGGCACCTATTTTTCTAGAGAAAGAGAGAAGAGCACTGGTCTTTCCCACCTTATACTTGGAGATGCTGGGGATAGAGACTCGAACCTCCTGCATGCTAAGCCGATGCTCTGCCACAGAGAGCTACATCCCTGCTTCCCCGATCCCTCAGTGACCAGAGCAGGCCGATCCGAAAAGGACATCCGATTTATCATAGCGGCCTGAACCATGGCTCAGAAGAGCAGTACAGTCGTACCTTGGAAGTCGAACGGAATCCGTTCCGGAAGTCCGTTCGACTTCCAAAACGTTCAAAGACCAAAGCGCAGCTTCAGATTGACTGGAAGGAAGCTCCTGCAGCCAATCGGAAGCCCCGTCGGACGTTTGGCTTCAAAAACTCGTTCAAAAACCGGAGCACTCACTTCCGGGTTTCGATCGTTCGGGAGCCGATTTGTTCGGGAGCCAAGGCGTTCAAGATCCAAGGTACGGCTGTAGAAATGCAGGTGGGAAAGCAAGCGGCATTTTGCAGCCTGCAACAGTCGGCCAGTCCTACAGGGGAGCAGAAATGTAGATTCTAGGTTCTGTTTGTTTTTCTCTCGCATACAGCCCCTATGCAGAGAGCCATGAAAGATTTTTCCTCCCCCCCCCCCATTTCCTCCCAGAGACCAAACAAGTTCCACCAGGTGGCTTTAAGCCTCTTGAAATAAAAAAAGAAAAGAAAGGGAAGGAAAGAAATAACAAGGCACCTCAAGGTCTGGTGGTGCGTGCGCATGTCTCTGCATTTGGACTGTGATTGATGAAAGATCAAAAGCTCTGTTCCTGGAGGATCACTGCTTATGGAATGAGCAGACGTGGGAGGGAAGGAAGGATTGCATCCCCCCCCCCCCCGCTCACTCCACCTCCGAGTCTTTTTGTTTTGTTATGAAATAGGGGCGCGAGGAGAGGGGGCAGCAAGCTAGAGCAGGGGGCCCTGGGTCTCTGTGCCAACGCAGCAAAGCTTTCCCGCAGGAATCTCGAGCTCTCTGTCGTTGAAATGTTTTTATTTCCTCCCCGTAATTGGATCCTGGCGAAATGGCGCTGTACTACTTAGTGCTGCAGACTTGCGGGATACCGACTTTCGAAAGAGCCTCCGCCGGATCAGGCTTAGCTCCCACTGATTTCAACAGGAGCGGAGTGCAACGGCTGAATTAAGTGGCACCTACTCTGAGGTCAGTGTGTATAGCAGGGATCGCCAACACCGTGCCCTCCAGATGCTGTTTGAACTGCAACTGACAGCGACTGACATTTGGAGGGCACCTGGTATATAGGATTGCAAACTTAGCCTGGATCTAACCCACCATCTGGAGAATAATGACCATAGACCACTAAATGCAGAACCTGCGATCAAGGGATAAGTACTTCAAGTTTCTTTTTTTATTTTAAAAAGAGGCAAGTTGCTAGTTCTTATGTGGGCACCCCCCTCCCCTCCCCTCCACACACACAAACACACACCACTTCCTTGCCCTTTGGGATCTATTTCCTTCTGCCCTGTCTTTCATCCCTTCTCTGCAAAAGCGGTAGAATTCAATTCAAAATTCTTTGCAGGAGCCAAAGAAACAAATACTCAGGAGAGGGGGGGAATCCCAAAACGAGTGAAATGCGAATGCCCACATTGCGTTTGCAGAATTCAATCTGATTCCTGAGACCCACAGTGTTGTAGTGGTCAGAGCGTCCGAGTAGGACAGGGGTCAGCAACCTAAGGCCCATGGGCCGGAAGCGGCCCGCGGAGGTTGTTTGACCGGCCCCCGAGCTGCCCCCAAACCAAGTTGCCCGCTCGCGAGCTGCACTAAACCGGCACGGTGTGGGGACTCGCTTCAGCGGCGCCAGAAATCACATCTGTGCAGACGCCGAAAATCGTGTCTGTGCACAAACTGATGCTGAAAATTGTGGGTGCGCGCGCAGGTGCACACCCAACCCGGCCCACGGAGGGCCCAGGCAAGATAAACCTTGCTGACCCCTGGACTAGGATCTGGGAGAGACCCGGGCTCTAATCCCCACTCAGCCATGAAACTCACTGGGTGTGGCCTTGAGCCAGTTCCTGCCCCTGAGCCTAAACTACCTCACAGGGTTGTTGTGAGGATTAAATGGGGCAGCAGAGAACTCCTTGAGCTCCTTGGGGGGGGGAAGGTGGGATACAAAGGCAATAAAAAGAATTCGAGAAACGTGCTTGTGTGCTTTCTGCACCTGCCTTTATTTAAAATGCAGCATGCTGGTGCCCCGTCACTCCTGGGAGGTCTGCACATGCCCCTGGCATCGCAGGATAGGAAATAAAAACAACATCAATAATATTATTAATCCCCCTGCCTTTAAAGTCTGCTCGAGACCTGCTGCCTGGTAGCGCTCTTTCTTTCTTTCTCTCTCTTTCTCGCTCCCTCTTTCTCTCTGTCTCTCTCCCGTCAGCCTGATAAGCAGCTCCAAACAATTACTGCCTTGTAACGGGAGCACCAGACGGGCTGCCTTTCCTCAGCCAGCACAAAATAATTTGCAAAATTAAGCGGATGACTGGAGAAGACAGCTCTTGCTGAGCGAGGATGGGCTCTTAGCCGCAATGGCTCCCGAATCTGCAGCTCCCCAGAGCTGCCCATTGCAGCGTGTCAGGAAGCTGCACGTTGAGCTCGCACCTGGCTTTCCGTTTACATTTTTCGCCAGGGCTGGGCTCAGTGATGGGGCTTTGTAGGGAGAAAGAAATGCCTCTAATTGCTGCTTTATTGACTCTCCCGAGCAGGGGCTGCAAACAGCTGTCCAGGTGTGGGGAGCCAGAGGGAGGTCAGTTGGCGGAGTGGGGAGGAGATTCCCAATTTGTATATTATGTTGGAAGCTGCCAATAGTGACTGGGGCAACCCAGTCAGTTGAGCCGGGCACAAAACAATTTTATTTATTCATTCATTCATTCATTCATTTATTATCCAACCCCCTGCAATGCAGGAATCTCAAAGACCATCCATAACAGATGGCCATCCAACATCTGATTCAAAAACATTCGACGAAGGAGAGTCCACCGCCTCTAGTGGGAGCATAGCTGCCACCTACGCAGGGCCTTGGGGGCCCGAGCACCCACAAATTTCCAATGAAGGGATTGGGTCGCCCCAAAGTTCCACTCCATGACGCGCGCCCGATGTGTGTGAGTGTTTTAGGTTACATTTTAGTGACTAAGTTTTAATTTTTATACATTTTTAATTGTTGCTATATCTGTATTGTCCCTATCGTGTTTTATTATTTTTTTACAGGTAGATAGCCGTGTTGGTCAGTCATAGTCAAAACAAAATAAAAAAATTCCTTCCAGTAGCACCTTAGAGACCAACTAAGTTTGTTCTTGGTATGAGCTTTCGTGTGCATGCACACGAAAGCTCATACCAAGAACAAACTTAGTTGGTCTCTAAGGTGCTACTGGAAGGAATTTTTTTATTTTGTTTTTATTAATTTTTTGATACTGTATGTGGGTTGGTACTGGTCTGTGACTGTAATAATAAAAATTTGATTTGATGTGTGTGAGTGACGTCACCACGCCGTGGGTGCATGCTGCAGGGTGTGCCAACGCGCCGCATGCACGCCACAGTGACGTCAGTGTGCCCCGGGCACCCTCTGTCGTGGGGGGCAAGGCGGCGCGCCTGAGTGGGAGTCTGTTCTTCTGTTGAACAGCTCTTACTGTCAGAAAGTTCTTCCTCATGTGGACTTGGAAGTTCCTTAAGGTTGAAGAGCTGTGCAAATAAAAACGGGCGTGGGGTAGTGGTGGCAAGCACAGTCATTAGGGAGCTGCCGTAAACTAGGTGTGGTTATTTGCCCGTCTTTTAGCTCTTCGCTGGCCTGGGTGCAGATGTTTGAGGCTGGGTGTTTGGGGCTACGATTCTCATCAGGGAGTGGCCTCAAACCAGGTAGATAGCACCAGGCTGAGGGAGGCGTGTCTACATCAGTGGGTCCCAATTTTTTTCCAGGGCACCACCCCCTGGATTCCATAAGCTCATCGCTAGTGCCCCCTACCCTGTAAAAGGTAAAGGTAAAGGGACCCCTGACCATTAGGTCCAGTCGTGTCCGACTCTGGTTATGTGGCCAGCATGACAAAGCCGCTTCTGCCGAACCAGAGCAGCGCACGGAAACGCCGTTTACCTTCCCGCTGCAGCGGTACCTATTTATCTACTTGCACTTTGACATGCTTTCGAACTGCTAGGTTGGCAGGAGCAGGGACCAAGCAACGGGAGCTCACCCTGTCGCAGGGATTCGAACCCCCGACCTTCTGATCGGCAAGCCCTAGGCTCTGTGGTTTAACCCACAGCGCCACCTGGGTCCCATTAAAAAGCGTGGCTCAAAATAGCGCTCTGCACAACCCACCAAAGGAAGGTAATAACACAATAAAATTCGAAACAGTAACAATTAATTACATGTTTATTCAAAATCCAATTAAAACTATTCAGTTGAATTAATTTGATGAAAGGGTTGAACTCGATCCAACGCTACGCTACCAGCTTTTCAAAGTCTGATCGACATTTACACCTCCAGTGCCCCCCTTGCCCCTTAGCGCCCCTCCCTAGGTAATCCACTGCCCCTCCCCAGGGGGTTGTATCACACACTCTGGGAACCACTGATCTACACTCAGGATGGACAAATCTGTCCAATTTGGTTTCTCCCAGTTAATCATCCCCCCACCCCCGGTCCTAAATTAGTTCATTCTGTTTCCGCATCTGGCTGCGTTTTTTAAAAATAGCAATCCACACGCATCTTCGTGTACCTTTCTCCTGATATACACAACTTTGTACATAGTTTTGCCTAGTTAACAGACACACACTTTCTATCTCTCTCTATCTCTGTGTGTGGGCCGGACTGATCCGGGGGAGTGGGCAGAGAAGTGATCAGAAGGACTGGAGCCCACAGCGCTCTCTCAAAAGCCAAGTGTTCCTGGGAAAGGTTGGCTGCCCCCGTGGAAAGGAGTGCTTTCCTTGCACATTCTGAAAACTCGCACAGCTGGGAAGTGGCTGCAATTGCATGTCTTTGCACTGTGATGGTGGCCAGATGTGGATGACACCCCCTCTCCGCTGCCTCCAAACAAACACCTCGACTCTGCAACCTCCGTAAAGTCCTGCAAAGCTTCCAGGGCCTTCCCCCGCTGTGCCTCCTACCCATGCATCACATCCTCCCCTCCAGCTATTCCCACGCTCCAAGGAATGCAGTTGGTCTCTGTTCGGACAGATGCTCGCATGCATTTGAAACCTATGGACAGAGAAAGTCAGAAGCATCTCCAGGAGCTAAAGGCCCATTGCTGCCCCACATCCTACATTTCCCCCAGTTTAAATAACAGCAGTAGCTACATTCAGAGAGCCAGAAATCTCACCCAGTAGTATCTTATTTATTCCTCCATTGGGCTATTCGAGTTTCAAGGATTTGTGTTTAGGAATATTATGCAGGTTTCCCCAGCAACACTGCTATGGTCCAAATCTGAGCCTGCTTTTTAGTCCAGATCAAAACTTTGGGGTGTCTGGTGGTGAACCTTCTGTATTACAGTTGGTTTGGACCAGAATTTGTCTCTTCTTCTTCTTCTTCTTCTTCTTCTTCTTCTTCTTCTTCTTCTTCTTCTTCTTCTTCCATTGTGGTGTAGTGGTTAAGAGCGGTGGACTCGTAATCTGGGGAACCGGGTTCGCTTCCCCGCTCCTCCACATGCAGCTGCTGGGTGACCTTGGGCTAGTCACACTTCTTTGAAGTCTTCCAGCCCCACTCACCTCACAGAGTGTTTGTTGTGGGGGAGGAAGGGAAAGGAGAATGTGAGCCGCTTTGAGACTCCTTCGGGTAGTGATAAGGCGGGATATCAAATCCAAACTCCTCCTCCTCTTCTTCTTCTTCCTCTTCCTCTTCCTCTTCTTCCTCTTCTTCTTCTTCTTCCATTGTGGTGTAGTGGTTAAGAGCGGTAGACTCGTAATCTGGGGAACCGGGTTCGCTTCCCCGCTCCTCCACATGCAGATGCTGGGTGACCTTGGGCTAGTCACACCTCTCTGAAGTCTCTCAGCCCCACTCACCTCACAGAGTGTTTGTTGTTGGGGAGGAAGGGAAAGGAGAATGTTAGCCGCTTGGAGACTCCCTAGGGTAGTGATAAAGCGGGATATCAAATCCAAACTCTTCTTCTTCTTCTTCTGATAGCCATCTTAAAATATCTAAAGGGCTGTCACATGGAAGATGGAGCAAGCTTGTTTTCTCCTTCTCCGGAGAAGACCAATGGCTTCAGGTTACAAGGAAGGAGATTCTGACTAAACATCCAGAAGAACTTTCTAATAGTAAGAGCTGTTTGACAGGGGAACAGTCTACCTCAGAAGGTGGTGGACTCTCCTTCCTTTTAAAGCAGAGGTTGGATGGCCATCTGTCATGGATGCTTTAGCTGAGATTCCTGCATTGCAGGGGAATGGACTTGGTGACTTTTGCAGTCCCTTCCAACTCTGCAATTCTAATTCTTGTTATTACATTTATATCCCACCTTTCCTCCAAGGAGCTCCAGTTCTGATCCTCCCCATTTTATCCTCACAACAACCCTGTGAAGTAGGTTGGGGTGAGAGATGGTTCCACTGTAGTTCGACTTCAGGGCAGGTGTGTTTGGCTTCTTTATTCATCTAGTTGTCCATAACTTACATAATTTACACAATTAAATATGTAAATTACGTTGTGGTTAGGTTATTCCGCTTCATTCATCTAAGTGCCAAAGAAACGCAATGCAAGAGGAGGGTGGACAATCGTGTAATCCAGTGTTCCCCAACCTTGGGTCTCCAGCTGTTTTTGGACTACAACTCCCATCATCCCTCGCTAGCAAGACCAGTGGTAAGGGATGATGGGAATTGTAGTCCAAAAACAGCTGGAGACCCAAGGTTGGGGAACACTGGTGTAATCAATACCGATCGCATTTGCTGGACTTATTTTTGTTCTGGACATGGGACGAATGAATGAAAATTCGCAATTTTTGCTCCTGTTTCTGTTGAAATTATTTGACATCCCTAGCCTCAAGGTAAAAAAAAAAAAAAAAGTGAATTCTGACTCAGCCCCAGTTGCTGTTCACACTGGGGCAAACGGGAGAGGTGGCTTAAAGAGCCCTTTACTAGTTTCTTGACTTGTGCAGGAGAAAAGAGGCAGTGACCTAACGGGTCCTTTGCCCCTGTCTGGGAGCAAAGGGGAGACACAGTTTAAAGATGCCTTTGCTTATCTGTCTGCTTGCATTAAGAAGCCCTTTACCTGTCTTGCAGCTCAGCTTAAAGGAGGCGCTGGCATCAAGAGCCCTTTGTCTTTGCTTGCATGGGCGTCACTTAAAGAGCCCTTTGCCTATGAATTGGTTTACATGGGAGAAAGGAGAACCTTTTGCCTCTGTCTCATCTTGTGTCAGAGAAAGAGGGTGGTAGCTTACAGAGCCCTTTGCCTGCGTCTCAGTTTGGGGAAAGGAGGGTGGTGACTTAAAGAGCCCTTTGCCTGTGTCTCAGCTTTTGTGGGAGAACGATAGTGGTGGTTTAAAGAGTTTTTTGCCTGTGTCTTGCAAGAAAGGAGGACAGTGGCTCCCAGAGCCCTTTGCCTGCGTCTTACCAAGTGTGGGAGAAATGGTGCAACTGCTGATGCATTTATTTCACCTAGAAACTTCTGTACTCCGCTTCTGGCAACCTATATGCTTCTCAGGGCCCTTTAACCTCTACGCTGACTTGCATGGGAGTAAGAGGTTGCTTTGACGTGCCCTTGGCATTTTGGCTTGCATGGAATAAGGCAAGCGATCACTTAGGAGCCTCTTTGGGATCCAGGGGCCAGGTGGTGATCCTCTGGGGGCCAGGGTTTGGTCCTCAGGCCTTCACAGCAGCCCATCCTTTCTGCCTGATACGAGAAGAGAGGGGCAGCCGATTTGATGCTGAAACGGCGCAGCGGAGAGTCACGGAGGGAGCTGGCTGCCGGATTGCTCCTATGCAGAACCCATAAAGGGAGCTATTAATGGCAGGCTGCGCATGAGCCGCCCCGTGGGTGTGATGGGAACTTTCCAAAGCTGCAGGTAACTAAACAGCCGTTGAGCCAGCCAGCCAACCAGCCAGCTTGTGTCTGTGTGTGCGCGCGTGTGAGAGGCAGGGAGAGGAGGGGAGGAGAAGGAATGTCAGCTCTAGTGGCCCCTTGCTGGGAGCATCATGGATTCTGACACATTCCACCCACAGAGGCAGAAGCCAGCAACAAACTCCCCCCCCCAATACCTCCTCCTCCCTGGGTTTCACGCATCCAATTTACCTGGCTTCCCGGAGCCTCCCTGGGGTGTCAGCTTGCTGCGTAGTTACAGCAGCTGACAGGGGAGGGGCAGGCAGGCAGGCAGGGGACCTGCTTTGGCGGGAGGCAGCAGGCAGCTGTGCCTGGCTGCTGAATGAGCAGCCCCAAGCAGTCGTGATGGAAGTGCCAGCCCGTGCCAGCACAGGCAAAAGAAGCTGGAGGAAAGAGGGCTGGCGGGGAAGGGAGGTGGGGGAGGGCAGATCTGGGGGATCTGGGCTGGCCCATTACGGCAGATGGGGCACTGCCCCATCAAGGGGTGTACATAGGGGCTGCCAGGTTTGGCCCCTGCCAAGGGCAGCTCAAAAAACCATACTGTGGCTCGGAGCCTGCCTGCCCATCCACTTGCACCCTGGGCAGTTCCTCTGCTGTTCTGGGCAGCTGGGTGGGGCAGGGAGATGGATCCGGTCGCCGGCGTGGGCTGTTGAAGCAGCCTTGCGGGGCTCCCTCCCCAGCCAACAAAAAGCAAACTTTTTGAGATTCTGGTCCATGGTCTCTCCTGGCTTGGGAGGTACCGATACATCTCCTTGCCAAGAGTGCAAGGGAGCTGGTCCCACCAAGCTCATCCTCAGCCTCGTCATCATCACCATCCTCTCATCGTCTGTTTATTTGTATGCCACTTTCCAACTAAATTGTGCCCAAAGTGGCTCACAGCACATCCAGTGGACAAGTATAGCACTTCAGTATATACATGTGCAGGCGCGCTGGGTCCCATCCCACATTGGGGGCACCCAACCTGTGTGTGATGCTCTGCACATCGTGCGCATGGTGTCACACAGCTTAACAGGCTCCGTTGCACTCTCCTGCAGCTGCGACGAGCTCCGTTGGGCCTCTGTGCGCCATGTGACATCACGCATGCAACGCGTTGGGTCGCTTGGCCGGGCACACGCAGTGACAATTTTGTGGGTGCCTAAGCACCCAGGGCCCACTAGAGATGGCACTTATGTATGTGATTGAGTCTGTGTGTGTGTGTTAGAAACAATTAGAAATAATATCATCGATAAATAAATACGCCAAAACCCAAGTTTGTAAAGAACTAAAAATAAACCAACCTAATTTTAGCAGCTTAAAACTAAACAGGAGAGAGAGTCATAGAATTGTAGAGCTGGAAGGGACCCTGAGGGTCATCTAGTCCAGCCCCCTACAATGCAGCAATCACAGCTAAAAGAATCCCCGGCAGGCAGCCATCCAACCTCTGCATGAAAGCCTCCGGTGAAGGAGAGTCCCATCGCCTCTCGTGGGAGTCCATTCCACTGTTGAACAGCTCTTACTGTCAGAAAATTCTTCCTGATGCTGAGTCGGAACCACCTAACACAGAAATAAAAATAGTGGCATACAAAATGTCCGGGTCTGGGGACCTCACCCTGGGCTGTGCTTGCTTGGCTCTGGCCTCTGTCTGTCCTTTAAGCAGGGGGCAGGGCAGCAGCCCCCACCCCCACCCCAGTATTTTATTGAATTTGGCACCACAGCATAGAAGTACGGCTCTTTTAAAATAAAAAGAAGTCTGGGGCAGGTGGATGAAACAGTTTTGCTGGTGTGTGAGCGTTCATCACCTGCAGATTATGGAGCCTGGAAGAAGCAGGTGACTTTATGCTGCAGGTGAAGAACCCGCTAGGATGCCCTTTTTCTCTATTGCATCTGCCTTCACTCAATAATTCAGCTACGCATTGCAGAAGGAGTAGGGAATCTTAGAACCGGGGGCAGAATGTGGCCCCCAGGTCTCCTTTAGTGCTCTTGCCATGCTGGGAATGTGCCTTTGAACTCTGATCCTGCCAGGAAGGGGAGAAGTGTGTGAGATCGTGTAGATGCTGGTCTTCTGCACACAGGTAAAAATCTGCATTTGCTGCTCTGCTCACTTTTGCCTCTGGCCCTGCCCTTTACTGGCATGCGGCCCCTAGAAGGTTGCCCTGAAAAAGGTTCCCCAGCCTTCTCCCGCCGCCTCTCAGATTTCCCTGAGCGTTGCCCGCCCACTTCAGAGCCGACCTTCACAGCCGTAGGAAAGACTCAGAAGCTTGCTTTTCAAAAGCCAAGCACTAGCTCAGTCGGTAGAACATGAGATTCTTAATCTCAAGATTGTGGGTTCGAGCCCCATGTTGGGCAAACGATTCCTGCATTACAGGGGGTTGGACTAGATGACCCTCCTGGTCCCTTCCAACTCTATGATTCTATGAAACTCTAGAAGCCTGGCTGCTTTCAATGTTTGTGCGGAAAGATCATTGAGAAGGCCAGCAAACTCAGGTCTCTGTAGCAGAGTCTGGCATGGCCATGTGATCCCTAGGTTTAATATCTGCTGTGTCCATGCTCCCCAAAATCCCGGAATGTGGTTGGGGTGTGAGGGAATCCTCTCCGCTTGAGAACAACAGGCAACTAGCTGCCTTATCCTGGTCAGAACCACTGGTCCATCTATCTCAGGATTGTTGGTCCTGCCTGGCAGTGGGCTCTCCTGGGTTTTGAGCAGAGGGCGTTCGTGGACATCCCATGAAGCTGAACACTGGAAGGTTCAGGACAGATAAAAGAAAGTCCTTCTTCACGCAGTGCATAGTTAACCTGCGGAACTCACACCCACAGGAGGCACCGATGGCTACCAACGTAGATGACTTTAAAAGAAGCTTGCAGTCAGGGACCGTTTTGCATGTGTCCAACTGATGCACGGCCGCCAACGCACATGTCCTTTTGGACCCAGAAAAGGGCAAAATAGAGGTGGGGGGCAGGGAGGGTTTATGCACGCTCCACAGATGGGGCGGCAGGAATGAAACCCCCATGCAAGAGGGTCGCTACCTGTAGACAGATTCGTGGAAGAGAAAGCTGTTGTTGGCTACTAGAATCATAGAATCCTAGAGTTGGAAGAGACCCCAAGGGCCATCCAGTCCAACCCCCTGCCAAGCAGGAAACACCATCAAAGCATTCCTGACAGGTGGCTGTCAAGCCTCTGCTTAAAGACCTCCAAAGAAGGAGACTCCACCACACTCCTTGGCAGCAAATTCCACTGCCTAACAGCTCTTATTGTCAGGAAGTTCTTCCTAATGTTTAGGTGGAATCTTCTTTCTTGTAGTTTGAATCCATTGTTCCGTGTCCGCTTCTCTGGAGCAGCAGAAAACAACCTTTCTCCCTCCTCTATATGACATCCTTTTATATATTTGAACATGGCTATCATATCACCCCTTAACCTTCTCTTCTCCAGGCTAAACATACCCAGCTCCCTAAGCCGTTCCTCATAAGGCATCGTTTCCAGGCCTTTGACCATTTTGGTTGCCCTCCTCTGGACACGTTCCAGCTTGTCAGTATCCTTCTTGAACTGTGGTGCCCAGAACTGGACACAGTATTCCAGGTGAGGTCTGACCAGAGCGGAATATAGTGGTACTATTACTTCCCTTGATCTAGATGCTATACTCCTATTGATGCAGCCCAGAATTGCATTGGCTTTTTTAGCTGCTGCATCACACTGTTGACTCATGTCAAGTTTGTGGTCTACCAAGACTCCTAGATCCTTTTCACATGTGCTGCTCTCAAGCCAGGTGTCACCCATCCAACTACTACAGTTGGAGCTAGTAATGCTTCTGAATACAAGTTGCTGGAAAACATAGGAGGGGAGAGTGGCTCCTGTGTTCAAATCCCGCCTGCTGGCTTCCCACAGGCATCTGGTTGGCCACTGTTGAGAACAGGATGCTGCACGAAATGAGCCATTGGCTCAATCCAGCTGTAGGCTCTCCTTAGGTTCTTGACTGAACATACCTAAGATTGGACGCAGCAACACATGTGCTCTGCCCCCGACCTTGTGGCCCATTCCTTAAATGTAGGAGCCTGGTCCTCTATGGGAACATTAGACAGCCACCGAATTGCTGAGCTATTGCCCCTCCTCAAACGGTTAGATCCCCCTAACCGCCATAATGCACGGAAACAACATACAGTGGTCCCTCGACTTACGAATTTAATCCGTTCTGAATGAACATTCGTAGGTCGAAAAGTTCGTAAGTCGAAAAAGCGACTTTCTCCCACAGGAATGCATTGGGAGAAAAAATATTCAGAAAAATTCGTAAGTCGAAAAAACCGCATCTAAAATTCGTAAGTCGAAAAAACCGCATCTAAAACCGGCAACGATTTCCATTCGGATGTCGAAAAATTCATAGGCGTGCGGCCACTTTTTTCATTCGTAAGTCGAAAAACACGGATGTCGAGTACTTCATAAGTCGAGGGACCACTGTAAATTCCAGTATAGGAAAAGTTAACAGCAGATCTCTTGCACCAAATAATGTAACCATTGTATTTGGGGGGCAGGGAGCATCACACGGGCTTCTGTTGTGCTTGTGGCAACCTGGCCTAAAGAGGCAGCGTGGTGTAGTGTTTAGAGTGCCAGGCTAGGGCCTGGGAGGCCAGGGTTCAAATCCTGGGTGACCTTGGAAGTCAGCCACCGTCTCTCTCAAGCTAGCCTACCTGTCCGGGTTGTTGTGAGGATGGAAATGGAGAGGGGGTTTGTGGAGAACCTTCTAGGGTACCTTTGAGATGCTTGGAGGAAAAGTGGGTTAGAAATGTCCTCAAGAGACGTAGTAGATGTAGTAACAATGAATAAGATTGCAGACGCTCGCCCCTTCACCCGGAGGAACACTTCTGCTTGGCCGTCACACCTTTGCCGCCCCCCCCCGCCCCACATCCTTTGCAGAGCCCTTTGCGATTTCAAAAGACGGCTTGGCCCTCTTGATAAACAAAGGCAGGGGGGAGGGGGGCTGACATGCTAATGCACTCCTGCCCCGCCCTCCAGCCCGCCCGTCCCGCCACCGCCGCCCCCCTCCCTCCCCTCCCTCTGGGAAAGGCCTTTGCCGATATAAGCAAACCTTGATTAAAAGCGGACTGACAGCCAGCGGCAGGCGTTGGAGCAGCCGCCACGGCAGCTCTTCAAGCCTAAAGGGAGCCAGTCCCGCCTCTGCCTCCGCTCTCAGATGTCCCTGATCCTTTAATCAATCACAGCCGAAGAAGGGAAGAGCAAACACGGAGCCCGCGGTGGAGGGGAGAGAGAGGTATGTGCCCGCATTCATTGCCACTGCTGCAGAGCAGATAAGAGGGAGGGGCCCACATTCCCTTGCAAGAAGCAGCCGGGCTGGTGGGGAAGACTGTGGCCAGGCATCGTGCCAACTGGGGGGCGCGCGCTTCCCTCCCCCCCACCCAGTTCTCGGCACACCTTGGGCACATCTGCACCGTGCGCATCAAAAGCACAATCAGTGCGCCTTTCAAGCACGTGGCTTTCCCCGGAGGATCCTGGGAGCTGCCGTTTGTTCAGGGCGCTGGGAAATTATAGCTCCGCGAGGGGGAAGCAGCAGCTCCCAAGGTTATTTAAGGAAGTTGCATGATTTAAAGGTGTGTTGAACATCCTTGGGTGGGGGAGGCTGCCCCTTGACAACCTGTGTACAACGTGACTCTGGTATGGTGCTCTCACACACACGCACCCTGCTGTGTTAGAATCGGGAAGCACAAGTGCGATTCCGCAATCGAAGTGCAGGTGCGGAATCGCTGGTCAGGTGCGGAATGGGCCAGTCCACCTGCCAAGGTAGCCATGGAGGTACCTGGAAAAAGCGTTGGGGAGTTTCTCAGAGAGTCTGGGTGTCCAGAGGTGACGTGGGGTGGGTGTTTCTGGGTTCCACATAGCTCCTTGTCCCTTCCCTAAAAGACAAGCGTAAGATTTTCAGAGCAAAACCATCAAAGGTTTTGTGAGTGATCCCAGGAAGTGAAAGCCTGCCTTGGCAACTCACGGTATGTTCCAGCTAGTTGCATGCCTGGTCAACTAACAATCTTGCCCCTCCCCTCGTGCATCAGGTTTGCTGTTCACTCCTTTCCCCACCTCTCATAATTGGTTCGTTTGCAAAGTATAACCATATCTATCTATCTATCTATCTATCTATCTATCTATCTATCTATCATCTATCTTGTACAACTGTTCTAAGGATCAAGAAGAATGAACTGGTGACGTCCCAGGCACTAGCCAATGGGCGCCTTCCATCCTTCCTCGGTTCAAACTGACCACACTGCAAATTTGCAGAATCCGTTTTTCAGAGCTCGCTCACTCTGGGAGGGAGAGAATGCCAAGAGAATGCTTTCAAACCAGCCTCACTTGCTTTAAAAATGCTATGTCTTATCTTCACCCCGTAGAATGTTTTCCTATCCAAGGGTTCGCTCATCCTTTTGAACCTGTGGGCACATTTGAAAGCCAGAGGAACAGTTGTGGGCTACACATGCTTGCCCCAAACTTATCCCTCCCCAGTTGCAAACCCCCCTGCAATTGCCCGCAAGCTGTGAATTTAGAGTTGGGGGGGGGAACCTTCCATTACCTAATTTCGCTCCTAATTTCAGAGGAGCAATAGGACCCCAAGGGTGATAGGAAAGGCCTTTGTGAGCACCTGTGGGCACCAAGTTGGTGACCCATGACCTATCTTATTCTTACTGTTTTTTGTCCAAGAAATTGAAGCACAGTGGAGTTGATTTAAATCTTTTTTTCTTTTTTTTTACAGAAAGATTCATTCTTACTGGTATAACCTTAATATTTACAACCAGAGGAAGGTCTCAATTTTTGAATAAGAAATTTTCAGAGTAGTTTTTACAGTTATATCAAAAATTACTGATTTGGTTATACTATTAGAAATACATGGTGCAGACACATGAGTGTAAGAGGAATGTATCCCCAAACATTGAAGCTGCCTTCGGCTTGATAGACAAGCCTTATTTACTCACATTGCAGATTCCTGAGTGTCTGCTGTTGAGTTGCTATAATAGATACTTATTTTTTTAAGAAAAAGGGGGAAGTTTTGTTTTGACGTGGTCTTCAGCTTGCTAGTCTGGTTGGACAACTTTGAGGAAACCAGCCAGAGGAGACCGGGGGGGGGGGGGTAGACAGATCATGTTGGGAGTTGGAGGCACTACTGCTGGCCCCAGGGAGGGAGGGGGGGGGAGCTCAGGAAACAGTGGCAGGATTAGGCTCCCTCCCAGATGAGGCAAAGGTCAAAGTGGCTGTTGAGCAGCCGAAAGACCTACGGGGAAGGAAAGAGCCAGACAAGCAATGTGCCCGCAAGGAAATTGTCCAGAAATCGTGGACATCCAGAGAAGCTGAATGTTGGGAGGTTCTGAACAGATATAGAAGAAGGCGCTTCTTCACTCAGAGTTAAACTATGGAACTCCCTTCCTCAGGAGGCAGGGCTGGCCACCAACTTGGATGGCTTTAAAAGAAGACTGGACAGATTCAGGGAGGAGAGGGCTATCAATGGCTACTATACATCATGGCTATGCTCTGGCATTTCCAGGGAAATGTTCCCTGCCTAAAATCCTGGCGATCCGCTGCCGGTCAGTGTAGCTAGGTGAAAAAACACTAAGCTAGGTGAAAAAAGGGTCTTAATGTTTCAGCACAGGCTGCTAGAACTGTCGTTCTCAACGGGTTCTGCTCCCTCGCCAGGATCTCCGATAGTTACATCTTGAAGCGGGAAGCCATCTGTAGTGTCAAACAATGCGTGCGCATGGGCACATAGGGGCCGTGCAGTGTGCAACCTGCCACTTCACACATCCGGCGGCTGCTCTGAGGCATGTTTTGAACTGTCAGTGACCTATTTTAGGATTCCTTTCCCCACACACAAACACTTCTCCCTTGTATATGTTCAACCAAACGAGCTTTTAAATGGGTGGGTGGAAGGAAGGCAGTTTCGGGATCATAGGAAATTGCCTTCTACTGATTCAGACTCTTGGCTCCATCTAGCCCAAAGTTGGGTCTCCAGCTGTTGTAGGACTACAACTCCCATCATCCTTAGCTAGCAGGACCAGTGGTCAGGGATGATGGGAGTTGGTAGTCCAAAAACAGCTGGAGACCCAAGTTTAGGAAACCCTGACTGGCAATGACTCTCCAGTTTTTCAGAGAGGAGATTCCCTGCCCTACTGGAGACTCCAGAGATTGAACCTAGGACCTTCTACATGCAAAGCAGATGTCCTACCACTGAGCTTTGGTTTACCCCAAAAGCTTGGTCCTTAATTTTAGGACCATCAGAAGCTGTCTTATACCCAAGTGGCACCACTGGTTTATCTAGATTATCTACACTGAATGGCAGCGACTCTCCAACTATCCCACCTTCTACCTGGAGATGCCAGAGTTTGAATCTGGGGCCTTCTGCAAACCAAGCAGATGCTCTTTCGCTGAGCCACAGGTGTGTTGTGAGCAGAAAGGAGGTCAGGGAATGATCCTGGGCAGGAGAGTTGTGCTGTTTCAAGCATGCCCCTGTTTTGGTCTACAAAGAGCTAGCAATTCGTTTTTGTTTTTAATAATGTTTTATTAAATTTTCAAAAGTTTAACATAGGCACTTCAATAACATAGTAATTTTTAATTTTGTATTGTTGACATGCCATCCCCTTTTCCGTGGTGTTTTTATTTATCCCCCTCTGCTGCACCTTATCTGGTTCACAGGCTGAGACCCTACCTGCCCGCAGACTGTCTCGCCAGAGTGGTGCATGCTCTGGTTATCTCCCGCTTGGACTACTGCAATGCGCTCTACGTGGGGCTACCTTTGAAGGTGACCCGGAAACTGCAATTAATCCAGAATGCGGCAGCTAGACTGGTGACTGGGAGTGGCCGCCGGGACCACATAACACCGGTCCTGAGAGATCTACACTGGCTCCCAGTACGTTTCCGAGCACAATTCAAAGTGTTGGTGCTGACCTTTAAAGCCCTAAACGGCCTCGGTCCTGTATACCTGAAGGAGCGTCTCCACCCCCATCGTTCAGCCCGGACACTGAGGTCCAGCGCCGAGGGCCTTCTGGCGGTTCCCTCATTGCGAGAAGTGAGGTTACAGGGAACCAGGCAGAGGGCCTTCTCGGTAGTGGCACCCGCCCTATGGAACGCCCTCCCATCAGAAGTCAAAGGTACTAACAACTATCTGACATTTAGAAAATGCCTGAAGACAGCCCTGTTCAGGGAAGTTTTTAATCTGTGACATGTGTATGTATTTTAATGTTTGCTGGAAGCCGCCTAGACTGGCTGGGGAGACCCGGCCAGATGGGCGGGGTATAAATAATAAATTATTATTATTATTATTATTATTATTATTATCTTCTATCTCTCATAACATAAAACAATACTGTATAGTGGTACCTTGGTTCTTGAACGTAATCCGTTCTGGGAGTCCGTTCGAATCCCGAAACTGTTAGAAAACCAAGGCGTGGCTTCTGATTGGCTGCAGGAGTTTCCTGCACTCAATCGGAAGCTGGGTAGGATGTTCGGCTTCCGAAAAATGTTCGCAAACCGGAACACTCACTTCCGAGTTTGCGGCATTCGGGAGCCGATTTGTTTGGGAGCCAAGCCGTTTGGGTACCAAGGTACCACTGTAGTCTCTAATTCCTTCTGGTGTTCATAGTTCAAATCCTGCTCGCAATTTTCATCCATTTTGCCAATGCAACATAATCACCTTGGTTGTCCATTCTCCTTTGGTGGGAACTTCTTTTTTCTGAGCTGGTGATTCTTTAGGTTTCTGGCCTTCTGAGTTGCCCCACTTCCCGTCCCCCCCCCCTTTCGTTTGTAGGATGTCAAAAGCAGGGTTGGGACATCGTTGCAAATGAATTTCTCATTAGATCATCCATCTTCCCCAAGACTGACAGGGTGCCCTGCAAACGGAGCTGCTGTCAAGAACTGGCGTTCTCTGCAGATTAGAGTTTAGAAAGCCTGCTGTGGGAGTGTTTTGGTTGCTGACCACCCTCTGTGGGGGGGACGGGACAGATGGCCAGGTCAAACGACACCCTTTATCAGATTTAATAGCAGTTGCTGAAGGGGTGGCGGGCAGGACAGCAGGGGAGGGTGGGAGCTCAGTCACATGCTTGGAATGCAGAAGGTACCATGTTGAGTCCACAAAATCTCCAGGTAGGACTGGGACTCCAGGTGGACTCCTTGCGAAATGTTGGAGAGCTGTTGCCAGGTATTGAACTCAGCTAGTCTGGCTCAACAGTAGGAATTGGTGGGTTCTTTTCTCTCAGTTTCTCGTTTTAAGTGTACACCATTTCTACATACAACTGTGATTTTTTTTTGAGGGTCGGGGAACCCTGTGTGAACATTCTGGCAGCCTTTTCTGCGCATTTCTCCTGTTGAAGTCATTTTCTTACACATTTTCACATGTGCAGTTTTGCAAGCTAGTTCCCCCTCACAGAATGCATTTTTATACCTTCGGTTCGCTGAGATATGCAATTATTTGCATGCATTCTGTGTGGATGGTTGCCAAACTGCACCAGTGAGAAAATTCAGAAAGCGCAAATTTCAAAGGAAAGCTGTGTTTCAGTTTGCAGGTTGGGGCAAGAAGTGCAAATTTTAAAAGTTCGTGTGGAAATGTGAACCAAGCACATTTCTTCTCCATCCCTAAAGGCGGCTTCCTATGTTTCTGTTTAATTTGGTCCCCTTATTCAGCACCTGGAATCCTGAGGACTAGAAACTTACTTTTTAGAGAGGACAGCAAAGGTTCAAACCTGGCATCTGCCAGTCAGTTCTTACAAATTTAAGTTATGCGCCTGCCTATGTTGCTTTCGTTCTCTGCTTGTAGGCTTCCCAGAGACTGTGGGATGGTGGATTAGGCAGAACCTAATATCTATTCTCTATCTACATATCTATATCTATATCTATCTATCTTTGGTAGGGTAGCTCTATAGATGTGGTTAGCCATGTTAACCCAAAATGGAGCCTCACTATTCAGGAGAAGTCTACCAGATACTCAGGATAAACTATTGCTTTTCTGCCCAGCTTCGGAGCTTCCTGGAGGCATCTGTTTGGCTGTTGTGGGATGCTAGACCAGGTGGGACTTGGTCTGATGTAGCAGCTCCCTTCTTATACTGTATTCAAGTTTGTAGGCCCCATAGTTCTCGCAACCAGCAGGTGATCTGGCCAGTTGCAGACCATAGGGGAAAACAATCCGCTGCACATAGAAAGCTAGGTATTAGCAAGAGGGGTTCCCAAGAAACTAGTTTTCTGCATACACAAGCTTCATTTACTCTCCCAGCCAAGGAATGTTCTTCGCCATTGCCTTTTAGAATCAGGTTAATGTCTAGTCTGAGATTTGAGCATCTTCTGTGGAGATCTGCCTTTCTTTGTTATGCTTGTTTCAGGTTGCGTGTTGCAAAGGGAGAGTTGAATGACAGGGAAGAGGGCTCTCAGGTTTTGCCAACAGGGTTGTAAAAATAAATCTTGCCCTGATCCTGGGACACTGCAAGGAACCTGGTATTACGATGCAGAATCCAAGCTTTTGTTGTTGTTTTTAAAAGAGTAATTCCTAATCCTCATTGCTGCGAAAGGAAGGTTGGAACTTTGCGGGCAACATCTGTCGAAGACTCGGGGCAGATTACAAGTGTACACCTAAATATATAAAATATATGTATGTGAGTACATAGACAGACAGACAGACAGAGTGCCTGTATGTATGAGACCAACTCCATAGCCAATATAGAGAGGGTGCCCAGGATGGTAAGGGGTCTGTAAAGCCACGCCCTATGAAGAAAGGTTGAAGTAACTGGGTATGTTTAGCCTGGAGAAGGGAGGATTAAGAAGGAGACACAACAGCTGCCTTCAGTTATCTGGAGGGCTACCAAGCAGATGATGGAATGGACTTCTCTGTTCCTCTGGAGGGGAGACTTGGAATCAATGGGTGGAAATGCATTCTGGTCAATGACGGAAATAAATCCATTCATTCATTCAATGGGTGGAAATTTTAGGGAAGCAGATTCCAACTACACATTAGGATAGATTTCCTAACAGTTGAAGCTTCATTCACTTGGAAGGATTTAAGCAGAGCCTAGGCAGCAATCTGTCCTAGGGATGCTGTCATATCAACTCTGTAATTCACTGGCCAGACAGAATTGGCTCCAGATTTGCATTGAGTCTAAATGCCCTGCTTCTGCCCAACTAACACAGACAGGGGTTCTTACTTTTAAGGAAGAAAGAGATCTTTATTTGCACAGGCTCAGTAGCAGATGCAAAGCTCAGGAGTCATGATTCAGGAGTTGAGTAACAAAGTAAGAAGTTCAGAATTGGGCTCCAAGTCCTCATGAAAATTCATCAGTATTTTTTCTGCAAATTTCGCTTAAAATACACATTTCCGTGTACGATTTTGCCTATCACGTGTGCGATTTTTCAAAGCAACTTCCCCTTAATATAAAAGAATTTTCGCATGCTATTCTCAGCAGCATATGCACTTTAATGCAAAATGTTGCTATAGTGCACTCATTTTTGTGCTTCCTACTTGACCTCCGAGGGTCTTCTGGCAGTTCCCTCACTGCGAGAAGTGAGGTTACAGGGAACCAGTGGCAGTGGCACCCTCCCTGTGGAACACCCTCCCTTCAGATGTCAAGGACATAAAGAACTACACAACTTTTAGAAGACATCCGAAGGCAGACCTGTATTGGGAGGTTTTTAACATTTGACGTTTTATTATGTTTTAGATTTTGCTAGAATCCTCCCAGAGTGGCTGGGGAATCCCAGCCAGATGAGTGGGGTAGAAATAATAAAGTTACTGTTGTTATTATTGTTATTGTTATTGTTATTATTGTTATTGTTATTGTTATTGTTATTGTTATTGTTATTATTGGCTGACGAACTATATTGCAAAATTTGGAGGCGTGGAAATATCAGAGGACGGCTGTGTTCTGCTTTGTGAATTGCTTTGCAGTGTGATTTAGAAAGATCAGCCTTTAGATGGAAACTGAAACCTGCCCCCCACCCAGGCACCATCCATTGCACCGTACGGTTTCCAGGGGCACGGGAGCATTGCCAGGAAGTCTTTGCATTGAGCATTTCCTGAAAAACAGCAGCATTTGCCTTTGCATTTGTCCATGGTTAGCATTCGCCTCCATTTCCCCGCTAAGCTCAGCCCGCTCTGCAGGCTGGCACCTGGTGTGCCATTAGCCCTGCCACACGCACCAAAATCCTCTGATTAATTGGCAGAGAGGCGGCTCTGCTCCTGCTAAAGCTGCCTGGGAGCCATGAAGGAAACAAAGGAGGCCGGAAAGGGATTGCCCACATGGAACTCAACCCTCTTCCACTCCCAAGGCATCGCACCAGCAACAGTCCAGTCACGCTGTGGCAGGGATATTAATTGCAAGGTGCATTTGCACAATGACGCCTTGGGTTGCTCAGTGACACGGCGACCCTTTTCGGACATTACAGCATGCTTGTGGGTGGGCTGAATTGCATAGCAGGCTCGATCTCCAGGGTTACGTGCACACCAGATCATTTAAGCACACCCCCCACCTTGGTCTGCAGAAATCCTGGGAGCTCTAGTTTCTTAAGGGTGCTGGGATTGTAGGTCCAGGAAGGGTCCACTGTAGTTACCAAAATTCTTTGGTGCTTCAATTCTGCTTTAAGGACCCAGTGTGTATGCAGCCCGTGAGGCATAATACAAGGGGGGGTTACCAACACAGCACCCGTGGGCACGATTGTGCCATCAGACCTTTTCCTCGACTCCTGCCAAGGCCCCCTGGCCCTCCCTTTTTATTTTTAATTTGGTGTTTGGGGGTTTTGAGGTAGGAGTGCTTGGTTGGAAGATTGCTTGGGGTGGGACGTTCTCGCCTGCTGGAAGCCGCAGGAAAGGAAGGCTCTTGTGGTCAGATCCTGCTTGTGAGTTTTCCCAAAGAGGCATCTGTTTGGCCACTGGGGGAAGAGGATGCTGGACTAGATGGGCCTGATCCAGCAGGCTCTTCTTATGTTCTTACGGTCTCTTCTCAGCGATAAATAAACGAGGCACTCTTATTCCTTTGAACCACCTCCTCTCTTAGGATCCTCCACCGATTTATTTGAAAAGTGGTGGGAGGGATGCATGGGGGGGGTGGACTCGATGGCCTTTGGGATCCCTCCCAGCTCCACAGTTCTACGATAACAGCTGCAAGAGTGACAACGGCCACAGTCAGTGGAGGCTGATGCATTAGAGCGAATGGGGCCCTGCCCCACCAACCTCAGCCAGCCCCCACCTTCTTATAGGCCAGTGGGTGGCCTTGCATGCCAGCTTCCTCCTCCTCTTCCTTAATCTCTGGGTTGCCTTTGTAGAACTCAGCAGGGAGGAGGATGGGGGCAGAAGCATAATGAGTTGACTCCACCTGCTGCTGGCTCTGGCACCACCTACTGTTCGGCCTCCCTGCTTTCTGCTCCACCAGCTGCAATGGGTGCACAGGAGCCAACTCCTAGGGGCTGAGGTCTCTGCCTCCCCCCCCCTTTTTTTTTGAGGGAGCCAGACTCCCACAAAGCTGATGGCCATTGCCATTCTAATGGTGTGCTGCGTCTTGGCATCTACAACCCACCCACCCCCAAATTTTTATTCAAGTTGGCACCCATTCAGGTGCCCTGATGGTGAGGCTGCTGCTGTGAGGACTCTGTGAGACAGGGGTGCCAACTTGAATAAAATATGGGGGGGTAAGCTCCGCCCTGCATAAGCGATCACATGATGCAGTGCACACACACCATTTGAATGGCAATGTCCGTCAACTTGGGGGGGGGGCCCTCAAATATTTCATTTGGGGGCTGAAGGAACCTTGGCTCCTATGCTGTGAGACAACCGCTGTGAGCATCACTCTGTGGGGAGGACACCTGCTTTTTGAAAATGAGGGCAACGAGAGCAAGGGAAGGCATCACAACGGCCATATGTATTGTGCTTAATGAGTGACTCAGCAAAAAGGAGCAAACCGACTTGGGTCCATATGCAAGTGTCCCAAACCAGGGTGAAGAGCTACGCCTTCCTCATTCACCAGAATCTGCATAGTAAAGGTGCCAGACACACCTCTGAGGGGGGGGGAGTTAAACAACTTAGGGGCCACCCCCGAGAAGGTCATCTCCTGGGCTTCTGAGCTTCTGAGGGTGGTGCCTCGTTCTCCCTTTAGAACATAAGAAGAGGCTGCTGGATCAGGTCCAGCATCCTGTTCTCACAGTGGCCAACCAGATGCCTGTGGGAAACCTGCAACCAGGACCCAAGCACAAGAGGAAGTCTTCCCTTCTGTGGTTTCCAGCAACTGGTGTTCAGAAGCATTGCTGCCTCCGGGCCACCATGGCTAGTAGCCACCAAAAACCCTCTCCTCCATGAATTCATTTAATCCTCTTTTAAAGGCATCCGAGTTGCAACTTGAGGACAATGGGGCTGATCTTTCTTCCCTAGGTGGTTACGAGGGTTGCCAGATAATGCAGCTCTTAAAGCATCGTATAAATAACCCTGTTTGTTCCTTCAAAATCCAGCAGGAAGGGAGCCCCGTGCTTTGATGGCACCAGAGGTTGGGGGGGGGAGAGGATTAATGTTCTTGGCAGTGCAAAAGGGGGTGCTAGCTGCTGTTATTCCATTAGGCTGCATCTTGGGGAACGGAAGGGTGGGGGGACTAGGATAAGGCAGTCTGAAAACGCAAAACGCCAAAGAATCTGAAACTGCGCGTGCACACAAAAAAAGGATGACAAATGGAAATGAGGGGACGTTAAGGGAGGGCGTCGCGCGAGCGTTAATTGAATTGGAGATGACGGCCAGGAGCAGCCAAATAATCAAGTTGGTTTGGGTTGATGGTTTGCGGCATCCCGTCCCTAGCCGTACCGAAGGCCATTAGCAATGGATCTCTTTTTTTTGCAGAATATCCTCATTAATGCAAGAGGAGCATTTATCACTTGTGGGCAAAGATTCCCGTAGGAAGCCCCTCTGCACGCACGCCACCCACCACGGCCTGTGCATATGCAGATCAGGCATGGCTCAGGATACTTTCCCTAATTGAGACATCACGAGGTTCGTTTGTTCAGCCCGGTGCACCTGGGGGATTTCAAATTTTGGCACTTGGAAAGAAGAATGGTGGGTGGAAATGTCCTTAGGAGCCCAGGAGGAGAGTGCGGGTCACTCATTCTCCAGAGTTGTTCTCTCCTTCCTCCATGGAGGTCTCGCAAGACTTCCCAGCTGCTTTATTTTAGCAGCGACTAACCTTCTCTCGTCTTTATTTTATTTTATACATTTAAGGCATTTATTGTCCGCCCTTCTAGCCAAATAAGCTCTTTGGAGCAGCTTACAAAAGACTTTAGTACTTTTCTTCCTTTGTGATTTTGCAGGAACGGACCTTGAAAGCACAAGGTCCAGATTCAGGATTTATTCATTGCTGCAGGTGAGCAAGGAGGGTCTTGCATGGAAAAACAGTAGCAGGCGCAGAGAAAGGGATGAGTTCCCTCCTTGATCGCTTACTTCAGGGATGGATTCCTGCTGCCCAAAGGTCAGCCTGAAAAGGAACAGGGATTTTTAAGAGCACCAACCCAGCACGTTAAAAGCCTCGTGGGGCATTTTGCTTGGGTGGCCATACACGCTACTTCATTGAGGACAGTCCTCTCTCTGAAGGAGTCCTCCGTTGGAAGGGCTGTCAAAGCCAGTTTGGAGTCTTGGTTGCCGACCAATGTGCTCGTAAGAGTCCCCCCCCCCCGCCTCTGCCACATTCACACCTTCCATTTGAAGTGCTGTGATACCACTTTAAACAGTAATGGCTTCCACCAAAGCATTCTGGGAGCTGTAATTTGTTACGGGTGCCGAGAGTGGTCCCCTGTTTTCCTCGCAGGGCTACAATTCCCAGAGTTCCCTGGGAAGAGGGATTGATTGTTAAACCACTCTGGGAATTGTAACTCGCAGGGGGGCAGGGGTCTCCTAATAACCCTCAGCACCATTAAGAAACTACAGCTCCCAGAATTCTTTGTGGGATGCCAGGACAGTTTAAAGTGGCCTCATAATGCTTTAAATACATGATGTGAATGTGGCCATACTCTCATGCTACAGTGCCGGTTCTCCTTCTTTGCCCCCCATGCTTTTAGATCATCTCCTCTTCTTCCTCTTCCTCTCCTCCTCCTCTTCCTTCACCTCCTTGTCTTCGTCTCCTTTTGAAAGGCTACAAATCAAATCGCTTAAAATATAAAAGCATCAGAAATCCCTAAACCTTCACCTGTCATTAAGCGTGACAGTTAGCCCTACCTTGGAATGTTTTGCATAGCAACTGTTTCCAAGACACCCCACACCTGCACGTGTGACATTCCCAACAGATTGCCGTCTTACCCTGCACGGTCACTGGATGATGGAGACTTAGGCAAAGCCCGGCGAGAGCAGCACCTGGGTGCCAGTTTGTGGAGTGGGGGAACAGTCGCAGGAACTCGGCGGAGGGTGAGCCAAAGCAGCCCGGATAGCTTATTCCGGTACAATTGAGCACTCTGAAGGCTGAACCAGGGTCCTCATTGCCAAGTAAGCTGGCCAGTCGGTGGTGTGTGCTTTCAATCCTCCAAACCCTGTAAAGGTAAAGGGACCCCTGACCATTAGGTCCAGTCGTGTCCAACTCTGGGGTTACGGCGCTCATCTCGCTCTATAGGCCAAGGAGCCGGCATTTGTCCGCAGACAGCTTCCGGGTCATGTGGCCAGCATGACAAAGCCGCTTCTGGCGAACCAGAGCAGCGCACGGAAATGCCGTTTACCTTCCCGCCGGAGCAGTACCTATTTATCTACTTGCACTTTGACGTGCTTTCGAACTGCTAGGTTGGCAGGAGCTGGGACCGAGCAACGGGAGCTCACCCCGTTGCGGGGATTCGAACTGTCGACCTTCTGATCGGCAAGCCCTAGGCTCTGTGGTTTAACCCACAGCACCACCTGGCGCCTGTAGCATAGTGGGAAGAAACATGCCCTGCAGGCACATCTTCTGGTCCATGTTCTGTCCCTGGAACAAGAATTCAGGAGCACTAGGCTTTGTTTCCTTGCCTCACGCCTGTTGCATCTTGGCGACTCTCTGGGGTGGATTGTCCACAGAAACCATGGTTAGGCGAGGCTTGGACATCATGCTGCAGTTAAAACAAGACAGCAACCAACCATGGCTTTGCAGCATGGTTTGTTGCCAGAAAACAAACCACGACCCGCTTCTTGGGCTGGGCCAAACAAACACAATGTAGTGCTTTATGCAAACCAGGCTGACATAAAGACTGATAGATTATTTGTGGCAGAACCTGGAGTTTACCAGCTTTTCCGGAACATGAATTTGCTGGCTGGCAATCGTGCAGAAAATCTGCAAGTCTCCTGGCATCGACTTCCTGCTAAGCTCCCATTACTCCGAGAGGGGAGGGGGGGATTCGATCTCTTCCCCCATCGTGGCAACGGCTTATCTCTTGTAAAAGCCTGCTGGGCACCAGGCACCCCTCCCCACACTACTCTCTCTCCCCCCCCCCCTCCTGCAGCAGCATCTGGCATTTGACACATGCCATGACCACGACCCGTCAAGGTCGGGAGGTCAGAGGAGTTCAGCTCAAATCCCATCACTGTGCTCTTGTGTTCGATTGGCAGAATGAGAGAGCCATGCTGGAAGCAGTGGGGTGGGGGTGGGGGGTGTTCTGGAGTCTCCCATCTTGCCCGCTGTGCCCACGGCCACCACTGCCTCCACTCGAAACGCATCTCCAAGCGGCCTTGATTTATCCCTTCATAAGGGAAACAGCAGCACAGCTTATTGTGTGCGTTGGAGAGCCTTGCTCGCCTGCGCCTCTTTATCTTCTCTCCCCCCCGCCCCAACATCCTTTCCTTCCACTCCTCTAGGGATCGGCAGCAATTTTTCCTCCTCTGAAGAAGCTTGCAAGAGGATGAGTCTGGGAAGCCAATCTAATTGGCAGCCGAGTAATACCCCCGGGGAGACGTGTACTTTGGTCATATCTAAGTACATTCCAGCCCGGCGTTTAAAGGCACAACTGGATCTCAGACTTGGCCAGGGAAAATGAAATACCGGGGTCTTTAAGCTCCTTATCTATTACTAGCAGATTAACTCCTTAATCGTCCTTTTTGGAAGTTCCCCTGTTCCAAAATTATCACCCAGTCTCGTCTGATGCCTCTCCTCCTTTTGACTTTCTCTTTAGGACAAAAGCGAGGGGGGAAGGAGTCCTATGTACATAGCAGACCAGAAGTGGCTGAGGAGAAGCCGTGGGGCAGGGGCGTGAGGCCCATGATTTGAGTGGGAAATGACCTGCGTTCAGCCTTCCCCACCTCTTAAGCATCTGCAGTTAGGAGGATTCAGCTGGGCTGGGAGGAGACCTCGGAGGCTAGTCGCAGCGTTGAGGGGAAAGCACAGCTGAGCTAAATGTGACTTGGTCTAAGGCAGCTTATTATGATTCACGCCAGCAATAGGAAACATGGCACAACTCAAAATATGAGAAGGATTCTCATCGTTCCCCCACTGCCTGAGCCAAGGGATGGGGTGGCGGCGGCCAGGTGCAGGGCCTAATCAGTTGTGACACTCCTCCTCTGAAATCCCCTCCCTTTGCAAAGTTTGTCTGGCCCCGTATTTGTGATATTTTCATCACTAGCAGAAAAGCTTTAATTTGCCCAGGACTTTGAGCCAGGGTGTTGCTAGGGCACGGCTTGGGGAGGCTGAGCCCCTGCACAGGCTCCCAGATCTCCTGTCCCATCCCACCCACTCTCTGGTGAAGAGCATTAGCTCAGTGCTAGAGCACCTGGTTTGCATGCAGAAGGTCCCCGGTTTCAACCCCAGTGGCATATCCAAGTAGGGTTGGGCATTTCCCCTACCTGAAACCCTGGAGAGCTGCTGCCAGTCAGTGTAGACAGTATTGAGCTGGATGGAGCAATGGTCTGATTTGGTAATATATTTTTACTTTGCTTACTGGCTGCAGTAGCGGCCAGTGATTTGGCAGCATACCTCCCGCCACCAGCATCTCTGCAGTTTACCTGGGCAGGGCTGGCAAGGTTGAGACTGCATGGAGAGACAATGTGGTGTAGTGGTTAGAGTGCTGGACTAGGACCTGGGAGACCAGGTTTAAGCTCCCCACTCAGCCACGAAATATAGTTGTTAGGAGTGTGAGCAGTGAGCCATCAGTCTTCTGTTCCAATTTCTCTTTGGGTACAGTCACACTTGTTGCCCTGCTTAGGCACTGCTCTTTAAGTCTCAGGTCTCCCTGCCTCATCCTGAATAAGAATGCACGCCAAGTGAGGGGTATAACTGTTCTTGTTCAGGCCATGTTTACACCACACCTTTAAAACCCTGTGAGGCCCCCCTTGAACAATCATGGCTTCCTCCAAAGAATCCTGGGAGTTATAGTTCGTGAAGGGTGCTGAGAGTTGTTAGGAAGACCCCCCTTATTCCCCTCCCAGAGCTATAGTTCCCTAGGAACAGGGCTGACTGTTAAAGCACTGTGGGAATTGTAGCTCTGGGAGGGGAATAGGGGTCTTCCAAACAAACGGGTGTGACACGTCCCATTTCACCGCTTGAGGTGCGCCACCTCGGGAGCTTCCGCAGCGTGAGGCGGTGGCTTCACCCCACCAAATGGCTGGACCGGCCCCGCTAACAACTCTCTGCACCTTTGACAAACTACTGCTCCCATAATCCTTTGGGGAAAGCCGTGACTGTTTCAAGTGGCATCATAGTTCTTTAAGCGTATAGCCAATATGATCAGACATCAGCCGCAAGACTTCGCAGCAGCAATTCTCCCGAATCCCTAAACTCCCACCCAGTCGCCCATGAAAACAATTCTCTCCCTCGCAACCCGCTTCCAATTAATCCGTCTTCTGAAGGGAGGGGGCTGCCCTTTGCAGGGTGGGGATGACGGCAGAGAGCAGCAACTATGCCCCCCACCCCCATGGGCTGGGCCGTCATCTGTGGCTCCCTCATGGAGTTAATCTGCCTGCTTCGCAAGCGGAGGCTGGAACTGGAGCGCCGCAGCAGAATAAGTGGCTCCCCCACTGGGCCTGTTAGCGTGAAAGAGGTGCGGGCAGTGCTCCCCGCGGATCCCGACAAGCGTTCCCTCGGAGCTGCTATGCCATCCCGCCCCATGACGAGCCGGAGGAGATGGATGGGCCCGCAGAGCGCATGGCGACGCCTCTCTAACACCAAGGGCTCCTGGAGGGAGATGCGCTACGACGACTAGGCCTCCGCTTGCCCTCTCCCCTTGCCCTCCTCTCTTTTTCCTGGCCTCGCTGCTTCTGGTTCCCCCCCCTTACTATTTTTCCACGCAGGAGCTCTCTTGAGTCACTTTTGACCAAGGCCCCCCCCCGGGGTCGCTGCGTCACTTGAAATGCACCTCTACGGCAGGATGGATTTAGCGTTTTGAGTTTTCATTTTCTGTTTCCTCCCTGGTGGGCGAACGTGGGTGACTTTCTCGGCGGCAGGGCGAGGGCCTGCTTCGCAGAGGCTAAAACCACTTCTCAAAATGCACGGGCGTGCGTTAATTTCACCTCTCCCCATTTCCTAAGAGGGGGGGGGGCAAAGGAGGCTGTGGGAAGCAGCGGAGGCTCAGCTGGTGCTGGGCGGCATTGTCCCAGGGAGCGCCGGAGCATTACGCTTCATTACTGGGCTGTCTGCTCCTCTCGGGGAGACGAGGGCTCTCCTGGCAGCGGTACAGATGGCTACATCTCTGGCACACAGGCCTGTCTGTAGGCTGTCCGTCGCCAGAGCTCAACCTCTAAGCGGGCAAGGAGAATCGGGGCGGGGAGAGGAGGAGGTGGAGACAAGCCTGCAAAGGCAGGAAGAGGATTTCTGCAGGAGATTATGAAGGAGGGGAGTCTCTGGAATGCAAAGGCCCAGCAAAACACACTAGGAGCAGCAGTCAGTCAGTCATACATCCCAGCTGTTCATATCTGGTTTTTTGGTCTTGGTTCCTGGCAAATTGCAGTTTGTCCCTTTGGGCAATGCTTGCTAAAAATTTTGCTAGCACTTGGATCCTTCAGGTTCCGCCTTCCTCCATAGATCCTCTGGAATAGGCATCTTCGAACTATTCAGACCTAGGACCTACTTTTATCCTGAACATGCATTTGGGGACCCCTAACTTTTATCCAGTGCTTTTTTCCAGCCAGAGCACAGCTCTGGCACCTCTGAGGTGGGCGCCATTGCGGGCCGGCGCCCCCCCCCATCCGTTTCTTGCCTTTACGTCCTTCTGAGAAGCCCCAAACAAATATTTCAAGTCTAAACAGAAGCTGGCCAGTGTGTGTGAGTCTACATTTTCAAAAATCTATGACTCCACCTAGCTCCTAGCCGCGATTGGTCCAGCTATGGGGCAGGGCCAATTTGTATTTCCTTTTCTTCAATCCGTCTCCCGTGTAATGGTGCCAGACTTTTAGCGTTCCAGCCAGGCCTTTACTGTTGCACACGTGCGCATTTCCATGAAGGCCCTTCTGAGCTGCCCTAGACATCCGCCTGAATCTAAGAGAACGAGGGAGGCGGGGAACATTTAATTGACCTGCACCAGAACCAGGGGCAACCCCCCCCCAAAAAAACACCCTGGCTATGGAGACAGCTTGCCGTAATTTTTAGCACCTCCGCGGGCGGTGAACATGGCTGTTGTCAAACCGTCAACTGTTCAGGGCTGCCCCAAGTCGTCCAGCGACTTACTGTAACAACTTCATGGTGAGTTCCGGTGTCTATTTTTCTTGGGGCGGGGTGGGGAACCCACTGCTTTTACCATGTATTTGGATGGTGCTAGTGCTCCTGTTACAACCCGCCTTGGACAAGGCCCCAACCCACCAACTGAAGTCCAGTGCTCTAGGACTGGCATGTCCAACAGGTAGATCGTGATCTACTGGTAGATCACTGGACATCTGTGGTAGATCACTGGTAGACCATTGGTTCCCCCCAAAGAAGCTGAACAACTGTGGCTCCCCTAAAAAAAGCTCAACATTTTACTTCCTCCCTGAAAAAACTCAACAACTTTGACCTGAACCCCCTAAAAATGGGCCTTCCTCTTTCCTAAAAAAAAGCTCAACAACTTTGACCTGAACCACCAAAAAGGAGGTAGATCACTGCCAGTTTTTAACTCTGTGAGTAGATTGCAGTCTCTTGGGAGTTGGCCACCCCTGCTCTAGAACAACCTCCCCAGACTTGACAGCCTCCCTCAGTGATTACGGGGGCTTTATTTCAGCAACAATTGTAGGACGCTGCATTTATTTTATTCTGACAATTTATATACCACTTAATTGTAATCGTCTCTAAGTACTGGGAAGAGTTGGGGAACTGGTCTGAACTGGAGGTGATGGATCTTGGGGTCATAGTAGACAGCTCAGTGAAGATGTTGCCCCAGGGCTCGACGGCCGTGAAAAAGGCAATTCCCATGCTAGTGTTCATTAGGAAAGGAATTTAAATAAAACTGGCAATATCATACTGCCATTGTAAAAATCTTTGGTGCGTCCCAGTGGTGTAGCATGGGGGGCCCACAAGGACACTTGCCCCAGGCGCAAAATTGTTAGGGGTGCAAAATTTCAGCACCTGGTGCTGCCTCAATATAGCTGTGTGCTTCCATTGCTGGGCTCCATGGAAAACAGCTTCTCCATGAGAACCAGGAAGTGACCTCTCCAGACAACGAAACGACTCTTCTTTCTTTTATCTCTGTGGCTGCGATCTCTTGGGTGAAGCAGGCGCTGTTAGGCAATTGAATGCACATGCATACTCCGTCTGTTTCCCTCCCTCCCACTACCCTCTCCACGCGGCCCCGGGCACTGGCAACCCACGTTACGCCACTGGTGCAACCGCATTTGGAGTACTGTGTGCAGTTCTGCTCATCTCCCCTCAGAAAGGATGTTGTAGGGATGGAAAGGTTCTGAAAAAGGGCCACCAAAATGATCCAGCGGGTGGAGCGACTCTGCTATGAAGGAAGGTTGTTGCGTTCGGGACTTTTTAGTTTAGAGAAAAGGCGAGTAAGAGGTGACGTGAAAGACCAGGCTTCCTCAACCTCGGCCCTCCAGATGTTTTGAGACTACAATTCCCACCATCCCTGACCACTGGTCCTGCCAGCTAGGGATCATGGGAATTGTAGGCCAAAAACATCTGGAGGGCCGAGGTTGAGGAAGTCTGTGATAGACGTTTATAAAATCATGCATGGCATGGAGAAAGCAGATAGAGAAAACCCTAGACCTTGTGGAACCCTTAACAAACTACCATTCCCAGAATGCATTGCTGCAGGGTATGTGTGTGTGCTTTAAAGGTTTGGCGCATACACACTGCCCTCGTCTTTTGCGCACATGTATATAAATGCAAGCACTTGGACACTAAGGAGCAGCACCATGCGCAGCCTGACATATCGCACAGCTGCAGAGGTCTATTTCTGAACTACTGACAACAGATTGTGGGAGAATTATATTTTACCAGTATATCTTTGCGCTTCTGAGCAAGCCACCTTCTCGGCTCCTAAGCCAGCGAAGGGCCCGGCTGCTGCAGAGAGGAAGAGGATAAAGCAGGCAGAGCAGACCGTCAGCCGTGTATAACCGTGGGATCAGGTTTGGGCTCTAAGCCCCGTGGGGTGAGGATAGGGCTGTTAGGAGCCACATCCCTGTATTCCTCCGTTATGCGATTGAGCTGCTTATCAGAGAGTGCCCTTGGATTGACGTGGCTTAGAGCAGGGTTGGCCCCTTCTTTCCATCAAGGGCCACATTCCCTCCTTGGTAATCTGTTGGGGGCCACGTGCAAATGATGGGTGGGGCCAGAGCCACAGGTGAGCTGGTCTACCCCCTTTTCTCCATCTTTCTGCCATTCCCTTTTCTCTCTCTCTCTTTCTCTCTCTCTCTCTCTCTCTCTCTCCCTCTCTTCCACTCATCTCCCTGCTGTGGAACAATCTGGTGCCACAAAATGTCATAAGGTTCTGGAACTGGGAATCAAATCAACCTTCTACTAATCCGCTGCAAACAACTATGGTCACTACAGCACCCTTAGACCCGCCCCCCCTCGGTGTGTGCATACCTACCCCTCCTGATTTTTTGAAGATGGGAACTTTTTTCCTTTTTCCTTTGCTTGGGAGACATTGTTGTTTTGGGGGGTGTAGCCGGCCTTTTTGTCTCTGTTTTATTAGTTTGTATAGCTGTTTTTCCTGTTTTGAAAGTGGGAGTTCTGAACATTTTTCATCTTTGAATGGGTATTTTGTGGTGCCTACTGGAATTTCTTACATTTCCCAATGTAACCCTGGCCCACAAAAGATTGGATGACCTCGCTCTGTTCCATCCGCTTGGCCTGCCTATAAAGTTGAGATATTTTGAAACGATGACACCAAGATGCTGTGTTGAGCTAGGCTGAAATTAAGGGTGGCCCTTTTAAAAGAAGCACGCCATGTGCTTGAGAGCAGAGTTGGAAGGGAACCCGAGGGTCATCAAGTCCAACCGCCTGCAGTACAAGAATCGTTTGGCCAATGTGGGGCTTGAACCTGCAACCCTGAGGCTAAGAGTCTCATGCTCTACTGTTTTTAGATGTTATTCTCTTCATCAGAGTTCCTCTGAGGAAGGGCTGCAGCTTGCAGACACACTTTGCATTCAGATGGCTCCCGGTTACATCCACGGCATCTCCAGGTGGGGCAGGAATATCCTCTGGAAAGCCTCTGGCAGTCAGTGTTGGCAATGCTGAGCTAGATGTACCAGTGGTCTGACTCAGTATAAGGCCGCTACCGATGTTCTTCTTTCCCCAGATACTACTACTACTACTAATAATAATAATAATACAGTGGGACCTCGACTTACGAGTGATTCGACTTACGTGTTTTTCGACTTACGAATGACTTCCGGGAGAAACAAAATGGCCGCCACAACCGAATTTTTCGATTTACGAATGGAAGTCGCGGCCGCTTTTAATAGGATTTTTTCGACTTACGAATTTTGACTTACGAATTTTCGACTTACGATTTTTTTTCGCTCAATGCATTCCTATGGGGATTCGACTTATGAATGTTTTCGACTTACGAAAATTGCGTCGGAACGCATTATCGTCGTAAGTCAAGGTCCCACTGTAATTTATTACTTGTACCCCGCCCATCTGGCAGGGCCTCCCCAGCCATGCTGGGTGGCTCCCAACAGAATTAAAAACATGATAAAACATCAAACATTAGAAACTTCCCTAAACAGGGCTGCCTTCAGATGTCTTCTAAAAGTCAGATAGTTGTTTATTTCCTTGACATCTGATGGGAGGGCGTTCCACAGGGCGGGAGCCACTACCGAGAAGGCCCTCTGCCTGGTTCCCTGTAACCTCACTTCTCGCAGTGAGGGAACTGCCAGAAGGCCCTCGGAGCTGGACCTCAATGTCTGGGCTGAAGGATGGGGGTGGAGACGCTCCTTCAGGTATACTGGACCGAGGCCGTTTGGGGCTTTAAAGGTCAGCACCAACACTTTGAATTGTGCTCGGAAACATACTGGGAGCCAATGTAGGTCTTTCAGGGCCGGTGTTTTATGGTCCTGGCGGCCGCTCCCAGTCACCAGTCTAGCTGCCGCATTCTGGATTAGTTGTAGTTTCTAAGTCACCTTCAAAGGTAGCCCCACATAGAGCGCATTGCAGTAGTCCAAGCGGGAGATAACTAAAGCATGCACTACTCTTGCGAGACAGTCTGCGGGCAGGGAGGGTCTCAGCCTGCGTACCAGATGGAACTGGTAGACAGCTGCCCTGGACACAGAATTGACCTGCGCCTCCATGGACAGCTGTGAGTCCAAAATGACTCCCAGGCTGTGCACCTGGTCCTTCAGGGGCACAGTTACCCCATTCAGGGCCAGGGAGTCCCCCGCACCAGTCCGCCCCTTGTTCCCCCCCCCAAAAGAAAACAGTACTTTTGTCTCGTCAGGATTCAACCTCAATCTGTTAGCCACCATCCATCCTCCAACCGCCTCCAGGCACTCCCGCTTCCAAACACTCACTCGCCCAAAGTGAGCTCATTGCAATAGAGCACTCCTGGGGAAATGGCATTCAGATCACAACCTAGACACTTGGACTCCTGTCCTCTTTCCTGCTCAGAGTTTCTCAAGGGAGATTTTGCTTGGGGGCAGTTCAGCTCCATGACATTGCCCAACATCCTGTTACTGCAATCTCTGAATGGAGAGGAGAAGAAGGAGCCCAAGGTCACTGTTCAGGATTGTGCTTCCTGAGCATCTCGATTGCCAGGATTTTTGTTTTTTGTTTTAAGGATCAAGTGCCTAGCCCTCAGGGCTGCCAAGATCTTCTCAGTTTTCCACTCGTCGGGAGCAATTCTTCAGCGAGATCATTAGAAAAGCAGAATAAATTGCTCTTCCCTCTGACCAGCAAAAGCAGAATAAATTGTGCAAAATAAGAGAAATCATTCACATGTGTGCAATTTGCATAATTTACATAGGGTGGAGAATACAGCTTTGCATCGTGCAGAGCTTTAGTTCCGTGTGATTTTTTTGAGCACGGTGTACACCCAAGCCTTGCATTATCCGGAGAAGATTTAAAGGCTGCTGCTTTGGCAATCACACCTGGCCTCCCTTTTCCATTTGTCTGAGCTACGGGTATGTCTTTGGCAGCTGCTGTTCCATTCACAGAAGAGGTGAAACGCCTCTTGATGAAATGGTTGCAGAGTGTTGGAGCGGGTGGGGGCGGGAACAGGGTAGGGGCCAGCCCCCAGAGCGATGTGTTGGAGAAGAATGCTTTGCGATGGATTAAATCGTCTGGAACTTGGATCGATCTCACAAATACAGTGTGGGTTAAGTCGCCCACAGATGTTTTACAGGGTTGTGTATTGTTCTCTTCTCTTTTTTTCCCCACTTGAAAAATGCACCCACAAAGAGAGGAGATTAAGAAAGGAATGAGGGAAGAGGCGAGCCCTTTGTGGCTTTGAAAAATCTCTGCTATGAACATGCACACCCTTCCAACCAATTTGCACAGCACAAAACAAAGCAAACTCCCCCCCCCCTCGGAACATGCATTTCTCTCAAGCAACACTCAGACAGATGCATGGCGCTGCTTTTATACATTTCTGATGACAGAAGAGTGTGTGCGTTAATTTCTTTCCAGATTTATAACCCAGCCCTCTAGTTTAGGGTGAAGTGAAGCCAGGCAGAGCAGAGGGGCAAGTCTGAAAGCAATTTCTTCACATTTAGGATAATTTTTTTCTTTTCCTCTCCATGGGGTTCTGCAGGTACACAACAAATGCTATCTGCAGAAATTGTTGAATGGTTAGCCCCTATAACACCACTTGCATTTTTTGGAAAATGTTCCTGCTAGTTTTTTTGGTGTGTGGCAAAGTGCCAATTAACTGGTGCCTTTGATGTCACCAAGAAATCTCCTTGCGTCCCATCCCTGGAGAAGTTTGCCTACTGTTCTTTTTAAAATGTTTGTGTTTGGATGCCGCTACTAAAAATAGTAGCTAATGACTGCGAATCAGCTACCAGAGTAAGTTCAAGGTGCTGGTTTTGGTGCATAAAGCCCTTTGCAGCTTGGGACCAGGATACCTGAAAGATTGTCTCACGCTTTATATACCCAACCTTATCAGTGCACTCTGCAGGTGAGAACATCCTGCAGATGCCATCATATCAGGAGATCTGTTCCGCATGTTGTAGGAATCGGGTCTTTAGTGTGGTGGAACCTGTCATTGGGAAACGCATCCCCTTGAATATTAGATAGGCACCTTCTCTTAAGCCCTCGCTGAGGACCTTCTTCTTTTCAACAAGCCTTTTAAGTTGAGCTCTTTGCATCTGTTTTGGAATTGTTGTTAAGATGTGTTGTTTGCTTCCCTGAGCTCCTTTGGGAGAAAGGGTGGGATATAAATTTAATAAATAAATGTATAAAACAAGAAACTGCCTTATGCTGATTCAGACCATAGATCCATTTATTTCAGTATCATCCACACTGGTCGGCATTGTCTCTCCAGGGGTTTCCCAGCCCTCCCCGGAGATGCCAGAGATTGAACCTGGAGCCTTTTGCATGCAAAGGAGATGCTCAAATATTGACCTACGAAAAAGGATGAATGCGTTGATTTATTTATTTTTAAGCAAAAGACCTTGTCTGAATACTCCTACGTGTGTGAATATGGGGTGGGTTTGGGACTTGGAGAGTAACATCAATGGTTGACATGGCATTCGACCTGATAGAATATGCATCCACCATGCAAATTGCGAAAATAGGAGGAAGAGCTCCTTGTGGCGTCTCGTTAAATCTTACATCTGCCTGGGCTTGATTAGTGGCTTCACACTTTCTGCTGTAGTCACGTCTGCTGTGGATACCCTGATGTTTTTGCCAGTGTTTCCTGCGACAAATCCTCAAAGCATGAATGATGGACACGCAGCCATAAGTACCCGTGTGTGGGCATCGGGGAGCCGTAGATCTGAGAAAAAGACACAGCAGCAGAGGCAACAGGAAGCGAAACATCCAGAGCTCGTTTTCACCACTGGGAGAGCAGAGCTCTGGAGCACGCAAGCTTCACATTGGAGGCAGGGGAGGCAAAATCAGAAAATGGTGAGGCATTGTGGCGGGGTGGGGGCGGGGAGTAGGGAAGCCTCACTGTCAATCACTCTGTTTGGTTCATGCTAAATATAATGCTAACTAGAGTGGCTTTCAAACAGAAAACAATGTTCTCTAAATGTGTGACGTTACTCAAATTCAAACTTCTAAAGAGAGAGAGAGAAAGAGAAGGGCATTTTTGTGTGTTTGCCTATGTGGTTTGTGACTGAGCCCAAAGTTCGTGCCGTTGGTATTTTTTAAAAAAATAAATAAATGCTCAGCTTGTTCGGGCAGGACTAGATGCACAGCCACACACAGCTTGCTGCTGACAATGGTCGCTCTGGGTCCAGTTCCGACTCCTCTCCCCACGTATGTGATCTACTGGGTCCCACTCTTCTCCAGTGCCCATTGGGACTGGTGGGTTGGAAGATCAATAGTAGGTAGGCGCTAGAACCAATGAATTATAGTTTTGTCCTCTTCCTCCTCCCTCCTAGGAGGAGGGGAAAGCTGATAGCTGGAGGCAGCCCTTAGACTGAATGTAAATAAGAAGGCAGGCAGGTGGGAGATGAAGGAGGGCAGACTGAGGTTGGTGGGACAGTGCCCCATCTGTCCTCAGGGACCACCCTCCACTACCTGAAACATCTGATGTGATGTCACAAGGTTGCGACTTTTCCATGTCTCCGTTCCAGGATTGCGTCATGTTGCACATTTTAGGAACTAAAAGTTATGGGGAGACAAGGGGTAACTGGGCTCAGGGTTGCAATTTTGGGTGATACACTACACTTGGGGGGAAGGACCAGAACCCTGTTACTGATCCACATGCTTTACTGGCAAAGGGTTCCAGGTTCTATCCCTGGCACCTCCAGTTAAGAAAGATCAGGTATCAGGTGCTGGCAGGACTTACTCAGCAGCTCCATCAGCTGAGATTGCTGGGGGTGACGGCAGTTGTAGTTCAAAACATCCGGAGAGCCCTAGGTTGGCGAAGGCAGGAGTAGACAACACTGGGCTGCATGTACAAAGAGTCTGATCTGATATTGTGTATCTTCCTCTAGCCTTTTTGGGTCCGGGCCCAGTTCTGACCTTTGGAGTTTAGGCCAAGGGTAGCCAATTGCTGTTGGTAGACTGCAACTTCCACCCAACCAGAATGACCAATGGGTCACTGGTAGAGATGTGTGAATCTGTCCATTTCAGTTTTCCTTTTTTTCTTTTTCTTTTTTGCAATCTTAAGTTCATTTCTCCACTAGTTTGCGGCTTTTTTTAAAGAAAACAAGTCCTCACAAAGATTCAGCAGCATTTGAAGCACATTTCTGTTAATAGGCAAATCTTCATATGCAATTTTGCCTGACAAATGTGGTTTTGCAAAGCAATTTGCCCTGCTATAATGCATTTTCTGTCTGCTATTTTCAACTCATTTGTGCACTTATAAGCTCGCTTTACCTCCGGTCTATGCATTTTTGCACACATTCCTTGTTTGGAGAACCCCATTGCAAAATTCAGAGAAGTGTGAAGTTTGAAGAATGGCTGCGTTTCGGTTTGCATGTTGTTTTGGGAAGTGCAGATTAGGTAGGTTCACCTAGAAATGGTCACAACGCTCGCCTCCCCTGGTTCAGAGTATAATCTGATGGAGCTGGGGGAGGCGATATGATTGGAGTAAATTGACTGAATGGAGGAGCAAAAGATGGAGGAACGGAGGCGTGAGGCAGAGTGGGGTTGGACTGAATGGAGGCTTTGAGCCCATGTCGGTCTGAGTCCCACTGGTGTAAAATCAGGAGCTAAGCCTCTCTGTTCCAAGAGCTAGCCTAATGATACACCCATGTGATAGATGGCGGCATCAATCCTCTTTTGAATTCCAGCAGGGGCCCATTTTGAAAGCGCGGCGAGACGTGTTGGGCAAAATTGATTGAAATAAAGTAAAAAGGACGCAGAGGGGAAATGGAGAATGTTCAGAGGTAAATCCATTTATGCCCAGAGGGGTTACGGTCTGAGCGCTACGTTATAAATACACTCCGGGGTGGTCTGCTCGCCCCACGGATACGTGGAGGAGGGGGTGTCGAAGGTGGAGGAGGTTATTCAGGTAATATTTAATAACGCTGTTGGGAATTATGGACATAAATCACGGGGCACAGCTGTGAAGAGGGGGGCGGGAGGGAGGAGCTCCCACCACCACACACTGGCACGGTTTGTGTGGAGTGGGGGCTAACAAGGGAGTGGAAAGTAATCAGGGGCCTGACAGGAGATGCGAAACACCAGGCCGAGAGCAGGAGCCGGGTGACAGGCGGAAATTAAGAGAGCGAAACGGCGATAAGGCATAAACACGGAGGTCGGAGGTCTCGGTGTCATTGTCGTCCCCCCTTCTCATCCCATGAACCTCAGGATCAAGAGGGCTGGGGGGGGGCGCTTTTAATTTCAGAGAGGGCAATTTATTGACGGGGGGGAGAGAATGGGAACAGGGACAGGAAACACAGTCTCTGCACTCCAGACCTCCCTGGTGTTGGAAGAATTCCTTGCTTCCTGCTCCGGAAAGGAAAACATTCACACAGCAGTGTTTGAAAAGCAAGATGCAGGGATGGAGGAGAGCAGGGAAAGAGGGATGGATGCACATTGAGACACGTAGAGGGAGAGAGAGAGAGAGAGAGAACACGCTTTCTTTTTCATTTTCCCCCGTGAAGAGGGATTGAGCGATAAAGCACCTTGGGAATCGTAGCTCTGCGAGGGAAACGACTCTCAACACCCTTAGCAAACTACAGCTCCCAGGGTCCTTTGGGGGAAGCCATGGCTGCTCAAAGTGGCATTGTAGCATTGCAAACGTATGGTGTGACTTTGGCCTGAGTGCGTGGAGTGTCCTCACGCCGGCGAGGACCAGACAACCATCTAATGTATGCAATCCTCTCGTCGCTGCCTTTGTGGTCTTATTTCACGCAGCAAGCTTGGCCGATGCTGTCTTATCAGTTCCTTTGCCTCTGCTCCCACTGCTCCCAAATAACAAGGCTGTGTTTTTGTTTGTGTGGTTCCAACAAGGCGACTGGCTTTGCCCTTGTTGGCAGTAGTATCAGGAAAATGCTATTTCAGAACCCCCTTAGCTGCCTCTGGCCAGGAGCAAGGGGAGGGGGCTCTGATCATTTGCGTAAGAACGAAGCGGCTGTTATCTCAAGCGATCGGGATGGCATTTGCCGGTATCAGCTAACCAAGAAAAAAGCACTTTGGATCTCACCAACCTATGTCTGATATCGGGCGCAGGGTGGAGGAGCACTTTATGAAAAGGTCTTCAGCACCTTTGTGTTCTAAATATCTTGAAAACCTTTTGCAAGCTTGTATGAATTTGGAGGCTGCCTCTGTTTAGGCAACTATTGCAAAGCCTCCGTTTTGTATCTCGGCAAACTGTGCTGCTGAATAAACTTTGCAGATTAAACATTCAGCCCCAGATGGATCCAATTGGCAGGGTCGGCTGTGGTCTGGGTTCGATTGTGCGCTGACACGTGAGTGCATTTGAAACTTGAGCAAGAAGGTGAGCCAGTGGCTCTGTTGGTCTTGGAAATCCTGTCATGCTTAAAGCCTTGCATTGACCCATTTGAAATACGCAGGATTGTGCGTTCTATGTCTGTGGTCCTAGCTGCAAAGAGTATCTGGCTGGTTGCTTCCAAGCGACAAAGACAGCAGCTTGGGCTGCTGGCAGGGTCACTGGAACTGTGCTTTGCAGGATCAGGTCTTGGGCATCTCAAGGTAGAAAAGGGCCTGGAGGCAACACACCGTCATCATAAACAGGAGGTCAAAAAAAGAGTGCTGATTTGCATAAAAATTGCATTTGGCTATTTCTTTGTATACATGCATACCCTGCAAGTGCCCCGCCTTTCCAGGGACAGTCCCGGAATTACGAAAACCATCCCAGCTTCTGATTTGATCCTGGAATGTCCCTATTTCCCCTGCCAGTGTTGCCACTGCCTAGCTTGGGGATGAGGATGAGTTGGTGCTTGTCTTGAGCGGCGGCAGCGGCAGTGACGACTGCGAGGGACCACCCTGCAACCTCTCCATGGCTGCTGCTCTCCTCCCTTGGGTAGCTCGTAGCGCCTGCTGGAGAGCAGGTGAGGAGGGGGAGATGCTGCCACCACCAAGGCCCAGCCCTGCATGACACACAGGCCCTGAGGGGCAGGCAGGGGGCAGGGCCCCCCTGGGCGGGAAGAAAGGGGGAGCAGAGGAGTCTTGATTATTATTTTTATTTAAAAAATGCTTTATGCTTCTGCGTCTAATCTCGCCCCTTTCTAAAATGTATTTATTGGTGTGTGTTTTCATTTTGGTCAATATACCAAAGAATAAAATAAAATAGGGACTAAGGGGTTTTCTCAGGCCGGCGGAGAGCATGTGTGCTGTGTCGTTTTGCTGTATTGGTCGTGGCACTTGCCCTTCTTTTGATAGGAAATGCTCTGTGGAAGAGACGGAGCAAAAAATGGGGGTGTCGAGGAGGATCAGTTGTGGGGGTGTGAGCAATGTCCCTGTTTTCATCTAAGGAATGTTGGAGGGTATAATTCATGCAGATTTAGAAAAAAGCACACTCTAAACAGGTGGGTTACAGCTGTTGCCGGGACGCGGGTGGCGCTGTGGGTTAAACCACAGAGCCTAGGGCTTGCCAATCAGAAGGTCGGCAGCTCGAATCCCTGCGACGGGGTGAGCTCCCGTTGCTCGGTCCATGCTCCTGCCAACCTAGCAGTTCGAAAGCACGTTAAAGTGCAAGTAGATAAATAGGTACCACTCCGGCGGGAAGGTAAACAGCATTTCCGTGTGCTGCTCTGGTTCGCCAGAAGTGGCTTAATCATGCTGGCCACATGACCCAGAAGCTGTACGCCAGCTCCCTCGGCCAGTAAAGCAAGATGAGCGCATCAACCCCAGAGTTGTCCGCGACTGGACCTAACGGTCAGGGGTCCCTTTACCTTTACTTACAGCTGTTGCCAGATGCTTTGGATGGGCAACTTCAGTGCCTTTGTCCTTGTGGTCTTTCGGCTTTAAACTGAACAGTCCTTCTCAAACAAGAGAGGGTTGTCCTCTGACGGTTCTTCAGACGTGGAAGGCTGACCTCTGCCAAGTAGGACCCAGGGCTGCCCAGAGAGAGGCGAGGAATGCAACATGGGCAGGACTGCAGAGGAGCAGGAAGCCAGATCAGATCCAGACAGGAAGTAAGGCACGGTCCAGGTCGGAGCAGGAAGGGGTCACAGGAAGTGGAGGTCTGGCAGCTTTAGAAGGGCAGGCAAGCAGAGGGGACATGTGGGAGGTGAGCCCCCTTGAACTGGGTGGTGTGGAAGGATTCATGAACAGGGCTGTGGAAGCCGGAGAGTAAGAACTCTCTTTGTTAAAGAACTAAATACATGTAAGTGTGCTTCCGTCCCTCATGAGCACATAGGGAGAGCCTGCCGGATCAGACCCGTGGCCCACCGTCCTATCCTCATGGTGGCCAACCAGATGCCTGTGGGAAACCCACAAGCAGGATCCGAGCACAAAGAGCCCTCTCGCCTCCTCTGGCTTCCAGCCACTGGTATCCAGAAGCACACATCCTTCAGCCGTGCATTTATTGATCCCTCATCAATCAAAATAATTGTGTAGTGTAACCTTAAGAAAAAAAGCGCATGCACACAATTTCAAGCTGGTTTTGTTTTTTTGTTTTTTGCTAGCTGAATTGAGATGTCAGGATATGCAGGAAGGCTTTCCATCCTAGGAACAGCATGGCTTGGGCTGAAACGATGTCCCTCCCCTCTGACAGCTTTCCCAGGAGCACCTCTGCTCATATGGACTTCTGGGAACACTAGTAGCTGTCTTCATAGAATCTTAGAATTGTAGAGTTGGAAGGAACCCTGAGGGTCATCTCGTCTGACACGCTGCAATGCAGGAATCTCAACACACCGTCCCCCATCCAATTCGAAACCATACCAGGCTCTGCTTAGCTTTGCAAATGTGCTGGCAGTTTTATTGCTGTTGAGTCGGACCATTGGTTCATCTAGCTCAGTATTGTCAACACTGACTGGCAGCAGCTCTCCATGGGTTTTTTGAGTCTCACCTGAAGAGGCCAGGGATTGAAATTGAAGCCTCCTGACTGCAAAGCAGATCTTCTACCACTGAGCTACATTTCTTCCCCATAACTTTCCCATGCTGTAAGATCAGACTTTTGAGGCCCTGTTTGTTGCCCTAGAAGGTAGGGGCTAGGTCTGGGTGATATATCGATATGTCATCCCAAACCGGTTTGAAGTCCATATCGTGATATCGGTTTCTTAATTTTTGACCTGGCAAAAATCATGATGTGTGTGTGTGCTATGCAAAAATCACGATGCGGGAAAAACCGTGAAGCCAGCCAATGCCTCTACATAGCTCCATCCTTATTTCAGACATTGTAATATAACAGTATATTGTGATGTTTAGCTGGTAATATAACATGATGTTGAAAATGGATGCTGGTATCCATTTGGGGTGCAACAGAGCCAATCCTGGCTAGAATTCTTGTCCTCCGTTAATTTGTCTAATCCTCTTTGGAAGTCCTTCATAAACTTGGGGAGGGGGGTTTCCTGTTTGTTTTTTGGGGAAGGAGCTGAAAGGTCTTGTGTAGCCTGGGAATCAGCAGCCAAGGCCAGACTACCTTATCAGATGTCCTTACATCTGGCTGTCCGCATTGCTCATGGGACCTCCCAATGTAATCTCAATCCCATTTCCTGTCTCCTGATCCTCCCTCTGTCTCTCCTCTGCACACCTCACCTAAACAGAGGTTGGCGATGATTCAAAGAAGAGGGGAGGCGGAGAGCCATCACAGGAGCCTTCACAGGCGGGACTTCCCTTTGTTGAAGATGTTGCTGTTCATTCCACACTTGTTTAAAACCAAAAACCAAAAAAACCGAACCCTCACCCAGTTCTGTGGTTTGTTGGCCGAGTGAAGTCAGATTTCCTTTTAACATTCCCCCTGTTAATTTCTCAGTTGTGATGCAGTTCAGCTCTGTGAAAATGTTGAGACAAGAATACGAGAACATAAGATAAACATTGCTAGTTCAGGCGAGAGTCCGGCACCTTGTTCTTCCCATGGCCAACCAGATGCCTGTGGGAAATGTTACAAGCAGGATCTGAGCACACCAGCAAATTCCCCTAATGGTGATCGCCAGCAGCTAATATCAGAGCCATGCCACATTCAAAACACAGGTGTCACGAGTAGTAGCCATTGATAGCATTATTATTATTATTATTATTATTATTAATGGAAAACTCAAGGGTGGATACAGAAATTGCACATTTTAAAAGCTGTGCACCAGAGTACAAGGTACTCTGGTATGGCCTTCAAGCTGACCGACCAACCACAGAAAATTTTGGGAGCAAGTGTGGATGGGCCCTAACTGGCAGCGGATTCCCGGGGTCTCCAGCATCTGTCTCTCCTCCCATTCCCTCCTGTCGAATGCTTTTTCTTTGGAGATGCCAGGGGTTGAACTTGCTACCATTTCCTCATCAGGAGAAAATACCTGCATTGGATGCCCGCTTCACCAACCAGCATGTCCTTGCAATGACACGGTTCCGCTTGGCACCAAACTGGTGGCGTCTTTGAAACTACTCCTGCCCCTTTGCCAGCTGCAATGTGGGTAAACACCTTTCCTTTCCAGCCCTGGCCCTTTTTTAAAAAAAACCCCATGAGACATAGGATCATTGCTCCTCCCACCTCAAAAGCTCCCCCCCCCCTCTGCTTTTGAGCCGCTTGGAAAGATGGAGGGTGATAACTGGGAAGGTGGAGATCAGAACAGCCAGTTATGAACTTCTGAACAGAAATATCACTTTCTCTCTCTCTCTCTCTCTCTCTCTCTCTCTTCCATAGTTCGCAGTGATTTCAGCTCAATAATTCCCTCTTGAAAGCACATTGTCCTTTTAACCTCCCTCCCCACCCCCATTGGGGGGGAAAAAAGAAAAAGGCAGCCCAGGAATAAATATTTCACTGAGGGCTGCTGCTGAATGAGCCTCTGCAATGAGGCAAGCCCCCCCCCCGCCCGCCCCCGTGCCTTTTTCCCCGGAGAGAGCTGTGAAAGGCCGCCTGGGTGAACTCCTGCTACAACCTCGCCCCGGCCTCCTTCCCAGACAGCCGCCCCTCACAGCCCCGGCAGGCAGAGGGGGAAGGGAGGGAGCGGAGGGGCCATTATTTACAATGGCTAATGGCTTGGAGACGTGAGGAGGAGGAGGGACTCCGCGGGGACCAAAGTGGGGGGGACTTCAAAGATGGAATTGGAGGAGGAGGCATGAGAAAAGACAGCACAGCGAGACACAATAGATTGGCCTTCGCTCCCCGTGGCCAAGGCCTCCTGCCTGCTCCAGAGAGAAAATTGCAAGAGAGTGGCATCTTGCATTATACTTTTATGTTTTTCCTTTCCTTTAAAAAACAAACAAAAAAAACCTGGCTTTCCACCAAAGAGCTCAAGGCACTGCAAACGTTTCCCTTACTTTATCCTCAGCACCAGGCTTGGGAGGTCAGTAAGGCTGCGAAAGAGCAACTGGTCCAAGGTCACACAATGAGCTTCCTAGGAAGCTGCATCTCTCAGGTGTGAAACTGTAGCTCGGGAGTGGGCAGCCTTTATTCTGCCCAGTAATGGCCCTAATGGTAGGGCCGCCCAGTGTCATCAGATTGGGGCATTCCATTTTCTTCTTCTTTGTGCATTAGCTGGCTCCTCCCATGTCTTTTCCCCACCAAGCTTGACAGAAAGTCTCCTGGCTCGAAACGTGGTAGTTCCCGCACTGAATTGTGCTGGTTGTAGAAATATTCACAACTTGAATCAGAAGCAGCATCTCTTTCCAGGTCAAGCCACTTTGGAATGAAAGTCTTCTCCGCTGGGGGTTCAGTGATGTTGATCAGTGGCTTAAGAAAGCAATAGCTGGTGCATTCTGGCTCAAGATTTCCTTTGCAGTCTGCACTTCTCTCTCTGCATCCCCATTCGCAAGAGTATAGTCAGGACCAGCGGAGGCTGACCCATATGGGCAAATGTGGTGCTGCCCCACCAACTTCTATCTGCCCTCAGTTGGCCCCCACCTGCCTCCCTTCTGACTTACATTCAGCCAAGGTGTGGTGGCTCTGCTTGTCATTGGCTCTGGCGCCACCCTTCCTGTTGACCTCCCTGCCTTTCGCCCTACCAGTTCGAATGGTCACTGGCTGCCACCTGTGAGGGCTAGTGGTAATATGGCCAAAATCAAAAGGTACCTGGAGTGAGTGGAACTCTGCCTCTGTGGATTGGGTTTCATTGTCAGTCACAAGTTCATCTGGAGTGCTGAAGCAGACCATTACGTTCTTCAGTTGTGCAACAACACCATGGGAATTAATGGTTAGGAAAGAGGAGTATCTCAGTATAATGGGTTGACCTCCCAATTCATACAGATCAGCTGCTAGCCTTTCCCAAGGTTTATTAGGTACGGGTGTCGTGCTTCATCTTGATTTGGCCTACGTCTTCTGCAGCATTCGTAGGATCTGGCTGCCAGTTAACTACCAGGCTAAGATGCTGGTTTTGGTGTACAAAGCCCTATACCAGTGTTTTTCACCCTCTTCTGGGCAACGGAACACCTGTCTTCGGGAAAAAATCTCGCGGCACAGCACCCACAGCGCGCGGCTTTTTTTCTATGGGGGGGGCCGGCACAGTTTTTTTCGGGCCTCCGAGGCCCAGCGCGGCTTCTTCCCGCGCTGGGGAGGCCCGGCGGGGCTTTTCCCCGCGTCGGAGAGGCACGGCGGAGCTTTGGCTCACGCCGGGAGGACCCCGGCACAACTTTTTTTTCGGGCCTCCGAGGCCCAGCGCGGCTTCTTCCCGCGCTGGGGAGGCCCGGCGGGGCTTTTCCCCGCGTCGGAGAGGCCCGGCGGAGCTTCGGCTTCGGCGGGGCTTTTCCCCGCGGCACAGCAGCCGGTTGGGAAACGCTGCCCTATACAACTTGGGATCAGGATTGTCTCAACCCTTCTATATCCGATTGATATCTGTACTCTGCAGCTGAGGGCCTCCTGCAGAGACCATCATATCAGGAGGGCTGCTCTGTACAACACAGAAATCAGGCCTTTTATTTTATTTTATTGCATTGCATTGCATTGCATCGCATTTTATTGCATTTATATCTCACCTCTCCTCCAAAGAGCTCAAAGTGATATACATATTTTCCCTTCCCATTTTCTCCTCACATCAACCCTGTTAGGTAGGTAAGGCTGAGAGTTGACTGGCTGACCCAAGATCACTTAGTGAGCTTCATGGCTGCCATCCCTGTTATCTTTTCGTTGTTTACTGAAGACCTTCCACTTCTGACAAGCCTTTTAAGTTCAGATCTTTCCCAGCCTGCTTCTGTTCTAGAATGGTTTTAAGAAGTTTTAAAATATTTTTTCATTGTTTTCTCACTTGTTGTTTGCCTGCCTGGGCTCCTTCGGAGGGAAGGGCAGATTATACATTCAATGAAATTAATAATAATCAATAATTATTAGAAAACCTCCCTATACAGGGCTGCCCTCAGATGTCTTCTAAAGGTTGTATAGTTACTTATTTCCTTGGCTTGGGGGGGGTCACATAACTCCATCCCCTCCAACATTCCAGATTAAATTAGAAACAGGGACATCCTCTGTAAATCTGGGACTGTCCCTGGAAAATAGGGACACTTGGAGCATCTGAGGTAGGCCTTTCTTGTCTAGAATCCTAAGCACCAAATCTCTTGCTAAGGTGCTCCTCTTTTATAACAACAGATTCACAGTGTTGATATAAGATGCTAACGAATAACCTCAGTTTATGCGGGCTTCTGAGATCTTTTGGATAGGTGCAGGCCTTTTTATAAACCACATTCCTCCTGGGGCTGACGTGAGCATCACACTTGGCCAGAAGACTATCATAGAGTTCTGCTTGTTGCCATGGTCCTCTTCAGAGGAGGCAAAGGTTTTAGAAACATTACTGGCTTCATTCCCCGTGGCATGAAGGAGAGAAGCTTCTTGCAGGATTCCTTCCTCTTCACTGAGCCTTGTAGTCAGGTGAAAAAGCAAGCAGATTTTTCTTTCCATTCAAACCTTGCTGCAGGATGATTAAAGCCGAAGTAGGGAGAGAGGAGAATTTCAGATCAGCTCACATTTAAAGGTGACTTTGTACAATTTGCACTTTCCGAAACAGTACATGGGAACCAAAACGCAGCCGTCCGTTGAAATCCGTACATCTCCGAATTTTGCAATGCAGCTCTCCAGCCCAGCAATGTGTACAAAAATGCGTATACTCCGGCAGAGCGTGCATAGAAATGGATATCGTAGTGAAAAAAGAAGTTTATTATGTGGGCGGGGGAATACCATAATCTTTTCAGTGCTTTCGACCTCGATAAGGGTCTCATTCTGGCCCTGGACTCTTACCTTGGCAACTAGCAGACCACATCCCAACCTCACCAATGCCAGAGGTTTCTAACATAAGTATCTCTCCATTCTCCAAGGGAAGCAGGAGGCAGGATGGCAGTTGACGGACACATTCCAAATGCCCTCGGCGGTGGGGGACATGGGACAGGGCTGCGGGGGGCATGCAGCCTGGGGAGGGTGCAGGACTAAGGCAGAGTCCTGGTGTGGAGATTCCCCTTGCCTCTCTGTGTGTGTGTGTGTGTGTGTGTGAGAGAGAGAGAGAGAGAGAGAGAGAGAGAGAGAGAGAGAGAATCATTTGATTATTTAACATGTGAGCAAGCAAGGCTGGGCATGCAGGCAGGACCGGTGCTGGCAATTTTGGCGCCCTAGGCGAGGGGGGCGGGCCACGTGACGTCATTGCGTATTACGCACGTTGCGGAGCGGTGCCCCGCCCCCTGCCCAGCCGGGCGCCCCCCGCTGCCGCCGCGGTTTGCTTGCTCCGCCGCTGGTTGGGGTGGCAGCGGGCAGCAGGCTGGCCAGCGCCCCCTCCATTTTGGCGCCCTAGGCAATTGCCTAGTTCACCTAAATGGACGCGCCGGCCCTGCATGCAGGTGACCAGCCCAAGGGGCTGTTAGGGCTGACAGCTTTTCAAACCATTGCTCTCCCCGCCCCCTCTCTGCATATATCCCAGAAGGCCTTCCCTTGCCCCTTTACACTACCTTTATACCATTACAACACTGGGCTAAGGGGGGAAACCCCGGCAAATTTGAAGAGGAGTCCCTATGATGGTTGGGTGGTGCCTTGTACTCCTGCAGCCAAGCTGGTGCCAAACGTCTTGTTCTGCTTTCCTTTGGACCACATCGCCAAAGCTGGGGGGGATGTTGTCGTCTGGGCAGCCCAGGACCTCCGTACACACCGCTTGCACCTGGGGGAGGTCACTTTTGTGTTGCAGTTTGACTTCACCCCCGGAGGTGCGCTCCATTATCCCTCGAGACAGACGGGATGCCAACAACGGGTGGGAATCTTTGGGATTTCCTCTCACACACACACACACCCTGGGAGCACACAGAAAAGCTCCAGCCAAACCCAGCAGGGATCCCCGCTCAGCACATCCCTCTTGCTCGCCCCTGTCCCCCTTTCGCGCACACCATTTTGGCGCCACCCCAGCTCCATTTATCATCATCTGTGGTCAAGTGAAGTGTGCAAGGAACAGCTGCTGCACTCTGCTGATTTCCGAGGGAGCGTGTGCAGCTGGGAGGGGCGATCGGGGAAGATGAATGAGGAGGGCTGGGAGAGGGAAAAGGACTCTGCCAGCTCCTCCTTTTTTCTCCTGCAAGAGGTGGAGGAGAAAGAGAGAGAGAGAGAAACAGAGAATTCAAATGCAGCCACTGACGCTCCCCCTCCCCTTTTCCTCCCCCCCAGGTCCCTGTGCACGTCAGGCCTGACTGCTGTGGCCTGTCTGTACACTGCAGTGCTGGAATCTTTTTTTTTTTAACCAAATCCTGATTCTCTCTCTCTCTCTCTCTCTCTCTCTCTCTCCTCTCTCTCTCTCTCTCCTTCCTCCTTTCCCTCTTTCAATTCCCCTGGCGCTAATTAATTCTAATTGGGGAGGGGGGAGATCTGGAATGGGTGGGAAGTGACATGCCCCACAAATATTGCTGCACATGGTTGGAGAGCCAGCAAAAAGGGGGGGGAGAGAGGCTTTGTTGCTGGTTAACACAATAGCCACCTCTGCACCAGAACCACCAATGGGTATGTAGGCAGAAAGGGGAGAGACGGATAATCAGGAAGAGGGAGGGGCGAATCATATCGGTTTCGATTGCTCTTCCTTTCTCATTCCCCCCTCCCCCGCCCCAGTCTTTTATGTTCAGTTCTCCACATTTCCGCACCAATTGGAGATTCTTTAAAATAAAATAAAAAAGTCGCCTTGAAAATTCACCAGCATTTTAGGGTTAATTCTCCCCATGTTTGTGTATGCAGGTTTGGCCAGCCATTATGCACTTCTGCATGTGATGTTCACCATTAGCTGCATTTCTCTGCACATGTTACCCTAACGGATGTATGATCATGTACGTTGCTTGGCTGGAGAGACGCATTGCAAAATTCATAGGCGTTTGGATCTGTGTTTCAGTATTGTTTTGCAAAGTGCAAATTGGGTTCTCCTTTAAATGCAACTTTATTGTTGTTGTTATTATTATTTATTAAATTTATTAGTCAGTCAAGCCAGCAACTCAGATTTTTCCTCCATCCTTAACTATGGAAGTGTGTGCCCCCTCCATCCTCTGCCCCACTGCCTCAAGTGCTTTGACCTGGCTGGAATGTCTTCCTGAACAATGATAATTCTTGCCTGCCCAGAGGATGGAGAGAGAAGAGCATAAGTAGAGCCCAACTGAGGATCAGACCAGTGGCCCAGCTAGTCCTGTCTCAGAGTGGGCATCCAGATACCCATGGGAAGCTCACAAGTGGTGCCTGAGCTGTGTTCGAAACTCCCATTGTTCTTGGCGCATTTTGCGACAGGGTATTTCATTAGAGCGAGCAGTTTCTGAGTTCGGGGCACAGTACTGCGCCTAAGATTTCTGATTAAAACTGCAGAGTGGAAGGAAAGGAGGACCTTTTTCTGCCTCCCCACTTCCAGCTACTCTCTGAAGACCGGAGAAGAGGCCCTCTTAAGAATATTAGGAGGGTGGGCAGCAGAAGGGACTAGACCATGTGAAATATGAACATAATATTTTAGCTGCAGTCCATTCATTCTCAGCTTTGTATTCTTGTTATATTTTAAAAATGCACGTTGTTGCGTCCATAACCTAGGTTTAAGGTGCTAGCTACTAGCTTTCATAGCTCAGTTTCTAACGCTGCGCCTGAGCCCTCTCCCCCTCCTGCATTTTCCAGCAACTGGTATTCAGAAGCATTACTGACTGTGGAGGCTGAGCAGAACCATCACAGCTAGTAGGCATTGATAGAGGTTTGTGCTCCTGTGTGCATGAAACTCTCGCTTTTTCCTGGCTGGAATATAGAGCTTACAGCACCAAAGTTCAGAGTCGTTTTTAAGCAGAGGTTGGGTAGCCATCTGTCATGGATGCTTTAGCTAAGATTCCTGCATTGCAGGGGGTTGGACTAGATTACCCTTGGGGTGACTTCCAATTCTACAATCCTTTCTCCACCCACTTCTGCCTCTGGCCCCACCCACCCCTGGCATGTGCCCCTCCCCCAGAAGGTTGCTGACAGGGGAACATGGCTCCTGGACTCACCAATTTGTCTCTTCCATGATTTAGAGACGTTCTGTAATCCCTGGACATAGGCAACATGCTTCTGAACCACGTTTAAAGCCCCATTCCCCAGATTCCTGATTACTGTAGTTTGTGAAGGGCGCTGGGAACTGTAGCTCTGCGAGGGGAGAACTACAGTTCCCAGGAGCCTTTGCAAGGGAAAACTTACTTTAAATGTGAGCAACCATAGTCAAAGGCCTGGAAACGATGCCTTATGAGGAACGGCTTAGGGAGCTGGGTATGTTTAGCCTGGAGAAGAGAAGGTTAAGGGGTGATATGATGGCCATGTTCAAATATATAAAAGGGTGTCATGTAGAGGAGGGAGAAAGGTTGTTTCTGCTGGTCCAGAGAAGTGGACACGGAGCAATGGATTCAAGACTACAAGAAAGAAGATTCCACCTAAACATTAGGAAGAACTTCCTGACAGTAAGAGCTGTTCGACAGTGGAATTTGCTGCCAAGGAGTGTGGTGGAGTCTCCTTCTTTGGAGGTCTTTAAGCAGAGGCTTGACAGCCACCTGTCAGGAATGGTTTGATGGTGTTTCCTGCTTGGCAGGGGGTTGGACTGGATGGCCCTTGTGGTCTCTTCCAACTCTATGATTCTATGATTCTATAGTCGATACAGTCATCCCGGTCTCAAAGCCATTTTCTGGGGCGTTGGGGGGTTGTTGTGGTTTTTTCCTTGCAAACCCCTCCTTTCTGGCTCCCCATATCTTCGCCTCCTGCCGCACCCTCGCATCTCCCCCATCCCCAGCCTTCCCCCTTCCTAATGATAAAATCATACGAAGCCATTTGCAGTGTGGCAGTCGGCCAGAGAGGGTTTCTTTAAACTCCAGGAGCTCACAATTAGGCAGCACCACAGCTGACATGCTGACAGGCTCACGCTCTCGGAGCTGGTGGTGTGGGGAAGGGGGACGCGAGAGTGGGGGGGCAGGGGCGGGGAGAGCAGAGCACAGAGGAGGAAGAGGTGGAGGTGGCAGGCAGCCTCTGCCACATTCTCACATCCCCCACCCGCTCCCAAGTCGAAGCGCTGTTTGGAATTTAATTTAGGAACGAGTGCGAAATCTGGCTGCTGCGTCAGGGACGGAGAAGTCTGTCTCTCCCCCTCCCTCTCCTTCGCTCCCTCCCTCCCTCAGCCTGGCCTGCCTCTTGCACTTGTTAGCAGACATCTGTACACAAAGCGTTTCCGTGACTGGGGCCAGCAGCATGTTCCCCCCAGGAAGGCATCCTCCGTTAATGTTTCCCCGTGTGCAGTCACAAGCAGTTTTAGGAACAGAGGAACGTGGCAAGCTGGCAGAGTCAGACCCTTGGTGCATAGAATCACAGAGTTGGAAGGGATCCCGAGGATCATCTAGTCCAGCCCCCTGCAATGCAGGAATATGCAGCTGTCCCATAAGGCAGAGGGTTTCAACCAGTAGAAGAAGAAGAAGAGTTTGGATTTGATATCCCGCTTTATCACTACCCTAAGGAGTCTCAAAGCGGCTAACATTCTCCTTTCCCTTCCTCCTCCACAACAAACACTGTGAGGTGAGTGGGGCTGAGAGACTTCAGAGAAGTGTGACTAGCCCAAGGTCACCCAGCAGCTGCATGTGGAGGAGCGGGGAATCGAACCCGGTTCACCAGATTACGAGTCTACCGCTCTTAACCACTACACCACACTGGCTCTCAGTGCGCTATGGCACCCTGGGGCGCCTGGAATGGTAGCCAGCTGCACAGTGGGCAGCACCGGCCCCCACCCCTCCTTCCTTCCCTCCCTCCCCTGATACCCTCTCACATCTCCACGTCCACAGATGTGCAGCTGTTTGTTTCAGCAGCCCTGGCTACAAGTTCTCCAGGCAAATGGTGTCTCTGGGTCTGGCCAAGGGGGGTGCTGGTTGCCTGGAGCCGAAGCAAGCGGTCAAGGATTCCCGAGGAGAGGGGACAGGAGAGGAGGCCGAGGGAATCCTCCACAAGGGAGGGTGTTAAAAAAAGGGGTGAGGGGCTGCCGGCTCTGCAGGCAAGGAGTGACCTAACTGAGCTCCTGAGACTCGGAGCACATTTCCCCACAGGGGAGCTGCAGAAAGGATGTAGTTGGTCAAGGGAGCTGTGGGCTCAAAAAGGTTGAAAACCTCTGCCATACGGGGATCAGAAGCAGCCCAGTATTTCCCACACTGACTGGCAGCAGCTCTCCACGATTCCAGGCAGGAATCTTATCCCAGCCCTACCTGGAAGTGCCAGGGATTGAACCGGGAACCTTCTGCACACAAAGCAGATGCTCTACCATTGACCTACAGCCCGTCCCTAATGGAAGGCTATTATGGGCTCCACATATAGCAGCCCAGGCCGTTGCCCATCACCAGCCCAGGCTGTGTATCAATCTAGGCCAGTATTGTCTGCTCTGACTGGCAGCTGCTCCCCAGGGTCTCAGTCCAGGGGTGAAAGGATATGTCCATTTCTGCTCCTCTCAGCTTTCTCCTTTTTCCAGTTCTCCGCATTTTGCAGCGATCCTCATTTTTTTTTTTTAAATCCTGAAAACTCATCAGCCTTGCATTCCCCCATGTTGCATCAGTTTGGCCCTTGGATTTCACCCTCGCTGAGGACAGGGACCTGTCTTCTCTTTGCTTCTACTGCCCTGTTAGAGTACCTTGTGCTGTACCTTTACCTCGCAACAGAAAGGATAAGACTCCTAGGATAGCTCAGTTGGTAGAGCACAAGACTTTTAATCTTGGGGTCGTGGGTTCGAGCCCCACGTTGGACAAAAGATTCCTGCATTGCAGGGGGTTGGACTAAATGACCCTGGGGGGTCCCTACAATGATGTGATTCTACCATTGGTCCATCTGGCTCAGTATTGCCTACACTGGCTGGCAGCAGCTCTCCAGGGTTTCCGGCAGGGGCTCCTTCCCAGCCCTACCTGCAGATGCCGCTGGGGATTGGACCTGGGGTGCAAAGCAGATGTTCTAACGCTGAGCTGCAGCCCTTCCCCATCAGAAGAGCAGCATTGAGAAAAAAGCCTGAGCTGTGTTGGTGGTAGAAGCTGCCGTAACCTGGTTTTGGGGTGGTCAGAGGCTGGAATGCTGGCAGACACGGATGGCGTGTGGATGGCTTTGCAGCTGGCACATCAGAGCGGCTTGCGGTTAGCAGGAGCTTTGCATTCTGGAGCAGCATCTTTGGAGAGAGAGAGAGAGAGAGAGAGAGAGAGAGAGAGAGAACTGATTGCGGAGGGATGGCTCTGGTGCCACTATATTAACAGTGAGATCTCCAGGCAGATCATTGGCAGGCAGTGGCACGTATTATTTTTAGTTTACAAGACCCTGTTGAAATCCCATCCGAAAGAGCAGTAAGCAGCTGGAGAAAAGACAGCAAGATTGCCAATTTGCAGGATGGCGGTTTGTTGGTGCTGTCGGGTTTTGCTTCTCGTTTCTTTGCTGTTGCAAATCTCGACACCTGGGAGAGCATCTTCAAAGCTCAACTGCTAAGCTGGAGCGGTCAGACAGTACTGTCCAGCACGGACAGTAACCTGGTTTCTCTGTTGGGCCTCCCTTGTCCAAAAGGAGGTGAAAAGTCCGGATTAAAGGGGAAGATATGCAGCCTGGGTGCAGCTAGAGCACCTCCAAAACCAGGAGCCATTCACCCAAAATTCATTCAGGGCATCACTCAGAAAAGAGAGGTCTCGTATTTTTCATGACCCAACGTTGAAGCTGGAGTGTGTGGGGAGGTGGCAGGGGCATAAGCAGGTTGAATGCAGAAGCTCATGAGCTGCTCGCTGCCGTGCCACCCGCCATTTTTCCTCGCCGGAAGTCCCCATATGATGTGTCTTGTGCGCAACACATATGGGGACTTCCGGCGAGGAAAAATGGCAGGCGCCACGGCAGTGAGCAACTCCTGAAACCAGCCAGAGTCAACTGCGCTACCATGCTGGCTCCAGGCTGTTGAATGCCGCTGCCACCACCACTGCCGAAGGGGAACCAGGGACGTCCGGCGGTACAGATCTCCTGCCCCCTTCCCCTTTTGTTTTGACTGATCGGGGAAGGCTCGGAAGTCACGGGCGGGCAGCGCGCCGTTGCCCAGTTTTTAAAAACTGCGCATTTATGTTTCACAGGGTGCTAAAGAAGGGCTTTACACCTTTATACAATATGCATGTGTGCTTTGACATCTGATGGGAGGGCGTTCCACAGGGCGGGAACCACTACCGAGAAGGCCCTCTGCCTGGCTCTCTGTAACTTGGCTTCTTGCAGTGAGGGAACCGCCAGAAGGCCCTCGGAGCTAGACCTCAGTGTCCGGGCCGAACGATGGGGGTGGAGACGCTCCTTCAGGTATCCTGGGCCGAGGCCGTTTAGGGCTTTAAAGGTCAGCACCAACACTTTGAATTGTGCTCGGAAACATACTGGGAGCCAATGTTTAGGCACTTTGTGTGTGGGGGGGGTAACAGGGAAGGAAGGCTGGCTAACAGTGGTTGGCAAATCCCATTTCAAACTGGGCCCAAATTTGGCCAAGTTTGTGCCAAGCACAAAATGGAAGTGAAGTTCTTCAAACTTGGAGGGGAGTTGGAAGCAGCAATGGAGTGGAGACTGCTCTTGTGGTTGGATCCTACTTGTGGGCTTTCCACAGACATCTAGTTGACCACTGTGAGAATGGGATGCTGGACTAGATGGCACATTGGCCTGATCCAGCGGGCTCTTCTCTTGTCCTTATTTTGGATCCTGGGAACCAAAGTGGCTTGTGACAAGATACCCACTGAGTGACATGGCATGTACATCCATGGCTGATCTGAGATTCAGCCCCATATGTTTCGGGTCATGGGCGGATGCAGAACACATGTTGTCATGCAACCCCTGAAGAAAGGCCTCTCGACCGTTAAGATTTACTTGTCATGAAGGTTGGGGAAAAGAAAGGGCAGTATACACATGTCTTCCCCTAGAGATCTCTTTTCCTCTGCCACAAGTAGCAGCCCTGTGGCTGAAAGCTGAGATGTGCGTGTCTCACCCCAGAACTTTTTTTTATTTTAAACCAACATGTTTTCTGCCTTGCATTAAAGCTGAATGCCTGTGCTAACATTTCTGAAAGTTGCTCTCTCCTCCTCCTGAGCTTTCGGGTCCAAGACAGGAGCGGGGGGGGGGGCAACCCCTGGGATTTTTATTTTCTTTGCAGGTGGCCAAGCAGCTCTAGGGCTAAATTCCTCCCCCCCCCCAAAAAAATGTCCCCCTTCAGCCAAACTCGCTTGTGAGCCAGGAAACGCAGGGCCCCTAAAGGAAGTCCTAGCAGGCTTCTGAATCCGCCTCTGGAGTTGAAACTTTGAGAAACGTTTCTGTAACCCCTGGTAATTATTTGAAGGAGTCCTCCAGCCAGCCAAGCTGTGAAGCCAGCTGGGGAAGGACTTGACAAGATTCAGCAGACTAACTGCCGTAATTAACTACGGGGGGGGGCACGTTAGGTAGTAGGTTGGGTACCTCATGTTCAGTGGACCTCCAGGCCTCTGCATTTGACTTTCAGGGCTCAAACCATCATCCCAGGACATGCCACTCACTGAACCCTTTACTCCCCAAAGCTCGGAGGGAGCCCTGTGAGTTTGCTTCCCCTCCCTCTTAAAGTTGGTCTGAATTTTCATGGGCACACAACAAATTAGCATATGCAAATGGTACGCCAGTCTTCAGCATGGGCCTGCGCCCAAGGGTCTTTTTAAGAGCCCAGCACCCGCTCTCTACATTTCTTATTCTCTTTCTGTCTCTCTCCTGTCGGCCGGTCTTCAGACTCCATAAGAGAGCAGGGCTATCGATTTCCGTTGCGAATGCAATCGGGAGATGGGCTAGCAATTTCCCGGTAATTGTGGGAGTGGAGAGAGAGATGAGCTGCAGGATGGAGCTTGTGCCTGGGGTGGGGGTGGCGGCAGCAGCAGCAGCAGCCGGCTTGCGTGCACAAATCAACTAGAGCCCAAGGGCTTCCCACCTCTGGAGGAAAGATTTTAACCTCCCTGCCATAGACAGTTGACTTGGTGCCGTTAAAAGATTGGCTAGGGAGCAGCCGAAAGGTAGGCACGTCTGCTCAGGACCCAGCTGCGGCAAGGACTGAGCCACAGGGCCAGTAGGAGGCAGGGGGAGGGAGGGAGTCACCTCAACAGGATACCTGCTGCAGGGCAAGCCTCAGGGGATGGCCTTCTGGACCCCAGCCAGTGATGGGGGGTGGTCAGGCAGCTCATGTGAAAGCAGGGATGAGAGATACCATCCCCTGTCCTGCTCCTTTCTTTTGCACATCTCTCTGCCTTCTGTTCTTCCTGAATTCTGGTTTGGCAAGGAGAATTCTGCAAATCCGTGCCGGAACTGGAGCACGGCTGGATCTTCCATAACTCTGGGTTGCTTTGCATCTGTTCCCCACCACATTACTGATCCGTCTACAGTGGTACCTCGGTTTTCGAACGTAATCCTTTCCAGAAGACTGTTCGAGTTCCGAAACAATCAAAAACCGAAAATTAAATACGGAAGCTTCAATACGGAAGCCGCATGGCATGTTCTACTTCCGAGGCGTGCTCAAAAGCTGAAGCATTTACGTCCGGGTTTACGGCATTCGAAAACCGAGATACCACTGTATGTGCATTGTTAAAATGTTGCAAAGGCAATAAATGTGCACCATCTCATTGAGATTCCTCCCCTTGCTGAGCAGGTGCGCCTGTGCGCTCCTTTTCATGGGTTCAGCACCACAGAAAAATGCAATCTGGGTTTTTCAGTGGTGTGTACCATCGCATCAAGCCGTATGCATCGTCACCCTGACATTCCTCTTCAGGCAGTGTTTCGCTGGTGTCCCCTTGCGCATGGGTGAAATGGCTCAGAAAAAGCATCTTGGCTGAAAAAGCATCTTGGCTGTTGGTGCGTACAGTCACGCTGAACAACAAGATAGTGTCCTCTACTGCACCCCCAGATCACAAGTTCGTTCTGGGATCACAGGGCATGCTGTGTGGTGTTGTGCTTAAGAGCGGTAGACTTGTAATCTGGTGAACCGGGTTCGATTCCCCGCTCCTCCACATGCAGCTGCTGGGTGACCTTGGGCTAGTCACACTTCTCTGAAGTCTCTCAGCCCCACTCACCTCACAGAGTGTTTGTTGTGGGGGAGGAAGGGAAAGGAGAAAGTTAGCCGCTTTGAGACTCCTTCGGGCAGTGATAAAGCGGGATATCAAATCCAAACTCTTCTTCTTCTGTGTTGCATACAGAGCTCTGTCCTCCAGTCGAGGGGACTGCCTCCCTTCCGCCTCAAGTGGTTGCCTCACCTTGCCTAACAGTAGAGCCGGGTCTTGCCTCTTATCTCCTTTCACCCTGTACCAATTTTTGGTTAAATTGAATTTGGTGGACAAGAGCGATCACATGTTTAAGTAAACGCAGAGGATCTGCGTGCTCATTGGTTACCTCATGGCACAGAGGGATTGTGAGTCTATGACAATGATGGGGAACTTGTGGCCCTCCAGACTGGACTCCAACTCCCATCTGCCCCAGCCAGCAAAGCCAATGATCGGGGGTGATGTTACTCATAGTCCACCCCTGACCTAAGGCCTACTAGTCTTTCCCTGCATACAGTTCTTGGGATTGAGTACAGGTGACTCCGATTATGTGGGAGTTAAGTTCCAGGCCGCTGTGTGCATAAGCAAAAAATGCCTGTAATTGGGGAGCACTCTCTAAAAAGCCTCTAAACACCTGTTTTTAATCCACTGCGCCCCCAGTCTCTTCAGTGTGGAATAAATTCAGCAGCTTTATGTATGCATTAGGTTGTGTTTTTTTCCCCCTTTTTCGTCACTGAGCTTTTTCCTTGCTTCGGATTTTACCGTTGGATTTTTATTATTATTTGTGGATTATATTGCTTTGTGAGTAGGGACTTGAGCCCTGGTCTCTCCCAGGGGACCAAAGCTCTGGCGGATTGAGTGGATGAGACCAATAGTGGGTCCAACAGACGAGAAGGTGGTTTCTGCATGTGTTGTGGAGGGAAGTGAGGGGCAAGAGGGGCTTGGAAGGAAGCCCAACTAGGAGAAGGTAAACTCTGGTCCCAAACCTCTGCTGCCTTGCGGTTTGACTTAACCCCTTGAGGTGTACTCCATTGTCTCTCGAGACAGCCAGATGCCAACAGCTTCTCTCTTAGATCCTGTCTTAGCTACAGAGCTGAGCTTCATAGCTCAGTTGGTTAGAGTGTGGTGCTGATAACGCCAAGGTTGCAGGTTTGCTCTCCGAACAGGACAGGTGCATATCCCTGCATTGCAGGGGGGTTGGACTAGATGATCCTTAGGGTCCCTTCCAACCAGGGTGGATTTGATTTAAATCAAATTGATTTAAATCACGATTTAAATCACGATTTAAATCACTAGTCAGTAAGGCTTGATTTAAATCACTAGTCAGTAAGACTTGATTTAAATATTTTTTTTACAGAAAGACTCATTCTTGCTGGTATAATCTTAATATTTACAACCATATGAAGGTTTCATTTTTGGAATAAATAGTTTTTACAGTTATATCAAAAATTACTGATTTGGTTATACTACTAGAAATACATAGACAGATAATTATGAAATTATGGTGAGGTTTAATAAGTTAACTGTTTATATTTGGAGAACTTTTCTGCTGTACTTTATTGGAAGGAGAAAAATAATCATTTCCTTAATAAGCATTTAAACAATTTATTTAACTAAAACAATAACATGATAGCATATGTATCCATGTTTGTTAACTGATGTGGTTAAACATTTTTTTAAAAAAACAGACTGAGTTTTAGCACACTTGATAAACTTAAAACAAATCCTTATTTCCTGATGAAAAGCCTTTGGACTACAATGTAACTTAAATAGAAGACTATATTTAGAAAGATTTTTCCTCCAAAAGCATTTTATTTTAAAAATCCAATTTAAATCAAAAAAATCCGATTTAAATCAAAAAAATCCGATTTTTTTAATTTTTTAAAAAAAATCATTGATTTTTATCCACCCTGCTTGCAACTCTACGATTCTATGATTCTATCCTACGGCACTCTGATAAGCAGTAGTTGTGCGCACACAGGGAGAATGCAAGCAGCGTCGTCTTGAGAGTGTATAAACGGGGCGTGCTTGCCTCGACAAACAGACAGCATGTGACTGTCAGAAATGGCATGCTAATTCCTACCCAGAAGCAGAGGCATCACGTATGACTTGGCAAAATTGTGCTGCGGGTTGACGGGTCCCCCCAGTTCCCTGCCGCTCTGCCCTTTGCCTCCAAGGGTTAGTTGCTCTCCCAGGTGGGAAAGAGGAGGGTTGCTGGTTGCCTGGCAACTGCCTCACATGCTCCCTGACCCAAAAGTGATGCTCAGCATGGAAGTGACATAATGCACAAGGGGAGGAGGATGCTGCTGCCTGCCTCGGACTCCCCTGCCAAGACAGCTTTCAAAGGAATCGGGCCTTCTAAACTGTGGTCTCTTAGCGTGCTATGTCAGGCCTGGCCTTTCTCCCAGAAGAATCTGGGGTGGGGCGAATCCCCTGTGGTTCTTTCATGCTCCTCCACTCCCAGTTATTTTATTTGGGGTTTCTTCTTCTTTTGGGGCCTTTCCAAGAAAGGCAAGATTGGAGAACAATGCTCTCGTCTCCGCTCGGCAAAAGCCCGGGTGACGGTCAAGCAGGGATGGCGTGTGAACTTCTGAGGCATTGCCGTCTTCCGAGGCCCCCGCCAACAAAGCCCGGGAGAGGCTGGGCAATGCAGAATAGCATCAAGCGACACCCACGCTCACACACAGAGAAAGAGAGAGACTAGTCTTCCCATCCACTGGCCAGAGGCCATCTCCATGGTGACGGCAGGTGACCAAGGCCCCGCTGCTGTGCAGGCGCCACTGTAGGGCTGTGGTTATCTCTAGACGAGTCGCGGGAGGACAGAACGTCTGCTCTGTTTTCCAGCTAGCCCAGGCTGCAGCAATTGTGTCCTCTCTTGCCCTGAAGCCGCCCAAACTCCTTGCGTCTTCCCAGTCTCCCGAATCCCAGTGCCGGGTTCACACATCACGAGAAGCCAGGGCTGCAGGCCAGCTTGAAACTGTGGCTTCCAGATAAATTGCAACAAGCCAGCAGCCCTGACTTATTGCAACGTGTGAACAAGGGCCATTGCAACAAGACCAGATTTCAGAAGGCTCCTCTGCATCGCAGAGCATGGATCAACGGCGTTGACCGCAGCTTTGCAAATTGTGTCTCAGGCAGACTGGATCCAGTTCTATGGAGACATGAATCCACTGGATTATTTATTTCTCAGTAAGTGGGATCTAGAGGGACGCGGGTGGCACTGTGGGTTAAACCACAGAGCCTAGGGCTTGCGATCAGAAGGTCGGCGGTTCAAATCCCCGCGACAGGGTGAGCTCCATTGCTCGGTCCCTGCTCCTGCCAACCTAGCAGTTCGAAAGCATGTCAAAGTGCAAGTAAATAAATAGGTACCCCTCTGGTGGGAAGGCAAACGGCTTTTCCGTGCGTTGCTCTGGTTCGCCAGAAGCGGCTTAGTCATGCTGGCCACATGACCTAGAAGTTGTATGCCGGCTCCCTCAGCCAAATAATGCGAGATGAGCGCCGCAACCCCCAGAGTCGGACACGACTGGACCTAATGGTCAGGGGTCCCTTTACCTTTACCTTTAAATGGGATCTAGAACCACAGCTCAGTGAACTTAGATAGTGGTAAATTGGCAGCAGGCCTGGTGTCAGCAACTGGCATTCGAGGGGCAACCGTTGAGACCCCGAGGCCACAGCAGGGCACATCAGCACTGACGCCCACCCTGCTGGGTCTGCGGGCCGCCACTGTAATTTCCCAGAATGCCCCGAGGCAACACTACGTTGGGGCATGCTGGGGCATTGTGGGAATTAAAATGGCAAGTTCCCCAGCCATGCCCAGGTCTTCGTCAAAGCTGGACCTGCCCTCTTTGGTAGACTCCAGATTCTAACATGTTGAGTCCTGATTTACACGGAATCTTAATTTAGTGCTTTATTTTGGGCTTTACACAGGAGCATCATTCATTGGATTCCCTCCACTATATACACCCACTTTGCACATTTCAGAATTTGACCAGATAGAGACTGGAAGACTGTATTTGGCCCCCAGGGTTAGGTCCTCACACCCTGTTCCTGGGAGCTATAGTTTCTTAAGGGTGCTGAGAGTAGTTTGGAGACCCTTATTCCCCTCCACAGATGCAGTTCTCAGAGTGGTTTATCAGTCCCTCTTCACAAAGAGCTGTGGGAATTGTAGCTCTGCGAGGGGAATAGGGGGGGTCTCCTAACAACTCTCGACTCCCTTAAGAAACTGCAACTCCCAGGGGAACTTTGGGGGAAGCCATAGCTGTTTAAAGAGATATTGCAGTGATTTAAATGTCATTATTATTAATCATAAAGTTAATAGTAACTTTATATAGTGATTTGCAACCAAACACACAGACAAAAAAAACCCTACATAGATATATTAAAACCAAGAAGAAAAAGAAATACATTCACAGAATTGTAGAGTTGAAAGGGTCATGTAGTCCCTATGCAGGAATCTCAACTAAAGCATCTATTAGAGATGGCCATCCAACCTCTGCTTAAAAACCTACATGGAAGGAGAGTTCACAACCTTCCAAGGGAGTCTGTTCCACTATCAAACAGCTCTTACCGTTAGAAAGTTATTCTTGATGTTTGGTCAGAATCTCCTTTATTGTAACTTGAAGCCATTGTTTCAGATCCTGCTCTCCGAAATAGGGGAAAAAACAAGCTTGCTCCATCTTCCATGTGACATTACAAATACCCGGCCGCTTCCAAAAGGCCACAGATTCTTAAGGCCAAAAGCCTGGTTATAGAGGAAAGTTTTCACCTGGCTCCTAAAAATATATAATGATGGTGCCAGGTGAGCCTTCCTGGGGAGAGTGTTCCACAAATGGGGAGCCACTGCAGAAAAGGCCCATTCTCATGTTGCCACCCTCTAGACCTTTCGTGAAGGGGGCACATGCAGAAGGGCTATAGATACTGACCACAGGGTGCAGGTCAGTTCATTGGGGAGGCACATTCCTTGAGGGTACTGGGGTCCTGAGCATAAATATATGGTGTGAATGTTGCCACTGTCCCTTTTGAGCTCGCTTCTCGAATCTGGAGCACCAACCAGTGAGAAAAATATGCTTGTGAGTAAAAGCTTGAAAGGATGGGCAGGTTGCCTCCGATCAATACATAAAGCTGAGCCTTGCCTCCACATAACCACCTCTTGCTGCTTCTTGGGCCTCAACAGCTCCTTAGGATTGACAGGTCATGATGTCGCTGTGGCCGCACAAGCCACAACTAATGGAATCTTCTTTCCAGTGTGGTGTAGTGATTGAGAGCGGTAAACTGGTAATCTGGTGAACCGGGTTCGCTTCCCCACTCCTCCACATGCAGCTGCCTGGGTGACCTTGGGCTAGTCACACTTCTTTGAAGTCTCTCAGCCCCACTCACCTCACAGAGTGTTTGTTGTGGGGGAGGAAGGGAAAGGAGAATGTTAGCCGCTTTGAGACTCCTTCGGGTAGTGATAAAGCGGGATATCAAATCCAAACTCCCAGGGTGGATTTGATTTAAATCACTAGTCAGTAAGGCTTGATTTAAATCACTAGTCAGTAAGACTTGATTTAAATATTTTTTTTACAGAAAGACTCATTCTTGCTGGTATAATCTTAATATTTACAACCATATGAAGGTTTCATTTTTGGAATAATAAATTTTCAGAGTAGTTTTTACAGTTATATCAAAAATTACTGATTTGGTTATACTACTAGAAATACATAGACAGATAATTATGAAATTATGATGAGGTTTAATAAGTTAACAGTTTATATTTGGACAACTTTTCTGCTGTACTTTATTGGAAGGAGAAAAATAATCATTTCCTTAATAACCATTTAACCATTTATTTAACTAAAACAATAACATGATAGCATATGTATCCATGTTTGCTAACTGATGTGGTTAAACATTTTAAAAAAAACTTGGACTGAGTTTTAGCACACTTGATAATTATGTACCCTAATTATGTTTTTATTATGTACCCTGTTTCTCCTAAAATAAGACGTAGCCATAAAATAAGCCATAGTAGGATTTCTACGCATTTGTGAAATATAAGCCATACCCCAAAAATAAGCCATAGTGACGCGGCGCCTCTCCCTTAAGACGGCCTGGATAGGCGTGGCTATGCAGCGTACCGACGCGGAGTGGTTAAAATAAGACATCCCCCGAAAATAATCCATACTGTGTTTTTTTGAGGGGGGGAAATAAGACGGTGTCTTATTTTAGGAGAACACGGTATTCAGTGTTTTTATGTTGTGATTTTATATTGTGAACGGCCCTGAAACCTGCAGTTATAGGGCAGTATACAAATTGAGTTGTTGTTCTTGTTGTTGTTGCTGTTGCTGTTGTTGTTGTTGTTGTTTTGGTTTACAAGACCAGTGCTTTAAAATATAAGCTACTAGGGCAAAATTATCATTTAAGGAGTTTATTTTCTACTAAGGCAGAGATGGGTAGTAGAAGAAGAAAAATTATGAAGTAGAGTGTTGAGGCCAATTGGCCAATGATGATAAAGGGGTGTTCTACCGGTTGGCCTCCGATTCATGTTAAAATAATAATGTCTGAGATCAAGAGTCAAAATAATGCTTGGGATAGTGGGCGATAGGATAAGGTACGTTGTATTGATAGGTGTGTTATAGTATAATTAGCAGGATTAGGATTGAGAATAGGAGGGCTAGAACGCCACCTAGTTTGTTAGGGATTGAGCGAAGGATTGCGTAAGCAAAGAGAGGAGTGCACTTTCTCCCAAGAGCCCAGTGTGACAGCTGCAACAAAGCAAAAACTATGGTTCCTCCTAGCAATCTGGACCCCTCCCCACCTCAACCCTCCTTTGCTCATTCACCTCCATCCGTTCCATCGCTCCTCAGCCATGATTGGTCCAACTCTTTGAAAAAGCATCTGTAACGGGGAGAGGAGAAACGTGGGCTCTTTAAAGCGAGCCCCGTCACGTCCTTCCTCAAACTGCGCTGGCCACTGGACCCCACTGCCCCTCCTTGTGCTGAGCTTTGGGGCCCTCCTCTCCGAGAGGATCTGCCTTTGATTTCCATGTTCCCCAGAGCCTCCATTCACACGCACATCCTTTCCTCCGCCCTCCCGACTCTCGGCTGGGACACGGAGCGTGGAGGAAGGGCTTTCTCCCACTCCTGTGCCAGGTTGGTGGCTTGTGAGGCTGTGCTGTATTTTTAATTGAACTGTCTTTTCGGGGAGATACATGCCTGACTCCGCATTCCAACTGCTTGGTGTGTGTTAGGAGATCCAGCTGTAAGGCAGCGTAGATGCATTTGCAGCTCGGAGGAGGAGAGGGAGGCTGGGAACTGATGGATGGACCAGAGGAATAGGGTGTGTGTGTGTGTGTGTGTGTAGGTTTCGATTATCTGTGCACTTCCGTTGCAGTTATAAGGTTAACTCCAGAGAGGCTGCCTTGTTTTTAAGGCTGTCGTCGCAACACCAAACAGCAGCACCTTCAGAGGGGAGCAGATTTATTGCAGCATAGCACACATCATCAGGGAGCTTATGCCATAATAAATGTGCCGTTTCACAAAGTGCCACAGCACTCTGGCTCGTTCAGATCTTTCTTTCTTTCTTTCTTTCTTTCTTTCTTTCTTTCTTTCTTTCTTTCTTTCTTTCTTTCCTTCCTTCCTTCCTTCCTTCCTTCCTTCCTTCCTACCTACCTACCTACCTACCTACCTACCTACCTACTCTCTTTTGCAAATAAATAAGCAAGGGGGCGGATGTCGAAATAACAGTGATCACCATAGGACACTCAACAGGAAGGGAAAGCAATCTGGGACTAATGAAGGAAGAAAACCTAATTTCTGCAGATATGCACGCCAGGCAGGGGGAAAGTGCAGCTGGCCTCCTCCTAGACCCGTGGCGAAGTTTTGCACCTGCCGGGCTTTTGGCAACAGGCCAGCAGTAGCAACCCCCCTCCTCCCAAAAAAGGACCAAAACACCCTTTGCGATAGGCCCTCAGCTCTGTAGCAGAGCACAGGCTTTCCATGCAAAAGGTCCCAGGTTCTGTGTCCAGGTAGGGGAGAGTACTACTTCCTAGGAACATAAGAAGATTGTTCTCGATCAGGACCAATCCAGTCCAGCATCCTGTTCTCACAGTGGCCAACCAGATGTCCTAATGGGAAACCTGCAAGCAGGACCTGAGCTCTCTCCTCTCCTCTGGTTTCCGGCAGCCGATATTCAGAAGCATTTCCTGCCTCCAGCCATAGAGACAGAGCACATCCATCATGGCCAGTAGCTATTGACAGCCCTCTCCTCTGTAAATTTGCCAGTGCTTTTGCAGCCATCCAAGTTGGCAGCCATCACATCTTCCTGCAGGAGTGAGTTCCATAGTTTAACGACACGCTGCATGAAGAAGTCTTTACTGTTATCTGTCCTGAATCTTAACTCCATTCAACTTCGCTGGCTGTCCATGAGTTTTCGTGTTTTGAGGGAGAGAGAACCACCCTGTGTGTGATAGCCTGGAAAGCTGCTGCCTGTCCGTGTCAACAGTACAGACCTAGATGGACCAGTGGTCTGATTCGGTATATGGCAGCTTCTTGAGTTCTTAGGTAGCAGGCAAAAGGGCATCACAGCCTTTCTCAAGGAGATGTGGCTTTTGTCCATGAGTGTAGTCAGCAGTTCTTAGGCAATGGCAAATTTTGTGGGGGATGAGCTGCTTTGTGGGTGAATGTACATTTGTGGTCTGTGTTGACAGCAATGAGGCTGTGTGTGGGCTACAAGCCCTGGCAAGCAGCCATACAATCCATGAGTGCGTGTTTGCACGTCTGTGTCATGGAGAGCACATATAGTGAAGCGTTCCGGTGTGTGCAGGCAGAGAGGGTGTTTGCATCCTGGCTCCCACCCAGACCACAATGACAGAGGCCCTTACTTGAGAGTAAGGAAGAATCACAGAGTTGGAAGGGATCCCAACCTCTGCTTAGAGGTATTTACTGAGGCAGAGAAGACTTAGCAACCGTTGATGGCTTCCTGCAGCTGCTCTACTCAGGCTAGAGGCCAGGGAAGGTGAGGCCAGCCAGCCAGGCGAGAAGCAGAGGTCCAAGTCTTAAGGAGTCAACGTGCAATTCATTGGAGGTTTTCTAAGCAGATGTTGGAGGGCCAATCTGTCATGGGTGCTTTAGTTGAGATTCCTGCGTTGCAGGGCGTTGGGCTAGATGACCCTCGGGGTCCCTTCCCACTCTACAATTCTGTTATTCAATGAATCCCAAGATCAGGGCAATGAGATCAGAACTACTCGGAAGCAACAACATTGTCCCAATGGGATGGCACACCCGCCCGCCAAGCTTTTAAAGACTGGGCAAAGCACATTCTTTTCCAAGACTCTCTTGCTGTGCAGGATTGCTGACCTTGTAGATGCTCAGAAGAAGAAGAAGAAGAAGAAGAAGAAGAAGAAGAAGAAGAAGAAGAAGAAGAAGAGTTTGGATTTGATAACCCGCTTTATCACTACCCGAAGGAGTCTCAAAGCGGCTAACATTCTCCTTTCCCTCCCTCCCCCATAACAAACACTCTGTGAGGTGAGTGGGGCTGAGAGACTTCAGAGAAGCGTGACTAGCCCAAGGTCACCCAGCAGCTGCATGTGGAGGAGCAGGGAAGTGAACCCGGTTCACCAGATTACGAGTCCACCGCTCTTAACCACTACACCACACTGGCTCACTGCACCAGGAAGGATGTATCTGTTTTATCTGACAGGAGTGCCTCTGGGTCCTGGGCCACCAGGTCGTGCCTTCCTTCCTCTGACTCTGCTTGCTCTATCCCTAGCAGTGGGCTGACACCCTTCCCAGATTCTGTTGCTGCTCTCCTTTCCCCAGGAGGGAAGGAGCATGGTGGAAGTCCTGCTTCTTCAACCAAGGCAGCCAGATCCTGGCAGGGAGATATACCTGCCTCCTCCAGCCTCTATTCCCCAGCCTCAGCGCCTCCTCCACGCCAACCTCCTGTTCCCTCCTGTTCATCCATCCCGGCGATACCTCGGGACTCGCGGCATTTTGCATGCCAGTGCTCAGTTGGCTGCTGCCCATCTGTTCCACAGTCTGGGTGTCAAGGGCGACATACCTGTGTGCTGTGTGCAAATGTTTGTGCAGGCGTGGGCACAACTTTTGCTGCAGGCGGGTGTAGCTTGCATCTAGCCTGTGGGCTTCAGCAAAGCTAGAGAATGACTGGTCGGATTCCAACCCAGCCAACTACGTTCTCTCCCCCCAGTCAGGGTGTGCACGCCGTATGGAAAAGAAAAGAAAACATTCTGAGAAGTGGTGAGGAAAAAGGGTGGGAGCATCGTTATAATGCGTGATGTTTTATTATGTTTTTATATATGTTGGAAGCCACCCAGAGTGGCTGGGGCAAGCCAGTCAGATGGGCGGGGTACAAATAATAAATTTGCTATTATTATTATTATTAGAAAATAAGAAGAGCCTGCTGGATCAGGCCAATGGCCCATCTAGTCCAGCATCCTCTTCTCACAATAACCAACCAGATGCTTGCGGGAAACCTGCAAGCAGGATTTGAGCCCAAGAACAACTTTCTTCGCTGTAATTCCCAGCAGCTGACATTCAGGAACATTGCTGCCTCTGACCATTGAAGCAGAGCAGAGCCATTGTAGCTCATAGCCATTGACAGCCTTATCATCCATGAATTTGCTTAATCCTCTTCTGAAGCCACCTAGGTTGGTGGCCATCATCGCCTCTAGTGGCAGCGAGTGCCAAAGTTTAACTATGTGTCACATAATGAAGTACTTCCTCTGAATCTTCTAACCCTCAGCTTCATTTTATATCCATGAGTTCTCGTGTTTTGGAGGAGGATTTTTCTCTGCCCACTTTCTCCATGCCATGTGCAATTTTACAAACCTCTTACTCAGCTTTTCTCTAAACTAAAGAGTCCCAAACGCTGCAAGCTTTATTCGTGGGAGAGTCACTCCATCCCCTTGACCGTTTTGGTCGCCCTTCTCTGAACTGTGGATCTCTGACATACGAACGAGGGATCCTGATGTCACTGCCCATGCAGATCTGCTTTGTGCATCTGTGCAGAGGCAGCACAGGAATGCAATCTAACCACCTCCCGCCTTAAAATATTCCCTCTCAAAAGTCAAACACCTGAAGTGGCTAATAGAAAAAGCAATTAAAATACATGAAAAAACCAGCAACAGCCACACAAAGAAGCACAACCACACCGAAGGATAGCTCAAGTCGGTAGAGCATGAGATTCTTAATTTCAGGGTCATGGGTTCAAGCCCCACGTTGGGCGAAAGATTCCTTCATTGCTGGGAGTTGAACTAGGTGATCCTTGTGGTACCTTCCAATTCTATTATTCTGTGATCAGTTTGGGGGGGGGGGGGCAAGACCAGCATCATGGCAACAGCAGAACAGACCAGCCCTCTTAATTCTTCCCCACCATGCAAAAGAAAAAGAAAAAAAATCCAAGGGGGGGGGAGTTTCAATAGTGCCTCAAAAGGTCAATAGCAAGGAGGTCAAGAGAAAACCCGGGGGTGGGGGGGAGAGTTTGAAAGCCAGAGTGCAAAGGTCGGGAAGGATCTGTTCTGCGCACTTTCTTCCCACCCCTTGTTTAATCCCTGAAGGTGTGGGGACACAGAGCAGGCCTTCAAGCCGTGTGCAGGCAGGTTTTTACGGGAGGACACAATCTGCACATGCTCAAACCATCAGGCATGCACAGAATTGCCCTGTGCATGTTGTCTGTGCGCCGTACGGACATGACTTCCAGCAGATTGCGATGGAGCACAGGGGAGGAAGAACGGTGACGCGGTTCAGATTGTGCTGGGGAAAGGTATTAAATATAGCCCACTGCCTGGGTTTATAACAGCCTCTTTGGGTGATGTTGCAAAGCGAGCAGAATCAAGACTCCCCTTAGATCTGTGGAGTTGGTGGGAGAAGAGCACATATCACTCCTGAGCCAAGACGTGCTCAATGCAAAACCTGCATCTTGTCAACATCCCCAGCTGAAAACACACAAAAGCAAGTGCTCTCGCTGTTCGGCGGCGCAGCAGAGAACTGCAGAAACCCAGGATGGTTTTATCACTGCTGTTCTCTGCTGCCTTCCTAATAGACGTCAGTTGTAAAGAGCAGACAGATTCCAGATGGAGCTGCAGCAATTGCAGAGCGGTGCTTGGGAGATATTGTGTCGGTGCGGGGTGGGGGTGGGGATGGGGAGAGGGAAGGAGGGGGAAGGGTGAGGAGGAGCATCCAGGCCAGAGAGCTGAGGAACTGCAGGATCAAATGCACAAAGGGACAGATCCTGGGCCTTGTGACCAGATTATAGGAGCCAGAAATATCAGAATATAATCTCTCTGCTGTTTTAACAACGAAAATGTTTGGAGCAGGGATGCAAAAATACAGCTACCCAAACTAAGGATGGATGAATCTGTCAATTCCGGCTTCTCCTTTTTTCCCAATCTGATAAGCACATTTTTTTGCAAGCAATTGCCCCACATTTTTGTATGCTTTTCCCCCACTAAAATATTCGGTTTTATGGGCAGTTCCCCCTACCATGAGCATTTTTGTCCACTTTGGTTGGAGAGGTGCACAGTTTGAAGGATAGCTGCGTTTCGGTTCACATAGTGGTTCAAGAAGTGCAGATTAGGCTATGTCTCATCAAAATGCAAACAGCAACAAATTTCTCCCACCCCCGCCATTCGTAGCCAGGACACCACTGCCGACTTCGTATTGACTCGAAGAGAGCACAGAATGGGTGACCGACAGTTCCGTGCTTGCTGGTGCATGCAAAGCCTCGTTGCATCTTCTCTTTACCAACCTCAGCTGTGCCGCTGAATATAATTCTGGTGTGCTAGCCTAGGACTTGGGGAGGGATCTAGATAACTGGCTTCCTCTAGGCACACCTTCAGCTGGATGGCTGCTGCCTTGCCCAGGTCCTCGAACGGACTGCATCACTTCTAAGTGGAGCGTTTCAAATGTTCCCTGTGCACGAAAAGGTCCCTGCAACGAGAAAGCCAGCTCAGCGTGCAGGGGGTGGCTTTGTCCCTGATGTGCTATGCTTGTTCCTTCGGGGTGTTTGCTTTTTAGCCAGGGGAGCATTCAGAAAAGGGATGTAGTATGAAATGGTATGGATTGTTCCACCACCTCCTGCTGTTGTGAGTCCACATACACACAAATACACACACAGAGACATCATTCTCTTGAGGCTGACTGCTTTACATTTTGCCAAATTTTCTCCCTGGTTTTTTGGGGAGTGGGTTACAAGAGAGACTCCATTCTCTCCTCATCCCTTCTTTAAAGTCAGAACGTTGCACCCAGACCGGAATAATGCTTTTTACAGCGGTGAAAGAACAGTTTGTTGTTGATGTTGTTGTTTACTATCTATCCATCTAGCTATCTGTATAGTATAATGGATACCGTCTATCCATTATGTATGTACACACCCACGTACATATATAATTTTAAGCATTCGCCTCATGTGTTTGTTTATTTGCTTTTAAAGCACAGCCAACAGGGGAGACGGGCTGGGGGAGATACAAGGTGGAAAGGTGGAAAGCAGGGAAGAAGAAAATCCATTTGTTTGAACCCCCCTTGTCTCTCTCTCTCCCCCCGTTCTGCACAGATAACAAGGCCCAGCCATGCAGTCCTTCCGCGAAAGGTGTGGTTTCCATGGCAACCAGCAGAACTACCAGCCGGCATCTTCGCAAGATTCATCACGCCTGGAGAATTACAGGCATCAAAGCCAGGCCGGGCCGCACTGCGAGCGTCAGAGGATGGTGGCGAAGGAGTACTACGGCCAGCAGCAGCAGCAGCAGCCTCCGCCGCAGCCCCCCCTGCCTTACCAGGGGTACGGGGAGAACAGCACCGTGGAGAAATATCACCGGGGGACTAAGCAGCTACGCAGCCAGCAACTCCCAGGCCGGCCGGCATCCTTCCCAAATTACGCCGTCCAAGAGAACAGTCCCTATCCGGCCCGTTATTCCGGAGAGGAAGGCCTGCAGGCCTGGGGGTCACCGCAGCAACAGCCACCGCCGCCTCCGCAACCCTTGCCAGGAGGGGTGGCTAAATATGAGGAGAACTTGTTGAAAAAGACAGCCGCCTCCTCCGGCAGCAGGCAATACCATGAGCAGGCCCCTCAACTCCCGTTCCGAACTCACTCCCTGCACCTCCAGCAGCAGCAGCAGCAGCAGCCCACCTTGACCTACCCCAAGCTCCCGAGGCAGAAGATCCAGAATGACGTGGCCTCCCCCATGTCCTTCCCGCAGGGCGCCCACTTCACCCAGCATTCCCAGTCGTTCCCGGCCTCCTCGACGTACACGTCCGTCCAGAGCGGGAGCCAGGCCGCGCATTCCTACAAAAGCTGCAACGCTCCCTCGGCCCCACCACAGCACGAAAGGACTCTGGGGAATGCCGCCAGCCTGCCCTCTGGGCAGCGGGTCCAGGGCCTACATGGCTATCAGCCTAACCGAATCAGCTATGACCAGCAGCAGCAGCAGCAACAGCAGCAGCAGCAGCAGCAGCAGTCCATGCAAGGAAGACACCATGCCCAGGAAGCCCTTCACTATCAAAACCTCGCCAAATACCAACATTATAACCAGCCGGGACAGAGCTACTGTCAAGCCGATGCCCCTGTGCGGACTCCAGACCAGTATTACCAAACTTTCAGCCCCAGTTCCAGCCATTCCCCGGCTCGTTCGGTTGGTAGGTCTCCCTCGTACAGTTCAACGCCTTCCCCGTTGATGCCCAACTTGGAGAACTTCCAATACAGCCAGCAGTCTCTGAGCACGGGGAACTTCCCAGCCAGCCTCGCCGACCATAGCCATTTTATGCCTTTGTTGAACCCTTCGCCGACCGACGGGGCGAGCCCAGATGCTCAACCGCCTGCAAACTGCAAGAGCATGCCGAAGGAGAAGATCCCCGAGAACCTCTTGTCAGATCTCAGCCTGCAGAGCCTCACAGCGCTCACCTCCCAGGTTGAAAACATTTCCAACACCGTCCAGCAGCTTCTCCTCTCCAAGTCCACGGGGATGCCCCAGAAGAAAGGCATCAAGAACCCACCAAGGACCCCAGAGCAGCTCAAGGGTCAGCACTGCAGCCCCGAAGGCAACAATTACTCTGCTGAGCAGGCGGGGACTCCCCTTTCAGACCCCCTGAGCACCCCGCAGTCAGTCCACGCTGAAACCCAGGATGGCGATTACCTGAGTGGATCTGAGGAGCAGCTGGAAAGGAGCTTCCTCTACTGCAACCAGAGCCGCAGCCCAGCTCGCGTCAACAGCAACTCCAAGGCGAAGCCCGAGTCCGTATCCACGTGCTCGGTGACTTCTCCGGACGATATGTCCACCAAGTCGGACGATTCATTCCAAAGCATCCACACCAGCTTGCCGCTGGAGAGCTTCACCAAGTTTGTGACCAACGAGAGGGATTGCCCGAGACTGCTCCTCAGCGCCCTGTCTCAGGAGGAACTTGCCTCTGAGATCATCGGTCTGCAAGATGCTATCAACGAGAAAGCAGACAAAGGGTGGGCCAGCCCCCCTGCTCCAAACAAAGACCCTGACAAATCCCCTTTCCACTTAGAGAACCACAGAACCTGCCTGGATTCCATAGTTAAAAGTCCGTGGTCCAATCAGGGGGACTCAAATGCCCTCACTGAGCCCTTGAAGTTGGACAAAGCTCTGGGGGGGAATAACGGGAAGAATTTCACCGAGGAAGTCTACAACAACTCCCAGGTGGCATTTACAACAGCAGAGACAAAAAATACCCTGAAAACGACCAGCTCTGTGGGCTACAATTCCAAACCCAACATCTCGGCTGCCACTTCCAGCTCCGAGGCCACGAGCTTCAGCTGCTACTCAAATGCCACGGCCAATTCGGTGGGTTCTGAAAACGCCATGGAGAACTTCGATTGGCCGGACGAAAACCTCAGCGACACGTGGAAAGAGCTGGGGTCGAGCCTCCAAGGGTCAGACCTTTCCAAGAGTTTGTTCTCTGGCAAACTGAGCGAGACGTCTGAGGAGAAAAAAAATGCTTGCTGCCTGAGTCTCTGCGATGCTGAGCAGGTGCCCCAACAAGCAGAGGGCTTCGATCAGTCGCAGGAGGCAAGCAAGGGAGAGAATCTGACTTACGACGAGGCCACCAGAGCAGACAGTGAGCGATGGCTGGAAGACACCACCAGGCAGTCCTGCTCAGGAGGAGACTTCAGTGAACTCCCCATGATGTCCTCTCCAGACCTGAAAGAATCCGATTTGGAACCTGAAGAGTACTCCTCTTTGTGTGAACTAGCGGCTTCTGAACAAAAGTCTTTGACCTATGATGCTTTTACACCTAAGCCAGCGGAGAACGCCCCGGCCCTCTCCCTGCAAGACACGCCAGGTTCAGCAGAAGAAATGGCAAACGCGGCCGAGAAAGAGAGTGCCACTCCTCCTTCGCACTTATCTGATCAGTCTGTTATCCTCTTGGGCCCAGCTGTTGGCACAGAGACAAAAGTGAAAAGTTGGTTCGAATCTTCCCTGCACCACTTGAAGCCTGAGGAGGAGGTGGCGGGAAGTGAAAACGCCCTTCCAGATAAGGCAGAGACACTGGCAGCTTCGCTAGTGACTAACCAAGCCTCTCTTGAGCAGGTGCCAATAACCTCAGAACCAACATCTAGGGGCAAGAGCCTTCGCAGTAAGAAGGTCCACTGCAGGCTGTCGGGAGGCGAGGAACCCGTCCAACCCATGTCAAGCCCATGCACGGGCAACCAGGCAGCTGGCATGGTGGCCAGCAAATGCCCAGGTCCAAACAACCTGATTGAAATGCCAAGTAAGAGCGCCCATGGCCAAACTCCCCGGTTTCCAGCAGAAGGCTTGCCAGCAAGGATGTGTACCCGCTCATTCACCGCGTTGACTGAGCCCAGGATGCCAGATCCTTTGGAAGGTGCAAAGGCCTCGACCCCTCAAGAGAAGTCAGGCAAGAAGACAGTGTGCGTCCTGAAACAGAGAGCCGCTTTCAAAGCTAGGAAGGCCAATGGCAAACCTTCTCCAAAGCCCAGCAACTCTGCTTCCCCGCCGGTCTCAAATTTGGCACAGAGCGAAGACTCTAGTCACAAGGCGAAAGAAGCCGATGGCGTTGAAACGGAAGCGAAAGATCAGCAGTCCATGATCCTTCGTTCCAGGACCAAGACCCAGGAGGTCTTCTACAGCAAGCGGAGGAGAGAGAAGAACGCCATGGATGCAGGGCTCAAGGAGGGGAAGCCGCCCAAGAAGGTTCTTCCAAACAACCACTTTCCCAGTTCCTTCAAGGTCAGCCCCCAAAGCAGGTCTGAGAGGGAGAGCAAAAGGCTGGCACTCCCGAAAGCCAGGCCTGGAATGGGTGGCAAGATGTCCGAGCAGCCGCTATACAGCCTGAAGAGGAAGTCCGCCTTCATCCCACCAGTTCCTGCAAAAAAGAGGAACTTGGTCCTGAGGAGCAACAGTCACAGCGGCAGCAACGCGAAGGATGAGAAGCCGGAAGCTTCCACCGGCCTGTTCAAGAGGATGCCGCTGGCCAAAAAGGCGAAGGCTAAGCTGTCCCCTAAGAACTCCTGCGAAGTGGTGCTCAAGTCCCCTCAGGTGAAGGAGAACCCCGATGTCTGCATCAAGATCACCTCTCGGGCCGCCTTCCAGGGAGCGATGAAGACGAAAGTGCTTCCTCCAAGGAAAGGCCGGGGCCTGAAGCTGGAAGCCATTGTCCAGAAGATCACCTCTCCCAACCTGAAAAAGTTTGCCTGCCGAACAGCCACCGTCTCCTTCACCGTCCCTGCCGTCACCTCCCACAGTAATCCCCTCAGCCCGTCCCTGCCACCCGAGAGGGAGCAGGCCTCAAAGAATGCAGGCGCAGCCCCAGCGGCGGGGGAAGCCAGGCCATTAAACCAGGCCTTGTCACAAAAGGCTCCCGCCGCTCCAGCAGCCGAGCAATTATGCAGGAGCCCGAACAACAGATCCTTCAGAGGAAAACTAATGAACAGTAAGAAACTGTCCTCCAACTGTTTCAAGGGTGAGGCCTATTCATCTCCCGAGACGTTGCAGCACAGCAGTGACGGCATGGCTGCCAGCGGCACCGGCCTGCTGCCCAAAAAGAGGAACCGAAAAGGGAAAGTGGCGGCCTTCCGAACGGCCAAAAATAGCCTGGAGAAGTGCCCTCACCTGAGCCCTGCTCTGCTTTTTGCATCCAGAGAAAAGGCGGCGGCTGCAGCGGCGGCAGGGAAAGGCGAGGAGGGACAAAGGGAGGCGAAGAAGCCAAAGGCCGAGGACAAAGGCTTCAGCAGCGCAGAGAGCTCCGAGGGGAGGTCCTCGCAGACCCAGACCAGGGCCCAGAAGCAGCGGGCCAACCATTCCAACTACAACGGCTACACCAAGAGACAAAGGAAGCGGCTCAGCCGCCGCAAGGCCCCCAGCGTGCCCTCGAGGTGCAAGAGCAGGGCCAAGAGGCGGCACCCGCAACAGGCTCCCCTGCTGAGCCCGGCTGAGCCCGAAATCCGGCTCAAGTACGTGTCGTGCAAGCGGCTGCGGTCGGACAGCCGGGCGCCCCCCTTCTCGCCGTACGTCCGGGTGGAGAAGCAGGACGAGTTTGTCACCACCTGCACTGTCGTCAACTCTCCTGCCGAAGAGGCCCGGCTGCACAATAGTGAGCGCTCCTCCTCGTCTCCGTCTGCCCAGGCCGGGCTTTCGGGGGCCGCATCCCTCCAGCAGCCGCGGGCCGCCCTGCCTCTGTCGTCCACCATGCACCTCGGCCCGGTGGTCTCCAAGGCCCTCAACGCCACCTGCCTGGTCTGCTGCCTGTGCCGGAACCCAGCCAACTACAAGGACCAGGGGGACCTCTGCGGGCCGTACTACTCCGAGGACTGCCTTCCGAAGAAGAAGTCGCGGCTGAAAGAGAAGATTAAAGTGGAGGGGCTGGGCGAGGAGCCTCCGTCTCCGGCGGAACGGCTGCTCAAAGCGACAGATAATAATTGTGCAACTAGTACGCCGGGTGGAAAGCCGCCAAGGTTGGACAGTGGCGCTGACTCAGCGAAACAGAGCGCTCTCCGCTCCAGTTCGAGGGGGATGTTTAGGAAACTACAAAGCTGTTACTGCTGCGATGAGAGGACAGAGGGAGAGGAGGCGGCGGTGGCGGCAGCAGCAGCCGCAGCCGCCGAGAAGCCCAGGAGGCACGAATGCGGCAAAGCGGAGCCGCCACCTCCAGACCCTGCCGGGGACACGCAGGAGCACTGGGTCCATGAGGCCTGCGCTGTGTGGACAGCTGGGGTTTACCTGGTGGCGGGAAAGCTCTATGGACTGCAGGAGGCAATAAAGATGGCTGCTGACGTGGTAAGAGTCCGCCCCTTAGCGTAAGCTCCGCTTGGAGCAGGCCACGGGCGCAGGCACCAACAGAACCCCCTGCCGTACACCAAAAGCCAACACTGCTTTGCAAAAGCAGGAATGACAAGGTTTGGGGTTGCGGGGCTCTGGGGAGGTGAGCAGGGCATCCTAACCAAGAGGCCAAAGCCTGTATAATTTGGATGTGTTTGGTTGGGCATTTGGTTCCTACTTTGAAGTTACGGGGAAACCTTTCCTGGAAGAAGCAAAGTAGCCCAGTCAACAGTCTGATCTGTCTCACCCCAATGCTGCCTCTTAGCCAACTGTAAATTAGTCCTAGAGGGTTGGGGTGCCCTTGGCTGCTTTTGGCGTTCAGTCGACATTCAGTCAGGTTTATTTTCATGCCTGGGTAAGGAGAACGCTTCTTCATCAGACCAAATGCCAGGGGTCTCCACATTTGCCTTGGGTAGTTCCCCATTTTCCTGGGTTTCTTGCTACCTGCAGAGTAGATGTGGCCCTTTTGATACCCATTGCTTAGCAAGAGCAGCATACTGGGGAGGAACAGGGTCCGTGTGTTTGCAGGAAGCGATTCCCCCCAACCCTTGACACGAATATTGCGCCCCAGCATAAGATGGAGCCTGGCGCCATTTTGAGCGGAGCAATCTATGCCTCCCTGTGTTGCTGTTTGTGTTTAAGAAATATGGTTACTCCGACAATGACACCCCCAGAGGCTTTCCCTGCATTCAGTTTCTAGTCGCTGCCAGTGATATGATCCAGTAACTGTATTTATGGGCTGCTGCCCAAAGACCTTTGCAGTGGCTAATGCACCTGGAAAGCTCAAACGTGGGCCTTAAAAATGATCGCCTTCTCTGTGCCGCTTGTCCCCAGCATTTGGTATACAGGGGTATACTTCCCTTGTACATGGAAGTTCCATTTAGCCAGCAGGGTTACCAGTTCTGTGCATTCCTTTCATTCGTACAAAAGCCACCCAGGCTAGCTTGGGTCAGTGAAATCTGTGTGCCAATTATCCATTGTACAACCGGGCACCCTCATTTTCCTAGCAACCAAACAGTGATATGTTGCTGCTGCTGGGAAGATGCCATTTGGGGGTTTTGCTGCGTGGCCTCATCCCCTTCCTGCCTTCCTCTACTTATGAAAGCCAAGTGAGATGTTCTGAGGGATTTGTGGTTGCCGCCCAGAGCAGGACCCTTGTGTCTGATTGTAAGAGGCAACAGGACACAATGTCATCGCGCTCAAAAGTCCTCTGTCTGCAGGGGAGCAGAAGGCAAAGGATTGGGAAGAAGGACCAGGTTACATGGTGCCATACACCTTTGTTTACTGGGGAGAAGAGGACATGAGGCTCCTTGCCATCCACAGCAGCCATGCACCTCTTCATCTCTGGGTTGTGGGTTCGAATCCCACGTTGGCCAAAAGGTTCCTGCATTGCAGGGGGTTGGACTAGATGGCCCTTGTGGTCCCTTCCAACTCTGTGGTTCTGTCATCTCTCTTAACAGTTGACCCTTGTCCAGGCCGTTTGGCTGGATAACCTCCCAGCCTTTCGATCAGGAACCTTGGATATCTTCTTCCCTCGCAAATTTCACCTCTGACTTTTTCCCACCACCAGCCAACATTGTATGGTGCTCCAGCACATTCCCAGAAGCAGTTTGGCTTGCGTTCTCATTCTGTGCATGCACTGTACATTTAAAGAGCATGGCTTTCCCCGCAGGATCCTGGCAACTATCATTTCCCCCTTACAGAGCTGCAATTCCCTTTCTTGGGCGGAAGTCACGCGCTTTAAATGTTTGGTGCGCAACGCAGCCTCAGCCTGCATTCCATCTGCTGCTAGCCTCTGTTCCCTGGCACATGCGCACATAGTATTTGCTCCTCCCACCTGTCCCTGCTTGCTGCCAAACCATTTTTGCACGAGGTCGAGGACCCACCTCTTGAGTATTGCAGCTGTACCGCTCAACTCATTGCGAAAAGGCTGGTGAGCAGAATCTGAGAAAAATCAGACAGTCTTTACAAGGGATGCTGCGGCTCAGGAAATTAAGAAGGACAAGTGGGGCCTTCAACAAAAGGCTGCAGCGTGAAGTGTCCCTGTTCAGGATACTCCATTCCATCCCCCTTTTGCCCAGTCGTCCCTTTCCTTTCTCTCCTAGCAGTCCTTCAACATTCTGTGCCCACTGCGTTTTGTTCCCTTGGGCTGGCAATGACCTGTCCTTGCAGTCTTCATTTGGTTTCCATTTGATTCAAATGGTTTCATCTTCAAGGACTGGGTTCACACATGGTGCTAGTAAGGCATGCAGTGGACGAGGATGATGATTTAAATGTATTTATATCCTGGCTTTCTCCCAAGTTGGGATTCAAGGAGGCTTACAGCATCTAAAAGCATCATTGTAGAGTACAACATAATAAACACGAACTAGATAAAAGCAATAGTTAAAACACATTGAAAACTGGCATTAAAATCCAGCCTGCCCTGACAGCAGCCCAGCGATCAGCATCACCTGCACCTAAGTTTTCAAAGACCTGTCTGAACAGGAGGGTCTTAGGTTGCCGGCAGAAAGATAACCGAGAGGGAGCCAGTCTAACTTCTCATGGGAGAGAATATGGGATTGCTTATTCTGCAGCCTGCCACTCCAGCGTTCCACTCCAGGCTTAGTGGATTATAGATTATGAGCCTTACGGTTCTAACACCAGGATGTTTCATGGCTACTCTTAAATGGGAGGTGTAGCCTCCCGGTATGAGAATAATAATAATAATAATAATAATAATTTATTATTTATACCCCGCCCATCTGGCTGGGTCTCCCCAGCCACTCTGGGCGGCTTCCAAAAGAACATTAAAATACAGTAATCTATTAAACATTAAACGCCTCCCTAAACAGGGCTGCCTTCAGATGTCTTCTAAAGGTCTGGTAGTTGTTGTTCTCTTTGACATCTGAAGGGAGGGCGTTCCACAGGGCGGGCGCCACTACCGAGAAGGCCCTCTGCCTGGTTCCCTGTAACTTGGCTTCACGCAGCGAGGGAACCGCCAGAAGGCCCTCGGCGCTGGACCTCAATGTCCGGGTTGACCGATGGGGGTGGAGACGCTCCTTTAGGTATACTGGACCGAAGCCATTTAGGGCTTTAAAGGTCAGCACCAACACTTTGAATTGTGCTCGGAAACGTACTGGGAGCCAATGCAGGTCTTTCAAGATAAGAACACAAGGCTTGTCTCTTTTAGTTCAAGCTAAAGTTCCATCAAGTCCCACATTCTGTCACAAGTTGAATGGAAACCCAGAAAGCTTGCCTTCCCCCCTTCTAGATCTGGTTCTAGTTCTGACATCCTGTCCTACTACTTCTTCTTTTTAATTTATTTATTTGGTTTTTCAAATTAAAATTTTACAGAGATATATCAAACATAAATCGTAAAAACAAGATTCCAAGGAATCTCCTGGACTTCCATCCTCCCCTTTGTGGGTCCTATTATTAATCATTTCCTCCCGCATCTTTTATGATGATCCAAATCTTTTACATCTTCACTGCATCCAAAATTCATCCTCAAACTACAAGTGATATTCCAATCCTAACAATTTTAACTGTTTACAATTGTCTTTAAGATAAGTTATACATTTTTCACATTCCTTGTTAAATTTTGGTCTTCTTGATTTCTGACTCTTCCGGAAGAAGTCTACTTCTAACCCCACAAATGAGCACTCCACCTTGTCAGGTAGAAACTCTTGTGACACCTCAGGTGCTTCTTGAACCTCAAGGTCAAGTGGCCTTGGAAAGACTGGGATACCTTAGGAGCAGAGGACAGAGGTTACTTCTCCAAGGCAAACTTTTAATACAACCAGGCACAGGGCCTCCCCTCCCGTTGGATGTCAAGGAGATAAGTAACTATACAACCTTTAAAAGACATCTGAAGGCAGCCCTGTATAGGGAAGGTTTTTAATGTTTTATCATGTTTTTATATATGTTGGAAGCCACCCAGAGTGGCTGGGGCAACCCAGGCAGATGAGCGGGGTACAAATAAATTATTATTATTATTATTATTATTATTATTATTATTATTTTCTCAAAAAGCACTTCCTAGTGCTGCATGCATACATTTAGAAAAGCCAATACCGCAACCTGCAGAGGAATCTAAAGCAGTGGCAAAAGTGAAAAAGAAACATCAGCAAGACTAGGGTCTTCCCTGCCACTAGGCAGGCTAAGGCAGCTGCCTCAAGGTGGCACATGTTGCAGGGCAGAGCAGCAGCGGTGAGGTACTAGAGATGGCATATAGACCCTCCTGCCCCACCAACAGTGCTGAAGCACATTGACGCCATATATTTAAAATGCATGGCTCCCCCAGAGAATTCTGGGAACTGTAGTTGTTCTCCCCGGCATCCTTAAACTACAGCTCCCAGAATTCTTTAGGGGAAGCCAAGCTCTTTAAATCGATTATGCAGATGTGGCCAATGTTCATAAGGAACTCAGCGACCTGTGAGTGAGTCAAGCAGGCGGTTCTAGGTGAAACGTGTGACATTATCTTCTTTCCAGGAAGATTATTAAAGGCACGTCAAGGTTCGGGTCTTCTGTAAAGGTAAAGGTAAAGGGACCCCTGACCATTAGGTCAGTCGCGGATGACTCTGGGGTTGCAGCGCTCATCTCGCTTTACTGGCCGAGGGAGCCGGCGTACAGCTTCCGGGTCATGTGGCCAGCATGACTAAGCCGCTTCTGGCGAACCAGAGCAGCGCACGGAAACACCGTTTACCTTCCCGCTGGAGCGGTACCTATTTATCTACTTGCATTTCGTGCTTTTGAACTGCTACCGTCTTTCCCCCTTTTTAAGACACCGTCTTATAATTTTTTTCCCTCAAAAAAACACAGGGTGGCTTATTTTCGGGGGATGTCTTATTTTTATTTTGTCAGTATGGTACGGTACAGCCTCCCCCTGCGCGCTGAGCAGGCTGGGCAGAACTCTGCAAGAGGCGTGTTTCCCCCCGTGCCTCTCGATGGTTCACTGGCTCCCTGCGCACGGGGAACAGGTGGGGCAGGAAGAGGCATCTCCCCCCTCCCGCGCACCTCTCCCTGCGCGCTAAGCAGGCAGGGCAGAACTCCGCAAGAGGCGCGTTTTCCCCCCGTGCCTCTCACTGGTTCGCTGGCTCCCTGCGCACGCAGGAGGGGCTGAGGAGGCGACGGGAACAATGGCACCATGGCTTACTTTTGGGGTACGTCTTACTTCTCAGAAAGGTAAAAAAACCCTGCCATGGCTTACTTTATGACTACGTATTAAAAAAGGGGGAACAGGGTAGGCTGGCAGGAGCTGGGACCGAACGGTAGCTCACCCCGTCGCGGGGATTCAAACCGCCGACCTTCTGATAGGCAAGCCCTAGGCTCTGTGGTTTAGACCACAGCGCCACCCGCGTTCCTTTTGGGTCTTATTTGTAAGCCCCAAATCTCTGCCCCTTCCCTCACTGCTTTCTTAATAAACTTTTTAAAAAACTTTTTTCCCCTTTGCTTACTGGGTAGCTGAGCCTGCTGCAAAGTGCAGAGCCAACAAGGCCCCAGCCAGTCTCCATCTTCATTTGCCCTGCACACATTTATGTGTTGTGGGCCTGTGCCCTCCCAGGTCCCTCTATGTGCCCTGCAATGCCCCTGCTTACTTGTGCACATGGAAGTTTGCTTATTCCAAGGTAACGGTGGTGCAAACGGTGGTGAGGCACCAATGAAACTCACCTTAAGCCCGGTAGGAGAACAGTACGTGATCTTAACCTCCGATTCTCGTGACCAAGAGCATGCACAAATTTGACAGAGACCAGAATTTATTTCAATAGGGAGGTTTATGCATAGAGGCTGGGCTGAATATTCATTAATTATCATCACTAGGCCGCAATTGACCTGTGGGGGGATAGGTGAAGGCAGGAACTGGGACCTGTATGATACATTGAGATGGCTGGTTGGGCACCAATTGGTCTGCATGCCAGGTCGCAAAATGTATTATTGGGCTGTGTTGCTTCAGTGCTGGCTGGCATCATCTGCTTGTTTTGTTCCCAGGTCTGGGGCTTTTTTCTCAGTTACCGTTTCCCTCCCTTCTGATTCTCTGCAGTAACCCATGTAAATTTTGATTCTGAGTGTGTATGACATCATCGTGCAACTTGATCAGCAAAAAACAACATTGTTTGTTGTTTAGTCGTGTCCGACTCTTCGTGACCCCATGGACCACAGCACGCCAGGCACTCCTGTCTTCCACTGCCTCCCGCAGTTTGGTCAAACTCATGTTAGTAGCTTCGAGAACACTGTCCAACCATCTCGTCCTCTGTCGTTCCCTTCTCCTTGTGCCCTCCATCTTTCCCAACATCAGGGTCTTTTCCAGGGAGTCTTCTCTTCTCATGAGGTGGCCAAAGTCTTGGAGCCTCAGCTTCAGGATCTGTCCTTCCACTGAGCACTCAGGGCTGATTTCCTTCAGAATGGAGAGGTTTGATCTTCTTGCAGTCCATGGGACTCTCAAGAGTCTCCTCCAGCACCATAATTCAAAAGCATCAATTCTTCGGCGATCAACTTTCTTTATGGTCCAGCTCTCACTTCCATACATCACTACTGGGAAAACCATAGCTTTAACTATACAGACCTTTGTCGGCAAGGTGATGTCTCTGCTTTTTAAGATGCTGTCAACATATATTACATCAATCATAGAATTGTAGAGTTTTAGGGGATCCTGAGGATCATCGAGTCCAACCCTCTGCAATGCAGGAGTAGGCAGCCGTCCCATACAGGGATCAAACCTGCACCCTTGGCATGACCAGCACCATGCTCTAACCCAGGCATAGGCAAACTCGGCCCTCCAGATGTTTTGGGACTACAACACCCATCATCCCTAGCTAACAGGACCAGTGGTCAGGGATGATGGGGAGTTGTAGTCCCAAAACGTCTGGAGGGCCGAGTTTGCCTATGCCTGCTCTAACCCAGTGTTCCCAAACCTTGGGTCTCCAGCTGTTTTAGACTACAATTCCCATCATCCCTGACCACTGGTCTTGCTAGCAAGGGATGATGGGAGTTGTAGTCCAAAAACAGCTGGAGGCCCAAGGTTGGGGAACACTGCTCTAACCAACTGAGCTATCCAAATCAAAACAAATAGCAGCAAGGGCAAGGGAGGAGGGAAATGGTTGTGAGAAGCAGCCCCCAGAGAAGGAAAGGGGGTCAGGCAATGATGCAACACACATAGAATTGTGGCATTAGTGTTGGGATAAGTGTTGCTGTCGTTCATATGGGGGCTAACCACCTACGACAGGCTAGGGCTGCGTAATAAAATGCACTTTCTGTCCCACAGCGGCAGGGTGAGAAGCAGCACTCCCTCTTAAGAGAATATAGAAATGTGTATGCGATTGGGGAGGGGAGAACTATCTAGGGGCACAACGAACAAGCTCCACCTTCCAGCAAGCAACAGGGAAGGGTGTGGCCTAAGGATTACCTTCCTGCCGAAACGGAAGTTGCTAACTAAAGCTACCTTTGTGAAAACATACAGCCATGACGCTAGATCTCATGGGGTCCTCTTTTTTCCCTTTATTTTTCTTCCCCTCGCCTGCTGACCGCAGAGATGCTCCAGTTGTCAGCAAGTAGGAGCAACCATTGGCTGCTGCCATAAGGGGTGTGCCCAAACCTTTCACTACATATGTGCCATTGATACAGGTAAGAATCCCACTGGGGGCAACAGATTTTGCATCACATGTCAGGTCCTGGGACAGTGGAAGATGGAAGCACTTCACCTTTTGTCTGGAAGCCGCCCAGAGTGGCTGGGGAGACCCAGCCAGATGGGCGGGGTACAAATAATAAATTATTATATTATTATTACAATAGAATACACTCACAGCTAAGGAAACTTCTTCATTTAGAAGGAAATACAGACGTACCTTGGAAGTCGAATGGAATCCGTTCTGGAAGTCCGTTCGACTTCCAAAATGTTCGACTTCCAAGGTGCGGCTTCCGATTGGCTGGAGCGTCCTGTAGCCAATCGGAAGCTGCGGAAGTCACACTGGACATTCGACTTCTGAAAATCATTTGAATGCCGGAACAATCACTTCTGGTTTTCGATCGTTCGGGAGCCGAAACAGTTGAGTTTACAGGCGTTCGGCTTCCGAGGTGCCATTGTACCTGACACACACACACACACACACCTTTTTTCAGTACAAACAACAACCTGAAGAGGATGAAATTCAGGAAAATACAGTCAACCCCACCCCACAACTCCTATTCGTATTTTAAAAAAAAAAAAAATGCTGGAGAAATCCTGACCTCAGACCTACAACATCATGTGTCAACATCTGAACCTGCAACATGTGATGCATTTTTTTTTTTTTTTTGGCCAACTTTGCCTCTTACTCTCCTTGATCTGGTTTGGTTGAGTCTATCTCAGCTATAAATGAGCCTTGCAGGTGTGGCTGCAGCAAACAAACTTCTCAATTAACTACGGTTTCCCACTGCACCCAAATCAAGAAACTCCGGTTAATGGCTTTGGAACAAGTCCCAGGATATTACAGCATCTTCAAAGCACAGATTCACATCTTGGCTTGTTCCAAAGCCATTAACCATAGTTTCCTGTTTCAAACAAAATGGGGGGTCTGTAGTTCAGGTGTAGCCAATGTGGGGCCCTCCAGATCCTGCTGGATTACAACTCCCATCATCCCAGACCATTGGGCATGCTGGTTGGGACTGATGGGAACTAGCCTCCACAACATCCTGAAAGCAGCACGTTAGTGACCCCTGCTATAGTTAATGGAAGAATTCCCGTGTTTCTTGACTTGCACAAATGGGTGGCGGGGATTGCATAGACCCACAATGCTCATTCGCATCTGGGCCTATTACACCAAGATATGGTTATCTGAATTCTCTCTTTTCTTAAAAAGACAACAATCCCTTTTAAAAAAAAGACAGTGAAAATTGGGAGTGGTGCCCCTGGTGCGACCAGATGTTGCTCCCAAACCAGCTGTTGGCTGCTGCTGTTCTGCAGGATGCAGGATGTCGTCTTATCTGCCCCTGGTCACCACTCTTGGTTTGCCAAGGGAGAGAATGCAGCCATTTATCGTCACAATAGAAAGATGGCTAGAACCCACCGAGGGTTCGGTAGCAAAACGGATTGGAGCGGGGAGGAATTGCAATCCCGGCCCCCACCCTTTTTGCTTGAAGGGGCCTGGTTTGTAGGACTGCAAAGCATGCTTTTAAGAGTTGTCCATGAGAGGCCACATTAACAGAGAAGGTTGGGAGGGAAGGTAAAATGGGGAAAGAAACACTGGCCCCTAACAGATGCGATGAGTTTTGAGTGCAAGACAGGGACCTCCATTCACTGCTGCTGCTCTGCTCTGTTTGCAGGTTGTTTGTTAAGTGAAGAGACCTTCTTGATGAACTGCCCTAGACATAAGGTAGGTGAGCGGACCTTCAGGAACAAGGGGAAATCTCGGGGGGGGGGTTGTTGCTCTCTGCACTCTCTCCTGGCTGTGGCCATCAGGAGCTGCCTTGCACTAAATCAGACCAGCGTAAGTCAACAAAACTGAGGATGGTCAACTGGCTGGTAGAGGCTCTCTGGCAACGATGCCTTCTCAATTCCAAGCTTTTTAGAAACAGATACACCCAGAATTTGAATCTGAAGTTTTCTGTGTGCAAATTGGGTTCTCTGTCCCTGTTCTGTGGCCCAGGGGGTGAGTTTCTGCGCTTGAGATTCTGCACAAAGTTATACTATATGCAGCAATCAACAACCTCTTAGGTGCTCAGATTGCTTACCTTTCTTCTCCCCTGCCCTTCCTTTAAAAAGAAAAGGCAAGTTTCTAGTCCTTATATTTGCAAAGATTGCCTTGGGGAAACTCTGTAGGCATTGCCAGTTGAAATCCCAGAAGTCAGAGACGAGATTGAGCAGAATTTCCCTGATGTCATTTCTCTGCCCCTCTCTTTTCAAATTCACAATCCTATACAAGTTTACACAGTAGTACGTTTCATTGAGTAGCGCATTGAACAGCTCAGTGATAAAGCTGCTGTTTTATATGCAGAAGGTCTCAGGTTCAACCCCAGCATTTCCAGGTATGGCTGGGAGAGATCCCTGTCTGAAATCCTGGAGACCTGCTGCCAGTCAGAGTCTGCGTAGTGTAAGGATGGGGTAGAAAAAAAGATTCAGTTTACCTTTCAAATGTGAAACTACTTTTTGCACTACGCAAGCAATGGACAAACCGAACCAAGACAGAGCTGCCTTTGGAATTCACGCTTCTCCAAATTTTGCATTGCGGTTCTCCAGCCAAGTAACATGTACAAAAATGAACATAGTAACATGTGCATAGAAAAGTGTGCATAGAAATGCTCACGAAAAAACTTACAAAAATACATTATAGCGGGAGAAATTGCCTACTAATGTGTACACTAGGGAAAAACTGCCTATGAAAACATATGTTTTGTTTATGATACTGCCTTGCAAGACTGCCGAGTTATTTTTCAGTTTTTATTATTATTCATTAAATTTGTATACCGCCCTCCATCTGTAGATCTCAGGGAGGTTCACAACACAGAAATACAAGATTTAAAAATAAAAACACAAAATACATAAGAAAAACAAGAAAAACAAACAAGCCAATAGCCCGCCCACCCCCATTTTGTGTGTGTGTAAACTTGGGAAAATCTCATTTTTTAAAAAAAAAAAATTGTTAGGAGTAATTCACACTTAAACCCTGGTGGATTTTCATGAGGACTTGTTTTTTTAATTAAAAAAAATGGCAAACTGGTGTGGAAATGTGCAGAACTGAACATAAGATTGGGAAAATGAGAAACCGAAGTTCACCAATCTCCAGTGTAGACGGTTCCTGCCTGTTCCAAATGCGCCTTCCCCCCAGGAATGCAGGGAATAAGTTTGCAGCGTTTTGTTTTGCTTTCCTTTGCACAGAAAGGGTTACGTTGGCAGAGGATTCTGATGTGTCTCTCTCTGGATGCTTTATATGCACGGACACACATGCTGGCAGCAGGGGCTGTGCCGCTATCTTCCCTATCCAGGCAATTGGAGCTGCCACCTGGCCAGAGCTGGCAGCAGCACCTGGCATCTCCTGGCAGCAGCCAGGATCCCAGCACCCTGGCAGGTCCCATGGCTGATGCCTGCCCTGGGTTTCCCTTAATTTATTCTATTTCCCCCCCCCCCCCCGGCTAATCACTCCAAACAGCCCCAGGCAGCTGGGCCTGGCTACCCATTTAATTCCCTACAGTGCCTCCAACCTAAAATCGCTCTGGGGTATTGTGATAAATTAAACAGCTGGCGAACCGCTAGGTTCAGCTTCCTGGAGCACAGCCACTGCCCCTAGGTGAGCCTTCCAGAGCCCCCTGAAGGAAGGGGTGCACCATATGACACATCGCCCAGGGCCTTCTCAAACCCTCCGCATGATCTGAGAAGATCAGGCTGGCTTGACCACAATTTCATCCTCCTGGCCGGCTGCCAGAACAGAAGGATGTAAAAATGTGTGTGTCCGGGCTGTGTGGGGTTGCATGTTAACATTTGCATCTGTTTTTCCACTCTCCCTAAGATTTTGGGGGGTTTTAAGTTGGAAGAGGACCAGGTGGCGCTGTGGGTTAAACCACAGGCTTGCTGATCAGAAGGTCAGCGGTTTGAATCCCTGCGACGGGGTGAGCTCCCGTTGCTCGGTCCCAGCTCCTGCCCACCTAGCAGTTCGAAAGCATGTTAAAGTGCAAGTAGATAAATAGGGACCGCTCCAGCGGGAAGGTAAACGGCGTTTCCGTGCGCTGCTCTGGTTCGCCAGAAGCAGCTTTGTCATGCTGGCCACATGACCCGGAGGCTGTCTTCGGACAAACGCCGGCTCCCTCGGCCTATAGAGCGAGATGAGCACGCAACCCCAGAGTCGGACACGACTGGACCTGATGGTCAGGGGTCCCCTTACCTTTACCTTTAAGTTGGAAGAGGGGAGCACTTTGCATGTGCTCAAAGCGCTCCTGTCCTTGAAACTGATGTGTTTTGGAAACTGCTTCCTTTCGGGAAAGGAAGGCACTGTGCAGTGTCTCTGCCCCTAGACGCTTTAAAATAAACACGACACACTCTGCTTTGTTCTGCTCAGGACAAAGAAAATGTGAATGGTTCTTCAGCGTTAGGACAAAGGTCCTTCTAACTCCAGTTTCCAGGGGTGGTCAGCCAGAAGGGAATCCCTTGAGCAGAGAATGAAAGTAGTATCTTCCTACTGTTGCAGCCTAGAAACTGTTTTTTGGGGATATACTTCTGACTATGGGGGCTCTGTATTAGCAACATGACTAAGGCTGCATACGCACTATATCTTTAAAGCACCTTCAAAGCACATTTTTGCCCCTCCAAAGAATTCTGTGCGCTGTAGTTTGAGGTGATGGGAATTCTGTGTGAGGGGTAAACTACAGCACCCAGAATTCCTTGAGGGAAATAATGTGCTCCAAAGGTATATTGTGTATGCAGATTGATAAATCTGTCCCAATTTTTTTTAATCTCCTCCTCCTCCTCCACAAATTTGTCTAATCCCCTTTCTAAACCTGTCTAAGCCAGTCCACATCCTGTTACGGCAAACGCCGTGACTTAATCATGCCTCGCGGTAAGACCTCCTTTCTTTCATCCGCCCTGAATCTACCGGTACTTCCCATCAACTTCGCTCAGTGATTCAGAGTTCTAGTATTAAGGTTGCGGGGTGGAGGGAACTCTGCGCATGTTCAAACCCTGCTCTCTCAGTCCGAGCAGCCGGAAACTACCTTGGGCAAAACAAGTAGCAGCAACCCTCTGAGCGAAAGGGAACTCTGGCACCTCTCAGCTCCAAAGGCTGCCTTCCTCCTTGGCTTGAGGCTGCCTGCCTGCCATCAGGATTAGGCCTCCATGGCGCTAATGCCGGCACCCAGAAGTCTTTGGGTGCCTGTTACCCACATCACAGCCAGCTCCACAAACACGCCTGCCTGCCTCTCAGGAGCGGGTTTGCGTGCCCGACGCCAGTGGCATTGCAGTATTCCTTTCGGCAGCTTGTGTCTGCAAGCAACACCCTCTCTCGCCTCCCATCCCTGTCAGGACAGGGAGCAAGCTGGCCACGGCTGTGGGGAGGCGGAGGCCATTCCTTCACACCGCCTGCTGCAGTTCCTGCCACGTCCTATTCCTTCTCCTCCTCCTTCCCCACCGTCAAGGAAACAGGAGACAGCCTTTTGGAGCAAAGGCCTTTTGTCTTGCCTTAGTAACCGCTGACCAGGCCTCTGACATAATTTAATCACCATGGCGAGGGCTTCCTGCCTTCTCCCCCTCCTTCCCACCCTCCCAACACCAACTGCCAAGGGTTGCACCTGGTTATCTGCAATTTAAAGCAGCGGTGCTGTGGGAGAAGGAGAAGAGAAATCCAGGTGGGGATCTGGGGAGCCAGGCTGGCAGGCATTCCTAAGACAGAAAATCGAGAGGCTGAGGGGTGTCTCTCCCGTGCCAGCTCAGGCAGGAAAGAAGTCCAGCAGCCGACCAGCATAAGCCTCACCTTGACCCCCCACCCCACGGCAGCCATTGAGCCTGACCTTTTTGCAGGGGGCAGGGGTCCCCCTACACACACACACACACCTCCCCTCTGCAAATCTGTCAAAAGCTACAGTCCACCTGGAATTCCGCCAACTTCCACAAAGGCATGGGCCTCTAAGCTTTTTTCAAAAAATACTTTTAAAACAAGGATAATAAGAATGCCCTTCTTTCTTTGTTTTCCCTTCCCAGTGAATGTGCGGTGTTGTGTTTTGCAAACTGAACCCATTAAATCGGAGAAGAGGCTTAATGAAATCTGCAAGCCCCTCTGCCAATTCCTTCCCCCATTTTAACCAAGCCAGCACACACACACCCCAAAAAATTTTTTTAAAAGAGTAGTTGAAAGTAAGGGCGGTGGCACCCACAGCACCCCTCCCCACACTGTTATTCAAGCATGAAGTAAGACTATTCTGTCTGTCAGAAATTTCCCCTTCGGATTAATTTGTGTGTGCATGCAGCTTCCGTGAAGACTCAAATGCCTTTTTATAATAATATAATAATAATAATTTTTTATTTGTACCCCGCCCATCTGGCTGGGTCTCCCCAGCCACTCTGGGCGGCCTCCAACAAATATTAAAATACATCAAAATCACAAGTTAAAAACTTCCCTAAACAGGGCTGCCTTCAGGTATTTTCTGAATGTAGGATAATTATTTATCACTTTAACATCTGCTGGGAGGGTGTTCCACAGGGCGGGCGCCACTACCGAGAAGGCCCTCTGCCTGGTTCCCTGTAGCTTTGCTTCTCGCAGTGAGGGAACCGCCAGAAGGCCCTCGGCGCTGGATCTCAGTGTCCGGGCTGAACGGTGGGGGCGGAGACGCTCCTTCAGGTATACAGGACCGAGGCCGTTTAGGGCTTTAAAGGTCAGCACCAACACTCTGAATTCCATGTGTTTTGTTGTTGCTTTAAAAAGTTAAACAAGTTGAACATGTAATAGCCAGCCCCACAAAGCCTCTGCCGGGAGTTGCTCCTCACAGGACTGTGATGCTTAAAACTCTACACCCTTTTATCTTCTTTGCATTTCTCGACCTTGTGATGCCTACGTTACCATAATATTTTGTATTTGCACAGCAATTTTTCTAAGCGTTCAAAGCACTACATAAACCTTATCCCACATGCAACCCTTACAACCACCCTATAAGGTAGGATAGTATTATCCATCAGCTGGGATAGCTCAAGTCCGTAGAGCATGAGGCTCTTGATCTCAGGGTCGTACGTTCAAGCCCCAAGATGGGCGAAAGATTCCTGGCTTGCAGGGGGTTGGACTAGATGACCCTCATGGCCTCTTCCAACTCTTCGATTCTGTGATTCTATTCTCCCACACCGCCTCCTTGTATGTGAGCAGATTGTGGAAGGGGCAGGCTGGAGTTCCTCCCTTGTTTATCCATAGCTGGGATGAATTTTCAGTCAAGGACACAGCAGCTCACATGGGCCAATTCACATAGTGCGGTTTTTAAGTGTACAGTTAAGATGCTTGCAGAGTATACACTTGAAAAAGTAAATTGGAACAAACTTGTGTTGGCCCTCTAGCCTTTCCATGCGGCCCTCGGGGCTCTCCCCAAACCAACCCTTTACCAGCCCTGCTCCTTGGGTGGTTTTACCTGGCCAAAATGTGTCCTTGGACACTGACAATGCCTCTTGCTTGCCTGGCCAGAGGTTGACAAGGCAGGCATTGCTGGGTGTAAAATCCTCTGCCTTTTGCGTGGCTGGAAACACAGTCAGTTGCCCAAAGGGAAGAGCCACAGGCAGCTCCACCCCCTTCCCCCTCTGGCCCTGCCCTCCACCAGCATGCAGCAGAAGGATGCAAGCCTTGGGCGCCCCTTCCGCACTATACGAGGCATCCCCCAAGCGTGCCACTGCTGCAATGTGCAAAAATGCCCCTGATTTCCATTAGCGGCTACGCAACATTGGCTTCTTGGCTGCAACATCCATTCTATTTTTACTTTAAAAAGGGGGAGAAGGGGAGGAAAAAAACCCCAAACACCTTTCCTGCTTTCTGCCTGTTTCCTTTTTTGGCCGTGTGCATTTGTATGCCTGCACACAAATAGCACACGGGAGGCTGCAAAGCGCTTGCGGTGTCAAGAGTGGGGTGGGGTGAGAAGTCGTGGGCGTCTGGCAGGCCCGGGGGCCTCGCGGCACCAATTAATGCAGGCCAAACGGAAGGAGGCGAGGGCAGGGGGGGAGGGGGAGGTGGGAATAAGACACCCGGGAACTCGCCCGGAGAGAAGCTGGCAACGCAAGTGCTCTTGTGAGCTCCGCTCCACAGCAGCCAGCTTGCGCGAGAGATGGATGCGTTTTTTTGCTGCCCCCTCGCGATGCGTAAAAACCACCAGACTGGATTCCTTCAAAAAAGAAAAGAAAGGAGGGAGGAGGGAGGAAAGTCAGGGGAGGGGGGCCATAAACACATCTCTGCAGACTGTCAAGGACTGTGCTTTTATTTATTTATTTTATCCGGGGCTGCGGGAGGCGCACGGCGAGCCTTAGCAACATGAATTATTCCCCATGAATGAACCAAGGGAGTCCTCTAGCTGTCAGCCACCAGCCCGGGCTGCGTCAAGACCACCGGGCTGCCCCCGCCCGCCCGTCGGCGGCCACAAAAGCCCGGACCGGAATTCTGGGGTGGGGGAGGCCTGGTGTGTGTGTGGGGGGGAGTGCTGCTTATATGGGATTATATGATATATATATGCCTTTGGAGGTGCAGAAAGGGGCCCAGCTGAGCAAAGGGTAAACCCACCTTTCGTTCTATTTATTGTGCTATATTTTATTTTTTTGCAGAAGCAGCCGTTGTAATGCGGAGCAGGGAAACCCGTCGCCTCCACCCAGTCGCCAGCCTCGGGCAGCGGCTGCAGCCAAGATGAACTCTGCAGGGGAAGAGGCACAGCGAATGTATTTCGGCCCGGTTGCCCGACCCTCCAGCCCCCGGCCCATCCGCCCTTCCTTTGCAATAGTACTCTAGGATGGGGACCCCATCCCCCGGCCGCCGCGCGGAAGAGGCCCCTCGCTCCAGCTCGCTCAGGTGCCTGCAGTTTCTCACCGAGCCGACACCCCACCCCCCAAAAGGCACAGAACTCCAGCCCAACTCCTAAGCATCTCCCAGGAAGCCCCGTTCAGCCTGGGCGGGGGGGGGGGGGGCGCAGGACCTCGGCTCCAGTTCCCGATCTCCTCCTCCTCTGGCATTCTTCCAAAAGCCTCTCCAGGTTGGCACCGAAACCAAAACCCACGTCCAGGTTCCGATCCTCGCTCCTTCTCTTGAAAGCAGCCCAGAGCCGGTTCAGGAGAGAAGAGAAACTCCGGCTCCACGTTTTTATTCCTCCTTCCCCGCCTCCCCCGGTTCCCCTACTTAGGAGCTGTAACCAATACTGATAAGCTAACATCTTCCACCTGGGACACGGCTACTGACAAAACCTGGCCTGGAGCTTGTTAGGGGGTGGGTTTCTTTTTCTTTTTTTTCCTCCCCCTCTTTTTTTTGCGTTTCTCCTCGCAGTGAATCTCGAGGCTCTTACCTGCGCACCACCCTTTGGAACTTGCAATCCTTCGGCCAGATTTCATCGGAAATCTGAAATCCCAACAGCACCGGTCCGAGTTCACCTTTCCAGACTTTCTCCGCCCGGGAAAGGTGCGGGCGACGGGGGAGGCCAGCCGGGGAGAAAGGCGCCTGCAAAGCATCCCGACAGGTCGCCTTGCCTTTCTCCCCCAAACGCCGGACTATCCGAGCCCGCCTCGTCCTCCTCCTCCTCCGCCGTCTCTTTTTTCTGATCTGATCTATTTTTGCCTTCAAACCTCATGGTGTGTGTGCGTGTGCGTGTGCGTGTTTGTATATATCTGTGATCAGCTTGTAAAAAGAAGCGCCCCGATGTTTTTTGAAACAATGCCGCGTTGCTTTGGTTCGTTTGCTCCTTCGTTTGGCTTTTGTCCCCCGTTCTCCCCTCGCCGCCCCTCCCGCCCTCCGACCCCATTTGCAGTCTACCCGCACCCCCCATCTGGGGCCGACCCACATCTCGGCCCTCCTGCCCAGCGCGGAAAAGGCGGCTCAGACATCCAGGAAGGTCGTCTTGGTTGGCCCTGCAAGGAGAAAAGTAGCTCAGTTCGATTGGAATTCGCCCCACCCCACCCCCACCCCGGCCATTCACCAGCAGCGAAACTCGCGAGGCAGCTTGCAGGCTCTGCGGAATTCCAAGGGGAGGGGGAACGAGTTTCGCGGAATAGTAGCGAAGTTCGATGGGGTGGGAGGGAGAGTTTCACACGCCTCTGCCGGCCTGCGCAGGGGTTTCGCCACACTTTCCAAGCAGATTCCCTGCTTGGTTTCATAGGCTCCCAAACGCACATTGGCGCTGCTTTGGGATGGGAATATTTTTCTGTTCCTCTGGGTGGTTTTCCGGGAACAGGGCACATACAGAGATGGTTGGGCACACTCCTCCCTCCTGGTACTTTTGCCATGCCAATGCCTCTCACCTTCCATTGGTTTGTGGCAGGAGTGTCCAGAATTTGAGCAGATCCTGGCTCAGCTCAGGCCCGAGGCATATCCCTTCAGCGCCTGACCCAGATGGGGGGGCTACGCACTGCACCCTACCTGGAAGGGACCCTGTTGCTGCCTTCCCAAACCTGTTAAATGATTCCAACCCAGAGCCGCCTCGCCTCCTTTTTAGCAGCTGAAGCTTTTCCTGGGGAGGTGGGGGGAAGCTTCCACCATACACCATACACCCCCGTTTCACCCTAGCTCCTGCTAAAGGGAGTCTGGCATGCCTATGGCAGTAGTATGCCTAAAGGGGAACCAGCTCTCTCTGGACCTCACCCTGTGCCACCACAACCATGGTTTGAGCCACCCCCCAAAGGACCAGCAAGCCACCCCTCCACATGCCTGAAGATAAGGGTTAGATCAGAGCCATGGTTTGCGGAGGGCTGTGAAAACCCATGTAGCAAAAGATAGTCTCTTGGGAAGCAAGAGTGTCACTCACCTGAGGTGGCACCATCTTCCTTGGAGATGGCCTCTTGCCTTTGTCCTCACCCTGCCAGACGGGCTCTACCAAACGCCACAGACCTCCTCTTCGCAGCTGGGCCCAGTCCGAGGCCTTCCGTCAATGGGCTTGCACACCAACACACATCTCCCTTTTGTGCCATCCCATAAGCAGGTTCTCACTGGACCGTGTCCCATGTGTCCTTTGAACAGCACTTTCAAGGATGTCCACAGGGCAGCTTCCCACATCTTTGGGCCTGGACTTTGATGAGAGACCAAAAATGTGGACAGCAATGCCTAAAAAGGCAGTGGAGGAGGATGGGAGAGAGACTTCTAGCGTACGTTTCAGCACTTATTTCCTTTGCACAGATTATGCCCATCCAACAATCCCCTGCAGTCTGGGGGGGGGGAGCTGAGCTATGGTTGCACCTGCCCAGTTTTTTTCTGTTACAGGTAGGTAGCCGTGTTGGTCTGCTGTAGTTGAAACAAAATAAAAAAATTCCTTCCAGTAGCACCTTAGAGACCAACTACCGGTAAGTTTGTTATTGGTATGAGCTTTCATGTGCTATCTGAAGAAGTGTGCATGCACACGAAAGCTCATACCAAGAACAAACTTAGTTGGTCTCTAATGTGCTACTGGAGGGAATTTTTTTATTTTGTTTCAGTTTTTTTCTGTGCATCCATGTAAGCGTAGCCATTACGGCACCTTCCAAATGATGCTAACTACAACTTCCATCATCCCCGACTGTTGGCTCGGGTCGGTGGGAATTGAAAGTCCAGCAACTTACGGAGAGTTCCCACATTAGTTACTCCTGCTCTTAAGGTTGTCCACTGAACAGAAGGGATCTTAGAAGACTCTTTTCTGCTTAGCTATGAAATCAGAACACCCAACTACACAGCTTCAGGGTGGAAAGTCAGCCTGGAGGGGAGCGTTGGTTCAGTATTCTGGTTGCAGTCGCCCATGGAACAGCTGTGTCATCTTCCTGCTTATTAACAGGACCCAGAAATGAACAGGTACAGAATATGCACAAGGACCGTGAATGTGTTGCTATGTTTCGAAACTCCATATTGCTGTTGCCCAGTCCAGAAAGAGGTGCACCTCTGGGCCCCCTCTGCTCCCATGAAGCTCTCATGTCTACCCATCCAATGGGATCAATAACAGCATCCTGTTGGGTTCCTTTGCCCTGTTAAGAGAGACCACGCAGATTCACGCTTGTAACCTGTCTGTTTCATGGTACCCTGCACTCTCTGCCATCGCCATTGCTACGCTCACAGCTTGCCCTTCAAGGTTTGGCTGGCCTGTTTCAGAAGCACACCTTATGAGGGCAGGCTGGGAAAATCCCTGTCCCCACCCCACCCCCCCCACCACCACACGGCATCGTGACCCCGACGATCTTGGCTGTCTTTGAATAGCATCCTGTACATAATGACTGTAAAATGGCGAATCGTGTGTATTATATATTGCCTCATTCTATAGTGTATATATATGTATACATATACATATATATAATATATATGAAAGACTGTAAATGTTAAAACTAGTGTTCTTATTTAGTATATTGCTTCACACTGAAGATTGTGTGTAACAAGCTGTTTCTAAAAGAAGTTTATTTTCCTTAAGAGTTAAAAAAAAGAGAGAGAAAAAATCAGGTCATTGCATTCAAAAACATCAATAAAGATTCAATAATTGTTTTGGATGTTTGCAGAGTCCCCTAGTAAACTATTTTTCTGCCATCCCCCATCCATTGAGGGAGTAAGGATAGATTAACCTGTTGCTCTAATCACCCAATTCAGTAGGTGCCCAATAGGCTTGAGCCAATCGCCTGCCAATCCAATCAATTCAGGCACCCCTCAGTCCGAAGTAGCGTACTAGGCTCCCTTAGAAAATCCCTACACCTGAGACCCACGATGGGAAGCCATCGATCAGAGGAAAGTGGCTCTTTCCAGGCAGAGGAAGATTTAAAACAGCAGCAGCGTAACCGGTATGAGGACTGCAGTGCAGATTTCAAGGTCAGGATGGGAGTGAGAGAGGCAGCCTGTGCACGGACATGTGAGGGTGTACATGAACATATACAGAAACCCGCCAGAGGAAGAACGATGCCATATGCATGGTCCCCACTGGTACCCGAATAATTGACCGCCAAGGGACCTCACCAGCATCTCTGCTTGGAGGAAGGAGAAGACACCCATGCAACAGCGATCACATCCACTGTTTTAACTAAGGGATGTGGAACCTCTTGCCTCCTAGTTGTTGGACTATAACCCCCATCACCCCTGACCTTGGGTTCATGCTGGCTGGGGCTCATGGGAGTCACAGCCCACAGTAACTGGAAGACCAGAAGCTCTACACCCTTGGTTTAAACACAGATGTTCATACATCTTCGCTACTCAACAACTATACTACCAAGGGAATGTTTGCACAGACTATTAGGTCATCACAGATTATGATGTATCAAAGTTCCAACCCTTTTATGGGAGTCAATTTGCACAATCTAGTGCGAAGTGGGTGCAAATAGGGGTCTTTATAGGAAAAGAAGGTTTGCCTGTTTGGACAGCACAAAGTTGAGTTTGGCCACGCATAGCCTTGCTGGATCAAACATCCAGCCTTGCACCCTCCTTTCAGTCTTGCATTCAGTGGCCAGCCAGACGCCTTCAGGTAAGGCGTCAAAGCAAGACCCCTTCCCCACTGGTGGCTCCTGAGGACCTGGGTCTTCACTGCCTCTCTGAACCTGGAGACTTCATACAAACCACCATAGCGAACCGCCATTGACAAACTTGTCTTTGGTCCACCCATGGATTTGAACGGAAGCACGTGGGTCTCAAATGGCAGGTGGTCTCTGTCCCACTCCTCCTCTCCGTGACCTGCTGAGCCCCACTCAAGCATACTCTATTCCTTTCCCGCTCCTTCAATAAAGTGTCACAGACAAAAGAGGTATAAATAAGTAGGTCTTTTATTTTATCATCTGTACAAAAAAACCTCACGCTATGAAAATAACTTTTAAATGGAAGAGGCGTGGCTGAGCGATTGAGGAGGGGTGGGGGTGAACTAATATCTCTCTCACACACAGAGAAACACACCCGAAATGCTCCTGCAACAGAAGCCCTGAAGAGGGCAGAGTTCATATTCCCACCATGATTAGGCCAGACCTTCCTGCCTCTCCCATCAATCACACCTGCGCCCCGCAAGAGGAAATTTCTCCATAGCAACAACATCCTTAACCCAGACAGCGTGATGGAACCAACACTGGGGGTGCTTGCTGTTAGGACCAAAAATCTATTTTGGGGGATAGAAAACGAAGCAGCCTGCCCCCTCTGACCTTTTGTCATTTCCCTTTCCGTACACTCGTAAAACAAAATAAAACCCCCCAGAGAGAATTGTCTGCTTTTTCTTAAATGGGCTTGCCACCTTTTCTAGCAGGGGGTGCCTTTTAACAGCTGATCAGCAGGCAGAAATTCAACTGGCGAAGTGCCCACAGCCAGCAGCTCCAATAATTAGGGCAGTGACGTGTGTTTGCGTGTGAATTCTACTTCGGGGAAAGCGTGCCAGAAAAGGGGTGGGTAGAATATACATGTGGCAAAACAAATCCATGCGCTCATGCCCTGCGGCATGGTAACAAGCCAGTGACCCCATCCTAGCATGGGTGGGCAGAACACCCAAGCCAGAAATCCACAATCCCCAGCCCACCAAAATATAGCCAAATCATTCACAGGGAGCCACTACGAAGGGTGGAGAGGAAGAGAACTTTCTTCTGTAACCGAAGCACAAAGTTTCTCCTGGTTGCTTCACCACGTGAATATCCAGGGGGGGGGGTTGCCTCGGGGAAACCCATGGCCCACCTCCAGAAAAATCCAGACCCATAGCACTCTGCCCCTTGACAGGAGTCCCCATCTGCCCTCAGAGGATGGAGGAGGAGCAAAGCGGGAGGCGTCTGACAGCAGAGACCGCTCCGGAGAAATGGAGCTCACGTCTAAGCTGTTCACATCTGGCCAGAGAGATGGAGGGGATCCTGCAGCGCTGGTGGTTTGCCACCAGGGGTCCCCTTTGCCTTGTCATGAGCTGCTGGCAGGAAGTAGGGGAGACTGTCTGGGGAGGTGGGGAACTAGAGAGAGAGGAACAGAGGCCAGCCAATGGGAAACCGGGCAATTGCAAAGCCACCAGCCCCCCCTAGGGGTGCTACAATGGAAGTGCAATGAACCACCACATGCCATGTGTGCATTTGCAAGGGGGTGTGTGTGTGTGTGTGTGTGTGTGTGTGTGTGTGTGTGTGAAAATGCAGAATCCGGTTGCAGGAAACGGAGCAAAATGCACTTGCACCCCACCCAGAAAGGCTCTAAAAAGCAGGTTATCTCCAACCTTTTCAGACCCAGGACATACTTCTGACCCAAGCATGCATTTGGGGACCCATTTCTTAACCTTTCCTCATTTATTTGCATGGTGGCGCTGCTCCTGTTGGAACCTACGCTGGACTCGCTAGCAGCTCCCTGCCCACCAGTCGCAAAACCAGTGCTGTCAAGGACGTCTGGTTTTTCTGGTGCCGCCTCACGCAGCCCGCGACCAATCTCCCTTCTCCCCAATTTCGACAGCAGGAGAAGCACGCAGCCAGGAGGTGCGTCCCGTCACCTTCTCGGAAAACACCACTTGCTTGCTTGTGCTCCCCCACCCACCAAGTCACATAGGTCTGCTCAGCACACACAGCCACAAGGAAAGGGGCTCCCCACACAGAACTTAGGAGGAGTTGAGAGAGTAGCCCTGCAGAGTAATGATTACCTAGAGAGAGAGAGAGAAAGAGGGGGGAGAGTCAGGCATCTGCAGGCCACGCCAGATCCTTTGTCTCGCCTGCCAGAGTCCAGGAGAACGCACTCGCCATGTGCTTAGAGGGTTTACAGCCTTCCCTCTCTGCCCTCTCCCTCCTTCCTCCCCACAAGTCCTCCTCGGTGCCCCCTCTGTCTAGCTGGAGGTGACAGTGGACCCGCTTCCGAGCCGGATGATCATCTGCTGGCACTCGTGAAGTGTCCTTTTGTCCCCCAGCTTCTCCAGGGAGCGGGCCGCCTCGGCCAACATGCCCATCCTCTGACCGGGACCCAGAAGGAAGGCGGGCGGCAGGTAAGAGCAGGCGAGGAGCAGGGCCTCGGCCTGCTCTCGCGCTGTCGGCTGGCTCTCGTGTTCGCTGGCTGGAAATAATAATAATAATAATAATAATTTATTATTTATACCCCACCCATCTGGCTGGGTTTCCCCAGCCACTCTGGGCGGCTTCCAACAGAACATTAAAATACAATAATCTATTAAACATTAAAAGCCTCCCTAAACAGGGCTGCCTTCAGATGTCTTCTAAAGGTCTGGTAGTTGTTGTTCTCTTTGACATCTGAAGGGAGGGCGTTCCACAGGGCAGGTGCCACTACCAAGAAGGCCCTCTGCCTGGTTCCCTGTAACATGGCTTCTCGTAGTGAGGGAACCGCCAGAAGGCCCTCGGCGCTGGATCTCAGTGTCCGGGCTGAACGGTGGGGGTGGAGATGCTCCTTCAGGTATACAGGACCAAGGCCGTTTAGGGCTTTCAAGGTCAGCACCAACACTTTGAATTGTGCTCGGAAACGTACTGGGAGCCAATGTAGGTCTTTCAAGACCGGTGTTATGTGGTCTTGGTGGCCACTCCCAGTCACCAGTCTAGCTGCCGCATTCTGGATTAATTGTAGTTTCCGGGTCACCTTCAAAGGTAGCCCCACGTAGAGCGCATGGCAGTAGTCCAAGCGAGAGATAACTAGAGCATGCACCACTCTGCACCGTCGGAAGCTCAGCGGGGTTAGGGCACAGAAGCAAGAGGTGGCCCTGCGTGAAAGGACAAGCCATCCCCAGGGCCGGGTTTAGGTTTGATGAGGCCCTAAGCTACTGAAGAAGAATTTGGATTTGGATTTGATATCCCGCTTTATCACTACCCGAAGGAGTCTCAAAGCGGCTCACATTCTCCTTTCCCTTCCTCCCCCACGACAAACACTCTATGAGGTGAGTGGGGTTGAGAGACTTCAGAGAAGTGTGACTAGCCCAAGGTCACCCAGCAGCTGCATGTGGAGGAGCAGAGACGCGAACCCGGTTCACCAGATTACGAGTCTACTGCTCTTAACCACTACACCACACTGGCTCTTAACCACTACACTGAAGGGGCATTCCATGAAAAGTGGTCCTGTGGCCAAAAAATTAAACTTAAAGATAAAATTCCCAAAAAATTATTTTATGTAGTTGAAAGTGTATATTTTGTTAAAATGACAATATAATTTGATATAAAGAAAATTGGGGGAGTGAAAATTGGAAATAACTGTACAAGTTCAGAAAGTCACTTTTTTAAACGAAATCTTAATGAGTTCATGTCTTTTTAAAAATGCAATAAACATAATAAATAATAAAATATTAACATATATCATAACAAGTATGTCTGTTCTGACAAAAAATATTTGGCAGAAAAATATTTTTGATTTTGATTAAATTTTGTCCATGTTAAAGTGACTGGTTCTGGCTTCCAGTGTCACACACGTCACAATAAGTTAATATTTTTTATCTAATAACTTAGCCATGAACTTCACCATGCTGAAATTTTTTTTTATAAGCTTATTAAACTTAAAAACACTAAAAATAAAATTGGAATTTTTTTTTTGAAAAAAAATAAAAAAATATTGGGCTTTTTAAATTTAGTCACACACGTCACAATTTGTGACATGTGTGACTGTGACGTGTGTGACAGGAGCATTTTTTTTATTAAAAATGCAAATACATACATGTAAATAATAAAATATTAACATAGATCATAACAAGTGCATCTGTTATGGCAAACAAATATCTGACAGAAAAAATTATTAGATTATGATTAAGCTTTGCAGTATTTTTCTCCATAATTTGGCATCAAATGGCTAACTGTGACTGTGCCATCTTCAAAACATCACAAAAAAATTATACTTCATCAATATTCATCTGCTGACCAATGACTCAATGCCACTCTTATATTCTTCTACAAGCACAATGGTGAGGGGATAGCAATCCATTAGCAATCGCTTTGAAGTCCATCCGTCCCCCACAATCAGGCTAACGGGTTGAGGTTGAATCCTGACAAGACAGAAGTACTGTTTTTGGGGGACGGGATGGGCGGGTGTGGGGGACTCCCTGGTCCTGAACGGGGTAACTTTGCCCCTGAAGGACCAGGTGCGCAGCCTGGGAGTCATTTTGGACTCGCAGCTGTCCATGGAGGCGCAGGTCAATTCTGTGTCCAGAATTCTGTGTTTACCAGCTCCATCTGGTACGCAGGCTGAGACCCTATCTGCCCGTGGACTGTTTTGCCAGAGTGGTGCATGCTCTAGTTATCTCTCGCTTGGACTACTGCAATGCGCTCTATGAGGGGCTACCTTTGATTTCTGTTCTTATCCTGAAGCAAAATTTCGGTTTCCCAACAAAGAAGATGTGGCTTGGATTTCAGATGAACAAATAGCTAGAGTAAATTGTCCAAAATTAATTCACTTTGCCAGAGAACTGTATATATTTGAAAGTAAAGTGAATGTGTTTGAATGAACCAATGCAATGCTATTTTTGGTTCAGTGACTGTAAATCAAATTAATAATAATAATAATAATAATAATAATAATAATAAATTTTTCTGTATACCCCGCCCTTCCCAGCCAAGACCGGGCTCAGAGCGGCTTACACCCATAAAATCACAAAAAAACATACAAAACAATCAATTAAAATGCAAGTTAAAATACGATATAAAGTTTAAAATGCAGCCTCATTTTTAAGTAGCCCACCAATCAAACCAAAAAGGAATGAAACATCAGGGTTAAACTAAAACCAACCCAAAGGCCAGGTGGAACAGCTCTGTCTTGCAGGCCCTGCGGAAAGATGCCAAATCCCGCAGGGCCCTGGTCTCTTCTGACAGACCGTTCCACCAAGTCGGGGCCAGTACTGAGAAGGCCCTGGCCCTAGTTGCGGCCAGCCTAGCATCCTTGTGGCTCGGGACCTCCAAAATGTTATTATTTGAGGACCTTAAGGTCCCACACGGGGCATACCAGGAGAGGCGGTCCCTTGTAGAATAAGACTGTTCTACAAATTGTGCAAACATTAAAGATGATTGCTTTGTGTCCAATTCCACTTTTATGTTAATGTTTATTAATTTGTTAACCTCAATCTGTAAAAAGATAACAATTATCCACACAAATGATATTTTTAAGGGTTTCATTAGAAAAAAATTCATATGCTGTCACACACGTCACGTTAAATGTCACACACGTCACAGTACTATTTATTGTTTTTTAGCCTAAGTATTTCTACTTCATATTCCTAAAACCCCTCTTTTGGATTTACACATATATGGCTTAATTCTAATAATTTTTATTTCCATGAATGTTACAAGAATTCACAGAAATATTCAAAGAACTTGAGAAGAGAGGGAAAATCATTTGCAAAATGGTCACACACGTCACGCAAAATTAAAAATTTGTATCTCTATTCAGGCAACATAAAAAATATTCCAAATCAAATTAATTATATCTTAAGACATAAATGACAGATGTCAATTAATTGCTTTCGAACCAGCAGTTGTTTTAGGGTCAATATAATTACAAATGTAGCGAAAACGTTGTCTGAATGTCACACACGTCACGGTGGAATGCCCCTGAAGGTAATGGGGCCCTTTATATGTCCGGCTGTCCTTTGTCAACAACCAATTGTCGCTGTTTCTTGTGTTGAATATTTGCCCTACGGTAATTTATGGCCCTAATAGGTATCTAAAGCCATTTGCACATAACAATATATCGAAGTAATTGTTGAACTGAAATACAATTAAGAAGCATATTAATAGTGAAATACAATTAAGAAGAAGTATTAATAGTGAAATAATTATTAAGCTCTAACTGTATGTAGGTTTTATTTTATTTGTTTTTTATCTTATATTTTGGAAATGGGGCCCTAAGCTATAGCTTGTTTAGCTTATATGTAAATCTGGCACTGGGCCATCCCCCCTGACGGCAGCGTGGTGCAATGGTTAGCGTGTTGGAGAGAGACCAGGGTTCGAATCCCCCACACGGCCATGAAGCTCACCGGGGGACCTTGGGAGCCACTCACCGCCTGTCTCAACCCAACCTACCTCACAGGGTGGTTTGGGGAATTAAATAGGAGGGGAAGAACCATGTACGTCACCTGGGGGGCAGCAATGGGGCAGGATGTAAATGCAACGAATGGATTAATAAGGCTGCATCGCTGGCTGGCACCAGGGCCAATTCAGAGACCCACAGCTTATTTTCACGCCTAATGCTGGGCTCTACCCTTTTAACTCTCCCTCCCTACAGACCCTCTCAGGTGTTAGGATTGGGATGGGGTGCTGCAGTGGAGACTGGCCCCTTAGGGCAAATGGGGCATGTAGTCAGCTAGCCCCCACCTCCCTGCCTTCTTACAGGTGGTCCAGAGAGGAGGCAAGCAGGGCCCCAAGGCAGAAGAGGCATTCAGGTGTGAGGAGCAAGAAATAGCATGAGACTCTTAATCTGAGGGTCGTGGGTTTGAGCCCCACGTTGGGTGAAAGAATCCTGCATTGCAGGGGGTTGGACTAGATGGCCCTCGGGGTCCCTTCCAATGCTACGATTCTATGAAATCACCTGCATTCAGAGGCAAGGGCTGTAGCTCAGTTGCAGAGCACCTGTCATGAATGCAGAAGGTCCCAAGTTCAATCCCCAAAGGCATCTCCAGGTGGGGCTGGGAATCTCCCCAAAGTGCCGCTGCCAATCAGTGGAGGCAGTACTGAGCTGGATGGACTAGTGGGTCTGATTCGGAGTAAGGCAGCTTACGGTGGTTCATGCATGGACCAAGCACACACTCCTGTCACTCACCTCCTTTGATGCTCGAGGCAACTCTCCTGCGCAGGCTGCGGTCCAGCAGCTGGTGGGTCCGGGTAGGGCTGGCTCGGGCCATCAGCCGGGCCGTCGCCTCATGGAGGAAAACCTGTGGGGGGCAGGCCAGAGAGTCAGTGTCAGGTTTCCCTTATCGGTTGTTCAATAAGAAAGCCAAGCCATCTGTCTTTTAGTTCTTTCAATCAGTGCTCAATTATATACAGTGCAGAGCTCAATCATATCATGTCTGTTCACTCACTAGCAGAATCCGTAAGTGCCTCCCTCCGGTTTTGGCGCCAACACCACAGTCTTGGCAGCCTAAATTGCTGCCTCCTCCTCCTCCTCCTACGTAATCTCTGCACCGGACCTGTCGACTCTCTCTCCGATCGAGCCTGCTGGGTAGTGCCAGGCCTCTCACTCAATCCCTGGACCCCTGGCACGCCTTGGCTCCCAGCCACTAAGTGCTTCTCCCCCGAGGAACTGTTGGTTTCACTCGCAGATGAATCAGTAGTTAAAACAGGTGGCGGCTCCCTATAAACACTCAGAGCTGGACTGGCAGGGGCAGGCAGATCCCTGACAGTCAGGAACCACCACACTCCCCCAGCACCACCGCTGCCTCCCACCAGAACCACCACAAAAAACAGAGCTGTGTTGAGATCTCTCTCCCAGTGTCTCTTAAGTTTCTGTCCTCTGCAAAAGAGGCTTTGCTTTGCAGCCTCCCCAGCTGCCTGCATTTCCTGATCTGGTTTAATTGATGGCTGGGGGCACCCAGGGAGGCTGCAGAGCACAGACCACCAACAAGATGAGTTGCAGAATGAAAGAAGGGGCGCTCACAGCAAACACCCCTTGTCCAAGTCAAAAGGAAGGCAAGCGTGACACAAGCCCTGCACCTGTGATGATTTCAGCAAAAAATTGAAACTTAGCACCTTTAACAAACTACAGCCCCCAGGATTTGGGGGGGGGGGAAGGAACACCTCGACTTTTAACATGGTATATGATGCAGATGTGACCTCAGAGCCTCCCAACATGCAGAGGTCTGCGGATTCCACACATCAAGCCCTTAACAGCTTGGGACCAGTTTAATTACAAGATCTGCCCACTTGATCAATTGATCAATGAAACTGGCACCACATAATACCCATTCCACATTTGTAAGAACTCGATATTTTAGTGTGGCAGCACCTCCACTTTGGAACTCCCTGCCTATTGATAGCAAGCAGGTGCCTTCAAGTGTAATCTTCTGGCGGTTCCCTCACTGCGAGAAGCAAAGCTACAGGAAACCAGGCAGAGGGCCTTCTCGGTAGTGGCGCCCGCCCTGTGGAACGCCCTCCCATCAGATGTCAAGGAAATAAACAACTCTCTGACTTTTAGAAGACATCTGAAGGCAGCCCTGTTTAAGGAAGCTTTTAATATGTGATATTTTAATGTATTTTTTATTTTTGTTGGAAGCCGCCCAGAGTGGCTGGGGAGACCCAGCCAGATGGGCGGGGTACAAATAATAAATTATTATTATTATTATTATTATTATTATTATTATTATTATCTCCAATTCTTGCACAGACAAGTCTATTCAGATGCTTAGAAAGTGGATGGGAGTTCTGACCACTTTCTAGTCCGTCGCTATGTTAACTTTTTGAAAGATTTAAATTATTGTTGATTTCATGGTATTATCTTTCTGGTAAACCCCTTTGAATGTTGTTGTTTTTTATATAAAAACAACAACAACAATCGAGCCGTATATAAATTTTATGGAACAAATAAAAGAAACAGAATGGAGAAGTCTCCGAGTCGGCGTGAGACAGCTTCATAGGGTTACTAAAAATCAGCGCTCTCGACAGTGACAGCCGCATTGCGGAGCCAACGAGGAGCTTACAGGAGCAGAGAAGCCCAGCACCGAACTCACCCTGTGCATGGCGGCCTTGTCCGCTTGCGCCAGGCGCCGGAGGCTGCTGAGATCCTGCTGGAAGCCCCGGAGCTCAAGGGTGGAGGCTTGGTAGAGAGCGCCATGCGGCTGCCCTGCTTGCATCTGCTGCTGCCAGAGCCGGGTGCGGGTGATGAGCAGGAGGTCACACAAGAGGAACTGCACAGCCTGAGAAAGAGAGAGCGCGCAAAAAAGTAAGAAGAGGCCTCCCGGATCAGGCCAATGGCCCACCTAGTCCAGCATCCTGGGAGAGCAGATTAAAGAGCTTCCCATCTGTTCGATATATGATTTCTACTCCGGTGGAGAGTTTCCCTTCGACAAAGTGCAGGATCACGGCAATGAAAATAATGAATGGAGTTGGGGCAATAACACAACCCTGTTTAACACCTGATCCCACTGTGAATGGTTCACTTTGAGAGCCGTTGTTATCTGCGGTTGTTGCTGTCATATTATCATGGAGGAGCTAAATGATGTTCACAAATTCATCTGGGCAGCCAATTTTCAGAAGGACAGTCCACAGGGCATTGCGATTTACCGTGGTCGAAAGCCTTAGTCAAGTCAATAAATGCCATATACAGGGGTTGGATTTGCTCTCTGCGTTTTTCTTAAAGCTGTCGAGCGGTGAAAATCATGTCCACTGTCCCCCTAGAAGGCCGAAAACCATTTTGGGATTCAGGAAGGGTCACCTCAGATATTGATAAGAGACCATTTGCTAAGATCCTTGCAAGAATTTTGCCAGCCGCAGCTAATACGGGCTTTGAAGACACTCGAACTCAGGACGCAAAGGAGAAACGTGCTAAGAGGAAGGCACGCTTGGCAAATCCACACCGTGATCAACTCCCGCCCGGAAACCACTGTCTCCACTGTGGAAGGACGTGTGGATCCAAAATTGGCCTCCACAGTCACTTATGGACTCATAGTTAAAACCATGTTTATGGAAGACAATCTTACTCGGCTATGAGGGATCGCCAAAGAAGAAGAGTCACCGAGAGACAGGAAGGGCTGACAGTTGGTGGGTGGAGGGTGTTGGGCTGACAACAGGAGCGAGCCAGCAGTAAATCACACTGTGCAAGTTGGAGCTGATTCTTTATTAGCAAAAACACGACTTGCACAGAAGTGTCAGGCCTCACAAGCAGAGCAACTCATCTCTGGTAGGTCTTGCCCCCATGAAGCAGTTGCTGAGACTGAAGGTCTCCGCCTCCCCACAGCTGCCTAAGTCTCCTCTCCAGGGTTTTCTCCAAGCAATCTGAGACTGTGCCTGCATGACCCGAATTTCTCTTCTGCCCTTTTCATGCCTCTTCTGGTTCTGGGAGACAAGTGGGGAGGGGAGCTGGTCTGAGCCTTCTTCCCTTGGGGGTTTCCCAGCCGGTTCCTCCCACCGCTCCTCTGCGTCCAACCAGTCTGTGACAGCCAAAGGTCTTCCCCGATCAAACCTCCCGCTCCTGCCTCTTCTCGCAAGCCCTGGGCTGCTGCCACGACCCTCCGCCGAGAGAAGCGGCCTCAAGGCTGCACTGGAGGGGCATTGCACACTTTGGCTGCACATGCAATGCAACTACAATGCACCCCCGACACCACCACAACGCCCCCCCTGCCTCTGCACAGCCTCCCGGTTTCCGCAGCCGCCAGACATGGGGAAAGGTTGTCCTCAGAAACAACAAGACCAGGATGTTTGGAGAGAGAGAGAGAGAGAGGTGGGGAACTTCAGGACCAGGGGCCAAATGTGGCCCTTTGAACCTTGCTCTCCGGCCCTTGGACCCTCCACAGACCACACGCCCCTGTCAAGGCCCTCAGAAACCCCCATTGACCCTGCTCTGCCTGGGCTGTATTAATGTTTCCTTGATTGCTGGGATGGAGAGATGAGCAAGTAGAATTTTGTGTGTGGCTGGAATGCAGTCTATGGGTACGAAGGTACCGTATTTTCCCATGTATAACAGAGGTCGTCAAGCTTTCCAGGCCCCGGGCCGGTTCCTCCAGCGCCGATCGCAAGAAGGCGGGGGAGCGCGTGCCCATACGCGTGCGCACATGCTATTTCCGGTGCACTTCCGGGTCGGCGGAGCACTGGAAATAGCTTGTGCGCATGCCTCCTCAGACCCGGAAGTGCGCCGGAAATGACGCTTGCACATGCGCACAAGCTATTTCCGGCGCTCCGCCAACCCGGCAGTGGGCAGCCGCACCGCGCCGGTAAGAGCGGGCGGTGGCAGCGTTTGTTGCCGGAGGCTGGATAAATGAGCCACTTGGGCCGTATCCGGCCCCCGGGCCGTAGTTTGGGGACATCTGATGCATAACATGCCCCGTTGTATAAGACGCCCTCTCTTTTTGGGGACTCCTAATTGAGAAAATGGAGGGAGATTGCCCAGAGATGTTGAGCTTTTTGGGGGGGAGATTGCCAATAGTTTTTGAGCTTTTTTTCGGGAGGATTGCTCACAGCTGCTGAGCTTATTTTCGGAGGGGAGTGCCCAGACTTGCTGAGCTTTTTTTGGGAGTGGGGGTTGCCGAAAACCACTCACCCACAGGATCGCCACAGCCAATCGTACAACCGCACGCACATAAACAAACTCCCGGATTGTCTGCGCGCTCGCCGAAAGACATCGCCAATCGCACGCCAATCGCCAGCAGACCTTGCCACACACCAACCAATCATCCACCAAAACGGCACTGACAATCTCCAGCTCGCGGCAGCCGCCAATCGCCTGTCCCACCTCTCCACCTAGTATAAGATGCCCCTGATTTTTATTTTTAGCAAAATTTCTTAATAAAATAAGCTCGTCTTATACATGGAAAACTACAGTATGCTGCATCTCCTGCTCCTCCCCCTTTTGCCTCTGGCCCCCGACTGCCTCAGCATGCAGCCCCCGGGAGGTTCATCACAAGGAAATGGGCCCTTGTGCTGAGAAAGTCCCTTTACCCCGCAAATGCAAAAAACCCAAGATAGACAACTGCTCATGGGCCAGACCACCCACACTGTCCCCCTTAAGACTCATTTGTCTTCAAAGCAGAACCCATACTTAGCACCAATCCTGATTCTAAACTCCACCCAGAGGGCAGGAGCTAAAGGGTTGCTGGACCACCTACACCCCTGGTAACTCATCCACTGTACCCAAAGGTATTCATTTGTTCAAAATGAACAAATCCTGCTCTTCAGACACACAAAGGCTCCCAGGGCAGCTTGCAAACGTCAGTGACCAGAAGAGAGTCCCTGCCCTCCAGGCTTACACTCAAAAAGACACAGCACTAAAGGAAAGGGAATTACGAGGGAGGAGGAAAATAAAAAATAAAACTCAAGTACTCTTTCTTAGTTACAGAATTTTTGGAATTGAAGGGCAGGGAGGAAGGGTGCCCAAGAAATGGATTGAGACTGAAGAAAGGAAGGTGTCTAACTAATGGGGGGGGGAACATTTTTCCTCTTCAGCCACAAGATGTCAGGGGCTGGGCAGAGGTGGAGGAGTGGTGGAGACCGCCTCCCCATCCTGGCCCTTCCAGGGAGGAGGAAGAGGAAAACAGTATAGATCAGGGGTAGGCAACCTAAGGCCCGTGGGCCGGATGCGGCCCAATCGCCTTCTCAATCCAGCCCGCGGACGGTCCGGGAATCAGCGTGTTTTTACATGAGTAGAATGTGTCCTTTTATTTAAAATGCATCTCTGGGTTATTTGTGGGGCATAGGAATTCGTTCATTCCCCCCCCCCCAAAAAAATGTCCGGCCCACCACATGGTCTGTGGGACGGTGGACTAGCCCATGGCTGAAAAAGGTTGCTGACCTCTGGTATAGATTGACAACAGGGGTTTGAGGGAGGTTGCAGCTCAGAGGCAGAGGAGGGGGGAAGTTGGGAAATCACAGGAGAGCCAGAGTAACACCCAGCTGACACATTGTCATTAGACAGCCTTCCAGACTCTCCATCTCCCAGAACCCGGCGAGCCTTGAAAGTAGGAGAGCAAAGAGCTCAAAGACAGAGGGCACGTAGCAGCACCCATAGAGATGATGACGATTGAGGAAGTGGCAGAGACGGGGATGGAGATTCACTCGGGACAACGCCATTCTCCAAGAGGCTGGGTTCTATAGCCTCTCTCTGTAAAGACTGAAATAAAAAAGGATAGCAAGAAACTTTTCCTTGTCTTGAGGGGCAACACTAAGCAAAAATTCGAAGATAATTGGAACAAATATAAAATATATGTTCAAAATTATAGCAAGGGTAGGATAACCATGACAGCTTTTGAGTGACCTTATAAGATGTATAAGTTGGATATAAGTGGTAAGGGTGCAGAAAGATAACAGAATGTATTAGAAAGGAGGTTAATAGAGGAATAATAACAAGGAAGACATTCACTTTGAGTGCTTGACTATGCTTTTGGGTTAGATGGGAAGTCTGTGTATTCAATGTTGTAATTTGTTTTTTGTTTTTTGATGCGGGTGTATGTGAGGGGGGGAGGGGGGAGGGAGTAATGATGGGTTGTTGTTCTCCCTTCTTTCCTTTTGGAAGGAAGGAAGAAAGAAAATAATACAAATAGACAAAGCTGGTGGTAAGCAAGAAGTCTTTATTCATTTATATTTCAGTTTATTTTGTAAAAATTGTGATATGACAATCTATGTAACTGATTTTTCTCTTTGTGTAAAATAAAAAATAAAAAAAGAAACTTTTCCTTGTCTTTACACTTACCTGGGCAACCAGCCAGGAGACGCTGACACAACTTGAGGCTCCATTCGGAGCACTTTAGCTCCAGGACGAATCAGAAGCTCCAGGCCAGGCATCCCCAAACTCGGCCCTCCAGATGTTTTGGGACTACAACTCCCATCATCCCTAGCTCACAGGACCAGTGGTCAGGGATGATGGGAGTTGTAGTCCCAAAACATCTGGAGGGCTGAGTTTGGGGGTGCCTGCTCCAGGCAAACTAAACTCCGCCCCCTAGCCTTGCGCCAAAGCCTCATTCAGAATCCCAGCCTCTGGACCTGGGCAGTTAACCCCCCCCCCGTCCCTGTACAGCAACAGGCTCCGCCTCCAGGGGGCAAGTAAGTACACATTAGTTCCATCCACCCCCTTTAAGTGCCTCCCGCTTGGCCCCGCCCAGGCCTCCAGGCTCCGCCCCCACCGCAACTCACTCTGTCGATGGCACTGGGGGGCGTGTTCCCCGCCAAGCTGTCTCGCAAGTAGTCGCCGGCTCTGTCGCACTGGCCCAGGCTGCAATCCAGCTTGCCCATCAGCACCCGCGCAGCCTTGAAGGTATGCAGCGCCGCACGAGGAAGAGGATTCCTGCAGCGAGGAAAGGAGAAGCAGGCTGAATTGCCAACCCATCATTTCAGGGGAGGGAGGAAACCGCCCGCCCCCCATATCAGCAGAGTTCTGTGTGGGCTGAAGAGCTCTGGGAAAGCCGCAAGGTCTGCCTTTGGCCACAGAATCCAGTTTCTTTTAAAAAATAAAAAATAAAAAGCTCAGGGTTTGTTTGCTTAAATTCAAGTTCCTAGCCCCTATGACTGTGGAGCAATGCATTCTGAAAATGACTGAAATGAGAGAAGTTAGCTGAGCAAGCTCCAAGACGGAGCTTAAGAACGTCAGAGCAGCAACTGGTACTCAGAGGTAGACTTCCCCTGAACTTGGAGGTTCTCTATAGCCAATGCAGGCGTCACAGAGGGTTGCAAAACCCAGCTTTGCACAATTTTGATTCTTCTTCGTTTGTTTTAGGAGGAGATGACACTCAGCCCCCTGCCAAAGCCGCTGACCAGACTGGCTGCCATCACACTCCTTAAAGCTCCTTGCAGGATTTTGCTGTCTTTGGCCCGTCTGGCATAGTGGTTAGGGTGTCAGGCTGGGACATGGGAGACCAGGGTTCAAATCCCCACTTGGCCACAATTTAAGAAGGATATTGACAAGCTGGAACGTGTGTAGAGAAGGGCAACCAAGATGACCAAGGGTCCGGAAACCAAACCTTATGAGGAACAGTTGAGGGAGCTGGGTGTGTTTAGCCTGGAAAAGAGGAGACTGAGAGGAAATATGATAGCCATCTTCAAATATCTAAAGTGCTGTCACATGGAAGAGGAAGCAAGCTTGTTTTCTCTTGCTCTGGAGGGCAGGACCTGAACCAATGGATTCAAGTTCCAAGAAAGGAGATTCCGACTAAACATCAGGAATAACTTTCTGACAGTAAGAGCTGTTTGACAGTGGAACGGTCTCCCTTGGGAGATTGTGGACTCTCCTTCCTTGGAGGTTTTTTAAGCAGAGGTTGGATGGCCATCTGTCATGGATGCTTTAGTCGAGATTCCTGCATTGCAGGGGGTTGGGCTAGATGACCCTCAGGGGTCCCTCCTAACTCTCTCTGTGATTGTATGATGCTGACCTGGTTTCCCTCTCTCTCTCTCTCTCTCATAGGGGAGCTGCCTCATAGGGGTTGTTGTTAAGACAAAATGGAGACCTCTGAGCCACCCTAAGCTCCATGGAAAAAAAGGTAGGATATAAACGTTAATATATTTCCCCACCCCCACTTACTCAGAGGCCTGGAGGGCCCTTGGCATCGATTCCACCAGCGGGTACAGGCGCTCCACAGCCTCGTCATCCCCTTGCAGCCCATGGATCGCCATGGCAACCACAGATGCCCACCAGTGAGCAATGGGGTCGGTGCCTAGAGGAGGGAGAGGGAGATGGCGTCAGGCGGATCCTGCCAAAAACAGCAAGGGGGGGGGCTCAGAGAGCCAGATCCTTAGCTTCCCCCCCCCAAGCCCTTGGATAGGAGGGGCGGAGATACCTGGCTGCCAATCACCTGACATCTCCATGGGGTCAGGCGACCCAATTCTCCTTTGCTGCGTGGCTTGAACTCCCAGCAAAGATTCGGAGTGATGTAACATTGAGGCCACGTCCGCACCATGCATTTAAAACGCTACGATTCCACTTTAAAAAGAATCCTGGGAGTTGTAGTTTGTTAAGGGTGCTGAGAGTCGCTAGGAGGTCCCTATTTTCCTCCCAGAGCTACGGTTCCCAACTCCCTGGGAAGAAGGATTGATTGATTAAGCCAGCCTGAGAATCATAGCTCTCGGATGGGAAAGAGGGGTCCTCCTAGCATCTCTCAGCGCTCTTAGCAAACTACATCCCCCAGGATTCTTTGCAGAGGTGCAATGACTGTTTAAAGCAGTATCACAGTAATTTCAATGTACGGTATGAATGCAGCCTTAAACCACATTCAGTATGTTTTATTTCTGCCCTGGTCAAATATTTTACTTCTGGTGAATTTGAATCAGAAGGTTGGCAGTTCGAATCCCCGCAACAGGGTGAGCTCCCATTGCTCGGTCCCAGCTCCTGCCCACCTAGCAGTTCGAAAGCACGTCAAAGTGCAAGTAGATAAATAGGTACCGCTCCGGCGGGAAGGTAAACGGCGTTTCCGTGCACTGCTCTGGTTTGCCAGAAGCAGTTTAGTCATGCTGGCCACATGACTCGGAAGCTGTTTGCAGACTAACGCTGGCTCCCTTGAACAATAAAGCGAGATGAGCGCCGCAACCCCAGAGTTGTCCGCAACTGGACCTAACGGTCAGGGGTACCTTTACCTTTACTTTTGCAACCTTTGCTTACTGAATACTTAACTAGAATGTGCACACTAAATTAGATCAGTCTCTGGAGCAGCAGTGGAAACCTCCAGCCCCACAGGTTGTGTCACCCTCCAGGTCTCCCCACCTGGCCCTCAGCCCTCTCTCCAGGACACGCCCATTGCTGGCCCCATTTGCACCCCACACTTTTTTGCCTGGCTGGAATGTGGCCTTTGATCCTGCCTCTTGACTGCCCAGATGTACAGAGAGGGGCGTTAAGTGTGTGTGTGTGTGTGTGTGTGTAGAAACAAGCCTGCTGCAAAAAATAAATAAAAATGCATTTATTGCTCCGCCCACTTTAGCCTCTGGCCCCGCCCACCACCTGCATGCAGCCCCCGAAAGGAAGAGTGGCCCTTGCTCTGGGAGAGGCTGCCCACCTGTGCCCTAGGAAATCAGAAAATGTTCTGATGCAAATCGCCCGCTGCAAAATGCCCTGATTTGCACAGAAAGACCACATCCCTGGCAATGGCAAAAGTGTCCTCCAGCCTCTATTTAACTGCATAAACCTCTGGTTTCCTTCTCCTCCCTGTCCCACAAGTCTCCAGTTCCCTTGCAGGCCCATCCCGCCTAGGGAAACTCTTGGCTTGTTGATCCCCACCTGTGGCAGCATCCAGACTGGTGCTGAGGGACGGCGTTGGGCTGGGAACGGCGTCTGCACAGCTGTTGAGGAAATGCAGGTACTCCAGAGCGTCGGAAAATTCCCTGCAGCGAAACAGAGGGAACCAGGACGAGTTTTGGTATGAACACTGGTGCCAGAGCTCCCATTTCCAGCAATTTAACCTGGTTTGGGCTTCGAGTTGGGGAGGGGGCAGCCAAAAGCCCCCTCCCCAATACCCCAATCCTGGGCTTCCAAGGGCCCAAAACAATTAATGTGATTGGATGACTTAAAAACAAAACAAAACATTAAATTGAAAGCTTGCCCAACCACCAAAGATCGGGACCAGACCCTCTCCAAGGCCCCATCAAAATCCAGTTTGGAACTTAAACCAGACAACTGCCCCCCATTTCCTCCAGAAACCCATTTACACAAGTCCTGACTGCATCAATGGTGTGTCCAGTAGAATTTGGTCCTAAATATTCCTTTAGAGTTTGGAGCCTGTGTAATTTAGGAGGGAGGTGGGATCTTTCCTTGCACATTTTGTCTGCAAGAAGCTTTTGCATCACAATGCAGCATTCTTCCAGGGGCAGAAGTTCCCCTTGACATTTTTTGCAAATAAACTGGTTACGTTATCATCAAATAAATGAAGCCTTCAAAATGGACAAAAAACTTGGCTTTCAGACTGAAAAGTCAAAGTTGGAAACGGAATTGTTAGAGCCTAAAACGAAAAATCTCTCCAGAATGTATAATTTGTTGCTAGGGTGGCACACACAAGATGAGTTGGTTAAATCTGCAATGATAGATTGGGCTAAATATGTGGGACATAATATTATGATGGTTGACTGGGAGAGACTTTGGAAGAAAGGAATAAAATTTACTGCATGTAATATGTTAAGAGAGAATATTATGAAAATGATCTATAGGTGGTACCTGACCCCAGTCAAACTTGCTAAAATCTATCTATCTATCAAGATGATAAGGAAAAAAGAAGGGAAGAATACAATGCTTGTTGTTTTATTGTATTATCTATGTGTTTTTACGTGTGTGATGTTTTGTTGGGTTTTGTTATGTTTGTGTGAAAAACCCCCAATAAAAATCATTTTTAAAAAGACATTTTTTTTGCAAATAAACAATTCCTCTTGAAATCAGCAGCACCCCAAACCCACCACCCAGTTCTGGGGTTTCCCCATCAACAACAGACCCTACCAACACTGAGTTGCAAAACTGAACTCACCAGATATTCTCTATCAATGTCTCTTCCACCCACACATCTGCAAGCACCCACACGGCCCCTTCTCCAAGGGGGAAGAAAACCTAAGGTCACCTTGGGGAACCGGCTGCAAATGGCAGGATGCAGGAAGCAGGCAGGATCCCACTTGACCTCTGCTTAGTGGAAGATAAGGCTCTACAAGCCACAAGAACTATGTTCTCCCTCCCCTGTTGGAGGCAGTATGCTGGGAATCACAGCTGGGAAGAGTACTGTCGCAGACCTCGCCTATCGTTTCTCGTTGGGGATTATAAAACCTGTCAGCATGCCCTACGACCAGTGGGCAATTATGGGTGCAGCTGCCCTTAGGAAAGGGCTGTGGCTCAGGGCAGAAAAGGTTCTCGATTCAATGTCTGGCATCTCCGGTGTCAGGAGACAGCAGAGCCCTCCTGCCTCTCCAGCTTTGAGCGAATACCGTGAACCGCCACCCATTCTGGAGAGTGATTCCAGCGGAACGTCTGGAGGGAGCTCCGAGGAAGAGGAAGCGGAGAGAGGGCTTTCAGCAGCATCTCAGAGCCATCGCTCCGCACCAGGGGGAAAGAAAGGGAAGAGCACCAGATGCTTCCGTTTCCCGAGATGCTTTAGAAAGCCCGGGAAAACGGAACATCCATCAGTTGGAGCAACTGATAGCCAGGAAGATTGATGTGTTTGCGATGTGCTCGTAGTTGTAAAGCAATTAGCTAGTAATAAAGCTTTAATGGCTTATCTCTGGGAGTCTGCCTGAATGCCTAGCTGAAAAGGAGCCCAGCGGGGTTCTGACATCCAGGATTGGGCTGGGAAAAGGCTGAAACCCTTCAAAGCTGCTGCCAGTCAGTGCGGGCAAATACTGGGTGGTGTGGTGGTCCGATTCAGAATAAAGCAGCTCCCTGCGTTCCAAGGGGATAGGAAGGGATAATCTGGGAGCAAGTGAGGTGGGTGGGAATCCCCTCTCCAGGGCGGTTTGAAGGCGGATTGGGCCAAATCTGCAACAAGGAGACCTTGTTAAATGTTCTCACTCAGCATCTATAAATGTGGGGGATACCAGAACTGGTTGGAGCCAAGGCGGGAGACAGCAACATGTACAGGTGCTTCAAGACCCCAAATCCGGTCCTCTCATACCCCTCATCGTGGCTGGCAGGTGCCTCACTCTCTAGCCTAGAGACACAGGAAAGGGCTTTCTCCAGCAAATGCTCACGGAAAAGCTGGGTCACTTGAGCCAGGGGATCCGCTGCGAAGGCGAGAGAGAGAGAGGGAAAGAACATCGTTTTCTGATGGGGTCAACAGCCTTCATCTGCCTCAGCTGCAACAAAACATGTCTCTCCCGTATCGGTCTCTACAGCCACAGCAGGCGCTGTGACTCTCCAACAGTTTGACTTCATTCACAAAGGTGAACTCCTCCAATCGTCTCTCAAGACAGGCGGATGCCAGCCAATCACCTGATAGCACACCACAAAATACCCTCTTGGTCCAATAGGGGGAAATGAATAGATTGAAGGACAACCCTTTCCCATGAAGCCCTTGGCAAACATGGCGCCCTCTGGAAGTTGTTGGACTACAACTCCCATCAGGGCCAGGCAGCACAGCCAATGGTTAGGGGCTGACGGGAGTTGGGGAGTCCATCTGGAAGGAACTGGAGACAGATTGTGAAGCAGGCGGATTACTATTGATCAGAACGACAATTCTGGCGAAACAATCAATCCGTCTTCCTTATAGGGAACTCTGGGAGTTGTAGCTCTGCAAGAGGAATAGGGGCCTCCTAACAACTCTCAGCACCATTAAGAAACTACGGCTCCCAGGATTCTTTGCGGGGAGCCTTGGCTGATTAAATGGCGCTGCTTCAAATTTATACTGCAGGTGGGTCATTGGGCCTAGCTGAGATTCCTGCATTGCAGGGGGTTGGACTAGATGGCCCTCAGGGCCCTTTCCAACTCTATGATCCCATGATTCCCGTCTATCATGGGCTGCTGCCCATTTGATCCTCGCAACAACCTTGTGAGGAAGGTTAGGCTGAGAGAAAGTCGCCCGTGAGCTTCTCAGCAAAGCAGGGATTTGAACCCAGGTTTCCCTGCTGCTGCTCCCCAAGTCCAGGGCTCCACCCCGTCGCATCACACCGGCCGACTTCTCAATACCTGGATTGCTGGTGGAGCTGTAGATGCTCTCCCGAGGGCAGCTCTTCACAGCCCAGTCTCCATCCACGAAGAAACGGTGACCCACAGGATGGCACAGCCACTGGAGGGCGGGCGGGACAGTCCCACTGTGGGACAGCAGCACCTGCCGGGCGCTGCTGAGGAAGAAGCGCTGCGCCACAAAAGGGAAAGGAAAGCCAATCAGGGAAGCCCTGGGGGTGAACCCGACAGGGGTGCCCAAACATTTTTCAAAGAGGGCCAGATTTGATGAAGTGAACATGCGTGGGGGCCGACCAAAGTTGTTGAGCTTTTTTTAGGACATATACTGCCATGGGGGCCGGATTAAATCAACCGACGGGCCAGATTAGGCCCCCAAAACAGACTTTGGACATGCCTGCCATAGGAGAACACCAGCAGTCTGTGCTTACCACTTGCAAGGTGGCCAGTGGCTACTTGCAAGCCTTATTTTTTTTCTCAAAAAAAATATTCCCCCATTAAATTTAAATGCCACTTGACTGTTTCTTTTTTTAAAAAAAACAACAACCCTCAGTGGTTTGCAAAAAGAACAAAACAATAACATATTTTGAATATTTGCTGTATGCTGCTGTATGAAGCCCAGCCAGATGGGTGGGGTATAAATAATAAATTATTATTATTATTATTTGGGCACAGCTGGTTGTGGAAAAGTTGCATCCAAGTAAAATGGATCAATCAATATTTTGAGGCCCTTCTTCATGTGCCTCCTCTATGAGAAGTCGGGGTGGTGGCAACACAAGAGAACGGGCCTTTTCTGCAGTGGCTCCCCGTTTGTGAAATGCCATCCCTAGGGAGGTTCGCCTGGTGTCTTCCTTATATATTTTTAGTAGCCAGGCGAAAACGTTCCTCTTCAACCAGGAACGTTCCTCTTCAACGTTCCTCTGGCTGATTAATACTCTACAGCCTTTTAAATGTGTCTGTTGTTTTGGTTTTAATTATTTGCTTGTGTTTTTATCTTGTATTTTATTCTGCGGACCGCCCTGATATCTTGCGATGAAGGGCTGTATATAAATTTAATTTAATAATAATAATAATAATAATAATAATAATAATAATAATAGGGGGTTTTCAGCTGGAACTTGCTTGAACTCAATTCTGGCACTTCTCAGGCTAGTGCCATTAGCATTCAAAAAGAATGCGGTAAGTTTTTTCTTTTCTAGAAAAATAGCAATAATAATAGTAATAGTAATAATAATAATAATAATAATAATAATAATAATATGGCCCTCCAGGTGCTGCTGGACATCAATTCCCCTCACCCTCAGAAAGCATGGTCAATGGGCAGCCATGATGGGAGCTGTGGTTCGGCGACATCTGGAGAGCCCAAAGTTCCCTACACCCGTTGGTGAGCTTAGCCCAAATGGAAGAGCCAAGGTAATATCCTGCGCCCCACATCGCACAGCCTTACCGCCAGGAAGTGACAACAGCGATGGAGGCTGGTCTTCACACGCAGCGCCGCTGCCACGTAGACCTCGGCCAGCGTCGCCACGGAGATGGTGTTGCCTGCGCACTCGGCTAGGTTCACGGCACTCAGCGCCATGTTGATTGCCGAGAGGTGACCGGCCACATGCTTCCCTGTGGGAAGAGAAGAAGAAGAAGAAGAGTTTGGATTTGATATCCCGCTTTATCACTACCAGAAGGAGTCTCAAAGCGGCTAACATTCTCCTTTCCCTTCCTCCCCCACAACAAACACTCTGTGAGGTGAGTGGGGCTGAGAGACTTCAAAGAAGTGTGACTAGCCCAAGGTCACCCAGCAGCTGCATGTGGAGGAGCGGAGACGCGAACCCGGTTCACCAGATTACAAGTCTACCACTCTTAACCACTACACCACACTGGCAAAACCCTTAGTCAAAGATGTCATGGTTTAAACCAAGGAGCCGTGGACCCGAAAAGGTTGAAGAACTCTGCTCGAAGCCTACCTGTCATGTGCAGCTGATGCAGTTTGTGGTACACCAGGGCCGCGTCACAGGCACTGTTCTGCACGTCTGCCTTGAGCTCCCGGTCGCGGAAGAAGCCGCCAGCCCTTCCCGCCAGCCAACGCCCCACCCAGAGCCGCTGAAGGACGTGGCGGATCAAGTTCCATAGCAGGCTGCAGGTCAGGTCCAGGTTGCAGGTCGGGAGTGGGCGGCCGAGGGCTTTCAATGCCGTCCATAAGTTCTGGGAGGCCTGAGCAAAATCTCCCTGAAGAAGAAATGAGGGAAGAGAACGGACAAGCCTTGTAAAGGAGGGAGCACAAAGAGGCTACAAGGACATGGTGGAGAGCAGCTGCTTTGCATCTAGAAGGCCCCAGGGTGAGCAACTCGGTGTGCTGCCTGAGACAGGGTCTTCTTAGCAGCGGCTCCCAATCAATCAGGTTTATTGCAGCTTTAAGCTCATATACACATACAAAATAGACACAGCCAGTAATATATACATATAAAACATATACATATAAAAAACTTTCAAAATTCCTGTAGCATTCCATTTCCTCTTATAAGACAACACAGAGGCTAAAAATCTTGCCACTTGCAAGGATACGATCGAATCAGTATCTTGCAGTAATAGGGTGAGGCGAGTCTCCACTGGAAGACCAGAGAATTTTTGGACTAATGGTCTCAGAAGGTTTGTCCGGGCAGCACTATACAAGGGGCAACTAAAAACTATATGCTGAAGGGATTCTATCGCCTTGTTGTCGCAAGAACACAACTCAGAGACTCGGCCCTTGGAGAATCTATGGAAAAGGACCCTAGAGGGAAAAACGTTAAACCTCGCTTTGATAAACGCAAAGCGATGGCTAGCATTTGAGAGGGATGTTGAATAAGTTGGTACTTGCTGAGTAGTAGAAACTCCCGTGTACCGGGGTGAGCATACCCCCCCCCTTCCCAACATAATATCACATTGCAGTCCATTATCATCTAGTCTCTGGTTGATGAATTTTTTAGCTGTGGTAAGGTCAGACTTTAAAAGATCTAGTGGGGAGATTCCAAAAAGCAAGAGCTTGGCATGGATCTAGTGGCTCCAAGTTTATGGAATGCCCTTCCCTGGTGAGGTGTGCCTGTCTCTCTTATCAACAACTTTGAACCAATTCAACTCTGGAACGGACTGATCTTCGTATGAACCTGCCTTGCCTCTGAACTTGGGACTCGAAGGTCCCGCTGGATGTCTTATCTTTGCTAAGTATAGAAGCAGATGTGTCACGTAGGATTAGTTTTGAGGATCTGACCGAGGACTTTGCAACTAGAAAAAGTAGGAGAGAAATAAAGTGGAACTATACAAAAACAAACATTATTTTCCATCTTACTGTAGGTTTCATTTCATTTCAAAAAATGCAGTTTTATTTTACTGTTTATTAGTGTTTCTATTTGAATTAGATAAAATATTTTGGTGCCCCCATATATATAAGTGCTTAGGGTCTCTAAAGGTCTTAATCCAGCCCTGAGCCTAGCCCAGACACAAACACGGAGTGCCCCTTTGGTCTGGTCAGCCTTAGCTACAACACATCGTGGCAGGAACAATGTTGCCGCAACGCGCCTGGTATATCCCGTGAGCCACCACTTCAAGACCTATGACCTAAAGCAGGGTTTCCTGAACTTGGGGTCCAACTCCCATCATCCTTAGCAAGCAGGACCAGTGGTCTGGGATGATGGGAATCGTAGTCCAACCACAGCAGGAGACCCAAGTTTGGGAAACCTATGACCTGAGAAGAAGCGCCGAGGACACTGAGATCCAGCGCCGAGGGCCTTCTGGCGGTTCCCTCACTGCGAGAAGCAAAGCTACAGGGAACCAGGCAGAGGGCCTTCTCGGTAGTGGCACCCGCCCTGTGGAACACCCTCCCATCAGAAGTCAAAGGTACTAACAACTATCTGACATTTAGAAAATGCCTGAAGACAGCCCTGTTCAGGGAAGTTTTTAATCTGTGACATGTGTATGTATTTTAATATTTGTTGGAAGCCGCCTAGAGTGGCTGGGGAGACCCGGCCACATGGGCGGGGTAAAAATAATAAATTTATTATTATTATTATTATTATTATTATTATTATTATTATTATTATAAGAAGAGTTTGGATTTGATATCCCGCTTTATCACTACCCGAAGGAGTCTCAAAGGTGCTAACATTCTCCTTTCCCTCCCTCCCCCACAACAAACACTCTGTGAGGTGAGTGGAGCTGAGAGACTTCAAAGAAGTGTGACTAGTCCAAGGTCACCCAGCAGCTGCATGTGGAGGAGCGGAGACGCAAACCCGGTTCACCAGATTACGAGACTATCGTTCTTAACCACTACACCACACTGGCTTTGGAAACTAAGCTGAACAAGAGTCAACAGCATGTCTGGCCAATGCCCCAGATTACTTGAACAATATGTCCCCAGTGCCACAACCCTACCACAACCAACACTGCTTTACAGAATGGGCCTCCCTGGGAAGTTCTGCCATAGGACCTTTGCTAGACAAGACAACACAGGAAGCTGAAATTCATGGAAATCGCTGAAAATCACAGATGCACACACTCACCCGTGCCAAGTCAAGGTCTGCCTGCTTGCGGTGCCTCCAGAAAAGGATGGAAGCCTCTGAATGAGGGCGTGTGATGGGCTCGCCGTAAATGAACAGCCGGACAAAGGCTCCCAAAACAACCAGCATGTTGATCAGCCAGAAGACCAAGGTGGGGAGAAGCCACTGGGACCAGGCGAGAGGGGTGTCTGTGGATGAAGACACGAGGCTTAAGAATCCGTCTCTCTTCCTCACAAAAGAGAACTCTGGGAATTGTAGCTCTGTGAGGGGAATAGGGGGCGTCTAACAACTCTCAGCACCTTCAACAAACTACAGCTCCCAGAATTCTTTGGGCGGAGCCATGGCTGTTTGAAGCGGTATCGTAGCACTCTAAACTAAGGGTCAGCAAACTTTTTCAGCAGGGAGCCGGTCCACTGTCCCTCAGACCTTGTGGGGGGGCCGGACTATATTTTGAAAAATAATAATGAACGAATTCCTATGCCCCACAAATAACCCAGAGATGCATTTTAAATAAAAGGACACATACTACTCATGTAAAAACACACTGAGTCCCGGACCGTCCGCAGGCCAGATTTAGAAGGTGATTGGGCCGCATCTGGCCCACGGGCCTTAGGTTGCCTACCCATGCTCTAAACATTTCCTGTGAATGTGGGCAAACACAAACACACTAAAGTTCATACTCTCCAACGCTTCTCCGAAGAAAACAGAGGTGTCCCCTCCAACATTTCTCCCATGAAAATAGGGACATCCTAAGGAAAAGTGGGACATTCTGGGATCAAATCAGAAACTGGGACTGCTTCTGTAAAGCCAAGGACTGTTCCTGGAAAATAGGAACACTTGGGAGGGTCTCTTCATTCAGGCATCAAACAGACAGTGCGTGCTCCAACAGGGCTGGTTTGGAAGCCTAAATATGGCGCTGTATGGGAGAGGAGACTGCAGGCTAGATAGAGAAGCCCCATGAGACATGCCAGCCCCACAGGCCTGTGGGTCCTCACCCCCAGGGAAGACCCTGCCGCACACTCACCTGCGGCGTGGCTCTTAATGGTGCGCCCGGGGTGGCTGGGGCCATCGATATCCGAAGGGCTGGCCGAGTGAGACCCCGCCAAGAGGGAGGAGAGGGGGTTGAAGGAGAGGCAGAGGAAGACGAAGGCGCACAGGGCCAGGCGGGAGCGATCCAGCATCCCCAGGCTGCCTGGAGAGAGCGCCTGATGCTCTTGCTTCACCTGAAAAGGCCACAGACAACAGCAGCTGAGCTTGGGGGCAGCATGGAGGGAGGACCAAGTTGCCACCTTCTCAGTCAGGTGTCTTACGGCTGCTTTAAAGCTGGATATTTCTGGAGTGTATATGCTAAGTATTCTGAAAATTTGATATACAGTGGTACCTTGGATTACGAACTTAATCCGTTCCGGAAGTCCGTTCTTAAACCAAAGTCTTCTTAAACCAAGGCGCGCTTTCCCACAGAAAGTAATGCAAAACGGATTAATCTGTTCCAGACTTTTAAAAACAACCTCTAAATCAGCAACTTACCATGAATTTTACTATCTAACGAGACCATTGATCCATAAAACGAAAGCAATAATCAATGTACTGTACTATAAAATAAATAAAACAGTATTGTAGATGATAAAAATTAAAATTAAAAAAAATTCTTATCTGCACCGATGATAGTGATTGTTTGGATGGGGGGCTTTTGTCCATTTCAGCAATCATACAATGATTCAGCAGCTGAACTGGGATCCATACAGATCCCCCCCCCCCCAGGCTGCTGCGGGAAATGCTCCCTAGAGCGCACCTCCCGCAGCGGCACGGGGGGGGGGGAGTTGCGCGCCTGCCAACCAGCGGGTGGGCGGGCGCGCAGCTTCCCTCCCTCGCGGCTGTGGGAAACGCCATGGCGACCCCCTTCTCTGCTGCCGGACAACGGAAGTGTGGCACTCAGAATGGAAGTGCACCCCCGAACAGAGTACGTTCGGATTCCAAAAAAAGTCTGCTAACCGGAACACCTTCTTCCGGTTTTGAAGTGTTCGTATTCCGAATAGTTTGTGAACTAGGCTGTTCGTAGACTGAGGTACCACTGTACAAATAATTGTCAGATAGAGAAATGGAAGCCTCTTTTTTCTTTTAATCATTCCGCCCCCCTTAGAATCATAGAAGGAAGGAACCCTGTGAATCATGTATCCCGACCCCTTCCGATGCAGGAATATGCAGCTGTCCCATACAGGGATTGAACCTGCAACCAATTCTTCATTTTGCTTTTTTTATGGAAAGAGGTGGTGAATGAAAGAGGGGCATGAATACAGAAAATGATGGAGGGTGTCCCCTCGGGTTTCCATGAACGGGGATAGTTCCTGTGCAAAGACCCTAACGCAACATTTTGCAACCCTAGTGCAAATGTTTTGCAAAAATCATGGGGCTCGGAAGCGGGAAAGGCCCTGGAACAGCTGCGACCAATCATTGGCCTAGATCAAGGGCACGTAGCTGATTCACGGAACTCATATTGGGGATCCTCATTTGAGATGGACTTTTGGTTTTTTGCATGGTTAAGCCCCAGCCCCCTGGTCTCTTCCCAGCCATTCCCCCTTCCACCGCCTCTTGCTCCCATTCGGGGTCACACCTTGGACTCTTCGTAGAAGGGGCTGTCCGGCTCAGAGTCGCTCCCACTGGTGCCGCTGAGCGAGAGAGGGCTGCCACTGCCGCGCAACGGGGAGCCTGCGTCCGACGGGGGTGGCGTCAGGGTGTCCACCAGCTTGATCCCTTCCGTCGAGTCCTGGGCGCTCCCACCACATGTGGCTACCAGGTCCTTCAGGGACTCTGCAGAAGCAGGACAGGCGGCAAGAGCAAAAGGAGAATCCATGGTCAACACAGAGAGAGATGCGCTTCGCCCAAAAGCAAGTTCAGCGCCAAGGGCCTTCTGGCGGTTCCATCCCTGCGAGAAGTGAGGAACCAGGCAGAGGGCCTTCTCGGTAGTGGCACCCTCCCATCAGATGTCAAGGAAATAAACAACTATCTGACTTAGAAGACATCTGAAGGTAGCCCTCTTTAGGGAAATCTTTTGATGTTTTATTGTTTTTTTTATATTTTGCTGGAAGCCGCTCAGAGTGGCTGGGGTAACCTAGTCATATGGGCAGCCTAATAAATAATAATAATAATAATAATAATAATAATAATAATAATAGTAATAGTAATAATAATAAGTTCTGCTTCCAACCAAGAAACATCAATGATTTGGAAGGGGGCAGCTGTTTGCATTTCCCCCCAGGGCAACCATGCTTTTGCTCCTCTCAACAGTCACAGAATCATGGAATTGCAGAGCTGAGTGGGATCCCCAAAGGTCATCCACTCCAACCCCCTGCAATGCAGAAATTACACCAAAGAACCTCTGGCCATCCAGCCTCTGTATAAAAACCACCAATGAATGAGAGACCACCACCTGGGATCCTTGTATTGATAGGATCCAGCATGTGTAGCGGGGGTCCCTCACAAATTGTTCTCTCCCCTCCCTTCCCCAGTCCAAACTTTTGCAGTTTCCAATCTGCAAAAAGGGGCCAAAGGCTGCGAAACTCACTGTTGTTCTGGCTCGCCATTTTGAGGGCCATGTTCTCAGCCTTCAGCTTCTGGTTGGCCTGCTTCAGGAAGCGGATGTGGTCGATTGCTTTGCGCAAAATGGCCGACTTGTTCAGCTGCCAACGGACAGGATAGTTTGGCATGGTTAGAGGGTGAACGGAGGAGAAATGGACGTTGACATGTGTTTTAATTTGTCTTTAGCTCACCATCAATTTTTTTTTGTTAATGTTGTAAATAGCCGTTTCTTAACTTTTCATAACTTTTGTAACCCCATGTGGAGATTTATTATTTTTCTTATGGTCAAGCGGTATAGCTTGTGAACCACCATGTGACCTTTGGATGAAGGGTTGTATACAAATCTAATAATAATAATAATAATAATAATAAATTTTATGAAATAAATAAAGCCTGAGAGAATTATTTCTAAGCACATTTGCCCAAACGGTGCCAAACCAAAGCCACAAATGTAGGTGCCCGGCGGGCTTCTCTAGGAAGAGACCTCCTGACCCAGGGGACAGGTGAGCACCCGAAAGAAAGGTCCCCTGAAGGTGTACCTTGGCTTCCGACCCCACCACCAGGTCCTTGAGCTCGGAGATCTTGTCGTTGATGGAGGAGCGATACCGTTTCTCGATGGCGTTGTGGGCTGTGCGCTTCTCGCCCTTGCCGTGGCTCCCCAGCGGCTTCCCGGCGGTCAGGCGGTTGATGGGCAGCTTGTCTGTATCCATCATCAGAGGAACCGTCGCCAGGATGGTGCCCCCACTCATCAGTGTCTGCAAGGGAGGAGGAGGGAGGAGGAGCAGTCGTGGGTCACTTCATTTCCTTCCCCTCCCGCAACTGAACGCCACGAAAAGCAACGCTCTGTCTGCTCTGATCAACAGCAGCAAGAACAGCTCTTCAGGATTTGAGGCAGGCAGGATTCTTCCCCAAGTATCTCTGGTAGCGCCAGGGATTGAACCAGGCAAAGCCCCTCCCCCAATACAACATATTCTTGTTATTACTGTTTTTATTTTATAATAATAATAATAATAATAATAATAATTTATTTATACCCCGCCCATCTGGCCGGGTCTCCCCAGCCACTCTGGGCGGCTTCCAGCAAAATATTAAAATACAATAATTCATCATTAAACATTAAAAACTTCCCTAAACAGGGCTGCCTTCAGATGTCTTCAAAAAGTCAGATAGTTGTTTATTTCCTTGACATCTGACAGGAGGGCGTTCCACAGGGCGGGCGCCACCACCGCGAAAGCCCTCTGCCTGGTTTCCTTTAAACTCACTTCTCACAGTGAGGGAACCACCAGAAGGCCCTCGGAGCTGGACCTCAGTGTCCAGGGCTGAACGATGGGGGTGGAGACGCTCCTTCAGGTATACAGGACCGAGGCCGTTTAGGGCTTTCAAGGTCAGCACCAACACTTTGAATTGTGCCTGGAAACGTACTGGGAGCCAATGTAGGTCTTTCAGGACTGGTGTTATGTGGTCTCAGCGGCTGCTCCCAGTCACCAGTCTAGCTGCCGCAACAGGTTTCAGGAATTTCAAAAGGAATTTAAAAGTATTTTTTTAAAAAACAAAACAAAACAAACCACAAATAAATAATATTTCCTTAAAACGAAAACAAAAAAATACAGAAGGCTCAGGGCTTGCAGGAGCAACTACACTGCAGAACTCCCTGCCTCTTGAGATCAAACAGGCTGTACACTTTTCAGCACCTGCTAGAAACCTTTATCGTCTAGACAAGCCTGCACAGATGCTTAAAAAGCCGAGGCAATTTTAATCTGTTTCACTATTTTACCGTTTGCAATGTTTCGAAGTACAGTCGTGCCTTGGATCCTGAACGACTTGGCTCCCGAACAAATCAGCTCCTGAACGATCGAAACCTGGAAGTGAGTGTTCCAGTTTTCGAACGATTTTTGGAAGCTGAACGTCTGGCACGGCTTCTGCGGCTTCCGATTGGTTGCAGGAGCTTCCTGCAGCCAATCAGAAGCCGCGCTTTGGTTTCCGAACGTTCTGGAAGTCGAAGAGACTTCCGGAACGGATTCCGTTCGACTTCCAAGGTACGACTGTACTGTAAATCACAGCATCATAGAATTGTAGAGTTGGAAAGGACCCTGTGGATCATTTAAGCCCAGGGTTTCCCAAACTTGGGTCCCCAGCTTCTTTTGGACTACAACTCCCATCACCCCTCGTTAGCAAGACCCGTGGTCAGGAATGATGGGAACTGTAGTCCAAAAACAGCTGGACTGCCCAAGTTTGGGCAACCCTCGATTTTATGGTTTTATCTTTTTGTAAACCGCGTTGAGGTGGCTGTTGTCGTTTAGCATCAAGCGGTGCACACATATTACAAGACGGAACAATTCATGAACTAATTACCGGCATCTGTAGTGATGTCGACTGGACGGCCGTGGTGGTCCCCAGAGTGGTGATGCCAGAGGTCTGGGTTCCCGAGACGGTTGTCAGGAGCAGAGAGTCGGCCTTGATGAAGTGAGGCTGCAGAAGGACCTGCAGGAAGAGGGGAGGGGTCAGCGCGAAACCTATGCTGACGAGAGGACCAACGGATCGGGGCCCCCGCAGCCCCTGCTCACCGGCACTTGCTGGATGTGGCGCTGGACGACTTGGGACCCACTGTGGGGAGTCAGAAGCTGTTGGGGAGCGATGTTCTGGAGTGGGGTTTGCATTGCCACTGGCTGGTTCTGCTGCGACCCGGCTTGGGTGTTTGGAGGGGGCTGAGAATGCCCTCCTGGCTGGGGAGCTGAGAGAGAAACGTATTTATTTCTAAAATGCATCCATATTCCATCCATTTCTCCAAGCAGCTCAAGCTCCTCCCCTTCATTTAATCCACACAACAACCCTGTGAGGTAGGTTAGGCTGCAAGCAAAGGACCGGCCCCCAATATCATCCAGTGAGAGCTCCATGGTCAAGTGGCAATTTGAACCCTGGTCTCCTAGTCTGACACTCTAACCCAGGGGCCAGCAACCTTTTTCAGCAGGAGGCCGGTCTACTGTTCCCCAGACCTTGTGGAGGGCCGGACTATATTTTGAAAAATAATAAGGACACATTAAATAAAAGGACACATTCTACTCATGTAAAAACACCAGGCAGGCCCCACAAATAACCCAGAGATGCATTTTAAATAAAAGGACACATTCTACTCATGTAAAAACACGCTGATTCCCGGACCGTCCATGGGCCAGATTGAGAAGGCGATTGTGCCGTATCCGGCCCCCGGGCCTTAGTTTGCCTACCCCTGCTCTAACCACTGCACCACAGCAGAGCAGCCCTGCTGAAGCAGAACGAAGGAATGTGTTAACTCGGCATCCTCTGTTTCTCCCACCAGCCTGTGAAATGCTTCCAGGAAGACCCCAAGGAGAGTGTGGCAGCAATGGCTCTCCCTGCTGTTGCTCCCTGGCAAGTGGTACTCACAGGTAGACCACTACTGAACAGTGAGGTATCGTGCAGTTATCATGACCAGTGGCCATGAACAGGAGGAGACAGAAAGCATTTGCACATTTGAAACCCCCAGTGCTGAACGCCTTCACCCATTTTGGTTCCCAAAGTAGGTTCTGATGTCCTCCGAGATCCCTTTCTGTCCTCCAGAGCAGGATAATGCTCTGTTTATCATTGGCAACTGCAACAAAACGGTTCAGTCTTGAGTGGCCCTGTTGACGGTTCCAGCCACTCTGCTCCCCACCCAACCACTCATGATTTTCTGTCTGTCCTCCAACAAATTGATCAGTCTCTTTTGGCTGTTTTGCCTTCCCCGCCAAATAAGTCTAATTCTGAAAACTTTAGGCCCCAGTTTCCTAATCCCTAATTTATATATGGGGCCGATTACAAGCCCCTGTGCATTTAAGAAGTAGGGAGACGGTCATCCGTTGACTTCTAAGGAGCTCTGCGGCATCAAATCACCTCTAGGGCCACCAACTTTTCAACAGGCCCCTGTAGCTGTGCCTTTAACACTGTGCCTGGTGTGTCAATACGAGCAGGGAAAACACATGTCTCCTTGGTGTGAAAAACTTCGCCTGCTAGTTCCTGAAGATGTGGCAGCTGCTAAGGGCACAGGAGCACACCCAGCTGCTGCTTTTTGGTCAGTTGGCAATCCCAGTCCCCTCTTGCTGTATTATTACTATTAACATTTATTTATATAGCACTATCAATCTGCCTGACTCTATGCACAACTAAAATCAAGAAATCCTGCCCTCAAAGGGCATACATTCCAAAACAACAGAAACAATACAATAAAAAATCAATAGTTTAATTTTTGAAATCAGTTAAGCCGGGGGGCCGCCCTCCTCACCAGATACACTGCTCTGATTCAGGAATCCCACCATAGGTTGTGCTGAGAATTGGGTCTGGGGTGCCGGGACAAAACTCTGAGCCGCCATCCTGGTCGGCGGGAGCCGAGATGCAGGCTGGGTGGCCGTTGACGGGACAGGCTCCTCCTTGATGTCCATGGGCTCTGTGTTCGAGTTTGCTGCCGTCACTGGTTGGAAGCTTGGTGGGGGTGGAGCTGGGACCTGGAACAAGCTGGAGGAAGGTGAGCTAGCAGCCTCCAGGTAGCCGCTGAACAAGCTGGGCCCATGCGGATTGGGCTCTGGGGTGATATTTGTGCCGAACGATGCCTCGAACAGACCAGGGAAGTCTCCATCTTCAGTGTTGATCAGCTGAAGCATGTCTGCAAAACATACAGAAGGAAGGAAGCCTTGAGACGGGGTTTGCTTTGTACTTACTTAGGAGCCTGGGGGCTGCAACTGCACCAGACATTTATAGCACAGTGATACCCCTCTATTTTTATTAAAAAATAAAACAATTATTGATACTTTTCCACATACAAAAACAAACTAATCTAAATAAAGAGGAAATGGGGGGGGAGAAAATGGACTGAGAAAGAGGAAAGAGAGGGAGAGAAAATCACAAAGAACTCTTATCAGAGGTAGGTCTTAACCCTTGTCTCACTCTCACACCAAAGGGAGTGGACCCTCCCAGCTCTCACCAGTATGATACCACTTCAAACAGAATTCAGAAAGCTCCTTGGCTATGTGACAGGTACTCTTTATATTCAGGCACAAAAGAGAACTTTGCCACCTCTTTCTAGGATGTCCGCCTCCCGGGCTGTTACCCAGTTTCACAACCCACGTTCAGCAGATCACATGGCAAACAGATGCCCGTCTAGGCTGAAGCTCACTGTGTGAGCCAAGGCTTGGCAGGATCATCCCCAAGACACAGCACTGTGGGCCTCTCAGGAGTGCCTGGATCCGTTCTCTCAACCATCACAGCTATGGAGTACTAAGACCCCCTGTCGCCAACTACCATCTGTGCCAACCTCCAGCAATGCAGCCGCAGCACAATTCTGCCAACCTTTCGTCACATCACCAACTACTCCACGTTCAAGATCAGTAAACTGCACCAATAGCTCTTTGCATCTCCCATGCCCAGCAGCATAGGGGCTGGAAGTTTGTGATAAGGCAGCCCTGTTTAAGCCAAGCAGGTCTGGGTCAAGCCAGAACCGGGATTGCAGACTACGTGAAAAGGACTATATTTGAAATGTCAGGTGGAGGGGGGAAGCCTTTTGGCATTGCAGTAAGGTACCCATTAGGGACGCGGGTGGCGCTGTGGTCTAAACCACAGAGCCTAGGGCTTGCCGATCAGAAGGTCGGCGGTTCGAATCCCCATGACGGGGTGAGCTCCCATTGTTCAGTCCCTGCTCCTGCCAACCTAGCAGTTGGAAAGCACGTCAAAGTGCAAGTAGATAAATAGGTACCACTCTGGCGGGAAGGTAAACGGTGTTTCCGTGCGCTGCTCTGGTTTGCCAGAAGCAGCTTAGTCATGCTGGCCACATGACCCGGAAAAACTGTCTGTGGACAAACGCCAGCTCCCTCGGCCTATAGAGCGAGATGAGCGCCGCAACCCCAGAGTCGTCTGTGACTGGACCTAACGGTCAGGGGTCCCTTTACCTTTAAGGTACCCACTGGAGCAGAACAGAGCAGATGGCTGCTGGGTCAGACCAATGGTCAAACTAGTTCCAGCATCCTGACCTCACCGTGGCCAACTACATGCCCCCAAGGGAAACCTGCATGCAGGATTCAGCCACAAGAGTCCTCTCCCCCCCCCGCCCCCGAGGTTTCCAGCAACTGGCATTCAGAAGCATTGTTGCAGAGCATAACCATTATGGCTAGTAGCCATCAAAAGCCTTATTCTCCCCCATGAATTTTTGTCTAATCCTCTTTGCAAGCCATCCAAGCTGGTGGCCTTTACTGCCTCCTGTGGCAGGGAGTTCCACAGTTTAACTATGCACTGCGTGGAAAGAAAAAAAAATTATGCCATGTATAATTTCACATTACTTCTTAGGCATCTTTTATCTAAACTAAAAAGCCCCAAATGCTGCATTTTTTCCTTCATAGGGGAGTCGCTCCACTCCCTTGACCATCTTGCTTGCGCTTTTCTGAACCTTTTCCAGCTCCGCAATATCCCATTTGAGGTGAGGCGATCAGAAACACACGCAATATTCCAAATGCGGACATGTCATAGATTTGTACAATATTGGTGGTTTTGTTTTAATCTCCTTTCCTAATGATCCCTACCATGGAATTTGCCTGTTTCACAGCTGCAGCTGCTGTACACTGGGTCAACATCTTTATTGAGCAACCCATCAGTTGACAAATAGCCTGCCTTGGTATAATGCGGCTTTTTATGCCACACACACAACACCTTGACGAAAGTAACTCACAACACAAAACAGCCTTCAGGAAACTGTGCTCGTGTCAATCTGTCTTCAATGCACTGCTCTGGAAATTTAATTTCTGCAGGAACTTCAGCAAACCTCTCAAAAGGAGAGCATACTTTTTCTTGACCAATATGTTGAATGCATTGCATATCGAGTAATTCCCTTGGAACCAGGAGCTTTTCTCATTGCTCAGTGGCTGTGCTTTGCAAAAAAACAAACCACCCTGATCTTACCTTGTTAAATCGGAAAATCCACAGCGAGGTGTTGCTTAACCAAGCTTCAGTTAAGCGGGTAAAATTGGGTTTAGGCAAGGAAAAGCCATGGAACAACAAGGAAAGCTCTCAGACCCAGGGGAATTGACTGGTACACGATTGAAACACGGGTCAAGCCAAAGTGTGGATGGACCCAAAGTCAGTTCATGTGTTGCTCCAAAATAAAAATCCAGGAAGGTTCTGCAAAGACGCAGGATGGGAATTAAGCATTTTGCAGATCCGGGCATCCAGCCTAAGATTGAATTATGTGCAACAGAATAGTGCATTTTGCAAGGCTCAGTTATCCAAATCTACCTACCGGTAGCTCTAAAAACTAAGGCACATGCTCCACAAACCCCTATGTAAATGAAACCCGTTCACGCAAACTTCTGATAATTATCGGAATGCCAGCCCACATGGGTGCTATCAGAGTGACAGCACACAGAGACCCATCCCATCATTAGAGGGTTGGTACCGCTCTCCACCCTTCTGAAAAGCAGAAGCAAGTTTTATTTCTTATTTATTTCATAAAATCGACGCACTGCTGAAAAACCTGAAAGCAGTTTACAAAATGATAGAAACAAGAAAATCAAGAGGAAATCACAACTTTAAAACATACGAAAAGATAAAACACTAAAGCAGGTTAAAATTTAGCAAATAGTCTGCAGTTGTTGGTTTTTTTTAAAAAAAAAAATATTGTAGCCTAGCCTGCAAACAATTGCAGGAAATTGCATGAAAACAATTGTTTCATAAAAACATTTTTTTAAAAAATGTGTTTTCATTCACTCTCAGGGGTTAAACGGGGAGGGAAGTTTCCAAAAACGCTGACAACTTCGGAGGGCGAAAAGGTTTCAAACGCCTTCGCCTCCATTGGCATCTGTACCCTCACCCAAATCTGGAAAGTTCCTAATTCAGGTGAAACTCCTTCGCCTGCCCTTGCTATATACCCCCACCCCACCCTGCCCCCTCCGCCTGAAATCCAGAGTTGTTCTCTACGGTGGAGGGACGTGGGGGAGAGTGGAAAGGATCCCAGCGTCTCCTCCGCGAGCATCCTCTCTTCCGCACCACCTGGGCAGAAGGAGGCGAAGGAAGCAGGCAGCAGATGCTACACCTGGAAAGGAAAGTTGTACCTTCTAAAGTGCAATCCATCCTTCCTGGCTGGTCCAAAGGCAGCCCTCCCCTGACCCTTCTTCCACACCTTGGGGGGGGGGGGACGGGATGTGTGCAGACAGTGCCTTGGTCTGACAGCCTCGCTGTGCAAAAAGTACAACTCTGGGAACTGCTAGTTCTTTTACTTTTTTTTAAAACCCAGCTCTCTCTTCCCTCCGCCCTCCTCTTTTCTGGCCAGCCTCTTCCCCCGCCCTCCTCCTCCTCCTCCTCCCCCCCTCCCTGGCTGGAATGAGAGGGTGGAATTGTGAATCACGGATTTAGCATGAGGTGATCCTGCTTGGCCAATCAGGGCCGGCCCGGCTGCCAACCACCCTGGCGCTGGGTCTTTCAGCCTTGCTGCAGACTCCAAGGTGAATGGCACCCGGGGTTACTGCCGGGCATGGCAGATTAACACTTTCCCCGCCGGCCAGAGGGGGTTACTCTAGGTCAGCTGCACACGCTTAACCCGTCTGGAGCTGGACCCTTTTTTCAAGAGGAATCGCAAGAGTTGGAAGGGACCCCTCTACCCCTCCCCGAGGGTCATCTACCATAGTCCAACCCCCTGCAATGCAGGAATCTTTTCCCCAACGTGGAACTCGAACCCTTGACCCTGAGATTAAAAAGTCTCACGCTCAACCGACTGAGCTATGCGCGCAGACACACGCTCAGGCCACATCCACGTCATATATTTCAAGCATTGTCATAGCACTTTGAACAGTCCTGACTTCCCCCAGAGAATCCTGGGAGCTGTAGTTTGTTAAAGGTAAAAGGTAAAGGGACCCCTGACCATTAGGTCCAGTCGCAGACGACTCTGGGGTTGCGGCGCTCATCTCGCTTTATTGGCCGAGAGCCGGCGTACAGCTTCCAGGTCATGTGGCCAGCATGACAAAGCCGCTTCTGGCGAACCAGAGCAGTGCACGGAAACGCCGTTTACCTTCCCGCCGGAGCGGTACCTATTTATCTACTTGCACTTTGACGTGCTTTCGAACTGCTAGGTGGGCAGGAGCAGGGACCAAGCAACGGGAGCTCACCCCGTTGCGGGGATTCGAACCACCAACCTTCTGATCGGCAAGCCCTAGGCTCTGTGGTTTAACCCACAGCGTCACCTGGGTCCCCCAGGTGTAGTTTGTTAGGAGGTTCCTATTCCCCTCACAGAGCTACAGTTCTCAGAAGGGACAGCCCACCCATGAGGCAAGGGGAGGCAGCTGGATCCTCAGCGGCAACAGATCCCAATGTAGATCTTTATTCTGCCCCCATCTCCCTTGTTCCTCATGTAGATCTTAACTCATCCCTTCTTTTCTGGCAAGGAGGGGAACACCATTTTGGGATCTTCCTTGGGTGCCAAAATATTTTTACCTGACCTTGGTTCCCTGAGTCATAAAATTATAAAGTTGGAAGGGACCCCAAGGGTCATTTAGTCCAACCCCGGAAATGCAGGAATCCTGCCCCTGGGTGGGCTCGAACCACCAACCTTCTGCTTAACAGCAAGTCACACTGACCCATTGTGCTGCCTTCAAATGGAACTCTGGGAATTGTAGCTCTGGTAAAGGAATAAGGGGCCTCCTAACAACTCCCAGCATCTTTAACGAACTACATTTCCCATGATTCCTAGGGGGAAGCCATGACTGTTTAAAGGGGCATAAAGTGCTTCAAATGTATGGTGCAGAAGGGGCCTTTAATCCAATTCGTACAACAAAGCTTTGTACAAAGCCCTTCCTTCTGTCTTGCATAAGGTTGCGAAACGGCCACAAAGACACCCACTCTGGCTTATTCCTGTGTCCTCAGTGTCTTAGGAAGAAAACCAGTGGAAGAAGCTTTCCTTCTCCCATGACTTTAAGCCAGCCTCTGCAGATTAAGCTGCTGTTAAAGGCACAGGAGCTGGGGTGGTTAAAAAAAGCTGGCAATCCCAGGGAACCTCAAGCCACTTGAGCCATCGCTGCACCAAGTGCTGCAATAAAAGAAGGAACCATTTTTACTGTTACGGACCTAAATTTGGGCTAAAGGTTGCCAAACAAATGTTGCCTCCATGAGTCTCTATTACAACACTGACTCTGCCATCATAGAATTATAGAACTGTAGAGCTGGGAGGGATGCCAGGGGTCATCTAGTCCAACCCTCTGCAACGCAGGAATCTCAACTAAAGTATCCATGACACAACTTTTGACAACAATTTTCATAGCCGAAATCATGCAGTCATTATTTCCCTTGATCATGTGTTGTATGAAGTAATGCTTTCCACTTTGACCGATTTCTGAACAGCCCCAAATTCTAATATACCGTAATCCAGGGAATATAATTCCACCTCTTGAAGGATGTTGCAAACATTGATCAATCCCACTGGCACCAGCACGTCATCTCTCTGCTCACCCGCCCCAAAGGATCAGCATATCCAATGTAGGCTGGTTAGATCATTTCAACCTCCTAAAAGAGCCAATAAATTCTGCCTTTGGCGTTGCAGAATCTGTACTTTGGAACTCCCTGCTGATTGACACTGGGCAGGTGCCATCACTGTATTATTTATTTGCCTATACAGACACAAGGTTGGTTGTTGTTGTTGGTTATTAAATTTGTATATCTGAAGATCTCAGGGCAGTCCGCAGCATAAAAATACAAAATAAAAACACAAAATACATAATAAAAACAAAAACAAAGCAAATCAACCCTCCACGCGGACAAAAAAACCCCACACATTTAAAAGGATATTGAATGTTAATCAGCCCAAGACCTGGTTGAAGAGGAATGTTTTTTTCGCTTGGTGTCTAAAGATGTATAATGAAGGCATCTAGTGAGCCTCCCTGGCAAGAGCATTCCACAAGTGGGGAGCCACCACAGAAAAGGCCCTGTTCTTAAGTTGCATACAAAGAAGGGCCTCAGAGGATGATCACAGGGTCCAGGGCACTTCAAATGGGGAGAGGCGGTCCTTGAGGTTACATGCTTTATTGTGTTTCCTTGTTTTCATATGTTTTTAACCGCTTGAAAATGTTTTGTTTTTAACTGTATTTTTATTACAGATGTGTTTGCCACCCTGGGATCCTTTGGGAGGAAAGATGGAAGACCAACATTTTCATTATAGGGAGAGTACTGCCAGAATCAAAGAGCTGGAATACTCCTCCAAAATCATCTCGTCCAACTCTCTCTGCTGGTACAGGAAATCCAGCCAGGGTTCTTTCATAGACGGGTTAAAATTGACCAAAGAAAATTGAGGAAAGCAAAGTCCAGGGGCATACAGATCTGTATTTTACTAACGCGTGGGAAGAAGAGAGTTTGAACAGACTGAAAGGCTGGGAATCCACAATTTATTTTTATTTTTTTGTTGCATTGGACCTCTTGTGTTGTAGGATAGGCAAAAGAGATGCATAAAAGGAGGAAACGGGTGTGTGTGTGGAAAGGAACAAGGGGAATTATCTGTCTAAAGGGGATGGGGAAAATAAGAACGCAAACATGAACTTAGGCACAGACAGCAGCAGCACCCAAACACACCGTCCTGCCAGAGGCAGCCTCTCCACTCTCTGCCCTACTTCCCAAAATGGGACCTGCCCTTTGTCCCGTGTCAACGTCTGATGACTCCAGGTAACCTCCTGAGAACACAAAGGTGTGTTTGGCTTTTCCCAACAGCTGATTAGCAATACAAACTTGCCAACAGGGACAACCTCCTCTGCTGTCAGGGATTGGTACCAGATGCATGTTTGACTACAACTCCCATAATTCCTGAGTATTGGCCAAAATAGCCTGGGGTTGATGGCAGCTGGAGACCAACGGCATATCGCTACTCTTGCCAGGAGGTTGGACTCTGGACAGATGAACAGTTAAGCTTCGGATTACAGGTGGACGGATTCCTTTTTAAATGTTCTCTCTCACTAAATAAAAAATAATGATGATGGAAAAACCTCCCTGTGTGTAGTAAGCTAGTACAGCAATAAGGCTGAGCTGCATCCCTGATGCACTAATTTTCTACCTGCAGATAAGATATACCGTATTTTTCGCTCCATAAGACACACTTTTTTCCTCCTAAAAAGTAAGGGGAAATGTCTGTGCGTCTTATGGAGCGAATGTGTGGTCCCTGGAGCTGAACTGCCCAGGGGTAAAACCAGATCGTGCTTTTTTTAAAAAGAGAGAGAGAAGGGGGTGTTGAAAGGAGCAGCTGAGCAGCTGTTCAGCAAAGGGGAGATAGATTTCAGCCCCGCCCCCTTGCAGAGGGAGGCTGTTACCCCAGCGACATGTGATTGGCTGATTAGATTATCTGTCTGGAAACTGTAGAAATGGCTTCCTGAAGCTGCAGAACTGTGAGTTAAACCCCATAAAACAGGGTTTTTTCCCTTTGCAAAGCTCAACAACTTTGAGCTGATCCTCAAAAAATTGGGCTTTTCTCCTTTGCAAAAGAAGCTGCAGAAATTTGAGCTGATCCTCAAAAAATGGGGCTTTTCTCCTTTGCAAAAGAAGCTGCAGAGATTTGAGCTGATCCACAAAAAATTGGGCTTTTCTCCTTTGCAAAAGAAGCTGAAGAAATGTGAGCTGATCCTAAAAAAAGAATGGGACTTTTCCCCTCTAAAAACTAGGTGTGTCCTATTGTCAGGTGCGCCTTATAGAGCGAAAAATACAGTATTTAACAATTTTAAAAGTTTCATTTAATAAAATGTTTATATTGCAAGGGGGGAAACCCCTCTAAGCAGTTCTCAACAATATTCAGTCGTTGAAATCATTTAAGAAACAGTTAACAACAGGTATTAAAGTATTTAAAAGATTAAAATCAGCAGTAGCTAAAAGGCAAGAGAACACACGCAACTTCTACAGGTCTGAAAAGGATTGCCTAAGCAAAACCATTTAAAGTGGAAGCCAAAAGGAGCTCAGCGATGCTGCCTGCATGGTGTCAATAGGCAGGGAGTTCCAAAGCATAGCTATTAAACATGAGAAGGTTGATTTATTACAATTGTGGAATATTATGGGGCACCTGCAGCAGTGCTTGTTTTGTCAGTGTGTATGTGTATATATAGAATATTGTTCTATAAAATACTGCAGTTCTACTTTGTCAGAACTGACACCACAACTCTACCAACCAAGCTCGAAGCCTACTTGATTAGCATCAAATCCATCCAACACAAACACACACACACACACACACACACACACACACACACACACACACACTGCATCTAATTGGACACTCCCTCTCATGCGCCTAATTCTTACTGTGTCCTGTAACACTCTGTGTTCCTCTTAGATGCATGTTGCAAAAGAGCCCTGCCAAATTACTGAGGGAGCATTAAAGACAGATTTATTATATTTCACAAGGGCGTGCAGATGAACCACTCTGAGAATTGTAGTTCTGTGATGAGAAACAGTCAGGTGAATTGTAGCTCTGTGGGAGGAATTGAGGTCTCCTATCAACTTTCAGCACCCTTAGCAAACTACAGCTCCCAGGATTCTTTGGGGGAAGTCATGGCAGCTTATAGTGCTTTGATACTGCTTAATGTATGTGTAAAGGTAAAGGGACCCCTGACCATTAGGTCCAGTCGTGACCGACTCTGGGGTTGCGGCGCTCATCTCGCTTTATTGGCCGAGGGAGCCGGCGTACAGCTTCCGGGTCATGTGGCCAGCATGACTAAGCTGCTTCTGGTGAACCAGAGCAGCGGCCGTTTACCTTTCTGCCGGAGTGGTACCGGTATCTATTTATCTACTTGCACTTTGACGTGCTTTCAAACTGCTAGGTTGGCAGGAGCAGGGACCGAGCAACGGGAGCTCACCCCGTCGCGGGGATTCAAACCGCCGATCTGACCTTCTGATCGGCAAGCCCTAGGCTCTGTGGTTTAACCCACAGCGCCACCCACGTCCCAATGTATGTGTAGATGAGGCTAAGAATAGAAGAGCAGGCTGAGGTTCCCAGTATTTTTCCCAGATCTGGCCAATCTAGAGGGCTTTTACTGCCCACCAGTCAGAGTGGCTGATGCTACGCTGCCTGGCTGCACAGGCTCCAAACAACCTTATTTTGCTTTGAGGAGAGACGCTGCATTGGGGTGGGGTTATTTTGACTCTTGAACAATCTGCGTGTATTTTTATTTATGTGTTACACTTTTACTCTGCCCTTCCTCCAAGCAGCTTGAGGTGGCATGCATGCCTCTCCTCCCTTTTAATCCTCAAAATAACCCTGCGAGGTTGGTCTGACCAAGACACAAATTCATGGCTGAATTTGAACCTGGGTCTCCCTGGTCCTAGCCTGACACTCTAACCATACAACCATTATCAACCCCTGTACCCACTATCATTTCCCAAATCAGGGAAAGGCAGGGGGAACTTTGGCCCTCCAGATGTTGTTGGTCTACATCTCCCATCATCCCTGGCCATGTCTCCAGGGGTGATGGGAGTTGTAGTCCAACGTCCCATGGGTTCCCCACCCCTGCATTATAGCCATGCTCTCATGTGGATGCAGATGCACAGACCCAAAGAGTTTCTCTGGTATCTCTACTCAGTAACCATTTCTTCAGGCAGTGAATGTTTATTTCCTTACTTATTGCATTTAAATCCCACCTTTTCCTCCAAGGACCTCGAGGTGGCGTACAAAGTTCTCCCCCTCTCCATTCAGTCTCCACAACAACCCTGTGAGGTACCGGTAGGTTAAGGCAAGAGGCAATGACTTCCCCAAGGTCACCCAAGTGAGTTTTATGGCTGAGTGGGGGATTTGAACCTTCGTCTCCCAAGTCCTAGCCTGACATACTCTAACCAGAACACCTCCTTGGCAGAACCACTTTGACTGCCTCAGTTTTAAAACAAGCGCGACCAGATCTACGGTAGAAAGGGGACTGGTATAAGCAGTGTAGCATAAGGACTGAGCAAGGGTTTGAACCCAGATCTACATAATGCAAGTTGAATGCCAGTACAGCACACTGATTTCCAAATTGAAATGAAATTTGTCAGGAATTTACCTGCATGGCAAGTGCGAATTTTCTGTCGTAGAACCATCTCTTCTTTTGATTAACATGGGGGGAGGGTAGATGTATTTCTGGTAGGAATTGTTTTATTTTCCTTGGAGTATTTTCTCTCTCTTTACTCTTTAGGTAAAGGTAAAGAGGACCAATAGGTCCAGTCGCGGACAACTCTGGGGTTGCGGCGCTCATCTCGCTTTATTGGCCGAGAGCCGGCATACAGCTTCCGAGTCATGTGGCCAGCATGACTAAGCCGCTTCTGGCGAACCAGAGCAGCACACAGAAACGCCGTTTATCTTCCCGCCAGAGCGGTTCCTATTTATCTACTTGCACTTTGACGTGCTTTCGAACTGCTAGGTTGGCAGGAGCAGGGACCGAGCAACGGGAGTTCACCCTGTCGCGGGGATTCAAACCGCCGACCTTCTGATCGGCAAGCCCTAGGCTCTGTGGTTTAGACCACAGTGCCACCCGCATCCCTCTTTATTCCCTTTACTCTTTACTCTCACCTATTGTGTATTTTGTGTTTTTATTTTGTATTTTTATGCTGTGAAATGCCCTGAGATCTTTGGGTGAAGGGCAGTATAATAATAACAGCAGCAGTAGCAGCAGCAGCAGCAGCAGCAGCAATAAGGGCAACAGTGAAAGACCACCAGGAATGTCAAAGGGCTGGGAGAGAGTGGCCCTTAGGCAGTGACCCTTTGCTGTATCAATAGGGGCATTATATTATTCTACCCCTGTTCTCACCTAATAATAAATAATAATAATAATAATTTTTATTTATACCCCGCCCTCCCCGGCAACCTGGGAAGTTCTGGAGGCAGGATGATCACTTAGACATTGGCCAAAAAAAAGATGGCAAAAAGACAACAGAAAGTGGCATAAAATTTGCACGTGGTAACTTATGAGCATAGAATCATAAAGTTGGAAGGGAACCTGAGGGTCATCAAGTCCAACCCCCTGCAATGCAGGAATATGCAGCTGCCCCATATGGGGATCAAACCTGCAGCCTTGGTGTAATCAACACCATGCTCTCTAAGCAACTGAGCTATGCATTTAGATGCCCATTTAGAAATAGTTGCACCTCACCACAGTGGGGAAGCCCTGCTGAGTCTGCTATCCAGGCGCTCTCTGTGGGAGCAGTGGAATCCATTTATTTGTTGCCATTCCTGTTCCTCTGCAAAATATTCACACAAGCTGCCCAGAGATTCTGGGACAGGCCAGTCTCAGAGCACTACAACTCCCATTGTCCTCAGCCACTGGCCACGCTGGCAGAGGCTGATAGGAGTTCAACAACAGCTGGGGGGAGCACAGCATCTGCATGCCACCTTCATGCATGGGAACAGCTGGCCTGTCATACCTTCCCATAGGACAGTGTTTCCCAAACTTGGGTCTCCAGCTGTTTTCGGACTACAACTCCCATCATCCCTGGCTAGCAAGACTAGTGGTCAGAGATGATGGAAACTGCAGTCAGAAAACAGATGAGGACCCAAGTTTGGGAAACACTGGACTACAACTTCCCTCACCCATAACCACGGGTCCTGCTAGGTAGGGATGATGGGAGTTATAGTCCAACAGCGGCTGGAGGACCCAAGTTGGAGAAACACTGTCATGGGACCTGTGGTGGTGTGGCCTGCGGATCGGGTGGGCTGGGAGACTCCCCACAGCCAGTTAGAGGCCTGAAAGGCCCCATTTGGCCCCTGGACCTGAGATTAAACATCCCTGTTATACAGGCACAGCCTTTCATGCATTAGAAAATGGTGAGCATGTCTTTTTCCAAAGCAGTAATATCAGAGCTGGCCCACCCATGAGGCAGGTGGAAGCACCGGCCTCAGGCGGCAGGTGTGCAAGACTGCTTCTGGCGTGCGGCACTGCCACCCATCTTGTGGAACACCCTGGCTCTTGCCGAGTTCTGCAAGAGGGGAGGGGACGTTCTGGCAGCCCCAGAAGTGGTGGTGGGGCAGTGCTAGGGGGGCAACGGGGGGCACTTCCATGTTTTGCCTCAGGTGGCAAAATGGGATGGGCCCTGCCCGACTGCAGATTATATCCTAACTCCAAAGCACGAAATAATGCGCCTCTTAAGCTCTCAGAGCACTGGAGCAGTCTTGCCTCTTAGGCTATGAATCACAGCCTTCGGTATTGTTCCCTGATACTTAGGAACTATTACAACAACCATGCACAGTAGACCAGTGTTGCCACTTTCACAGTATACTTTGTTTTATGTATTTAGCTGATTATTTTTTTACCACCCTTTTCACAAGTTACAAGGCGGATTGTAACCGAGTCCAATAAGATTTTTTAAAAAAACCGGATCCGTAAGATTACGCAGTCCTTAAAACACAGGAACTCATTAGCAATCATTTATCTCATCAGGTCTCTCCTCCTCCAAACCCCTGCCCCCAAAAGGTGCATCTTAACCAGGTACCTAAAACCACAAAGAGATGGTGCTAGGAGTACCTCAGGAGGGAGGGAGTTCCACATGTGAGGAGCCACCACTGAAAAGGCCCCCAACACCTTGTACTTCATTCTCAATTGGTTTAACAGTCAATCCCTCTTCACAGGGAACTCTGGGAATCGTAGTTCTGCGAGAGGGAAACCGGCCTCCTAACAGCCTGCAATAAGCTACATGTATTCCATGTAAACAGTGTTAAGTTAATGCGTTTAATTAGAGAAAAATCATTATTGACATTTATTAAGGATTAGAAACTTCTTATGGACTTTTCTGCTTGAAAGAGAAAATATATTTGTAATATCTGGATCTGAAGATTGAAAAAATATTGGCTTATAGAAAATATAATAGTTGGAGGTCAATGAGTGAATATTATCTTTAGCTGAAGGACAGAGAATCAGAAGCCTTTTTATCTTTTCCCATTGTCTTTTCTTACTCTTTCTCTATCTTTTGCTTCTGTTCTGTTTAGATTAGATTTTTAAAGTACAGTATTCCTTTTCCTCAGGTGTATTATGAAAAGATGCTTTGTATTGGGTAGGAACTTTTGTGTCTCTTTTGGCAAGTTATCAATAAAACTGGCCCTAAAACCAAAAAACTGTACATGCCTCCAGGTCGGGACCTGTCCTCTTTGCACTTTGTAACGCGACATTAAAAGCACCATAGCATTACTAAGAGATGCATTCATATACAGCTGCAAACATAAGAGGTGTGCTTTGCGCTAAAACCCAGCAACGCTGGCCCGGGACGGTTTTGCAAAGGCGCAGTCGAGGCAGAGAAGGGGGGGGGGGAGAGACGGTGAAGTGCAATCATAGGAGGCAATTCCTAGGACGAAGGTCCCTTCGCCCCCCCCAATAAAATATCTGAGGGGACCCCCCCCCCCAAAGTTGATGTGCATTTTGCCATTGTGCGCACCGCGTCTCGTGATCCATTCTGTGGGGCGAGGCATACCTGGGCCTCCCCAGGGGCGTAGGAAGGGGAGCGGGGGGGGCCGCCCCAGGTTCCATCATGGAGGGGGTGACAAATTATCAAGGAACAATTACTGCCCTACTAGGGTGGTTTAAAAAAAAAATTTTTTTTTTAATGCCTGCTCCAAAGGTCTTATCTTACCACACTACGGATTATATAGCTATATATGAAATTTCATGCATATCAGTTAATATCTTGACCCTCATCCATGAAAATAGCTGTTTACGTGGCTGTTTTCCTATGTCATGAAGGCTGAAATTTCAATTCAGTGGAGCACTTACTGTTCCCAACCCTAACCCTACGGAAAGCCATCTAATTAGACTTTAATTTGATTTTGGCATGTTTTTAGGAGGTAATTTAATTATTGTTTGATTTTATATCAATGTTATGTATCTGATGTTAGCCGCCCTGAGCCCGACTTCGGCCGGGGAGGGCGGGATATAAATAAAAGTTTATTTTTTTTACTTATTATTATTCCTTTGTAAGAAAATATGAAATAACGCAAAACCATTTTTGCAGGCAAAATAATAATAATAAAAAATCAATGGGGGGGGGTGACAAGAAATTTTCCGCACCGGGTACCACCTGACCTTCTTACGCCTCTGGGCCTCCCCAATATTTTATTCAAGTTGGCACCCTTGGGTGCAAGCCAGGCCTAGTTGCACAACTCAAATCTTTCACATCAAGGCGCTGCGAAAGCGCAGGAGCCGCGGAGCGTCGCCCCGGCGCGCAAACCTCGGTGCCTCGCGAAAGGCGCGCTGAACTTTCTTCCGAAAGAGGGAATGACCGACAGTAACCCGAGGCGTGACGTCAGCCTCCCCCTCCCCCCTCTCTCTCACACACACACACAGACGGGGGGGGAGTGGGCGGGGCGTTTAGCCCCAGCAGCTCAGCAGCTGGCTGTTCGCCAGGGACACGGGGAAGCGGTGGATTTCTGGATATTATTTTTGCAATCTCACAGGCTCCTTCTGACTCCCTTCTGCACAGCCAGCGATCCTGCGTCCTCCCACAAATACACCCGGCGTGATGCTGCCATGGTCAAAAGGTGGCGTTTTTTGTTTTGTTTCCAGATGCTGGTGGTAAGCGGGGGTACAAAAGCACATGGCTCGCGAAGGCAGAGTGGGGGATCCGCTCAAGGGATCCGGCGTCACCCAAGGAGAAACAGATCCCTCGGTCTGAGAGAAGCAGGCTCGTGCCTACACACACGCTCCCAAAACTCTCTCAGGACGCGCTCGCTTCATCAAAACTGGTTAGGAAATCGGATTTGAGAAATATTGCACACCGAGGCTGCAATTCAGGCTGTAATTTGGAAGTTCACTCTTGCTGAAATCACAGGGTGGGTGGCTGGCTGGATATTTATATATCTTGGCAAAAGGGCACTTTTGGAAATAATAATAATAATAAAAACCAATTGCACTCCCTTTGCACAGAAATTAGGACCCTCGTCCCAAACCACAGATTCCTACTTTAACTCAATTCTCCAATGAACTCCCAGCCCTTTGGACATCCCTCCCCCTTCCACCATGATGCAAGACCCCATTTTTTTTGCAGGTACCAACTGGGCAAAAGCTGCTTCCCTTCCCCCCAGTTGGCACCGTGAGAAACAGCCCCCCCCCCGCTCCGCTCCCCCTACCCTGTACCCACCGTCAATGTCGCTCAGCAGAGCCGTGTCAATCTCGCTGGATTCATGGAGAGTCAGCGAAGGGTCCAAGCTATCCAAAGAAGCCTCTTCGAAGGCGAGGCTGTTCATCTCGGCCACGGCGCGCACAAACCCCTCCCTAGAGAAACCCCCTCCACACACGCACCCCTACCCACCCTGGGGGGGGGGGAGGCCCAAAATAAGTTGATATTTAACAAAAAAAAATATGTGTAATTGGAATAATCTGGAGGAGCCTGGATGACAGGATGGGAAGAGGAAGCGCCTTCCTTAGGCTGCCGGGGACTCCGCGCAAAGATAAGCCATCTGCGCATCAGGAAGCAAAGCAGCCCGGCGTTTATGGGCTGGTGGCTCCTAGCTGCCTGCTGCTGCTGGCTGCCATCCCCACGTCCATGGCAGGCTCTGTAAGGTGGAGGGAGGGCAAGCAAGAGTTGCGAAGTGGAGCTCAAACCTGCTACTGGGAGGGAGAGCAGGGGGAGGAGCCTCCGCTTTGGGGCCCGCCCCCTGATTCTCTTGATTGGCAGCCCCCTGCAGTTCCCGGGAAGTGAAGTGGCTGGCTGGCCCGCCTCCCCACATGGACGGGAGGGGTGTGCGGGACACAACAACACCGGGAAGCTGGGTTGGCGGCAAGAGTCCCAGGCTCCGCTTACTTAGCAGGAAATCTGCCCCGCTTTGATTGGGGATCACTTCCGAGCAAATGTATACACGGTTCGGTTGCAGGCTCAATGTTGGAGGAGGAGGAAGGCCTTGGAACAGCTGAAAAGGGAAATTCAACACGTCCATGCATGCCCAGAAAGTTGCACTTGTTGAATTTCTGCCTGTTGCGCACAGAGAAGGAAAGGGGGTTAAGGGAAGGACATGAGGATGGTCTGATCAAAGAGACCCCAGAAGGCTCAAGAACTAAATGATTTGCAATTTGGAAAGTGGGGGTAATTGACACCACATCACATCATTTTGCAAGAATTGTTATTATTATTATTATTATTATTATTACATTTATATCCCAGTTTTTCCTCCAAATAGTTCAAGGTGGTGCACATGGTTCTCTGCTGTATACACTTCATCATTGCAACAACAACCCTGTAGTGTAGGTTAGGCTAAGAGGCAGTGACTGGCCCAAAGTCATACCCAGTAGGCTTCATGGCTGAGTTGGGAGCTGAATTCTGCTCTCCTAGTCTGACACTCTGAACTGCTCAACCACACTGTTGGTAACAGTAGATTAATTTCAACATAACTGGGGGGGGGGTTATATAAAGGAAACAATGCATGAGGTTATTTATTTGAAAGGATTTGTTTACGCACCCTTAAAAATATTATACCCGTGCAATTTTTAAAACATGCTAATAATGAGCTGTGTTTCTCGCATTGCAGGGGGCAGGACTCGACTCCTGGGGGTCCCTTTGAACTACAATTCTGCGATTCTATGAACTAAAGGAAAACAATTACAGTAATGAAACTGGAAATCGTCTAACCAACCATTGCTTAAAGTAGGAAGAGTTGGATCCAGACTTCAATCATTATTGGGGTAGACCCATTGGGGTCTTCTATGAGTATGATTAACCCTAGATATTCACCACTGAAATTAAGGGGGCTTAATAAAAATTAACCATCCCATTTATTGCAAAGGGTCTGTGCTAAGAATGGCAAACAGCGTAATTCTCACCCTGTCCACTCAGAAGTCCCACTGAAATCAAGTGAATCTCCAATGCAAGAAAGGCTAGGATTCCAGCCTATATCTGTGTCCCAGCAGAAATCTCTACATGTGCAGGGCAATGCAAGTTTTAATTCCTGTAATAATTCTACATATTCTTGGAAGAGACTTGCAAGAGCCCTGTTTGATTGCAAAATAAAATGGGGGAGAAACAAAACTTGTGGGGGTGCCCCCTTTTTCACCTTCTCCACCTCTGTATCCCGTCATGCAAGGACACACACAACCTAGATCTACAGGCAACTTTGCGTGTGAATAAAGCACTGCCCCTTTCCTCAATCCAAACTAGGTGTTCAAAATAATAAATAAATCTGGGGCCTCCCCTCTATTTTTAGGCAGGACTCTTCCCTCCCCTCTTGATCCAATAGGTCAGAGCCATCCCTCAGCTTACCTAGGTTGCCAGATGTTTAGCCAATGTCAAATCTGCTAAAGGTGGCTGTTTCACCACAATTATGGTTGTTCCTTTATCCTTCCAGGGTAGGTGGCAAAATTAGTCAGGGCTCCTGCACCATTGATAATTGTGCAGAAGAGGGAATTTCAGCACAGGATACACCTGCAGAAACCGTCTCTTCTACACATCTGTTTAAAGGTACAAGAGCACAGAATAGGTGGAATATAAATGCAATTGGTAGGTAGGTAGGTAGGTAGGTAGGTAGATTGATAGATGATAGATAGATAGATAGATAGATAGATAGATAGATAGATAGATAGATAGATAGAAATTCCATCCATCAATCAATTAGGGGTTGGACTAGATCATCCTTAGGGTCCATTCCATATCTACAATTCTATTCTATAAAAATAGAGTTAAACTGCACCCAAAGCTTTTTTAAAAAGAAAACAAGCAAGCAAAGCAGAAATTAACTTATGGAACTCACTGCTGGAGGATGTGGCTATAGCCGCTACCTTAGATGACTTTATAGTGGGACAAAGGGGAACCAGCAAAAAAATGTTGCAATGTCCCCCCTCAAGGAGTCAAATAAGCATGCTTGCTTCCAGCATATTCCATTTCACTGCTTTATGGTCCCAGCACCTTCTATTCAGAGGTAGACTGCCTCTGAACATGATGCTCTGCTACAAGGGTGGGAAAAACTCTTTCATCTCAATGGCCACATTCCCTTCTGTGCAACATTGGCTTGGGGGGGGGGTCAGTTACCTGCCAGTGGTGGGCAGGGCCAGAGGCAACAGGTGGGTTTTGCTTTGATAGCGTCAGCTACCGTAGTTTTACGCTCCACTGACACGCCCTTCTTCACAGAGAAAGAGGAGTTGTCAGTCACTGGTATCATTTATTATATTTAGGATAGCATCTTATTCAGAGGCCGTCTACCTGAAGAGCAGCTGTTGAGGACAAAGAGCAGCAGAAAGTCATTTGCCTTTATGGCCTCAGTTTGGCCTAGAAGGGATTTTCAACTTGTGTGCAGATAGGGTCTCACTTGATTGAATGCTCCTTTAAATCAGTAATAATAATAATAATAATAATAATCTGTGCTCATAGAAGATTAGCTGCTCAAGGAGAAGAGCATCTTCCTGTTGTGCTACTTTTCTATGTGCAGGGATTTCTTTTAAGGTGGAAGCCTGCAGTCATTCAAACGCCAGCCTGCAGTCTTAAGTGGTAAGACCCAGACACAGCCTGAGTCTCTTCAGTGAGAAATAGGGCACATTCAGAACATGTGAGTCGTGGAGGGTCTTCCCCTACTTTCTGCCCACAATGCCTGAAATTCAGAGGTAGACTGCATTAAGTCATGCAGGTTCCATTTAGCTGTCATAAACAATAGGCCTCATCTTTCTCCCCTAATTTTGTCCGTTTTTTTAAGCCACCCAGACTAATCTTTACTTCCTTGCAGGACTGTTTGTCATTGCACGCACAAACGTGCCTTTTGCGATCAGGCTCTCCCAGGCAACAAACAAATAGGCAGGGAAAGAGTTAAAGCCTGTTCCGCTCGTGTGGGCGGGGCCGTGCTGCGACCTCAGCCAATCGGCTGCGGCCAAGGCAGGAATGCCCCCGCGGGAAAGCTTAGTTGAGCAAGCGGGGAAACACCTCCAGTAGTGCCAGTCGGCTCAGCCAATGGCAGCGTGGCTCCGCAGTGGAGTGATTTCGCGTCACAGCCCAGGCTCTAGGATTACATCATGGGGGCGGGGATTCCCCTCCTCCACGTGGAGAGGAAGGCGAGGAGCTGCCAAAGTCAGAGCCGACGTGGAGGGCGGGGTTAAGGATTTAAAGGAGCCGCTGAGGTTCGGTTCCCCGTTGTTTGTGGACGGAAACGGGAGCTTTGTGTTAAATATCCTGCAGGGCAGAGACTTAAGCAGGATAGGGGTGGCCAGATGTAAAAGGGGGAAAAACAACTGGGCTCTTGCACAGCTACCATGTAAGCTGTACCAGCTGAAATTTCTTCTATTAAGGAAAGGATATTACTAATAAAATACTATTATTTTATGAAATAATATTAAAACGTGCAGCAACACTCCCCGTTTCATATCTGCCCGCCGCCGCCAAGCATAAATCTCCGGGCCTTTTAAAAAATTACTTTAAGGGGTCTTGCCAGGCATGCAATAATTCCTCTGCACATGAACAGAAAGCTGTTCCTTCTCGTATGCACACTGGGCAGGAGTGGGGTGCCAAATTCAGCACTCTTTCCTTAGCTGCATGGAGCAGAGTAAGCCTGTAGGTGAGGGTTTCCCTCACTGCTGCAGCTGTATTCCATAGCTGTCAACTTTCGGATTTGAAAATAAGGGATTTTCCCGAACTTTCGGATTTGAAAATAAGGGATGCCGCGAGGGCGGTGCAATGGCACCAAGTAGCCTCGCCACCCTGCGCTCCAGAGGCTGCGCGCGAACGGGTGAGCGCATAGACGGCAGGCAGGCTGGCTGTCTGGTTGGGCGTGAGGGTCTGGCTGCACAAGGCATGCAAGCTCCGCCCCCAGTTGGTCTCAGACTCCTTATTGGCAGCCGAGCAACGCAGCTGAGGAGCCTCCCTGGCCGGCAGGGAGGGAGAGGAGCTGCTTCCTTTGAAATCTGGGAAATTTAAGGGATATCAACAATCTGGGATAGCAGTGGGAAATGGCATTGGAATAAGGGAGTTTCCCGCAAAAAAATGGAGGGTTGACAGCTATGCTGTGTGCTACGAAAAGCAGCACCTGTTGGATTACTGCCTTGCAGAGGGGTCAAGTCAAACTTCTGCATTGGCAGCACCCAAGTGACCTCTCCAGAGCACAAGCCTGGGCAGGGTGTATGGAGGTCTTGGGCCACCCAGACGACAAGACCCCCCCTCAGCCTCGCTGGTGTGGTCCAAAGGAAAGCAGAGCAAGACATTTGGTACCAGCTGGGCTGCAGGAGTTGGCGGAAGGAGTACAAGGCGCCATTCAACTGCCTTAGGGACTCCACTCCGGATTTGTTTATTTTACTCGTTTTTTTATCCTGAAGATATCCCGCAAGGAAGCGGGAAGGTTTAGGTCTAGGATCAGCGTTGTCCTTCTCCTAGATGGGCTGCTTTCCCAGGTGGAATCCGCTGGAACCTGTCTTTGCATGCAGGGCAAGTCCCTAACTCACCGAGGGTTAGAGACCCATCGGCTACCGTCACCTGTTTGAGCTGACCAGTCAAAGCCATTCCCGGTGTGTGGCTGCTGTCGCCTGCTGACAGCTTCTGGGAGCCACAGGTTTAGATTTTCAAGAGTTGGTTTTATTTATATTTTGAATTTCTTTTAGATGAATTTCTTTTTTAATTGACTTTTATAGATAACCATAAATGCATAGTTTATGTAAAACACTGAAAGCAGCAGCTAAAATTGAGCTGTTTTGCAACAGTTTCAGTGGAAACTAGCTGGTGCTATTGGAGCAGCCATGAATGGTGCTGCAGTTCCCAAGCGCCCGGCAACCAGCTAGCTGCTGGGTGCTTGGGAAGTGCTGCACAATGGTCTTTGACAAGTGGATGGGAGGACCTGCCTGGCAATCACTGTATGTTATGACAACTGATAATTGACAGGTAGGTTCTCCACCCCAGCTGTAGATTGCAGGCTCCTTGGGGCAGGGACCAACCCACACCTTCTTTGTAAAGCTGTTATGTACACGGATGGCACTACTGCCTGCCAATCGCTTTGTTCTTGCTGTGTGTGAAATTTGCAAAACCCATGTTCCTTTCCACAGTTTTCTGCTCTGTCAGAGCAAGAGCCAGCGTTTCCTCCCAAACAGAAGCTGGCACTGTATTTTACTAGAATGTTGTGGCAGACAAAAGGCTGCAGGAGGCACATGATGTGCTGGAAGGAACAGCAGTAAACAAAGCTACAAAGCCAATAGACAGAAGCCACCGGGCCGGGCAGTCACATTGCAGCTGGTGCTCAAGCAGACCAAGGACATCTTCACACATCCCATTTAAAGCACTGCAGCTCCACATTGAGCAGAGTCCTGGTTTTCCCTAAAGAACTCTAGGAGCTGTAGTTTCTTAAGGGTGCAGAGAGTTGTTAGGAGGCCCCTATTCCTCTTACAGGATGCGGGTGGCGCTGTGGATTAAACCACTGAGCCTAGGGCTTGCCGATCAGAAGGGGTGAGCTCCCGTTGTTTGGTCCCAGCTCCAAACGCCAGATGAGCACCGCAACCCTAGAGTCATCTGCAACTGGACCTAATGGTCAGGGGTCCCTTTACCTTTTATTCCTCTTACAGAGCTACAACTTCCAGAGTTCCCTGTGAAAAGGGTTTGTTAAACCACACTGGGAAATGTAACTATAATTGGAACATTGGGGGAGCATACATTTAAAGCATTATGATACCCCCTTAAACAGCCATGGCCTTCTTCCCAAAGAATTATGGGAGCTGTAGTTTGTTAAGGATGCTGAGAATTGTTAAGAGACTCCCTATTCCCATCACAGAGCCAGTGCTTTTCTTTTTTTCTTGGGGCACTCAAGGGTACACAGTACCGGCACTTCTTTTTCTAGAAGGAAAGCACAGCAAAGAACTACAATTCCCAGAGTCTCATAGGAAGAGGGACTTTTTTGCTAAACCACTCATGGGAGAAATATATGAATAGCAGATTCCGATTCCTCTCCCAGAGCTACAATTCCCAGAGCGGCTTAACAGTCAGTCCCTCTTGATAGGAAACTCTGGGATTTTTTTTTAAAAATGCTTTAAATGTTAGCATATTTCATTCAGCTGCTTAACATCAATGAAAAGTGGGCAGCAGAGCAGGCCTTTTGCAATTTAATCGGACATATTTTTCTGCACCGCCTACGTTAGGTAACACTCCTGTTTGCAATACTCCTACCTTCATTCCAATGATAATTCTTGGAGTACTTCAAAGCGGGAGGGGAGAAATGACCTGGAACCTGCTTGCTCGAGAAAGTGCCTGATTAACTTCTCCTTCCACTACCTCCACCGCCCTATTTCTTAGCATAAATCTCTCCCACCCACCCCACCCCACCCCACCCCCGCTCTGCCCAGCTGCAAGTTTTGCCAGTCATGAAAAACTAAACCAAAACTAGCATCCTGGCCCAATTCAGGGTGGGTGCATGGATTTAATTTTATATAGGATAAAGTATTTTGGACTTTTTAGTTTAAAGACATCTATCCGGAGGGCGAAGGATGTCACCATGATAAGAGGGTTATAATTTTTTGTGTAGTGTGGAAGAAGTATGGAAGAGGATTTTTTCCTCACTCTCTCCCCATACTTTTAAAACTGTCATCCAGTTAAATTGACTGCTGGTATTTAGGAACACACTCGTGTCCGGGGAGGGGTGGTGGTGAAGCTTGCCAGCAATGGGATAAAAGAACAGCGAACTAGATGAGTCTTTGGTCTGTTGCATTGAGGTCCTTTTTATGTTCAAAGCCAATTGTCTCCAACTTGTGGGTTGAGAACCACTTGTGGCTGATCCAAAATAGGTCGCAACAGGAGCACTGCCACCATGCCAATATGCGGCAGGAGATTAGGAATTCGGTCCCCCAAAGCATGTTTGGGTTTAAAAGTGGGTCCTGGGTCTGAAAAGGTTAAAGATACCTGTTCAAAGCTCCCACCCGACAGGTTCTCAAGGGGAGTAGGTGATTTAGATCCTTTTGCCTTAACACCCACGAAATCCTGGGGTGCAGAATGGGCAACACATTCAATCCATCACCATACGGCCAACATTCACATCTAGACGTTATCGCTGTACAGGTGTGCACTAATGGTATTTTATTGGAGTATTTCACATGCAAGAATGAAAGGAGAAAAAATAAATGTACAGAGACCGACGGACAGACAAGAGTTAAGTGACGGCAGGTTAATTAATACATCCTGATGCAAAAACCGTTTAGCAGGTTTTCGCTCACACAAACAACACCATCACTAGAGAGAGAGAGAGAGAGAGAGAGAGAGAGAAGCCAGGATAGTTTTAAAGGCATTTAAAGAATTAATTTTTACATAGCTGTCTTTACATTTTTAAAAAACAATTAATTCCCTTTCCCTGCCCACCAACCTTCTCCCCAAACAAACAAACAAACAAAACAAACAAATATTTTCAGTAAATAAATATTATCCACTTTTAATCTGGACACGCCTAGAGCTTTTTAAAAAATATACAGATGGAGACAATATGACATAGATTACGGTGGGCTGATGCTATTGCAACAGTTAGCAGACATGGGGGCGGGAAGCTCATACTAATTTTCTCGAGGGCAGAGGAACCTCACTGAATAAGGATGTTCTGTAGAAGCATTTGCTTGCTATGGAGAAATAAGAGCAGGAAACAGAGTGTGGAGTTATATGAGGAACCAGGACCACAAAAGGCCAGGATTGGTGTTTTGTTTGTTTTAAAATCCAAATAGTTAACAGGTTCAGTCACTGCATGCCTAAGGTTCAAAAGGACTGTACAGAAGATTTGCAAATTTCTAAGCAAGCCACTTCCTGTGGGATTATAAAAGGGTGTTGTGGGATCACAAATTCAGGTGTGGTCCGCACTTCTGTAGGTATCAAAGCAGGGTATGTGGGTGGAGGTTAAAAGGAGGCTAAGAGTTCACACCAGATGCTGGATAATAAAAAGGGCCCAATTCTTTTGACTGCTATCCTGCAGCTAACATTCATCCAAAGCTGCCCTGTGTTGATGCTTCTATGGCTGCAGCTATTAACTTTAAAGTCAGCATTTAACACCAGAGGGTTGAGCAAAGAATTGGGTCCATACTTCCTCCATACCTTCTGTGCTCTCCTGAAAGGTCATGAGCCCATGTTAAGCTTGCTTTCCAGGCTAAGCCTGAAATGACGGCTCAAATAAACACCCGAGTTCCTCACTTCTATTTAAGAATCGGGAACCTGTGGCAACTTCAGGCGTTGCCGGGACTCCCAACAGCCTCAGTCAGCATGGCCGATGGTCCGGGATGATGGGAGTTGTGGTTTAGTGGCAAGCTCACCTATCCACATGAGACATTTTAAACTGGATTGAAACCGCTTCAAACTACAAAAATCATCGTTTATGATCTGCACCCCCCCTTCTGCAAAAAAAGAGCCCTGGGAACTGTTGCGTTGGGAGAGTGCCATGAATTGTGCTAAATGCATCTCATCTCTTTGCAGACAGGCATTTCCCGGAGATCATTTGGGGCGGGAGACACAGTGGCAAAAACAGAGCCAAAGGTTTAAAGTTAGTGGGGTCAATAGGCCATTAACCAGGGCGATCCCATGCCTTGCATCAGTCCTTCTTATCCTGGCAGTAAATACCAGTAGAAGATGCTTTCGCCCCTCTTTGATCCTCACAGGGACTGAATCAGACTTTCCCCAGTTTTAGACGACAACTCCCATCAGCCCCAACCGGTTGAGGGCAATGTAGTTTGAAACATCTGGAAGGTACCAGGTTGGGAAATGCTAAACCGAACGAAGGTTCGATGCATGCTAGACTGCCAGAAGTGAGCGCTGAGGCAGCTCTGGCGTTCTTTTGTCTGTGCAGGGGAAAAGTGCAATGAAAAGGTTTAAAATATCCCCATCTCCTGTGTTGGGGACGCTTTCTTTACTGATCTGCCAGCCACCACCCAGATGACGGGCTGGCAGCCAATTAGTACCCTGGCAACCTTCTTTTACAAAGGAAAAAGTGCTTCTGAAGCAAAAGAGGCTGGCACTTCATCCCTGGACCCCTCTTGTTCCTCCTCTGCCTGTCCTCACAGGACAGGGATGGGGAGTGACAGGAATGTGGCCTTCTTGCTATGGCTGGAAGCCTCCATGCCCCCGTTTCATTCTTTCCCCATTCTTCCTGGAAGCTGGAAGGTTTCACTGTCTCCCCCAAAGGCTAGGGCCCCATCCACACTATTAAATCACAGCCGTTCCACTTTAAACAGCCATGGCTTCCCCCGAAGAATCCTGGAAACTGCAGTTTGTTAAGGGTGCTGAGGGGTGTTAGGAGACCCCTGTTCCCCTCACGAAACTGCAATTCCCAGTTTGGTTGAACAACCCTTCCTTCTTCCCAGGGAATATGGGAATCATAGCTCTGTAAGAATAGGGGCCTCTTCTCAGCACCCTGGACAAACTGCACTTCCCAGATTCTTTGAGGGGAGCCATGACTGTTTAAAGTGATATGATACAGCTTTAAATGTATAATTGCAGATGGGGACAGAGAGACAGATGCTGGAAGCCAGTCTTTGGAAACTTTGTGTGCTCCAGATGTTTTGGACTAAAACTTCCATCAGACCCAGCTGGGTGGTGGGAGTTGCAGTACAAAACATCTGGAAGGCACCAGGATGGTGACAACTGCACAGCTGTATGGCCAGGACAATGGCCAAATGGTCACTTTCCATTTCTAAGATACTTCGTTATAATTTAAAGGTGCTTTCTCCTCCCCAGCACACACATGGTTATTTAACAATTTCTTCATAGCCTAAGAATTCGTAACAGGTTTTGCTATTGCACCAGTCTTATACAGATTTGAATTCTACACATAACACTTTAAAAAAAAGGGGGGGGTTGGTGGTAGAGAAAGAACATGCTATGCACCTCCTCACACATGGAATATATTTTAAACGGAAACAATTAGTTTTCTTTGTTCTGACACCTCAGAACACAGAGGTGTTAATAAAGATACTGTAGGAGATGTGTTTCTTAAAAAAAAAAAAGGAACAGGTGAAGGGAGGTAACGATTAAGGTCCCAATCCAGCAGGGATTTCTCTTGTACAAGTTCCCGCTCACTTCAGTGGAGATGGTGCCAAGAAACTTCCTACCGGATCAGGCCAAAAATAAATATCCGAAGCCTAAATGATGGGCCTCATTAGTGTTTGAGCAAGGATCCAAACAATAATTTAGTGTCATTTAGTGATTCCTAACACAGATAAGGGATTAATTTTTTTAAATGGATAGTCCCACATTCTCATGGATTATGCCACTTGGGGTCAGAGCCTTCCCTCACTTTTGGCCTCTAATACAATAGACGGCCCCTTCTCTCTCCACCCCTATGAATACGGCAATGGTGAAGATGGTTGGAGAGCAAGGAAGTAAAACTGAGGGCAGAAAGGCCTGTGGAAATAAGGACAAAGGGATGGAATATATTTAAATTTCAACTTCCCAGTTTGAGCGTCACAAGGAAGCAATGGGAAGTCAGTGGGATATGGGACGCTAGGGAAACTCCCAAAAAAGCTCTGGCAGGTGTTCGGTGAGTGTTGCAGACCAACCTGGTGCCCCTCCAGATGTTCTGGGAGCTACAGCCCAAAACATCTGGAAGGCACCAGGTTGTGGGAAGGCAGTGCTAGGACATAGCCAGAAACCTAATTTCACATGCTCCGAGGGCATCTAGTTGCAGGCAAAAGAGCTCAGGGACCTTCCTCCTGCAGCAGGGGAGCATCTAGGCAGGGTGGAAGCAAAAATGTCCGCATCTCTCTGACACTAATAAGTCATTTCATTTCTCACCAAGCCTAGACAGGTTGAGATTCTTTTCCGCTTTGCCAAAACAGCCGGCAATGGCTGCCTGCTTTTCTCCTCCTTGGCATTTTATCTTGCAACAAATCCACCTCTAAAGGGATCTCAACGCTGCTGGAACAGGGATGGGGAACCTGTGGTCCTTCGAGCTGTTGCTGGGAATCCAACTGCCCTAAGTCCCAGCCCTCACAGCCAATGATCAGGGATAATGGGAGTTCTAGTTCAGTCACATCTGGAGGGTCACAGGCTCCCCAGTGCTGAGCTACTACAAAGCAATGGAATGGACACAACTGGTTTCTGCTCTGGGTGATGTGCTAGAGACAGAGCCCTGTGCTAGAGACCTGGTCCTCTTTCTTAAAGTAGTCAGGAAGCCAGATCACAGCCTTAGAAGGTCAACATGCAACACACACACACACACACACACACACACACACACACACACACACACGGGTTACCCAAACATTCTTTCTTAGGAGTAGTGCCACAATATCCACACAGCAGGTGGAGAAGCCACCATCCAACCGGACTAGACATGGGACCAGGCAACACATGGAACAGCTACATCCAAAACAGAGCTTCCGGTTGCATGAGCTTTTAAAAGCATACATCCGCTGAGCGGACAGCGCAAGAGGCAGCAGAATTGGGCAATATCATTTCAGACTGCAGCTGTTAGAGGGCCCCTTTTGAATATTCCTCCTTGCAACTTCATAGCAAATAAGAGACCTAACACTGTAAGAAGAAAGATTCCAGCTCACTCCTTTGCCTGCTGCGCTGGCCTTTGATTTGTACGGAATATTTAAAACAAGGAAGTGGTACAGCCCACTCAACCACCATAGGTCTGTACCACATCACTCTGCTGCATGGGGGTGGACCAAGTCAAACATCAAGACTAGGACCTGGGATCAAAACAGCAGAACTAACTGCAAGGCAGGAAGTCGATCCATATATGGCAGGCAGTTCCACCACAAAGCAGAATGCAACTCCAGTGGTTTGATTTAATCCTGCACAAATACGTGACGTGTTCCCAGGGAGGGGGCAGTTGCTACTTTCCTACTGGATGGACCCTACATTATAACCTTGGACAGGTTGAAATCGCACACCAAATTGTCAGTGGGTTGCGCGGGGTGCTCCCATCTCAGAGCACCTCTCTCTGCTATGCAAAACACCCATACAGGTTCATCACCCAGAGTTACCAGTCGTATGGAGGCCCAGGTACCAGGAAGTGGCAGTCGTGCTGGACCAGCAAAGCAACAGCAAGCAAGACCAAGTCCTATACTAAAAGGGTCACTTCTGCCTTCTCTAACTCCACTTGGCAGGGGATTTGTTGGAAGGCCAGAGAAGCCAAAGACAAGGACCCTGTCGAGAATTTGGCACAGCCTGGAAATCCTGACAGCAACTTCAGGGGTGCTAGCGGAGGCAGAGAAGACGGAAAAAGCCATCACTTAGAACACAGCAGCCGAGGTGCCAACAAGGGCTGTCCCCTGGCATTCCAGACTATGCACACTATATCTTGCTTCTCATTGAAGCTTCTCCATTCAAAATGTAAAGTGCACCTTCCTTGCAATGCACACAGCAGCCCAGCTGTGGCCGGATTGTACTCCCAGGATTCTCAGCGACGCCTCTGCTTTCTGAAGCTCTGTGGCAAGGTCAGAGGATCTATTCTAAACCCCTTTCCACCTGTGTGCGTGTGTGCGTTTCACATACACGCATGCAAAGCAGGCCCTTGGTATGTGTGTGCCAGAAGTCCACCTGGCATACACGGACACTACTTTAAAGACTGCCCATTTTGGGGGGAGGGGGGCAAAGCTTATTCTCCCTTGAAGAGATAGTGTACCAGCTAAGAAACACGGCATACCTATCAGAGCCAGGTCACAATCCTCACTGCAGTTGACCACCTTAGGGCAGAAAGCCAAACAAACATCCCATGAAAAAGACATTTTAAGATCCAAAACCTAGCTGGGGATGGGGAACAGGCAACGCATGGCACCAAATTCTGGGACTGGAGCAAGACGATAAATTTCTTTTGTGTTCAACCTATGGGAAGGCTGCGCTGGTTCTTGAGAAACAGGCACCTAAACACACTAAACCGCTATCAGAGATGCACCAAGCATGTTGCACTTTGGACTGGCTTGTGGGAGAAAGGAGGTTTTGGCTGAAATCAAAGACAGGACTGCCCTCTGCACAACTCTGTTCTGGACCTGCCGGGAATGCGGGTCGGTGAGATGAGAAAGAATTCATGCATTATTATTATTTTTAAAAAAGAGAGAGGGTCTTGGTATTGACCTGGGTGGGTGGGTGGGTGCGAGAGAGAAGGAGCTTAGCGAGTGGGCAAGGACAGCCACAGGAGTGACAAGGCTGGATGTAAATACTCTGTGAAATGTTAGCTTATTCGGGCTGGATCGCTTCCAAGAGGTACGAGAGGCCATCTATGGAACCCAGGAGGGGCAAAGGGAGCTCGTCGCTAGCTGGAGAGCACGAGGAGGCCGCTGGACTGCGCAGTTGCCTTCCTCCACACACGCACACGAGGAAGAAGAGCCGAGGAAGGAGCGTCACAGGGCAAAGAGGGCATCTTCCGAGCGCTCCGGCTTCTTTTTGCTTGGGGGGTTTGCCGTCGTTGGTGGCGTGGGCTCCTCCTGAGGTGGCGAGGGCAGGTTGGGGATCCTTTCAGCAGCTTTGGCGCGCTCCTCTAGGAATTTGTCAAACTCTGCAGGATTTTTAAACATAATAAAACGTTTATGTTGCGATTTAGGGATAAAGGAACTTTGCCGCAAGCTATGGCACAAGGATGCCTGCAGGGGCTATGCAGCTCTGCAAAACTGCCCCCCTTGTAAAAGGGCCTCCTGCGGCAGATGCCCTAAAACAGAAATGGAGAACCTCAGGGGCTAAAGGCTCTCTATCTGGCCCTCAGAACTCTCCCTGACCTCCCAAGCCTCAGCCACGTTTCCTTGAATTCTGATTATGTTTCCTGCTTGCCTGAATGGCGGATAGAAAGGGGTGTGCGTGTATGTATGAAATGAATCTTCTGGAAAAAGGTAACATTCACATTCATTGCTCTACCCACTTTTACCTCTGCCCATGCCCACCACTGCTGTCACCCAGAAGGTGATGTGGCCCTCAGGCCGCCCCAAAACATCCCTGGCCAACCTGGTGCTCTCCAGATGTTCTGCACTACAGCGTCCATCAGTCCCAGTCAGCACAGCATGATGGGAGTTGCTAGTCCAAAATACCTGGAGGGCACCAGTGTAGCCAAGGATACCTAAAAAAATGTGGGGTGTGATCCACTGTTCCCTTCCTTGGTCAGAAATCAGAGCCCATTGGCTCTCTGCAAGAAGAGCTTGAATGAACTCCAAGGGATGATTTCCCTGATAATGACTTCTAGGAAAGACCGCTTGTGTACACAAACACAAAACAGTATGCTCTTATGCATCCTGGTCTGTGTGTTCACTGCCTGAAATAAAATTCTGCCCCCAACTTGTTGGCATCCACCTGTCTCGAGAGACAATGAAGTGCACCTCTGGGGGTGAAGTCAAACTGCAGAAGAATCACAGCGCCTGCTGTGGCTGCAGAGGCCAGCAACTCGTATCTGCTGGCTCCCGCGCTGTTTTTGCTGCGATGGCAGCACCAAAGTGACTTCTCCAGGGCACAAGGTCCTGGGCTGCTGATGTGGTCCTCTTGGCCTTGCTGATGTGGTCCAAAGGAAAGCAGAGCAGTACATCTGGCACCACATTGGCTGCAGGAGTTAACGGAAGAAGGCATACAAGATGCCATTCAACTGCCTTAGGGAATCCACTCCCTAATTGTGTAGGGTTTACTCCTTAGCCTTTTCTTCTCCCGAAGATATCTTCCAAGGCAGTAGGCATGGATTTTTTTCTTGGGGTTTCTCACGAATGAGTATATCCGCAAGGCAGCGGAGGCGTAGGATCAGAGTTTTCCTTCTCCTAGACAGGCTTCCTTCCCAGGCGGATGAGCCCCACCTGCCTCCAGCAAAGCTGAATACTGCAGAAAGTATTAAATGTCTCCCATTTTGCATAACTTTTAGAGAGTATCAAGGAAATATGCAGGGCACTACAGGCCCTCCCTCCTGCCCACGCCAGATATCTCACATGGCCACGTTGCTTTGGAGCACAGGAAGCTGCTCCTTCTCTGCACTTTTCAGAAACCATTTAAGACATATTTGTCCCGGCAAGTTTTCCCAGCTGAATGAAGAGACCTCTGCCATGGAGTCAACTTTGTTAAAAAAAATTTTTTTTGCTTATTTTTCATTCTGTTATACACTGTTTCTTAAAACAACTAAGTATTTGTTCTTTTAAAGACCATCCTGCATGCCACATTCTGAACTTTTTTCCTGCACTCCCAAGGTATCACAACACACAGAGTCCTGCAGGTGGCTTTGTGCCTTATGCTTACAAGAATTTTACTTGAGTTTGTGTGTGTGTGTGTGTGTGTGTGTGTCCCCCAATGCTTGCTTGTTTACCTTCACTCGTCACTCCTTCTTCCAGTTCGTCTCCTTTCTGCAGTTGGAATGAAAGTGGGGGTGGGGAAGAGAAAAGAAATATCAGCACATGCTCAGAAAGTCCCTGTGTAGCTCATATCTCTAAGGTGCTCCCAGCACTGGAACGGAGCAATCAAAATAAGTGGGTGCACCATTAAAGTCAGTTGATGGCATGTACACAGCTAGTGTGATGTACACACCTTAAAAGTAGACCAACCAATATTCCTTCTCTGAAAGGAACAAGCACAATTGTGCCGTGGGCAGTGGCTATCTCCACTATCTTGTCCTTTCCATCAGAGGAGGAGGAGAACAGGCCCTTTCCAACTCAAGTCAGGGTCACACCAAAACAGGGACCCCAAAAAACCATTTTTCTTACACCTCCGTTAAAAAGGGGGCCATGGATGGACTACTACAGGAATGCAAGCAAGTTCTTCGTCACATGGGCAAGCCAAGAAGTTGCCAAGAAACGTTTGCTGGAAAGGTGATTCCCCAACCCCCCCCACCACCCCAGCCTGAGGTCTGGAATAAAAATCAATTATAGGAAAAATGACTGGATGTAAAAAGTTGGAATAGAGTTCACAGTGCGCCCCTGAGAATCGGGTTGAAAACCTTCACGCACAAAATGGCAAGCAGTTTCACAAGCAAAATCTTCTTCTGCATTTATCAAGCATGTGATCTGCAGGGAGAGTCTTTCTGATCATACTGTGGTCTACTGAAGTTTGGTTTTCCCATTTTCTGGAAGGAGCTTCCTATGTAGATTAGGCAAGCCTCAGTGATGGGATGCTTTTGCAGACAGCTAAAGACCTTGATGTTTGCCCTGGAATTTCCAGACTGCTGACACTGAGGATTTTGCTTTATTTGCTGTTGTTTTATATGCTACTGTGTTTGCTGTAATTATGTGTAATGACTATTTGGATGGCTTAACTGTTGTTATTTGTTGATTTAAAGGGTTTTCGTGTAAAGATTGTGAACTGCTTTATAAACGAAAAGCGGTATAGAAGCGATTTTTTAAAAATAATTTACCGGTAAGTTCTTCTCATTTATTTTTAAAAGCTGCATCTTCATTTGCTGCATTTCCCCCCCACCCCAAAGGAGACTGCTCCAGGGATTTGGGTGAGGGGGAGAGGGAGGTATCATAGGGATCGTCCACACCTCGGCTTAATGTGGCTTGTGAATCCCTGGTTCTTCTTTTAATTTCCCCTCTTCCATGTGGTGTTCTCCAACTACTGCTGTCCCAAACTTTCTCCTCCCTCAGTCTGGAGATTCCTGATGCTTTGAACATCCAAACAGGAGAGCTACATCTTGAGGGCTGGCTTAAGACATTTTGCTGCCTGAGCTGAAGGACAGGATGCTGCCCTCCCACAAGGAACATGCAGAAGCCACCTGGGCTGATAGTTGAATCTTACTCCACTGCTGATGAAAGAATAGTGTCTTCTGTGGCACTTGAGGGCAGAAGGCTAGCCTAGATGTGTACAGGGCAGCTGATGCAACTGCCTCACCGTAGGGCCGGCTCTGCATGATCATTTGGATCAAGAGCACAGTGGACCTACTGCCTGGTGGCGTCTCAGCAGCGGCCAGGGCAGTCCCACCTTCAGCTCCAGCATTTTGGCCTATGTACAAAAACTCAGGAGCACCTCACTGCCTTTCTTTGGTCAGCTCGGGACTCTACATTCAGAGCAACAACTGCTAATAGTAACAATTCAATGGGCTGGGGTATTAGGCATATGTGCCCCAGCCCTTTTACATTAAAAAGAAAGCCAGAGAGGGGGAGAAGAAGACTGGCTTGAGTTATAATACTGCTATCATTATGGTGAGTGATAGGCAAAACGTAACTACAACAAATGCTTTAAGGCAGAGATTTCTTTTTCCATTTCTTTATTATTTCTATGTTTCTGCTACTTTTTCTTTCCCTTCTTTGCTTTGCTCTTGCTTCTGGTTTTATTTTTCTTATGTCCTCTACTCTGAGTCGATGAAGGGAATGTACTCAGATGAAGGTGATGGCTGGCTGGCAAAGAACCCTCTGAGAGAGGCATGGAAGGGAAGATCTCCCACAGTGGTGGGGCTGGGGGAAGAAAGGGAAGCTCCCAGGTGAGAGCTGGGAGGGTCCAACTCTTTCTTTGTGAGACGAGGGTTAAGATCGACCTGGGAGAGAGGACTTTGCATTCTTCTTCCTCTTCCTTTTTCTGTTTTTGTTTAGATTAGTAGGTTTTGTTTACTGTATTGCATGGCAAAAAGCCTTAATAAAATATTACAAATAAATAAACAAACAAACAAACAAACAAACAAATAAACACATGGAAAGCCATTGCTTTGCCTTTTAGATGTTCTGGGTGACAACTCCCATCATCCCAGAGTATTGGCTATGGTAGCAGGGGCTGAAGGCAGTTGTAGCCCAAAACATCTGGGAGGGACCATATTTTGCTCTGTTTATTGTTCAAAATCAGTCTCCATATGCAGATATAAATATATATATGTTGTTGTTGTTGTTTAGTCGTGTCTGACTCTTCGTGACCCCATGGACCAGAGCACGACAAAGATATATATATACCACCCACCAAATACACACTCAAATTAGAGAGCCATTCTACGAATTAAACAGGTGGGCAGGGGAGGTAATCAGATTCTGGGATGTACCAATTGAGGGGGAGGGTGCATGAGCGAGAGAGAGAGAGTTCTCATTAGGTAAACTAGTACGTTTGGGAGAGGGCTAAGTTAAAACCCCTCCCCTCCCTGATGATGGGCTATTTTACTTACATGCATAGCAGTGGGGAGGAAGGGATGGGATGAATAAATATGATCCCTGAGCACACCTCTGATGTGGCTTATTTCCTCCCCTACTTCAGCCTATGGCCTCGCACTGCATCTCTTGGACCTGGCCTATGCATGCAGCAGAATGGACTGCACAGCATGTCAGGCAAAAAACCCCATGATAGCTGAATGCCCCTCAATTAGATGCAAAACAAAACCTCAAGTAGAAACTAGCACACCACGGAGAAAGGCTGCAGCCTAGCCCTCTCCTTGTTGTGATATGCTTGCTCCTTATAAGGTGGGTATTTTGGCTGCTTTTGGGGTCACCCTTTTTCCCCCAGCACAGGGGAGGCTATTGATGCTTGTGGCTCTTCATCTTAAGAGATGCAGTCCCTTCAACCGTTTCATTCATGGGGATGGTCTGGTCTACTTACATTGCAGAATCAAGTGGAAATAATGTTCTAGTAGGAGGGAGTGTTCATGTGTAAATATGCACCCTGCAGGATTGGGAACGAAACGTCGCAAGCTGGAGCGCTCCTGTTCAGAATGCAAACCAGCCAGCCAGCCATGCCCTTTTCCAGAACACTCCATTCCATGTCCGCCCCCTCTGCCTGCTTTCCCCTTCACCTCCCCATCAGCAGCCAGCCATCATTCCTGTGTTCTATCCAAATACTCAGCATAAACCCATGGTAATTAATGAACCTGTTAGTAAAGGTAAAGGTAAAGGTACCCCTGACCGTTAGGTCCAGTTGCGGACGAATCTGGGGTTGCGGCACTCATCTGGCTTTACTGGCCGAGGGAGCCGGCGTACAGCTTCCAGGTCATGTGGCCAGCATGACTAAGCTGCTTCTGGTGAACCAGAGCAGCGGCCGTTTACCTTCCCGCCGGAGTGGTACCTATTTATCTACTTGCACTTTGACGTGCTTTTGAACTGCTAGGTTGGCAGGAGCTGGGACCGAACAACAGAAGCTCACCCTGTCGCGGGGATTCGAACCACCGACCTTCTGATCAGCAACCCCTAGGTTCTGTGGTTTAGACCACAGCGCCACCCACGAACCTGTTAGTAGAGTCCATTATTTTCAATGGGTCTACTCTGAATAGGACTAGCAATGGATATAACCTAGTCCTTATGGGTCTACTTGCATCCTGCCTCCTTAGGTATTTCCTCTTGATTCTCTCCACACACACCCAGCCCATATTTCTGTAAATCTTTAGGTTTCCCAAGCTTGTTAACGCCTCCGTCTTGCATATGGATGAAGCCTGGAGGAGGGGCACTTGAACTCTCTCTCTCTCTCTCTCTCTCTCTCTCTCTGTGTGTGTGTGTGTGTGTGTGTGTGTGTGTGTGTAAAGAATGCTATGTTCTTTGTAGAAACAGCACATCAGGAACTGGGCTGGCTGAGCTAGAACTGTGTGTGAAAGAGAGATACACACAAATGTTCAGGGGAAGCATTCAACAGTGGCATTTCCTCGCAATCTGAGGGCATGTCCATACCTGGCTTAATGTGGACTGTGAACTGCTAATTTAATTCCTCCTCTTCCATGGGGGCATTCTCCTCCAACTACTGCTGTCCCACCCACACTCCCCCCCCCCCAAATCTCAAGATGCCCTATGCTATGAAAATACAACTTGGGAGAGCTACATCAATTTAAGGAGAAGTATGGGGCAGCGGCAGCTGGAGGAGAATGCCTCCACAGACAAGGAGGAATTAAAGGAGGCACCAGGGGTTCACAAGCCACATGAAGCTGAGGTCTGGATGGCATACCCTCCTTGAAAACAGGGACATCCTATTGCATAATAATAAAAAGAATAATTTTATTATTTATACCCTCTCCAAACACACAATCTGACAGGTTTTCCCCAGCCACTCTAGGTGGCTTCCAAAACATATAAAAACATGAAACATTTAAAAAATACCCTATACAGGGCTGCCTTCAGATGTTTTTTCTAAAGGTTGCATAGTTACTTATTTCCTTGGCTCGGGGGTTGCATAATTACATGCTCTCCAACATTTCTCTGATGAAAATAGGGACGTCCTAAGGCAGTGATGGCTAACCTTGACACTCCAGATGTTTTGGAACTACAACTCCCATCATCCCTAGCTAACAGGACCAGTGGTCAGGGATGATGGGAGTTGTAGTCCCAAAACATATGGAGTGTCAAGGTTAGCCATCACTGTGACCTAAGGGAAAGCGGGACATTCCGGGATCGAATCAGAAACCGGGTCGGCTTCTGTAAATCTGGGACTGTCCCTGGAAAATAGGGGCGCTTGGTTGGGCCGCGGAATAGAATCCCTCAGCGCTAATATGGCCACAGCTGCCCACAGGCTTCGTTGCTTTTTCCCACTGAGAGGAGTGATGTGCGCAGCCTCTTATGCAGAAACATATCAAAGGAAATTAAAAAAAAGTAGCAAAACAAAGGAAGAGAGTCTTACCACGTCGGTACTGAGCCATTCCTCAATGTCATCCATGACAGAGGACTGTGTGACGGGAATCTAGGGAGTGCAGCAAAGAGATAGAGCGAGGCAGGCAAAAAATAAAACAAGGACACCACACAACCACAATCATGGCCAGAGAATGAGAGGGAAAGAGGAAAGGAAAAAAATAGGGTTGGGGGTTGGAGAAAAAAAAACATACGCTGTGTGAGATGTATCACCGCCGTGAAGAATTGCAATACAACAACAACAACAACAACAACACACAGATAAAGCAACGAGCGAAGCAAGAAAACATCTCGGCAAACAAAAAAGGTTGCGATGAGTGAAATGGCCGGGGTCTGGCTGTGCTCTGAGGGAAAGGGCCAGCATGGCTCTGCGTTTGAAGGACCTGGTTCTTTTAAGACTGGAATATTAGATACGGCTGGATAGGAGGTGAAATCCAAAACATAAAAGAAAGAGGTATCCATGACATGCCCAATTGCTCACTGCAAGAGATCAAGAAATGGAGACGGTAGATCCGAGTTGCACCAACGGCAGGGGGTGCCTGATCTGCAGGTGCAAGGCTTGGGTCTGGGTTCAGAAGCAACATGAAAACGTGGCTTAGCATTATGGGGATGAGGGTTGCACACTCCTTCCTCCATGCATGGAAGGAGGCGGCCGATGATTTCTTCTGCAGAACTAAGCCTCCGTTCGTTGCTGAGAATTTGTCTTGCATGCAGAAGGTCACAGGTTCAGTTCCTAGCATTTCCAGGTAGGGCTAGGAAAGACTCCTGCCTGAAACCCTAGAGAGCTGCTGCCGGTCAGTGTTGACATCACTGGGCTAGATAAACCAATGGGCGTGACAGTAAAGGCGAGTTTCCTGCGTTCCCGTGTTCAAACTAAAGTTAATAAACCAGGATGCCGAAGCATGTTTTGATTGTCGTTTGTTTTAACCATAGCTAGGACAATACTGCAGTTCACCACATTTAGAAGCCGTGGGGAATTGTTCTATAGTGGAAGCTTCTGATCTCCTTCAGCAATGAGGAGAGGGGAGTGTGCAAGCTCAGGACTTGTGCAGGATCAATTCCGTAAGCTAAACCAGCCTTTCCAAAAGTGGTGCCTTCTAGGTCCCATCAGTCACAGCCAGCATAGCTGATGCATTTGTGTTGCTTCCAGACAACCTGTTCATTGACCATTCATCCAGATTTGTTTGTGGGGAGGGTCTATGATGCTGCATCAAGCAACTGTCTGCTATTTTCAGGTGGGATTCTGTAACATACCAGCAAATTCAGCTCAGTGCAATTAAAGTTGATTTTGTGCTCTGGCACAACGAATCAGCTTCCCCCACAAAATTGGATTTTTTAAATTTTTGTAATAAGGAAAATAAATGTGGATGGATGCTCCATACTCAGCCGTTGTCCAACCTCCCCGCAATCTTTGTAAAAAAAATCTAGATGAATGTTAATTAAACAAGTCACCCGGTAATGACCCCAAATCAGGTAAGGCAGATGCAAAGTTACGGGTGGGCAGATAGGCTGCTATCTTAATAGAAATGTGTTTTGTTTAAAAGGCTGAGATAAGAGGGGAAATGGCAAATTTGCATGTCTTCCAAAATTTCTAAATCGGGGATAACCATGGACAGATCTTTTTAGAAACGAATGTCTGGGGCTTCCTTGGCAAGATGGACCAGCTGAGGAAGGGGCGTAGGGTGAGGAGAGGAGAGACAAGAATAGCAATAGGACTCCCCCCCCCCCACCTTTTGAAATGCATTAGGTCCAATATTCAAGCCTTAAAGAGACAGGCATTATTGGAATCCCTTATGAATCCCGTGGGGGAATAGGAGAAGCAGGCGTGAGGTGAGGAACTAAAATAGATGGAGGAATCCACCAACATTTCTTAGCTCAGCTGAGCCTTTACTTAACACTGTCCCTTAGTTGGATTTCTTTCTTTTCTTTTTTAAATGCTGCTAAACTTAACTATGGCTCCAAGTGTTTTTGTGGTATTCATATTGCTGAAGTAGTATTTTTCTGCATAAGCAAAGGCTCCTAGTACTATATTGCACTAGGATGGAAAGCTAGAACCGAAAGCTATGGGGGTGGCCTCTGCTAGTCATCGTGTCCATGTTTGCAAATGTCCCAGAGGGATAATTCAGGCTGCAATCCCACACCAAATGACCTGGAGGTAAGCCCCATTGAATTCAATAGGGCTTACTTCTGAGTCAACATGGGTAGGACTGCAGGCACCAGCGTCACACTTTCCGGTACTATCCCTGACCTGCAATGGAGGAAAAGTGCGCATTAGACATTGGGCGGCTGGGATTTTTTTCCAGCTCTGTTTTGGAGAGGAATAAACCACTTAGAAACCAGTTTGGCATATATGCAGCCTAATAATAATGCTAATAATATCATGTGAATCAAGTAAATCCAGAGAGGACAATATCAGATTTTTTAAAAAAATATCCAAAGGGGTTCTTTTAGACAAGTGGAACTTCCAACTCTGCACCTTTTCCACGGAAAAGGCTATAACTCTGTGGCAGAGAGCATAGGTTCAATCCTTTCATCTCCAGTAGGGCTGAGAATGCTCCCTGCTGGAGACCCTGAGAGCCACTGCCACTCACAGTAAACAAATGTTGAGCTAGACTGGTGAAGTCCATGTTCTATGCAGACAAGAAACCTCTGCATGTCTCTCATAGAACCTCCGTGGGCTACAAAGGATTCTGGGGTCGTATGTTCCAGGGTGCATAGGCAGCTCAAACAGAACAGTGCTCAGGCCTCTGGAGTGTCCTGGTCGGACCTCACAAGTATTCACCAAAATCTACTCAAAACTCTCTTGTGGCTGAACATTGCAGGGAAAATTGGAGTAGCTGGTCTTTAGGAGTAGTGGGGATCCCCCCCCAACAACCCCCCCCCCCACAGCTTTGAAAACAGCTGCTTAAGATCACCAGAGTCAGACTGGATAAGCTGTCAATTTCAACATGGACCCACTGAAGAATAAGTTATGAACCCCAGAGGAGATGACTGGCCACAGGTTTCCTGCGTTTCCACTGCAGATTAGCCACCCTCTTCACTGTAACACTTGAAAGGCACTTTAGTTTCAAAATATGCGGTAGCCGAGCATGTGATGTTTCATCATGCAACCCAACACTTCTCTTTGAGAGAACCATGAAACAGGGCTCTGTGAATTCCACCACTCAGGAGTAGAACCGTGGCCATGTAAAAAGTAAAGCACGCAAGCTTCTAGTCCTTGAGAATAAAGAGAAGATACCATAGAGCCCCCCAGGCCTGCCTGGTGACATTTCCTGGGCTGGGGAGTGGAAATGGGCTCTGCCAGGTGGAATTTGCTTCCGTAAGATGTAGCAAGGGCTGCTAACTTAAGATGGCTTTGGAAAAGGAAGACAGGGCTATGGCTATGTTTTACATCCACTGTCAGAGGTAGGATGCCTCTGAAAACAATTTGCTAGGAATCACAAGTGGGGAGAGCACTGATGTGCTCAGGTCCTGCTGATGCGCTTGCCAGAGGCATCTGTAAGAGTAGGATGCCGGACTAGATGGGTTATTGGTGTGATCCAGCAGGGCTTTTCTCAAGTTATCAGCCCCTTTGACTAGAAGCAGCAGAACTACATGAATTATGGCAGGTACCCAAAACTAATTTTGTCTGCTTGCACAATTCATCCAGGTTGCAGGATCCAGCTTTTCCTGATGCACTTCAAAAGCAGCGTCTTCATTTGGCTCTGACAACTGGCATGGCCTGAAGAGGGAAACTCTAGAAAGCATTGCACTGATATGCTGATATCGACCTACATTGGGCCAGCAAGCAACAGTTCATAAGACAGTGCCAGCCTCACCTTAAGGCTGTGCAAAAAGTAACCAAGTGGGAGTAAGTAGGAGAAAAAGAGATTGCAAGCCCAGGTTCTCCCAGCTTGCAGAATATTAATAACATGCATACATAACAGTGATTCTAACACTGATTTGGTCAAAAGCCTGACACTCTCCTCATCCTTCCAACGGGTTGTATCATTCCCATTAAAGTTTTTTTTTTTAAAAAAAATTCATTCACTGTCATGTTAATCGACAGCTACTTTAAAGGAATTCCAAATCTGGTCCAGATATAGGGAGGTGGGTTTGAGACACCATGGGTGCCAGCTGTGCAGAGTTGGCTTCCATTACGAACTCACAGGACTGGCTTTTCTCCAAGCTCAACCCTGGAAAGGGAACAATTTGTCTCAAACGAAATGTGGCAAGGGCACTCCCACCACTTCAACAATGCTATTGTCCTGTGCAGATCTGGGATTGCAGAACTGGGTCAAGATGCAGTAACAGACATTTGCTGGTCGTAACCATGGCTTGCCAATTCAGACATCATGCCAAGCCATTGTTGACACAATGGCTTTAGATTCTGGCTCCATGGCCAAGTGCAAGCCGTGGTGTGCCAGTTCAGATCTCACAGCAAACTACGCTTAAGCTTCCCAACATCTGGTTTGCGATGAGGTCTACAATGAGCCACCATATGGGATAAAACCAGGGACGTGAATTCTAGTATAGTTTGGTGGAATGAAATGGCACCAAAAACTGAAGCTTACAAAGGTGAGGGGAATGCATTCTTTTTAATTTTTTTGGCGAAGTCTGATTTCAGAAGAGGGTATTTTGAGCAACATTTCTGGTCCAAGAGACAACATTCAGCAGGGCGTCCCTCTGGTCCTCTAGCCCCTTTCAGGTGACACTGACAGAAGGCAGCATTAAAATAAAAATTTTTTTTTGCTTTACCTCAGTAGAAAACCATGCCATACCTGAGTAGAACCATCTGTACTAGGCCACTTGTGACTCCTGCAGTGTGTCAGTTCTGTTACGTACTCTATTAATGGACACGGTTAAGAGCTACCGCTAACTCAGACAGAAAACTGGGTTACGGATTAGTTAGATTCTAAAGGGATGCCAAATATGTCCGTATTAAAAACAAACAAGGTTAAAATGCCCTGTAAGGGGGAATAAACCAGTCCCCTACAGTTGTTATGGCCGACACAAAGGCTGCAGTATCCTTTCCCCCAAAGTGAACAAACACAAGCCAGCAGCAAATATGGGCAGGAGGAAGAGTTTTGTACTCAATTTTAAATAGCAGCAGAGAAAGCGAGAAAAACATACTCAGGGCTTCTCTGACCCTTGGGAACAGCACCCAAGCAGAACCAAATTGTAGGATGAGTGACAATAGGGGAGAGTTGAAAAACAGACTCCCTAAGCACACCTGATGTTTGTAAGAGAAGGAATGAGGCATGGAATTGCCCTCTGCTTCCTTCTTCTGCATCTTCCCACCCACCTCCCTGGACAGGAAAAGGGAGGCGCTGTCGCCTTTTGAGAATAGAATAGAATCAAATCCTAGAATTGGAAGGACCACAACCTGCAATGCAGGAATCTTTGGCCCAATGTGGAGCTTGAACACACAACCCTCAGTTTAAGAGTCTCATGCTCTACCGACTGAGCTATCCCAGAGGCATCAGGATACAGAGGGTCGCACATGCCCTCTTTGAATGGCTGGATTTGTCAGTTTTGATTTCACTGTTTATCATCTTTAAGATCTTAAGTTCAGTTCTCCACATTACCACATCAGTTTGCAATTTGTTAAAAGCCCTCATTGGAATTCATCAGCTTGTTTGTGCAAACATCTCCCGGCGCTCACATTTATTTTTTGCAAAGCACTGTTGCCTAATATATAATGCAGGGTTTTTTTTGCATGTTATTATGACAAATACACCCATTTTTAATGGACACTTTAACACAGCAGCTGCATTTTTGCACACATTACCCGGATGGAGAACTGCGTTGCGCAATTTGGAAAAGTGCAAATTTGGAAGGACGGCTGCGTTTTGCTTTGTGTATTTGTTTCAAAAAGTATAAATTAGGCTTTGCCTTTAAATGCTAACTGAATCTAGTTTCTCCCTTCATTCCTAAGTTGTTCATCAACAGTGTTTGTTCTCCTCTCCTTGGGGAGGCAGCAGAAGCTTCTGGAACACTGTGATACTCTGTTTTGCCTCTCAGTTGGGTGCACTCCCCTGCCCTCAACCCTACTCAGCCCCACGTTTCATCTCTTGCAAGGCAGCTGAGTTGTAAGTCTAAGGAAAGGGAACTCTAAAGCAGAGATGAAGAACCCATGGCCCTCTAGATGTTGCAGGAATACAAATCCCTAACCACTCGCTACGCTGCTTGGGACTGATGGGAGCTGTAATCCAAACACCCTCCCCGCACTCTAGAGTTACAGTTTCGGCACTCTTTGCTTCTTACTCCTCAGTTCAGGGCACATTAAACAGGAGCGAGGGTGCAAGGTCCTTCAAAGCTCTTCCTGCTTGGCTCCCATTGTAGCACCGGGATTGCAGAGTTGAAGGAAAACACACATTTGGCCTCTGCCAGGATGGGTCAAGGGCGCGGTCTTCACTATATAAAACTGTCACTCTCCTTGGATACTTTGCTCTCAGGATGCCATGTTTTCCGAGGAGCTAAGGGGGATTATGGAAGTATATTCCAAGTCCCCATGGATGTAAGGCATTCTGCCGAAAGACTACATTTAGCCTTAGCTAGTAATATGCTTTCAACAAAAGAAAAATTCACCCAAGGGGTATATCTACACTAGAATGGCTATATAAGACTTTGACTCTCATGGCTCCACCCTATCACAGCCCAAGAACTCTGGGAATTGTAGTGCAGCAAGGGTGCTGGGGCTCAGAGCTCTTAAGTCAGACAACTACAGTTCCCAAGATTCCCTGGGGAGAGGAAATGGCTCAACAATCAGTTCCCAGCTGTGTAGCACAGCATGGAAGCTCTGCTCTTCAACTAGGCCTTTGGCTGATTAATATTCTACAGACTTTTAAATGGTTTTTTGGGGGGGGGGCGCTATTGCTTTGTTGTTTTTTGTTTTAACTTTATTTGTGCCCTGAGGACTTTGGATGAAGGGTGGCATATAAATCTAATAAATTTAAAATAAATTTAAAAAATAATAAGAGGATGCCCCAACAACAGATTTGCATTTATGTTCAGCCATATTTAGTCCAGCAGATACACTCCCCTGTTTTGCAGGAAACCTACTTGGAAGCCTCTTGCAAACCAATATACTCTTTCTGTTTCTGTTGCTCCAGAACTCTTGCCGAGAGAAAATTCAGGGAAGCGTTGAACAGCGCAATATGATCTGAGCTTCTGGTCATACTGCTTAGTGCTGCAGGGGCAGGCTATTAAACCTTTTTTTTTATTATTTTTTTGCAAAACGAACACAAACCCTCCCCATTTTAATGAGCAGAACTTGTGTTTTGGAGGAAATGTGGATACTGCACATATATATTTCTCTTTTTTAAAAATTGGGACAGTGAAAGGAACTGGAGAGGTCCATGTGAGTTTTGGAAACAAACATGGTAACATACATTTTTCTCCCCTGCCACGCATCCCTGTTGAAAAATACCTATCCCCAGGTCTCCTAGCCTTGGCCAGTGGTCCCACTTCCCCACCCCACCCCCCACGGGTGGGGACCCACCTCCTTGCACTGTCCAATTTGTGTTCTTTCAACAGGATGAGTGACAGGTAAACAGAGGATGGTTATGCTATTTAGAGGAGGAGATGGGGGTGAGGACAACAAGGGGGTGGGGCGTCACTCGACCAGCAAAATCCTCCTCACCATTCCTTGCGTCATTAGCCACTTGTCTATGGGCTCCATGTCTGAACTGCCACTTTTACCTCTCCTCTGTGTTGAGAACAGAAATTCCCATTAAAAAGTCAAAAGGTGGTGGGGGGGGGGCAGGAAGACGGCAAAGCAACAGCAAGGTGGAGAGATCACAACATTTCCTAAAGACGAGCCCATGACCTCCAGGCTTCAGATACCACTTCACCCCTCCCACGTCTGTAAATTATTACTCACCTGTGCAAGTAAAAACAAAAACAAACAACCAAAACCAAACCAACTTTCAGATCTTCAAGCGGAAAATTTATTGGAAGGAAAGGTAGATCATTTCTGAAACACACCTTGCTTTCTGATAGGTGAAGGCATACAAGCTGGCAAAATGTGTGTGTGTGTGTGTGTGTGTGTGTGTGTGTGTGTGTGTGTGTGTGGATTTGATTTGCAAGGAAGTCTCATCCTCCTCCCAAATGACAATCTCAGTTTTCTGGCCAGCAAACTACTGTGAACTGAGAGTACTGGAGAATTTCGAGGGCTTTTTCTCCCTCGGGTGCACACTGCCCCAGGAAGTGGCAGCTTGTGGCTGCCTGAGTTACCCACCTGGGACCCTCTGTCCAAGGCAGACACTCTTCTCAATCAAATAAATGAGTTTCTGGTCAGGTAAACACTACTTGTCAAAATAAAAAATAAAAAAAATCCTTCCAGTAGCACCTTAGAGACCAAGTTTGTTATTGGTATGAGCTTTCGTGTGCATGAGCTTTCTGAAGAAGTGTGCATGCACACAAAAGCTCATACCAATAACAAACTTAGTTGGTCTCTAAGGTGCTACTGGAAGGAATTTTTTTTATTTTTTATTTTGGCAGACCAACATGGCTGCCTACCTGTAACTAGAACTACTTTGTCAAGTCGTCCTTATATGAAGATACATTAATATTACTAAATTCATGCCTTTTGGCCTGGAGTCGCGTCCTCGCTGTGACTTACAATATAAAAGCAGTAAGATAGGGTTAGCTACTGCTGTTCTAAGGTCTCCACCAATTACTAACGTATGACTCTGCTTAGCTTCTAAAATCTCATGAGATCAAGCTTGTTCAGGGAGGTACAGTAAGGTGCTGTGCGCTGCCTTAAGCTACCAGAACCCAGGCAGCTTAAGGTTTTAACAGTGCAGTCCTTATACATGGCTCCTCAGGAGTAAGTCCCACTAAATTCAATGGGACATTTAGGCTATAATCCCGTATGCAAGGATTTAAAAACAACGTGCCAGAAGAAAATCATTTTAGGCCTCCACACCCAGCCCTGCCAATTAATGAACAGGTCAGCATACATGTTTTAAATGACTCTGCGTGTGGTAATTTCTAGAAAAGTCAGGAAGCAATTCCTCCTTGCATCCCTATCCAAACCAGCAGGCAATGTAAACTCCCTGCACCGGCTTCAATAATTCTTGTGGAATGTATTTTCACTCATCTGTTAGGCATCCCCCTGAATATTCCAACAAACCACTGATGGCGGAAAATGCGCTACTACTCACACAGTGAGCTACAGTTCTCCAACACTTTGAGAACATGCTGGAGAGCAAAATGGCCAGATGACACCTTGGCAGGAGGGTGAAGTCTGAAAACATGCACGTCTTCACACACTTTGACCCTGCTGGGTTAACTCAGAGGAGCCCTTTGAACTGACAACGCTGTAGGCTGATAACAGCTACATTGATGGGGGGAAGACAAGCAGCCCTGGGATCCGAAGCTTGAATCAAACAGGAGCGTAGGTTAATAGAGAAGGATGCTCATCCAGCTGCAAGGTGCGAGCTTTCCCAGAATTATTATTTATTACATTTCTAGCCTGTCTTTCCTCTCAAAGGAGCCTGACATCAAAGTGTTATGGCAATGCAATTTGAATTAGAAGAAGAAGAAGAGTTTGGATTTGATATTCCGCTTTATCACTACCCAAAGGAGTCTCAAAGCGGCTCACATTCTCCTTTCCCTTCCTCCCCCACAACAAACACTCTGTGAGGTGAGTGGGGCTGAGAGACTTCAGAGAAGTGTGACTAGCCCAAGGTCACCCAGCAGCTGCATGTGGAGGAGCGGAGACATGAACCCGGTTCACCAGATTACGAGTCTACCGCTCTTAACCACTACACCACACTGGCACCACACTGAATTAAAGCAAAAACAAACTTAAAATGCTTAAAAACAATTAATAAACCATCTAAAAACATTTAGAAGCCCTCTCATCATAGTAGCCGATTTCGAGGTTGCCATAGCCAGTATATTTCAACCACCAAGTTTGCTGGGTAAGCAGGAAGGTTTTTAAATCTTTCCTGAAAGTCAATAAGGAAAGAGACAGAAACACCTCACTAGGGAAGCCATTCCAGAAACGGGGAACTGCCGCTGAGAAGGCCTTGTTCACAGGTCAGTGACAGAGGTGGCACCAGCAACAGGGGCCTCCCCCTGATGATCACAGGGCCCGAGACGGTTGAAACTGGGGGAGTTGCTCATTTAAGGACTTGCCAATATGAACACCTTGAATTGGGCGTAGTAATCCACCAGCATTTAGCACAGAGCTGTCAGGACTGGTGACACATGGGCCCATCAGGCTGCACCTCTTACCAACTTGGCAGCCACATTCTGCACTAGCTGCAACCTCCAGACTGCCTTCAAGGGAAGCCCCACAAATAGAGCATTGCAGCAGTCTAAGCAGAATGTCACTAGAGCATGGGCAACTGGGGCCAGGCTATCCTGGTCTGAGAATGGCCATAGCTGGTGACTAGCATAAGTTGAGCTTAAGCACTCCTGGCTCCAGAAGCCACCTGAGGCCCCAGTGACAAGTCAGAATCCAGAAGTACTCCCAGACTATGAACCTATTCCATCAAGGGCAGTGCAACGCCTCCCAAAACAGTTTGTACACCTAATTCTCAGACACAGGAATTGCCCATCACCTTTGTCTTATCAGGATTCAGCCTAGTTTTGGCCCCCACCCAGCCTTTCACTGCTGCCAGAAATTTATAAACTGCTTGATCACAAAGCTCCCCGGGTAGTGTACAAATAAAAATAAAAGGTTGAAGAACACTGACTACTACATTCTAGAATATGCTTTGCCTATGCCAGTCAGAAATGCTTCCAGACTCCACCTGTCTACTATTCTTTCATTGATTCGATAGAATAATTTATACCACGCCTTTCAGGATACATATCCTTCCAAGGTCGCCTGCAAGAAACATTAAGCTGATTCAAAATCAAAACCTGAAAACATATTTTACTGGAGTGTGAGAATACAAGATGAAGTAAACCCTTATATGATACTGGAGTAAATATAAATGGAATAATTTTTGAAAAAAGTCTTATGCTCATTATTTCTATATGTATGCTAGTAGTGATATTCATATCTATACATTGTATTCTTATAGGTTATTTGTCTAAATAAAAATCCCTAAAGTGATTTGGTTGGATTTGTAATAATTTGGAAAATTAATAAAAATAATTGGGAAAAAAAACCTGAAGTATCACCATCTACATATAACATTTATTTTATTTCCTTAAGGGGTGGGGGGAATCCCAGGCCCACTTAGTATCAAAACCATCTCTATGTGGTGTCACAGGGATCCTTGGCACAGAGTAGTTGGTGGCAAAATGGGCCTGGGGTGGGCAGGAGTGAGAAAATACCAGTACATCTTGAGCATCCTGTGAGATGTTCTTCACCTGCCTCTCTCTCCTCTTGGGATCCTTCCCATAGGACCCCCTGTTGCTGTGGTGAGGTGGTAAAATTGGTGAAGAGAAGTCCAGTTTCTGCCAGTCTCACCTCTATTTTTCCGCAACAGCTTCCCTCCATTTATCATCAGGCCCCACAGCTCTTCCCTCTCCTACACACACTCAGACTTCAGGACCCCTCTAGGACATAGCTGTCAACTTTCGGATTTGAAAATAAGGGATTTCCCCAAACTTTCGGATTTGAAAATAAGGGATGCCACGAGGGCCGTGCAATGGCACCAAGTAGCCTCGCCACCCTGCGCTCCAGAGGCTGCGCGCGAACGGGTGAGCGCAAGAGCGAGCGTATAGACGGCAGGCAGGCTGTCTGGTTGGGCGTGAGGGTCTGGATGCACAAGGCATGCAAGCTCCGCCCCCAGTTGGTCTCAGACTCCTTATTGGCAGCCGAGCAACACAGCTGAGGAGCCTCCCTGGCCGGCAGGGAGGGAGAGGAGCTGCTTCCTTTGAAATCCGGGAAATTTAAGGGATATCAACAATCCGGGATAGCAGCGGGAAACGGCATTGGAATAAGGGAGTTTCCCACAAAAAAAGGGAGGGTTTACAGCTATGCTCTAGGAAGGCCATGCCCCCACCCCACTCGGTGCGCAAGGAAACCCCTGGAGGCCAGTTCGAATGCTCTCGCGCCCCCAAGAGGACAGAACACTAAAGATGAGAATATGAGTTCAAAGGACAAATGTTGCCACCCAAAGGATGGGAAGGCAAATGGGTTGGAATCCACAGAGAGATCGGGATTCCTCATCCAGAGAGGTGAATGGGGAGAGAATCACTGTCCCAACCAAAAAGAAAAATAGGGGGTTGTCTTCAGTGAAGACCATTCATGCTCCCAGTTCAGATCACTGGAAAGAAGCAGGTACCTGCACCGACCACAAGTTATAATTTATATTTATCCATACAAAGCCAGAGAATCTAAGAGTTGGCCTTGCTTTCTGAGTCAGCGTTCAGTGTGTTGCTAACACACGTAACTGGGGGAGAAACAGGCAATCTTCTCGAGAAACGTCAGGCTTGATACCTGTCAGTTCTCTCCAGAAATTAGAGTATTCAAACCTTAGACAGTTCTAGGAAAACACAATTTAGCACCACTGATCACACGTGCTTCACAGCTCTTTTCTGCAATTTGAAGCTGGATGCACACAAAAATCTCAGGATAGGACAGAAGGAAACACATGAGTCACATTCAACGCTCTCAGCACAGCTTGAGAGCAACCCCCCTTCATCTGCAATGCAACAGGGCAGAGAAGCGACTTACCCCTCCTGTGTTGTGTTTCCGAACATCCAGGGCAGATGCCAGTCCTTTAACAGCCTGGGGGTCTTCGTACGTTACGCTGAAACAGAAGAGGGGCAATGAGCATTGCAAATATCCAGGCAGCAGCTAATGCAAGAGTAAGAACGGAAGACATTGGGAATGTCATCTATAAATTGAAGTCCCAGGAGTGTTGCCAGGTGCCTCCATATAACAGTTGCACACTGAGGAGCAAAATATTCTCCTTGTCAGGCCCAAACTGAGCCCCAAGCACAGTCATTTATACATTTCTCTTGTCATTTGTTCCTTTCAAAAACAAACAGCAGCCTCAGGCTTGAGCAGCTGGTCCTACGTTTTCAAGCACTGGCTGTTTTTAAGGTGTTTTTTTAAAAAGTAAAAAAGTGGTTACCCTCTAGAGTCCCCTTCCCTTTCCCTCTGTAGCTAGTAGCCTTTTTCCACCTGAAGAAATTGCGAGCTAAAAATCAACAAAGCAGGTCTCTCCTCCTAGATGGAGAGGGAATTCTAAAATAGGCTTTGCCCAAGCTCCTCGCTGTCCAATTCTGCAATTTTAAATGTAAATGCAATGAAATCATCACTGAGGCCCTTCCTTGTGTGCCCCCTCCACGAGAGGCCCAGAGGGTGGCAACATGAGAATGAGCCTTTTTTGCAGTGGCTCCCTGTTTGTGGAATGCTTTCCCCAGGGAGACTCATCTGGCACCTTCACTACATATTTTAGGCGCCAGGCAAAAATATTCCTCTTCTCCCAGGCCTTTGGCTACTTCATAATAATAATAATAATAATAATAATAATAATAATAATAATAATAATTATTATTATTTATTGTTTGTACCCCGCCCATCTGGCTGGGTCTCCCCAGCCACTCTGGGCGGCTTCCAGCAAACCTTAAAATACATTAACACATCACAGATTAAAAACTTCCCTGAACAGGGCTGCCTTCAGGTGTTTTCTAAATGTCGTGTAGTTCTTAATCCTTTTAACCTCTGATAGGAGGGTGTTCCACAGGGCGGGCGCCACTACTGAGAAGGCCCTCTGTCTGGTTCCCTGTAGCTTTGCTTCTTGCAGTGAGGGAACCGCCAGAAGGCCCTCGGCGCTGGATCTCAGTGTCTGGGCTGAACGGTGGGGGTGGAGACGCTCCTTCAGGTATACAGGACCGAGGCCGTTTAGGGCTTTAAAGGTCAGCACCAACACTTTGAACCACGGTTACGGTAGATCATGGTTATCCGCCATGTTCAAGGGCACAGCTTTCCACAGTCAGAATCAAAGTCACTTTTAAGTTCTTGATCCAATATATCCAATAATACAAATCAATCCACTGTTTCTGTCAAAATTTCCACTTCCCTTCAGCTACCCCCAAGACCAGGGGTTGCAAATGGGTTAGATCTCCGTTACAAATTATAACTTATTATAACTTATGTAGCAGTTCAAATGCTTCGGTAACAGTTTCCTGTTACAGTATCTCAGTGGCAGGGGACAGACAGACCTCCGTGATTTTGGTCCCAAGCCAGTCCTAATTAAGTACAAATTAAAGTCTTTACTCACACCTCCAGTCCGAATTCGTTGATTTCTTGGAGGAATCGGCGTGCTCAGGGAGGAAGATCCCGCAGCTTCTCCCGACGGGGTTTTTTCAGGTCCGTGAAGCTCCGCCTCCCGCTCACTCTCGGGGACCCTTACTAGGGTCTCCCGGGGAGCAGGATCGGCGTTCCGAGCTCAGCCGGACCGCAGGACCCTGGGTCACCTTGCCCAGGGGTTTTGGGAGCCGCGGCGCTGGCGCAGACACCCCTTTTCCCAGTCGGGTTGGGGAATGTCAGAGCCGACATGTCCCCCCGACCTTCCTCTCCGGCGCGCCGACCGGAAGTCCCCTGATCCAGGAGTAATCCCAAGCTGCACACCTGGTTGAGAGTGCAATCTTATCTCGTGCAGGTTGCAAAACTAGCCACTGACCATCACCGAAGGGTCCTTCAACCCAACAGCTTAGCGCGTACACACACACAAAGTTAAACTGAAGCAGCATCGCAAATGGTTGACCTCTTGTCATTAATTTCAGCTCCACTCCTGAATTCCCTACAGCTGATGGAAATCGGAGCAGGGAGGGGAAACGGTTGAAAGATTTCACAGAACCTAGAATTGCCACACAAAAAGGACAGAAGCAGTTCACTACGTGAAGATCTGCCCATTAGTCAGCCACTGGGTAGAGCTAAAGGACCAAGGACAATAACTCATCTCCTCCCTGGTGCCTGAATGCCAGGGCATCTCTGGTAGGTAGGCCTTTGGAGGCCAGGATTCAGCCAGCCAGCCTTCAGGGTAGTGGTGACAGCGCACTAACTGTGCCTTCCAAAAGAATGGGTTGATGAGGGGGAGATGCTGCATTCAGTTCCACATGGAAAAGCTGTCACCCACCCACAAACCCTGCACCCTTTGCTGCATTATTGGCATGCCAGGGTTACTGTACAATGGACCTGTCAGGGGCTGGCTGGAGTCCGCAGCAGGGGCTGAGGACACAGCTGGCCAAGATAGAGCTCAGCTGTCGCCCGAAGAGGTATTGAGGACGTGGGACCAGGAGCTGGCAGGGCCCCCGCTAACGCCAGATGCTGAATCATGACGTCTGTCTAGCTTGAAGTTGTAAATAAAGTAATCAGCTTAAAAGACAACGTTGGTGGATGCTTGTTCTTGAGGAGGTTACACATCCCTCTCACAGGACCAGTTCAGGCCGTTTATTAAAACGGACTCTGGATGGCCCAGGATAGGGCAAGAATTGTAAATCAATGCAACTGGGAATTCTGCAGCTAACATATGGTTGACCCTCTCTGGGCCCTTGAGATGGGCTGCAGAATGAATGCATTGAAGGAATGAATACATGAGCTTAGTGGCTGAGAGACTGATCTGTGCAATGGGGAGCCTCTGGTCCGAATCTCACTTTGGCCACGATGCCACTGTCCTCTTGGCCTTAACATCTGCCCCCACAGGAGCCTGGCTCAGAGCAGACCGTGTTGAGCCTGTGCCCCGCAGGGGAACTGAAGGCATACAAGGGCCAGTTCCAAGGGCTTCTTAAGAGAACCGCCCAAGTCCCCCACACCTCCCTCCTTCAGGCCCAACATACGTCTTGCGCTGATCAGCCAGTGAACTGCCTCTCGTCTGTGCGAACATGTCGAAGTCATCCCGGAGGTTGGGGTGCTGGAGGGAGCTGAGCGTTCCACTCACGTTGTTTGCGCCTATATCTGCAGAGAAAGGAAACGATATGGCTTAGGATAGGAGTGGACAACCCTTTTCAACCCAAGGGCCATATTTACTTTAGAGAAACTTTTTTTTTAGGGGGGGGTGTCACATACTGGTGGTGGGCGAGGCAAGAGGCAAGAGTGGGCAGAGCAATGAATGAGTATTTTACCTTTGCATAAAACAGGCTACTTCCTACACCCAAACCCCCCTCTCTAGCCTCCACTCAGGCAAGAAAGAGACATTACTAGAGTGCAAGGACACATGCCAAGCAGAAACACTCAAGAAGGCTTCAAAACAGGGCTGGCAAGGGGTGCAGCCTGTGAGAGTCCCAGGGGCCAGATAAGAGGTGTCTCAGGGGCTGCATTTGGCCCTCATGCTTGAGATTCCCCATCCTTGCTGCAGGAGAAAGCCAGAGTCGCCACATGAGGTAGCCAGGCAGAAGGCACATTTTTGCTTTGAACATTTTGCTCAGTCCCAAAGACTGGTTCTAAACCAGGGGTCCCCAAGTTAAGGCCCACGGGCCACATAAGGCCTGAGGGACTTGTTTATCCAGCCCGCGACGACCCCCGCCACCTGCTCTTACCGGCGCTGCGCTGCGCAGCTGGCCACTTCCAGGTCGGAGGAGCACCGGAAATAGCTTGTGCGCATGCACAAGCGTTATTTCCGGTGCACTTCCAGGTCGGAGGAGCACCGTGCACATACGCCCAAGCTATTTCCGGTGCTCCTCAGACCCGGAAGTGCGCTGGAAATAGCGTGTGCACACGCGTATGGGCGCACACTCCCCTGCCCTCCGCGTGATTGGTGCTGGAGACACCGGCCCGAGACACGGTAAGTTTGCTGACCTCTGTTCTAAGCACACCTGCAGCACCCTCTCCCAACCACCGAGTCTAGAGTTGGACATACAGCTCTGCATCTCCAGTGGATGGAAGCGTCAGACTGAACATGGAAGGACAGCTTTGTGAAACTTTAGCTCCTTGGCTACTTACGTCTCCACTGCTGTACATTCTCTGGAGGGGAGGATGTGAAGCAGAGAAGCTGCGGGAGGGGAGGGGATGCTTCCTCCACCAGCTACTTTGCCCTTGAAACTCACTCTCCACCTCCCCACAGAATCCCAACATCTAGGCTTGTGTGGCAAGCATAGATCTGAAGCCCTTTTTTCTGCAAATGAAGGGGGGGGGGTGGAGAGAAAAGACAACATGTTTCCCTAAAGGAAAGGGAGTTGGTGGAGGAGGGGAGCGTTAAGCACCCCAATCTTCCTCACCCCTCTGATCTCCAAGGGTGCTTTGCAACAGAGGTTAGACCCACACCATACATTTAAAGCACATGGATTCACCCAAAGACCCCTGTTAAAGATGCTAGAAACTGTAGCCCTGTGATGGGTAAACTACAGTTCCCAAGATTCTTTGGGGGGAAGCAAAGTGCCTTAACTGTATGGTGCAGATGAAGTAAGGGGGCGGGGGGGTTAGCCTAACTCAGCACACAGTGTAACGTGACCTGCAATTTGGCTCAGACAGTCCCATTTGAGCAGGATTGCAAAAATAGTAATAGACTCCACTCTGTTTATAAGATGGGCAGATTTGGACATCATAAGCTTCCAGGAGAAGATGGGATGCCACCCTTAACTGCAAGCACTACTTGTTACAGCCCTGTGACCTTCGGGAACCTGCAACATGGAAGAATCTCCGGGGGACTGTGCTGTGGACTAGTCCCATGCTACTTCAGCTCCCAGCACACCTGGAAAGGCAAAACACATACCGAGCCCAGCGAGTTGGGTCGAAAGTGTGGATGCCGGCGCTGTGTTTCCGACCATGGGGCTGACCACTGCCGGGGAGCCAGGCCCCAGGTCTATTAAGTTGTCTTCAGTCACCTCGCTGAGAACCTGTTGAGCCAATCGGGACACCAGAAGCGGTCACATAAGGTAGCACATGGGACAGCACTAGTCAGAGAGACAGAGCCTTTCTCGAACACGGCTATGATTCAGGAAGCCCTACGCCAGCCTTCCCCAGCCTGCTGTCCTCCAGCTATGGCTGGATAACAACCCCCATCATCGGGAACCATTGGACATGGTGGCTTGAGCTGGCAGAAGCACAACACTATCTGGAGGGCACCAGTTTGGGGAAGGCTGCTCTATCTAAGCACAGAGAAAGCTATGGGGATCTGCCTCCCTCCCTCCCCCCCTCTGCCTCCAACACCGGGTATGGAATTTGGTTTCTTGAATTTCTAGTCCAACATTTCCTTCATGTGTATAATTTATTCTGACAGCATATCAGGAAAGTTGTCATTTTTTAAATACTATACAGGGTGTTTTTTCTTTTCTTTTACTAAGTATACAGACCCTCATACTCTAAGCCCATTTTTTAATTCCTCACTGATCATACTGCAGCTAAAGAGGTCACAGTTCTGCAAAATCCTTTCCTTGTCCAAAATGCAGTTAACATACTTGAGTTTTCTGGTTATGGAATTTGGGTGCAGTCTAGTGGTGAAAAAAGAGGCAGTGGGGAGGAAAGGGGAGGGGGGGGAGAAATAAAATGGACAGTCCTGTTGGGATTAATGAAACACAATTGATAACATTTGAGTTAAATGTCAGTCTTTTGCCCACACAGATAGTTGTTTTACCTTTCTCTTTATGGTATGAACCATCAAACCAGAAAATCTTCAACAAACCATTGTTTCCAAACTGGGAAACTATGGATACCAGCTTCGGAACAAGCCAGGATATTAAAACATGGTTTTGAAGTTGGTAAACCATGATTTCCCTGTTTGGATGGAACAAGAAACTATTATTAATTAGAGGCTTCCTGGTTTAATTGAAGCTCATGCAAAGGGAAAACACCGATTCCTATCTCAGCTTATTTTCAAGATATAACCCTTTAAACCATCTCAAGAGCTTGATATCCCATTCAGCCCAGCTTGCTCCTGTCTTTGTAACCTGCAGGCAAACTACCTCACATTTACCTACTTAAATGCAATTGATTTAAGAGCAAAGAGGCTCCAAACTTCATCACAAATATCAGAAAGTGTTCTAGCAAGAAGGACTTTGCAGCAGCGGCACCACCTCACTTTCAAGGATGAGTTTTGCAAAGCCCAAGGTTAGCAGTTTTACACTGCACAATCCTGTCTTATTAGAGAAGCCCAGCAGGAGGACTCACCCCGTTGCTTGCGTTCTGTGCAGACCGACCCAACCTGTATCGCTCAAATCTACAGCAGACCAAAAAAAGAGGAGAGATTAAAAATTAATGGCATGTAGCAATTCTGAAAGGTGCAAGTCTTATGAGAAAACCCAGGATGCAGAAGGAAGGATCTGTCTTTTTCCAGCTGGGGTGGTGGGAAGTCGACTGTAGCCACAGAGACCAGCATATCATCACAAGGGCTGCTGCACTGTCACACCTCTAGGAATGGCTGGAAGCAACCCCATCCAACTCTCTCACCCCAAAACCTGCCATTACAATGCTGAAGGCCAGCCTTCTTCAACCTGGTGCCCTCCAGATGTTTGGGACTCCAGCTCCCATCAGCCTGAGCCAGCATGACCCATGGCCAAGAAAGACAGGAGTTGCAGTCCAAAGTATCTGCAAGTATATTATGGGTTACAAAAGGCTGCTGGTGTATGTCAGGAATGGGTAACCTGCAGCCAGAGCCCCACAAGTGACATTGGCAGCAGGTGTTTCCAGCTCTCTTAGCTAGAATGGATCAAAGGGGGCTTCTAGCTCCATTGACAGCATGGAATCAGGACAACTGATTTGAAAGAAATATCTAACTAATGAGTAAATGAACTAAATTAATGAATCAAATAGATGAATAAATAAATAATGATCAGGAGCTTTAAACTAAATCCTGACGGGGAGGAAGACAATATTACAGACGACAGGAGAACACCCGGTGCTGGAGTTAATAGCTCCAGAAACGTGCTAAAGGGCAGGTAACTACAAGAAAGAAGCAGTAGGAAGAATGACTCACGGTTGTCTCTATACTAATGCACAGAATATGGGAAACAAGCAAGATGAATTCTTAATATAAGCAAGACGAGCGCTTAATACAGGATACACTCTGGACGTTAAAAAGGCTGATTTTCAAAAAGATTAGGCACTACTCGGTGAGGGGAAAAGGCCACACTTAAGGGTAAGCCAGCAACTATTTGAGCTTCAGAGGAAAAGCAAGCCACCTCTCGTATCGGAGGAAAACGTTGTTCAGATCGTCGTTTACATGAAGCAGCTCTTCTGTGACTTCTTCGTTGGACACCCTGGAGATTAGTTCCACAATCCTCTGTTGCATGGCTCGACAGGTGCGGTTCAGCTCCTGGGAGAAATGAATCATTGCAACTTCAAGGGAAAGAAATGATGTCCAAGAGTTAAAACACAGGGGAGCTTCAGTCGTCAGAGCCCAGATATAGTAGGCCTGCTCACGCAATCCAACTACATCATGCCATGCGGGGGCAGCCCTTGTCAAAAAGGTGACCAATCACAAGTAAGTCTAACAGTGCTATTCCACAATGTAGTTGTGGTGGGGGTTACGGGTAAAGGTGGGTCCATTTTCAGTAGAGACTACCCTCTTCCTAGTGTTGCAAGGAGGCAGAAAAGAAGGGCAGAATGATCATTTGTCAGATGGTCAGAACAATCAAGAACTCCATATATTTAATTCTGGTTATAAAGCCTGTGTTATCTGTCAAGATATCTAGCATAAGGCTCTAGGGCTAGGGCGACATAGCTTCCACATAAACGGTCAGGTCAGGGTGTAATACTGAGCTCAAAAGTTCAACTTCTTAAACATCTTAGCAATTCTTTAAAAATTAAGTTTCTAGTCCTTATGGCTGCAGATATAACTTCATGGGCAACAGGATCTTAAGGGGTGACAGTGGTGGCAAAAGACTTCCTGTGGTCTGGGCATCAGTGCCGTGAGAAGCTCTTTGCAACTCCCAGTGACTAACTAAAGGACGATAAATCAAGCTAAAATACATGAACATTTGCATAAGGTAAATAATACCATGGAATACAGCCTTTTAGCAGCGTAGAATTCTGAACCACTGCAAAATACAGCCAAGCCTCAATAGCCAAGCCGTACCAGGCAGTGTTTCCCAATGCTGCCACTTTTAGAAGCCCTGGCCTTCAATACAAGAATTAGCCTCCTCCCTTTTTGCATTCCTCCCCCTTCGGAGTGGAAATTCAGGATTAAGGACAGCCATGTAAGGATACATATCTTAAATCCATTTAACTAGTACAGTGGTACCTCTGGTTACGTACTTAATTTGTTCCGGAGGTCCGTTCTTAACCTGAAAACCTTCTTAACCTGAAGCACCACTTTAGCTAATGGGGCCTCCCGCTGCCGCTACACCGCCAGATTTCTGTTCTCATCCTGAAGCAAACTTCTTAACCCGAGGTTATATTTCTGGGTTATCAGAGTCTGTAACCTGAAGCGTCTGTAACCTGAAGTGTATGCAACCCGAGGTACCACTGTATATTGATTGTTAAATTCCACTTTGACCAGTTTAATATTTATGTAAAAAAATATGCTGAAATTCTGGTTTTACTATACTGGCTGTTTAGCCATAATAATAAACATTCATTCAAGGACAGCCATGCTGCTGGTGGTATCCGCACCCCCACCCCTGAGAAGAAAAACAAGCCTCGTTGACCTGGCAACTCATGGCCTGACGTTCTGCACCTGGACAAGTGTCACCTCGTGCTTCCCGCAGCTGCTTTCACAGCTTGAGGGCTGAGTTTACCATGTCAGCTTTGATCCCATCAGTTCAGAGCCAGATTGTGACATTTCGGAAGGTTGGATTCAGATGGAGAAGAGAGGGCTGGCAGGGCCTGTCTCTATTCTGCTGCAGCGCCTGGTTGCATGCCATTAAAAACCTTTCCTTTTTATTTAGCTGCTTATTGGGTTTCTGATGGGTAACAACTAACAACCAGGGCTTTTTTCCAGCCGGAACTCAGTTCTGGCACCTATCAGATGGGCACCACTGGAATTCTAAGATGAAGCCGTTCATGGTGAGTTCCAGCACCTCTTTTTCTAGAAAAATAGCACTGCTAACCACCAACTGTCTTGCTACATCGATCTCCAGGCTGCCCCTTCCTTTTCCAGGTAAGCTTATAGAACAGAACTGATACCTCAATACTCTTAATCTCAGGGTCGTGGGATCAAGCCCCACGTTGGGAAAAGTTTCCTGCATTGCAGGGGGTTGGACTAAATGGTCCCTTCCAACTCTACATTGGCTCTCAGTACGTTTCCAACCACAATTCAAAGTGTTGGTGCTGACCTTTAAAGCCTTAAACGACCTTGGCCCAGTATACCTGAAGGAGCGTCGCCACCCCCATCGTTCTGCCCGGACACTGAGGTCCAGCTCCGAGAGCCTTCTGGCAATTACCTCACTGCGAGAATTGAGGCCACAGGGAACCAGGCAGAGGGCCTTCTTGGTAGTGGCACCTGCCCTGTGGAATGCCCTCCCATCAGATGTGAAGGAAAGAAACAACTATCTGACGTTTAGGAGACATCTGAAGGCAGCCCTGTTTAGGAAAATTTTTAATGTCTGACATTTTAATGTATTTTTAATATTTTGTTGGAAGCTGCCCAGAGTGGCTGGGGAAATCCAGCCAGATGGGCGGCGTACAAATAAATTTATTATTATTATTATTATTATTATTATTATTATTATTATTCTAATAGGCAGGGGGTTGGAACACAAAACATCAGAGGAGCCCTGCTGGATCAGAACGGAGACTGTTATTTAGTGAATTTTTATCTCGCCCTTGCTCTCTGAGGAGCCCAGAGCAGTGAACAGATACACAATTCAAAAACCAGAACAAAGCAACAATGTTCTAAAACAGTTAAAACATTCTGAAAACGATTGCAATTAAAAAGCAGCTACAGTTAAAAATGATTCTTCCATCCAGTGATTTTGACATTGCCGGGAACAGTATTCTTCAGCCACGACATCCAGTCTTAGTCCTCATTAACAGCCATGGCTTCTCCCAAAGAATCCTGGGCACTGTAGTTTGTAAAGGGTGCTGAGAGTTGTTGATAGACCCTTGAACACCCTACAGTTCCCAGGTTTCATTGCGAAAAGCCACGGTGGTTAAAGTAGCATAAGAGTGCTTTAAAAGTATGGTGTGGCTGTGACTGAAGATCCAACGAGTTCAGCATTCTGCCTCCTATAGCGGAGGTTTCCGGAAAGTCTGCTAGCAGAACATGAAGGAAACAGCCCACCCTTACTCATGACCCCCAGTAACTGGTATTCAGAGAACATGGAGGCTCTGTTTAGCCACCAGGGCCAATGGCCACCTGCAAACACGTCTAAACTCCTTTCAAAAGGCTTCTCAGCAAGTAGCCATCATCATACTTTGCAGCAGCAAACGGATGGGGGGGGGACCTTTCTCCTCCTGCCCTGAATCTACTACGTTTAGGCTTTGGTTGCAGCACATTTACCTGCAGTAACTCAAGGTCTGATGAATCTTCTTGCCCAGGGACCATTTCTGTGAGCATTTCAGACATCACTTTCGTGTTTCCACGAACAACGTCCAGTTCACTCCGCAGCCGTGCAATCTATTTAAAAGGAGGGAGGGGAGGAAGAGAAATGCAACCTTTTACAGAAGCTGCATTGCATGCATTTCACGGTCTGATTTTTAAAAGGCTCTGGAGGCGGGAATGCCTTCTACAGTACCTGCTCAGACAATACCTGCTCTGTGTTTGCTGTGATGGGGCCGGTCACATTCAAAGCCGGGGCCTGAGGAGCAGAGTACGCCGTTGGAGAAGGAGATGAATAGGAACTAGAGTTCATCCTTTGCTGAGACTGGGACCTGTGCATGCTGGCAGCTGGGTCAACTTCAGGAACGCTCTAGCAGAGAACAATGTGCAAACACTCAGATATATAGTATTCACCGAAAGATTGTGCTGCTGTCGTTATCATGCCCTTTAGCCAAAAGGGCAGGGAAGGCAGAAGGCAGGGATCCTCTAATTGTTTCTTCTCCTCTACAAAAAAAAAAAAAAGGAAGAAAAGCAGACAACACTGCCCACTTACTCTCTGCGGTGTGTGTATTGGAGACAAAGCATCCAGATCAGCCATTGGAAACTCAATCCCTTTTCTTTTGAGTTCTTCATAAATGTGGACCACCCCAGTTAGATCAGGGCTGCTTCGAAAGGCATCAGCCCAGGCCTGCAAAAGAAACAGAGAGTGTCACAAGGAACTCAATCCAGTTCCCTTCTATTGTGGAATTTGGTCTGTTATTTCTACTCTGAAGGAGACCGCATTTCTTGTGAGTATATAGCACAGTAGTACCTTGGAGCCTTGTGACTCGAATGTTTTGTCTTCCGAACTCCGCAAACCTGGAAGCGAGTGTTCCGATTTTCGAACATTCTTTGGAACCCGAACATCTGACGCGGCTTCCAATTGCATGCAGGAAGCTCCTGCAGTCAGTCGGAAGCCGCGCCTTGGTTGTCAAACATTTTCGGAAGTCGAACGGACTTCTGGAACAGATTCCTTTCGACAACCAAGGCACGACTGTACAGACGTGAACAATATTTCTTCAATCACAGTGTCTCAGGGCTGTATGGTGACTGTGGGAGGGGTTAAAGCCTGAGAAAAGCCCCAAAGGTTTCTAATAAGGCCACATAGGGTCAACTGAAAGTTCAAGGGTGCCACATCAGGACATTTACTAAACGCAGTAAATAAATGTAATTATTTACTGAATTTATATCCTGCCCCAAGGAGCCCAGAGCAGCAGACAGATACACAATGTAAAAACAAGAAGAAAGCAAGAACATTATCAAAACAATAACAATTAGAACATCTAAAAGCAGTTACAGTTAAAAACATTCTGAATGTATCAATGGTAAGGAAACAAAGTTGTGAATGAAATAAGAAGTATACAATTCATTTATTTCATAGAATTTATATGCCACTTGTGTGCAAAAAAAAAGGAAACCCCTCACGGATCAGTTTCTCAAGAAGCACACAAATAAAGCCTTGCTGTGAGAGCGCATCATTGCTTGTGTTCTTACAGCTCCATCTTCCAATAAGGTTAATTAAAGGCATCAATACTCCGCCACAAGGGTGTTGCCAGCCAATCCCACTTGAGCAGAGGGAACTTGATCTTTGATTGGCAAGATCCTCCCGAATTGGCCAAGCCAGTTTCCAAGGAATCTTCCCTAAATTACAACAGAAGGCATCCTTCCTGCAGAAGCAATTCTTACTCCCTTGGAGCATTGTGCCATTTTTTATTTACAAGAGAAAGGCCAGGAAAAGCACACGTTAACGGCACAGCAGCATTTTGGGCTGCTTCCAGACACGGACAATTTAGCAGCAGCCAGTAATTGCTGTTCTGCTTCAGGCTTGTAAGCAAAAATAGCAACTCTGCTGCTCTCAGACTTCTAGAAGCCAAATGACATTCTGGAGCCAACTGGGCAGTCCCCCCTGCCCTGGTCCCAAATGTTTGAGGATGCTGGGGAGGAGAGAAAGGATTCTCATTGGGACCATGGTGCAGGAGGGAAAGGATTAAAACAGTCCCTTCTCCACCCATCATTCCACTCCTGATAGGGATACCCTGGAGATAAACAGCTGGATCTCTCATCATCTTTTCCTTTTCTGAAAAACTGCCTCAATGAGGATTTGGCAGGGGAACCGGGGGGGGGGGCTGAATCTACTCTCTCTCCAAATCAATTCTCCAAAGCAAGTCCTTACACAAAGTGGGAGATGAAGAAGAAAAAACACCCCCCAAAAATATACAACAATTAGGCGGATATCATAGCCATGAGGTAGACTCAGTTTCAAGTTCCCCTTACTCTCTGATCGGTTTTAATGTCTTGCCTGCCTGATAAAACGTTCTGGAGAACTAAACAACTTGCCACACTTTTGTAATGTAGATTTTGGGATATTTTTCTCATGGGCCAGCATGGCTACTTTTGCTTTTTGAGCTACTCCGTAAGTTATCCTTCACAGAAATGAGGACTTTCAGCAGCCTGTAGCTCCCCCTGATCAACAGAAACACAGAGTAGTATTCTGATCTACTGGCTTTCACCTAATATAGTCAGGCTGGGGTGTGTGGAATAGAGAGAGGGGTGGGGAGTGAGGAACTTCTGACTTGGGGGGCAGATTAGGCCCAACAGGAGGCCGGATTTGGCCCACAAGGCCATTTGTGCCAGCTCACCCCCATCTGATTTCATATATGACATCAAGTATATGGGCCAGGTAAAGAAGTGGCCACAAAGGAACAACCAGACATCTTAAAGGTTAGAGTGTCAGACTATGACCTGGGAGAGAAGGGCTTGAATCCCCACTCAGTCACGAAGCTCCCTGGGTGACCTTGGGCCAGTCACTCACTTCCAGCCTAATCTACTTCATAGGGTTGCTGTGAGGATGAAACAAGGAAGAGAACCACACACATCACCTTGAGCTCCTTGGAAGATACAAGTGCTATATAAATGTAGCAAGTAAATAAATAAATTGTGGGAAGCTGATATTCAGGGGACTATTTCTGATGGCAAGGAAGGGGTGGCTTCGTGGCGTGCACCCCCTTTTTAAGAACAAATCTGCTGAAATTAAGGAAGCCATGTTGAAATTTGTGCATCAATGGCATTTGGACACCTGCAAGACTTCATTATATTAATTATCATCCCTTTGTTGGAGAAGATGTCAAATTCTTGGTATGCTGATTCATCTCTGGAGGGAGTGTCAAAAAGCACAGAAATGCTGGCAGGACATTTTTGCAAGCCTTACTGATCTCCTTCACAGGGATATTGAAATGGAACCGGGATTAGCTTTGCTCTCTTTATTTAGAGGGTGAAACAGGGCTCTCTCTCTTGTAAGAATCTGATAAACCTCCTCCTTGTGGGAGGTATTTTGGAAGGATGCAGGCAGATGGACTACCCACAAAAGGTAAGGTAAGAGTATGGTACTTGGCTTTGGCTGATAAACTTACATAACACAGCAGAGTGATGCAAGGAAGAATTTTAAAAAGATACTTTCAATGCTGATTGATTTATGTTTATTTTATTAACTGTCATCTGGAGGAACCTAGACCCCTGTAACTCACACATCTTTTTGACTTGGTTATTTAACTTAACATGTTGCTATTATTTTCTGCCTTATACACATCTGTATTTTGCTTTGTATCTGGTGACCGATAAACTGTTATCTGTTGTTTGTATTGTTTCAATAATAATAAAAACTTATATATATATATATATATATATATATATATATATATATATATATATGTGTAGAGAGAGAGAGAGTCTACTTTTGACTAATATTGCTTATCACTCAGAAGGCAGAAACAAAAGCCCAATGACAGACCTGAATTAGTGCAAGTACTTTATCCTGGACAATGGTGGGCGGGTTGTTCTTGGGAGAGATTATTTTCACCAGGACACCATCTATGAAGTCACGGTTTGCTACTAGGACATGAAAGCGATGGCCACAGTTCTTCACACATGTTTCCAGTACCTGTGTGTGGGGGAAAAACATCATTACTGGTGGAGCAAAGAAAGCTGGTGAACACATGCAAGGAAGAAATTCATTGCCATGGACAGTAGCTAATGTCCAGGGGTGTGGGGACACTTTGAGAAAGGAGTAGCCCAGGGTGGTAGTCCAGGGGGTTAATCATTTCACTCACCATGGCCAGTGTTCTGTCATTTTCTAGGGAGCATGGCGAGCCCCTAGCCTTCCTCCCAGCTCGGGGTGGGGGACATCCCCAACTGGGATAAAAACTATGGTTTCTTTGGGCACTATGTTTCAAAGGTGCTCTATGCAGGAAATGCAGCAGAAGAACAAGCTCGATCCTGGAGAGGGGAGGTGGGGAACTGCCCCACAATCACACAAGGCTTTTGATTACCTCCAAAGCTCAGTGTTGTGAAGGGAACAATCCTTACCGCTTTTCTCCAAGTGCACCCACTGCATTTCTGAAATGCTTGGAGCACTGCAGCAACGACTGCCCACCCCCTTCCATGTGTGTGAATTGTCCCCCGGGTGAATGGGGAATTGCTCCTGATGTCACTTTGGGTTTTGGAGACACAGAATCCTGGTGCCCAACCTGTTTTGGCTGTCCACCAAAGGCCAGTCAAAATTTGTGGAACAAAAACACATGAGCCCTGGCAATCACAGAAAAGATTATTCTTAATTTGAACGTCTCTAGTGGATCAGAGGCACCAGAGCACTTTTATGCCACATGGCGGGGCTTTACTTCTTATATTTCTGGAACTGTGGTTTAGACCTCTTGGGCTTGCCGATCGGAAGGTCGGCGGTTCGAATCTGGGTGATGGTGGTGAGCTCTTGTTGCTCTGTCCCAGCTCCTGCCAACCTAGCAGTTCGAAAGCACACCAGACCAAGTAGATAAATAGGTACCGCTGTGGCGGGAAGGTAAATGGCATTTCCATGTGCTCTGGCTTCCGTCACGGTGTTCCGTTGTGCCAGAAGCGGGTTAGTCATGCTGGTCACATGACCCAGAAAGCTGTATGCAGACAAATGCCAGCTCCCTCGGCCTGAGGCAAGATGAGCACCGCAACCCCATAATCGCCTTTGGCTGGACTTAACTGTCCTGGGGTCCTTTATCTTTTTACTTTTAGTTCTGAAACTGGTGCACAACATTCCTTACCGGTATCTGCACTGACGAGTAAAATTTGGTTATCCTAATGAAAACTCTAATATACAAATGAATTTCATATTGATGAACTGCTCCAGTTAGGGAGGCAACTTGGATAAAATATTGTGGGGGCCAAGGTTAAGCCCCGGCCCGCATAATCTATGGCCGGCACACACACCATTTGAATGGGAATGCCCCCACAAATATTTTATTGTGGGGGGTCAAAGCCCCCAATGGACACTAAGAGTTGGCTCCTACGGCTCCAGGAGCCTAATAAAAAGTAGAATAATAATAATCATTTGTAGACCACTGGCGTTAAATCTTCCTTCTTCAATGTGGCTACAGATGCCTGTTAGTATTTCATGCAGTCCGATGCCACAGATGAGATTGTTATAAATCACATGCCTGTCTGAGAAGACTGCCACTTTCTGCACACCTTTTCTCGTTCCAAGTTGGTAAGGGTAAGAGGGGAAGGGCAGATTTGTTTTGGAGGTCTCCCAAACGCTGACCCCTGAATCACACCTACTTGCACACGCTACTCACCGTTAGAGCTAGCATTACTTCCCTGTAGTTTTTGTTTCCATTCAGCCTCTTCTTAAGCGCTCGGATGGCATCCTTTGGGCTGATGGGGAAAACACAGGGCCACAGATAAGGGTACAGGTAACTGCACTTCTCACAGTAAAGGCAATACTGCAGTTCTAATGTTAGCTCAAGTGCACATTATTTGAACCCTCAGGGTTTGGAGACAGAAACTGTATTTGCACATTGCCCAAGACCATGCTTGAGTGCAATATGCACACACAAAAATTAGCTGCAGCAATCCTTCAGCCCTTGTGCACAGGACAAGGAGTTTGGAGGCTTCTGCTTCTCATTAACTACAGCTTAACAAGTCATCTAAACTGGGAACTTTGGTTGGCATTAACTATGGTTAGTTTCAAAAAGTCAGCTTTGTAAACCATGGTTTGAAGTTGGCATGTCTCAAACAACCAAAGTTAGCTGCTCTGGTCAGCAAGTCAAACTGTGGTTGAGTGAGAGGGAAAGTTCATGAATTCCTCCATCCAGAGGAGAGGGAGAGGGGCAGGGGAGACTCATAGGCTGCAGGTCAGTGTGCTTAGCTACAGTAATGTTCTCAAAAAAACCTTGGACTTTACCTTTCCCACAGCTTTTGAAACTCTTCAAATGCAACGAAAAGTGAGTTTGTTCTGGGCCAGGCAGATGCAACCAGACTAGTATTGTAGCGGAGATGCAAACAATGTTATGAGAAGAAAGGGATTGTTCTGCTGACCCTGGCACCATCAATGTGCTCAGAAGGGGAAGCTCAGAACCATCTGTGACAAGCAGCAGAAGCCGAGCTATGCTTTGTCAATAATTGCATGGCGTTTCCTTAACATGCATGCAGTCTTTATAATTTCCCTGGAGTGCTCAGGTGAACATATTGTCCCCTCATGTGGGGAAGGGAAAGAGGAGACAATGGTAACATGAGAAGAGCCTGCTGGATCAGGCCAATGGCCCACCTAGTCCAGCATCCTGTTCTCGCAGTGGTAAAACAGGTGCCTGTGGTAAACTCTCAAGCAGGACCCGAGCAGAAGAGCCCTCTGCCCTCCTGCGTCTTCCAGTTAGTAAGATGTACCTGGAATTTATGGAAATAAAACCTTACAAATAATGCATTCTACAAATGAACTATAACACTGCATGTAAACACCTTCTGGAGAACAGGAATGCCTAATGTAAGCCAGCTCAGTAACACACAGCTGATTAAAAACAACAACAACAACAACACTCACACCAGCACACAAAAAGCAATTCTGCTTTTTGCCCTGTGCTATCCATCGTCACAGACAGACAAAGACAGACATACCCTTCTTCTGTCTCATTGATGATGTCACATATCTCCATGTTAAGTGTCCAGTCTTCACTCTGTAGGGAGCCATCTGTAGCCTTTTCTATTTAAAACAAAACAAAACAGAGCAAGCAAAATATTTGTTCACTTTTTTCCAGATTAAAAGCCAAGCTTCAGAAAAAGGATTTGCACCAGGCTGGTCAATGGCCACACGCCCACGGTCATGTAAGAACTACCTCCAGGTAACCAGAAAAAGGAAGTTCTACAGTACTTCTCCTCTGAAGTGCTGTCAGGCCAATGGTGTACCACAGTTTATTTCTTTTCTAGAGCACCACTCATGTATATCTTGTTTTACAAAGAATGAGGGAACAGTTCCCTGCTCCACAGAGTTTACAATCCAGAAACTGGGACAAGGGAGTCAACAAAGGAAGGACATGATGGAAATCGAGGTGGTTCAAAAAGGTGCATGATTATTACAATCTTGCATGCCTAGGGTGCTTCCAGAACGTCAGAATTTTAAGGTGACAGTTGATCACATACCAGCAAATTCAGGTTGCACAATTAAAGTTGATGTACTGCCCTTGTGCAACAAGCCCACTTCCTTCCCCAAATTGAAACATTTTGCAATAAGGGAAGTGATGGGAAAATGCACTGGATAACAGTCAATTGATGCTGTGTCATACAACCTCTCCGCAATCAAATAGGATTTAAGGCTAAAAATAATAATAATCAATGTCGTCAAACCTGTCAGCAAACTAGATACAAACAAAGCAGGGTGTAGCTCAACAAACAGGCCATCTAAAAGTCAACTTGGATATGGTAATCTATGTTAAGTGCAACAAAATGCTGCCAGGCACGGTACTCCTGCTCAGGGTTCCAGCCAGTCAACCTATAACTTCTTAAAGGATACTCCATTATACACACACACTTTCCTTTTTCTTCCAATTGTCTGTAGCCACTAAGTATGCTCAGTCATCTTTGGGCATTTCTGACTTTTTAAAAACCATGTCTTCAAAGACCTCCCCTACAGAAAAATCCCAGTAAAATAGAGACACTGATTTGCCCAGGGAAAAATAATTGGAAAACAGGGAGTCAGAGCATGAGTCCAACTAGACTAGTATTGTTTATTCTGACTGGCAGCAGATTGTCTGGCATAGACAGGTTTTCCCCATCACTTGGTACCTTGTGGAGGGTAAGGCTATGAATGGCTACCTCCACTGTCTATTTTTTTTTTTCCAAATAATTTTTATTGATTTTACAGTTTTTGCCTGGCCCTGTTTCAGGCCAGGTCACATTCATTGTTCTAACATTTGCATACAACTTCCTCACATCCACCCCATTGTTTCCAGATTGTTAAAATTCAAATTCCAAAACAGATTCATGCTTCATTTTCATTACAATTACAATTATATTAATATATTGTTACTTTAACAAAAATTCTCCTCAGCATACTTATTTTCACCATCCTTATTCAAATCTTTGCCATGTCCATAGTCTGTAGTCTTCACCTAGGACTCCAAAATAAAATACTTAACATACATCACCCCTCTCCTGTTGGTTCCAAGGTCCAATACCATATTGTCTCTTGTGGGCTGCTTTTCAAAGTCTGGGACCAGACCTCCCACTGTGCAGTCTGGTCCTCAATATTCACTTTTTGCTGTTTCTTGCATCCAGTTCTGCTGAATTTCTTCATCCTCCTTTTCTCCTTTCGTCTTTTGACAGCTCCATTTTTTTTACGTTTCACAAAGTCTTTCTTACCGCTGGGTGATGTTGATTGTTTTTCCTGTTGTTTAACCTTGACGTAGGCTTTCCGCTCCTCCTTCTCTTGGCCATCTGGCCTTGCCGCCAGATCATCAATACGTTGTCTTATCTGTTTAGTGGAGTCTCGGATTTCAGCACTCCACTGTTTCATTTCCGCTCTACATTCTTCCCACGCCTCTAAAATTTTCCACCAATTTGCATCGCTGTTCTCCGCCATCTTTCAGGGCACGGCTGGTACAATTCCAATTGTCAAAATCTAATCCAATACTCCAATATGTCCATCACTCAAGATATTTCACTGTAAATCCAATTGATTACCCCCTTAGCCAGGAATGACAGCTATATCATTTCACTGTTACAGGGTATCTCTTGTAAATCAGTTTAAATGCCTCGGTGTCAGTTCACTGTTACAATGTCACAATGGCAGGGAACGGACCTCCGTGTTAACGTTCCAAGCCAATCTCTAATTACGTCCTAATTTAAAGCCTTTTTACTCACTTCTCCAGTCCGAATCATGTTCTTAATTCTTGCAGGAATCAGCGCGCTCCGAGCGAACGGTCTCGCAGCTTCTCCCGACGGGATTGTCAGGTCCGTGGAGCTCCGCCTCCCGCTCTCTCTCGGGAGCCCTTACTCGGGTCTCCCGGGGAGCAGGATCGACGTGTAAAGCTCAGCCGGATTGCTGAGGTCCTGGGACACCCTTCCCAGGAGTTTTGGGGGCCGCGGCGCTGGCGCGGACACCCCTTTTTCCAGTCGGGTTGGGGAATGCAACAAGCGGCATGTCCCCCCGACCGTTCGCTCCGGCGCGCCGACCGGAAGCGGCTACCTCCACTGTCTAAGGCAGAATGCCTTGGTATGGCTGTGGCTGGGAATCACAAGTGATGTTGCACCCGGATCTCCCCGTGTGATCTTCACCTAGACATCCTGTTGGCCATGGTAAGAGAATCCTGGACAATGGCAGGCCTTTGGTCTGATCCAGCAGGGCTGCTAATCTAGTCCTTTGAGCAGAAGGTGCCATGGACTTGACGCAGGCCATTCTGCACACAGAACAGGTGCTCTTCCACTGAACCGCGCCTCCTCCATGATTTCTGCAGTTATCACTTACTTTGAAAGAAATAAACTATTTCAAATATGGCCGCTGCTTGGCTGGAATCTGTTGACAGTCATCAAATTTTAAGAGGATGGGTAGGTATTATACACACACACACACACACACACACCGCAACTAAAACATCCACCTTACTCAACTATGTGGCCTGAAAAATCCAAAGAACGCAATCAGTTTTACAAATTAATTCCAGCTTTAAACGCATCGTATTAACTGGAGTTACAACATACACAATACTGAGCAGCCAGCTTCATTTCAAATGTATGCACCCCAAAGCCACCCAATCCATTATTTGACAAAGATTTAATTTGCAATTCACAAGGATTTCCTCTGTAGCATAATCCATTATCACGAACTGAAAGCTGATCTGAAAAAAGCTTAAACAACTTAAAGCACTTTATGATCAAGGCACATTTTGGGTACGCTTATAATAGCAGCCTACAAGAATATTAGGAAGCCAAGTTTTGAGCATAAATCGTGTCCCAAACGTAATGTCACTTAAGTGCTTTACAACAGAAAAACATTGCCTTATTCACTGCAGAAATGCAAGCTAATCTCCATGTAGAAGATTAGGCAACCCTGGTTCTGTAAATCATACAACAATGAAAATTCCACCTTCCCGATCGGAAATATAAAAAAAGCTCTCCAATCAATGATTATTTCACTGTGGTAGCTCTACCATAGGGAGTGACAGGATATTAATGTAACATGGGGTGAGGAACCTCTGGCCCACAGGCCTAATCCACACCACCATTGGGCCCATCAGTCTGTTTGGAGCAAGGTACATCCATCCACCTGCCCTACTTCTGATGTAATATCCCTGACCAGTGGCCATCCTGGCTAGAGCTGATGGGATTTGGAGTCCCTCTACATCTGGAAGGGCAGGTTCCACAACCCTCCTTTATTTCCAAAACAGCTGAATAAGAATCTTAGCCTTTACGTAACCCCACATATTTTAAGAGCTGCTGAGGACGACTTACAACTGCTCTTACCAGCTAAATCCCAGCAGTTACCAAGGCAAGGGGTTTCTCAGTGGTGGCATCATCACTGTGACCGGCAGGGCAGGGGTGGGGATCCCACACAAATGAGGCCCACCTGGCCAACTCCCTCTTTTTCAGGAATTTTATCAGATCTTTTTTGTTCAAAATCTTGCAAGAGCAGAATTTTGTCATCACTGATGTGAACTTGTCAGAGGCTGTTGTGCTAAGTGATTTTATATTAAGTATTTTAATTGTTAACTGATCCTCATAAAAAAATTTATTGCTTTCTATTAGACACTGCAAAAACCTGTGAGTGGGAGGGCATTTCAGAAATAAAAATAAATGAGTGTCATATGCCTCAGCTCTTCCTAAACACTTCTCTAAAAGGGTTTTGCAGGCCTCACATTTACCTAAAGTCATTGTGTACATCCAATTAAATTTTCCTGTGAACCAGTGCCATTTCCTGGCAGAGAAACTACAATGCTGATGCATTTGCAGCCCTGAATATATATTTTTCAAATTATGGGAGGCCACAGGAGTTTGACTGCAGAGACCAAAGCTGAGACCAAGGCAATATGCTCAAATGAAACTATTCTCTGTGTTTTGCAGCATCAAAAGAGCCACCAATGAATGCAACAGCCAAATAATTGTGCCTCACACACTCAGGCAGGAAGAACCATGGAAACATCAGACAAGCAAAGCACTGTGAAGCCAGACAGACTTCAGCTGAGGTTTTGCTCCAGAAAAACACCATTGGCAATTATAAAACAGGCGGCAACTTTGCTTCTTCTAAGGAGCCGCCTGCTTAACTGTCATCACCCAGCCCCAGAATTAGGCCAAATTTTTTAAGATACAATCCCTTCTCTTTGAGGCCATTTGCCACTAGAGATAAACATCCAATTTATTATGTACAACTCACTCGAAAACCCACTATCAAAATGTCTCATAATAAATATAAGGGGCACCCACTGGCTGCTTGTAGCAAATGGGGAGCAAAAAAAGGTGGAGTGTAGTTAATATATAAAACCTTTAAAGTCTTAGCAACAGTAGGATCAAGCATTTTGCCCCACCCAAGTTGCAACACATAGTGATTCGAGGGTTGAACCTGAACAGGTTCAAATTCCTCTTCATTGGATGCACTTGGCAACAAAACGGGTCAACGAAACTGCTCTTTCGTACTTGGGTATTGCTAAAAAAGACAGAACCATGTCTTCCTTGGCCTTTCGTGCTGGAGGTAAGCTGGAGGAACAGAACCTAGCAATGATGTCTCCCACTACCCCCTTCCTTGAACCACCTGTATTTCCATCACTGGGACAAATTTTAACGATTTGATAAACAAGAAGGACAACGGCTTCATTGAATTAATATACGACCAGTGCAGAAATAAAGATAAACTTGGAAATATTGAATGGATGGATGGATGGATGAATGAATGAATGAACACAACACTTTGTATCTATGTCTATAATAAAAGTAACTAGTAACTGGACCATCAAGAACTGAACATTTTATTCAACAACAACAACAACAAAAAACATTTACAGGCACAAGTTTATTATCTGAACTTTACAAAACAATAATTTTGCTTCATCTCCTACAAAGAAAAGGCATATATGGAGTCCACCCACCATACACACACTTCCTTGGAAAAATATTTTGGCCTGAACAATCTTTTACCAACATATCTTGGAAAAGATATAACAAATGGGACAATCCTTTATTTACATTATGCTATTGGACTGATGAACAATTCATTCTTAGGACACAAAACAGAATGTATGCTCTGTTTTTCTTATTGCTTTTGTTTGATGAATATGAGTAAAACTGAAACAGAAATAAGAGTGGCATTCAACTCATTTTTACTCAGAGGAGACCTATCAAAATTAAAGAGCAGTTAGGTCTGTTAATGTCAGCAGGACTACTCTGAGTAAAAATGAGTTGAATACCACATGAAGCATTTAAAAAACACAGCCTGATTATTTGGTTGGAATTGGTTCTTACTAATGAAATAGGAATTAACAACCACCACCCACATAGCAGTGGTTTTCAATCTAAGTTTCCAGGAACTCTGGGCTTCCGTGAAATCTCAAGGGCAAAAACACTAAGGGCACACAAGCTTCTTTAGAAGATGACTTACACAACCACAATTGCAAAATTCTACTCTATTGCATTATTGACAGCAAGCAGCTGCAAGGAACTGTTGGGTGTGCTCCCATAGGTTAACGGAGAGAACCATCAAGTCTGCCCGCTGAAAAGAGCATGTACCCAAGAACATGCCCAGGGAGTCCTTGGAAGACGATAGATGTGGAAAGTGTTTCCTGAAGACAGAAAGTTTGAAAAGAAAAAAAAAAGCCACCTAGAGAACCACTTCAGAACTTTTATCTAGGCTTAGCACTGTGCAGAGATTTTCAGTTTTCTGCTCAGTTTTTCCCAAGCTGGCCTTGGGACTTTCAACTGAGCACAGAACACCCCACGACTTTTAACAGTACTTGTACTGTAACAAAAACTCCTCAAAGCCATGGGAACGTCTCAGTTTAAATAGATGGATGCTCAGAGCCCCTTCTTCAAGGTCACAGGAAAGGTCAGCACCAGAGCCAGGATGGAAACTGAAATTCCTGACATAGAACAGCATGCTCACTTAATTCCTTGACCCCGCTGGATAGCAATTTTTCACTAAACAAAGTGTAGCAGTTTACCAGAGGCGAGTCTAAGGCTATCTGGACCCTGATGACAAAATGACTGTTCCTTTATTAGGCTGTCACATATGGAAAAGTATCTGCTATTTGTTTCCCAAGCAACTGAGGGGGCTACATTGCCCCATGGACAATCAGCTCCCCACAACAAAACCTAGCTGTCGGAGAAGAGGCACAGCTCAGGAACAGGGCCCCCAATAATCACATTACTGCACAATAATGCTTTAGGCTAAGCAGTGCCATTACAACCAGAACACAAAAGTGGCCAGTATCTTATTCTCATGGTACGGAGGGGAGCAGTTGCCACAAGACTCAGGCCTCATCTCTGGGCCCACCTGGATGCTGTTGGAGAAGCCCGATCGTGTTCACTTTCCTTGAGCCATATCATCTGCTTTGAACACAGAATATCTCTGATTCAGTCACCGGTATCTCCAGGAAGGGCTAAGAATGTCTCTGCTGAAACCCTGGAAAGTCACTGTAGTCGCTGAGCTAAATAGACAGGTGGTCTGACTTGCTGCAAGGTGGCTTCATATATTCCTCAGACCTGCTTTTGTCTCCCAACTTCCTCCACTTCATTTCCCTCCCCCCACCTTGGTTATGAGAGTCAAACAGTCCTCTCCCTCCACCCCAGTCCAATAGGATGGTTCAAGGATGCTGAGGGATCAAGATCCATTTCAATCAGAGTTTAGGCTCGGTTTTGGCAAAGAACTGCTTAGGCCACCCTGTATGATTACCTCTGTCGGGAGAGAGACAGGTGAAATGTTAATCCTGTTAATTCTCCTCAAATTCTCGGCAGCTTTCAATACCATTGACCATGATCTCCTTCTAGAGGGCCAAGTTAGGGGTGGGTGGCACCACTTTGCAGTGCCCCCAGTGGTTACCTGTTTGTGGAATGCTCTCTAAAGGGAGGTTCACCTGCCACCATCATTATATATCTTTAAGAGTCAGGCAAAAACTTTCCCCTATAACCATGCCTTTGGCTTTTAACTATCTGTGGTCTTTCAGAAGAGGTTTATTGTCTATTTGTTTGGTTGTAAGTTGCTTTAGGTTGTCCTGGGCAGGATAAAGTGACTGGATATTTTTTTATTTCATTGATTGATTGATTTGTCAATCTTTCAACTACATAGGAACAGAAGAAGCTGCCTTATACGTACTGACACAGACCATAGGTCCATCTTGCTTGCTTGTTAGAACATTTGTACTCTGCTCTTCAGCCAAAAAGGCTCCCAGAGAAGCTTACATGAGATCAAAATGAGACATTCCCTTCCCGCAGGCTTACATTTTAATAAACAAACAGACAGATTAATAAATTTGGGGAAATGGACAAGGAAGAAAGAGGAAAATAAACTTCAAAACTCAGTATTCAGTATTGTGTACAATGGCTGGCAGTAGCTCTTCAGAGTTTCAGACAGAGGTCTCCCCAGTCCTACCTGGAGATTTTGGGGACTGAAATTGGGACTTTCTGCATCATGCAGATTCTCTACCATTGAGCTACAGCTCTTCCCTACCCCCAAACTACCATCTTTCGTCCATTCATCCCAGTTTTTCCTCAAAATAAAACTACTGCCTTGCCTGGCATCCTCTTTCCAACAACAACGAACCAGATACTTCTAGGGTGTCCACAAACAGGAAGGACACAGTGTCATAGTCTTTCCTGTTTGATCTGGAAGTCACAGGTACAGAACCTCTGAACATGGAGGTTCTACAACGGGTAAAAGCCACTGGCAGGCAATATTACCCACCATTTGCTAAATTCTTTGGTTCTTTAAAGCCATCTTTAAATTGTCACTCAACCCCCCCCCCCTATGGTAACCAGTTTTGCAAGGTAAAAGTCTGCATTATGAAAACAATACTTCCCTTTTTAAAAAAAATCAACCACATATTGCAAATCAATGTCACCAGTCAGGTTATTGTGTTTTGATACAAGGCTTCTATATTGCAATCATAGTTCTATACTTCCACTTAGTCATTGCTTTTCAAAGCCAAGAAAACCTCAGCCTCTCCTCAAGTGTGTCTCAGTCAGGAAGTGATTCTTAACTTCTCTGATTATTTTTGACATCCTTTTCGGTGTACTTCCTAAGAGATTTTATTTGAGATGATTAGGTGATAAAAACTGCACACACACACCTGAGATTCCTCCATGTCAGGTTGACCTATCTGACTCCACCCCACCTTTCCTTCCAGTTTCATTCTTTGACTCACCCCACCTCAGAGCACCCTAGGCTTCCCCAGTTCCTCTTTTGCTCCCCAATACCCTCCAACATTTCACAGCTAAAAATAGGGCCTTGAACATAACATCCCAGTTTAAGGTTTTTAACTGCCTGAGGCAAAGGATGAGATGGTTCCCCTATCCTAGTTCTGCATACAGAAACCTCTCAGACTGGGAATTGAATCTTACTTTAATGCTGGTGACAGAACAGTGCCTTTTAGCAAAACGGAGAGCAGAAGGCTCACTTTAAAGGAGTAGTTAAAAAAACAAACCCTATGGAACTCCCATTGACTTGTGCCTTGCCCCATGTGTATAACCATTTACACAAGCAATGAAGAACTTTGTGTTTAATCCAACCTTTAACTGAGATCCTAATTGGGTTTTACAGAACAGCTTCTTAAATTATGCTGTATGTTTGGTCATGTATCTATAATATCTTCATATCTTGCCTTGCTCTTGTTTGTATGTTGCATTGTGAGGGAATCGTCCTAAACGGCTAATAAAAATACAAATATATATATACAGGGCAGGATTCCTTGTACACACAGCTCTATCCTCCCAACCTCACTGCCACTCTTCCAACCCCAAACATTTGTTGCCTGAATCAGGTGTGTTTTCTCTTTAAGGATTGGGTGTGTTTGCTCTTTAAGTTGCAGATATACTAGAAAAGCAGATATACTAGAAAAACAAAAGTCCTCCTGTAACCTGTTATCAACAGTTCAAACAAATGTCAGCGGTTTCAAGGTATGTAATGGCAGGTTGTGTACAGTACGGCACACTTTACTGTGCACACACATAAATTTATGTTCATGAGGACAAGATGCATCTTCCCATCAACTTTTATAGACCAGGAAAGAGGTTTGGATCATGAATAATAGAGTCAGTGTGGCAGCATAGTTAGTGTTGAACCAGGAAATCAGGGCTCAAATCCCCAATGAGCCATGAAGCTCACTGGGTGACCTTGAGTCAGCCAGTCACTCTCTCTCAGCTTAACCTACCTCACAGGATTGTTGTGAGAATAAGATGTGGAAGGAGAGAACCATGTAAAAAACAAATAAAACATAATTAGTGACAATTCCAGTTAACTAGGGTTTTATCTAGCTACAAGATGTTTAAGTCTTTGTTTTCAACAGTACTCTGTTGATATGATAAGGTCTGCTATGGTGGGTAGTTTTACAGTTTCATTTTTTGGGATCGCATGATGATTTCCTAAGAGGCATATTGCTGTTATTTATTATTTAAATACTGTACAGAAGCTGCGTTAAAAGGGTACTTGGCCTAAAAGATGGCATATAAATATTTTAAACAAAACCACCTCAGGCTAATAACATTTTGGCAAGGCATCCTCAAAATGCAAACACAGGGAGAAAATAAGCACAGTGATGGGGCACAGGCCAGAAAATAGGGACAGCTAGAGGATACAGTACGGCCCGGCCTATATTCGTTAGAACCCACAAAGCAACCCATATATTGTAGTTCTAACTATATCAATCTATTCATCTCAAATCCACAGTCAAAAGGTCAAAATGGGGCCAATGCTTTACCAGGAGGAAAAGAACCAGGGATGACAGATATTTTTATCTGTTCATTCAGTGGTCCTTAATGCACTTTTAGGACACGCTGTCATCACAGAGTGACTTACAAGGCTCCTAGTATGCATTAAAATGTCTGTATTTGTTTTTTTTGCTTAAAATATTGCATGTCACTTTTGAGCTGCTGCAGCAAAAAAAAAAAAAGATACTGCTAAATTTTATTTTAAAAACCACTAATAATACAATTACTTACTACTAATTATTACTAATAATACAATTACCCTCCACAAAAACTAAAGTTGAGGCATATGACATGGCTATATAAATAACAACAACAACAACAATATTTATGGGACACACAGAGAGAGAGCCATCAGGGACAAACTTAGCAGACTGACAGGCTGGGAAGGATAACAGAGGCAATGATTCACCAAGGGCAGCAATTAAAATAAAATATATACAGTACAGGGACGCTGGAGAAGAATGACTTTCACCTCCCAGCTCCATCCCTGGTTCACGGTTGGCCGTGACATGACGCCAAGCAGGCCCGGGGCTCCCTTCGTGGGTTATGAGGGGGCCAAGAGGGGGAGGGCCGTGAAGCCAGTTCAGGTGCATCTCCCTGTCATCCCAGGAGGGAGAAGCTGCGTCTGCCCAAATTCCCCCCCATGCCCGCTGACACTGACAGGGCCTTTGCGGCTTCTCCCCCCCCCGTCTCCCCCTCCCCCGTCGCCTCAGGCCTGCCCCCTCCCTGCCCCGCTCCCCTCGGCCGCCCCCTCTCTTACCGAGGCTCTGCCCCACCGGGGTGCTGAAAGGGTTGCCCAACAGAAACTCCATCTTGGGATGACAACAAACCCGACCGGCCTCCCCGCCCGCTCCACCTCTCGGAGCCTCCTCTCCTCATCCCAAAACCTCCTCAGCCCCGCCTCCGGCTCGTGACTGACAGGCCTCGCCGGCCAAGCAGAACCTCCGCTTCCCCACAGCAGAGCCCGCCCCGCGGTGTCGTCGCCCGGGCTCCGATCCCAAAGGCCGAGCTCTCATTAGCGAGCGAGAACGCCAATCACTTGTCAGGACAAGGCTGCCCGGCCTCGATGCTGTCGGGCGTCGGGGAAGCAGGAGGAGGAGGGAAAGGGCGAGGGGTGGGAGCGAGGGAAGGGATAAATCCCGCCTCCAGAGACCGCCTATTGGACAAAGCCTCCTTAAAAAAAAAAATTAATAAACCTTGCGGTCTATTGGATAACCTTCGCCGAAGGCTCGGATCGAGTAGCCAATCCTGATGGGGGAATGGCTGTTTATGCGCCCTGTCATTGGTTGGGCGAGTTGGTTCGGGTTGGTTCCTTCTCTCTCGCGCCCACACACACAAACACGCGAACGTGAGTCGGGGTTGCTTGCCGCTGTCGCCGGCCGACCTGCGTCACACGTGACGACGGAAGCCCGGTGGGCCGGCGCGAGGAGCGCGACCTGCCCTTAGCAACGGCCGCGGCATCCCTAGCAACGAGGCCTAACCCGAGCTTTTAACCTTCGGGGAGGCTGGAGGAAGGCGGCTGTGGGTTCAGTGTGAGCTGGTCAAGTGACACGCTGGTAACCTACTGAGCAGTCCGGGGCTGGGTGGGGTTTCGATGGCTCTGGAAGTGGGCGCGGGATGTTCTGGGATAGGATGTCTAGATATGGCACGTGTTGTTGTTGTTGTTTGCTGTCCTACACCTTTCATATTTGTATGGCAGGCGGAAGTTCTAGCGGTGCAGCTGTAAGAATGGCCAGTCGAAGTTCCACTTTGGATTCAACCTCTGTGTGAGCCAAGCCAGCATCTTGCTTCCAACAGCGCTCAGCTAGGGGGGAAGCAGAGCCATTCCAGCTCCAGACTGGAAGGTGGGAGGGTGTCTGAAGTGGACCCCCTCTCTTAGTAGGTCCATAGTAGGGAAGGACTGTGGCAGTGCGTCTGCCTTGCAAGCAGAAGTCTCACATTCAGTCCCCAATGGCATCTCCAGGTAGCCTTGCCACCTTTGTACTGGCAAAATAGGGGTCGGGGCGATTTTATTTTATTTTAATCTGATGCTGATGTGACTTCAAAGCAATCTATTACACTCTATTGCAGCCTGACAGAATGGCCCCTCTGGAATTTGTCACAAGCACATGCAGATACACATGAATTTGTAAATCTCTCTGTGCTTGACTACCCAGAGCTCAAATACATGACCTGTCCTGTCACACACCCTTTCAAACACATGCACTTGGAGAGGATCCCTAACTTGGCAGAGAGAGAGAGAGAGAGAGAGAGAGAGAGAGAAAAGACCTGAAATACAGGACAAAAGCCAGTATCAATACAGGACGTAGCATTTTACATTAAATACAGGACAAAAACCGGTATCAATACAGGACGTAGCATTTTACATTGAAATACGGGACAATCCTGTATTATACAGGACAGGTGGCAACCCTAGCTAGGTAAGGCTGGGAGAGACTCCTGCCTGAAATTCCGAAGAGCCGCTGCCAGTCATTGTAGACAGTACTGAGCTAGAGGGACCTCTCCTCCATGGGAGATTTTAAAGCAGAGTTTGGCTGGCCATCTGCCATAGATTCTTTAGCTGAGATTCCTGCATTGTGGTGGGTTGGACTTGACCTTTGGGGTCCCTTCCAACTCTACAATTCTTTGATTCTATGACTCGGTGTAAGGCAGCTAACTCTGGTCCTCCTCCTCCAAAACTGTACAGTTCTGGTTGCCTCAGCTCAACAAGGATATTGTTGAGCCCCTGGGAAAGGTTCAGGAAAGGCCCACCAAAATGATCAAGGGGATGGAGAAACTCCCTAATGAGGAAAGGTTGCAGTACTTTTCTCTTCTTAGTTCAGAGAAAAGGTGAGTAAGACAGTAGTTTATTATGCATGGCATGGAGAAAGTAGATGGAAGAAAGTTTTTCTGCCTCATGACACTAGAACTCATGAATATCCAATGAAGCTCAATGTTGGAGGACAGAAAAGTGCTTCTTCACACAGTGCATAGTTAAACTATGGAATTCGCTCCTGCTGGAGGCAGTGAAGGCCAACAACCTAGATGGCTTTAAAGGACAAATTCATGAAGGAGAAGGCTATCAATGGTTACAAGCCACAATGGCTACTCTCTGCCTCCACAGTTGGGGGCAATGCATTTGAATAGCAGTTGCTGGAGACAACAGGACAAGATAATGCTATTGTGCTCGGTTCCTTCTTGCTGGTTTCCCACAGGCATCAGATTGGCCACTGTGAGAACAGGATGTTGGACTAGATGGGCCATTGGCCTGATCCAGCAAGCTCTTCTTAGGTTCTTGCTGCCGCCACCACTGCTCGTTAACTTGCTGTCACCCTTTGGGCTCAACCCGCACTGCCACCCAAAGCAAGAGAGCAAAGTGTGCAGAGGCTGCTAGTCCTTGCTCTTATCACCATTCATGCACTTTGAAAGGGAATCAGCATGAACTGCAAAAAGCTGGAGTAGCAGGGACGGGGTCAGCTCCCCCACTGAATTGGCACTAGGATGCCAACTCCTGACAGAAGCTGTGAAGTTCAGAGGGCAGGCCTGGAAGCAATTGCCTTCCTTCATTGCTTGTCCGCAGTGCCTTATTTTTAGTGGTAGAGTGCTGCTGAATATGGAGGTTCTGTTCACTTGCCATTACTGACAGCCATGTCCTCCATGATTTATCCCTTTCTTCACACAAAGCTGCCTGTACCATCTCTATATATAAGAAGAATGAGGCGCCAGCTGGGGATATGCGTAGATGAGTGGATAGTTTGGTGGACCGTATGTTGGCGTGGTAGGTGGGCATTATGCGGATGGTGTGGACAGCTCCCAGAAGCTCCTACTATGTGAATGAGGCATTATGTGTCATTCTATTTCAGTGTCTGCGACAGGCCAAGGCAATCCATTTGAGTTCTAATCTTGGGGGGCACGTCTTCTGCTCAAGATGAGTCGAATGTATGATAGCATAGAGCCCAATGTAATCGATGAAGAGATGCTGCAGAAGGCCGTCGAGGAGCAAGGACCTAAGGAAGAAGCAGGCATCCTGGCCAAAAAAGAGGGCATCAATTTCAAAGATGTCTTGGCGCTGCAGCTTGATTTTAGAAGTAAGGATCAGAATACAAAACAGGGACTTTAAAAAAAAGAAAGATCAAGGCTCTTTTACTACAAAGTCCTTACAACATGGAGATTTGCCATGTGGACAGTCAGTGGTTGAACATCTGCTTTTAGGCAGGATTGTGAAGATACTTGAACTAATCTCTGCTCCTCCAGCTTCATCACCCTCTGCCGTCTGATAGTCTCCTGCTCTCCCATAGCTCTCCCTTTTCTCTGCTCCTCCCACTTATGCCAAGGGATGGACAAATCCATGGATTCCAATGTCTCAGATTTCCTATCTTAAGTTTAGGTTGCCCCATTTCCACATCAGGGAGTATGGTGCAGATCTTTTTTTAATAAAGAAAGTCTGCACAAATTCCTCCTCATATAATTCTTGGTGCACAGTTTTCCCTAATGTAATGCATTTTTGTGGGCACTCTTTCCTAATTTACACTTTTTTGGTATGCATTTTTTGGTTTGAGACCTGCATTGCAAAACTGGGGGAAGTGCAAGTTTCATAGGATAAACAGATTTCGGTTCACATATTGGTTTGGGAAGTGTGAATTAGGTAGTTTAGCTTTAAAAGGAAAGTTGAATAAATTTCTTCCCCATCTCTACGTATGGTGGGAACTCCCTCCCAGAACACCTGGATGATTCTACTTCTCTCTTCCTGTGGCTTCAGATATTCTCAAGATTGACAACCTCTGGCAGTTCAAGAACCTGACAAAATTGCAGTTGGACAACAACATCATTGAGAAGATTGAGGCACTGGATACTCTGGTTCATCTGGTCTGGCTGGGTAAGATGGTTGCATTCAGGGCCACAACAAATGCTGTGAAATTCCTGTGCAGGAATTAAGAGCAACCTTCACTTCATTCCAGCTGGTGGTTGCACCCTGGTGTATTTTGGAAGTGATTTCCATGTTGGAATTGTATCATGTGTGAAGCAGCCCTCAATATGCTACTCCAGACAAGGTCCCGAAGCTTCATTGGCTGCCCTTCCCCTCCTAGGTTGACATTAGTTGGGTTTGATAGCAAATTCTATTTGAGTGTTGATCAGGAATTTTGCCTATGCAGAGACTGGTGGCATAGGGTGGCATTCATACTCAGAATAGACCCACTGAAATTAATGAACATCAATTAATTTCAATAGGTCCACACTGAGTAAAGCCTAGTTGAATAGAACCTGTAAACTCTGAAGATAATAATTCCATACCAGTCATCAAATAGCAACTAGAATGAAGATGGCATTTGAAATTCCCAGGGTAGCACTTTGTGGCTGTCTTCCTTATAGGGTTGTGCCTGATGAGAGACGGTTTTTGTTCCCAGCCAAACTGACCTCCACTTTGTTTCCACTCCAGCCTCTTGAAAAGGCAGAATGACCTCATCAATTTGCCTTTTGTTAGAAGAAAGCCGAACAACATTCTCTTCAGAGTCTTCCCTCTTTCTCATATTTGCTAGATATATGATTTCCTGTTGGGTGGAAACAGAACCAGGATAAAAAAATAATTGTTTTTTCCTGAAACCTATATGCATTTGAAACATTGTAGTTAGAACAGTGGTTCTCAAAATGTAGGGCAGATCCCCTTGGAGAAGAGGCACATATGATACTTAAAAGGGGACAAGAAGTTCCAGGGAGGGCTAAGTCACCTCCTACCTATTGATTCCAGAAAAACTGGTTCTGTGAACAGGAAAGAGTTCCCTAAGAGGATTTGAATGGTTTCCTTCTTAGAGCTCTTGCCTCCCACGTTCTTTTTCTGCTCCCCCAGATTTGTCCTTCAACAATATTGAAGTCATTGAAGGCTTAGATGCGCTCGTTAAATTGGAAGATCTTAGTCTGTACAACAACAGGATTTCTAAGATCGAGAATCTGGACAAGCTCCAAGAACTTCAAGTCTTCTCTATAGGAAATAATAACATACACACACTGGAAAATGTAAGAGTTTAATTAATAAAGCCATATAAAGTCTCTAGTGGCAATCCTGTGTACTCTCGCTTGGTAGTTACGCTCTTCTGAACTCAGTGGTGCTTACTTCTAAGTAGACATACGGAGGCTGAAGCTGCTACTTTTCTTTGTCCTCCAACACCTCTCTGGCAGAGATGGTCACTTCCATTTCATGGCCGAGGATCTAAAGCTTAGAGAGTGACATGCCCATGGCCATCTAGTGAGTCGCTGTTGGAGCAGGATTTTTTAATATTTTTTTCTTCATCTAAATCTCCTGTTATAATCACTTGAATACATCGGTGCTCAGTGTGCAATCGGAGCGAACTCATTCACCCAGTCCCAGTATTTATGTTGCCAAAACAGCACCATCTACACCCAAGAAGAAGGAATAAGCAAGCCCTGAAGGAACCCCTCTAGAGGTTTGCAGCACAACAAAAAAGTGTGGTTAGAAAGATAAACCCGAAGGGGGATGGATGTGTGCAAAACAGCTCAGTAAAGACTGATTGTGCTCATTGGCCACAGAATGCTTACTGGTGATGAAGATGGATAGAAAACAGGGTTGTTATGGAATATCCAGAGAAAGGGCTTGCCTGGCATGAATTCTGAATTCTGAGCTGCAGCACTTCTTGCAATAGCCACTTTATATATAGTGTTTTACAGTATTCAACATCGCTGTCAGTAGGCTAGCATTTTATCCCCTTGTTGCAGACTGAGAAAAGGCCGGGTATCAGTATTTTAAATGAATATAACTCTCCTGTTTGGACTGAAATCATGCCCCTAGGGCACACCCAATGCTTGTTTGTACTGGTAGCTGCATATTTACAATGAGAGCGAAATCAGCCATGGGGGTGTTCAGTCTGTCTTCAAAGCTCTTGCCTTGACATTTTGAAGCCCTCCATAATCATCTTCAGAACTCGGGTTGAAAACTACTAGCCTAACAAATTAAATTCCAGTAGCTTCACTAGGCCCAAATAACATCTGGTGGGCAGTAGTAGTTGTAACAGTTTATCTGAAACACCACTGCCCACCTCCCTATTCCCTCTTAGGTACCCTGTTTTAATCATAACACCGTGCAGTAAAGAGGAAGAAGTAATTAAAGAATGCAACAAAGGAGAAGGGGCGAACAGGATTTGTAGGAAACTTTCTGCCAGTAAACAGGGACCGGAGGGGATGAGAATGGGCTTCAAGAGGCTAAAGTTTGTGAACGGTGAACCAAGTCTCCTTCCTTTTTCTTATTTAAAAGTATCCCACTGTTTTTATTCATATCACACGATGCATGGTGCCTTAACAGGGTTACATAAGCAACGTAAAACACAGACAAATCTTCTACCAACCTCATAACTTATTATTGTAATTATTATTAATTAAATTTCTATGACACCCTTCATCTGAAGATCATGTGGCACTTAAGAGTCCAAAAACACAAAGCACAATAACAAGCAAAAACAATAGCCCCTACACACAGCTTAAAAGGCCATAGATTGTTAGCCAAAGGCCTGGGAGAAGAGGAATGATTTTTGCCTGGCACCTAAAGACATGTTATGAAGGTGCCAGGCAAACCTCCCTGGAGGGAGCATTCCACAAGCGGGGAGCCACCACAGAAAAGGCCTGCTCTGGTGTTGCAGCCCTAAGGACTTCTCATGGACAGAGAATGGCCTCAGATGATGAATGCAGGGGAAACAACAGAGAAGAAAGCAGGGAGGAAAAAGTGTGAGAAAATTTCTCCCGACATCCAGAACATGGGAAGCCTCCCTGAAATTATTTGATTCAGATTGTATAATTGGTTTTATTATTTGTGTTTTGTGTTGTGTTATTATAAGTGGTAAGATTCAATCTGATTTGTTATTAATTTGAATGTTTTAATTGAAAAGGAATAATAATAATAATAAATTATTTACAAAAAAAGGGATGTGATGGCGCTGTGGGTTAAACCACAGAGCCTAGGGCTTGTCGATCAGAAGGTCGGTGGTTCGAATCCTCACGACGGGGTGAGCTCCCATTGCTCAGTCCCTGCTGCTGCCAACCTAGCAGTTTGAAAGCACATCAAAGTGCAAGTAGATAAATAGGTACCACTCCGGCGGGGAGGTAAACGGCGTTTCCGTGTGCTGCTCTGGTTCGCCAGAAGCGGCTTAGTCATGCTGGCCACGTGACCCGGAAGCTGTACGCCGGCTCCCTGGGCCAGTAAAGCGAGATGAGCGCCGCAACCCCAGAGTCATCTGCGACTGGACCTCTAATGGTCAGGGGTCCTTTACCTTTACATTATTTACAAAAAAGATGATGACTGCAGAGTCCAGGTAGGCTCATATGATGAGAGGTGATCTAAAATAGAAATTACAGCAGTAGATTGCCCAGAAGTCACAATGTGTGCTGTGTGCATCAGCGTGTAATAATTTATTTTTGCTGGGTTCATTTGTATTTTGAAACGGGGCCACCAACTACAAGAGATACCTCAGCAGGATCTCATTCTCATTCAGTAAAAAAAAGAGTCTGCAAATGTTTAATGCAGGCATCCCCAAACTCAGCCCTCCAGATGTTTTGGGACTACAATTCCCATCATCCCTGCCCACTGGTCCTGTTAGCTAGGGATGATGGGAGTTGTAGTCCCAAAAACATCTAGGGGGCCGAGTTTGGGGGTGCCTGGTTTAATGACTCCAAGTTTGACATTTTCTGACAAAGAGCACCCCCTTTCCTCCTGTTCATCTTTTGTGAAAGTCTCAAGTATTTCCATAAATATTTTGTCCTCATGGCTCTCTGTATTTCTGTCGCCTTGCCACAGGTGATCTATCTCAGGCAGTTCAAAAACCTGCGCACGTTGAACCTCACTGGGAACCCATTGTGCGAAAACGAAGTGTATACCGCATTCATCGCCGCTTATCTCCCCGATCTTGTGTACCTGGATTTTAGACTGGTAGATGACAACACGGTAAGGATGGAAAAGTTCAGCCCCTTATCTCTTGCTGTTTTAGCTTTCCCATCTACCCTATGTGCCAGAAAGCTGGTGAGGCTGCCTCCTCACTCCTCTCCCCACAGGTGCCTGCCTTGGGATTTGACAGCCCTTATTCTAAGAAGGCTGATCGCCGAAGAATGGATGCTTTTGAATTATGGTGCTGGAGGAGACTCTTGAGAGTCCCATGGACTGCAAGAAGATCAAACCTATCCATTCTGAAGGAAATCAGCCCTGAGTGCTCACTGGAAGGACAGATCCTGAAGCTGAGGCTCCAAGACTTTGGCCACCTCATGAGAAGAGAAGACTCCCTTGAAAAGTCCCTGATGTTGGGAAAGATGGAGGCCGCAAGGAGAAGGGGACGACAGAGGCCGAGATGGTTGGACAGTGTTCTCGAAGCTACCAACATGAGTCTGACCAAACTGCGGGAGGCAGTGGAAGACAGGAGTGCCTGGCGTGCTCTGGTCCATGGGGTCACAAAGAGTCGGACACGACTAAATGACTAAACAACAACACAACAATTCTAAGCAGTGGCGTAGGAAGGGGGTGTGTGCCCCAGGTGTCATCTCTGAGGGGGTGTGTGTGACAAAATGGTAAAAATATGAGTTTTTAAAATAAAAAAGTTGGGCCCACGAAACTTTTTTGAGCTCACAACAAACGCAACGAAACACGGCTGGCACTGGGCACCACATTGTGGGGGCCGGCACTTACCGCAGGGCCTACAGAGTGCCCAAGCCACGCATCTCTCCTGGGAGTGACGTGGTGGCTTGGGCGCCTGCAGGCTCCGCGCTGCCTAAAACGGCAGCGTGGGGCTTGCGTCTGCCCACCGCCTCTCCCTCAGCCACCCTACAGCTGAGGGGGAGGCAGCAGACAGGCTTTGCGCAGTGCGCCCTGCACTGGTTCGCCCCGCCCCCAGGTGCAGGGTGTGTGCGCTGCCCTGGGCGGCTAGCTATGCCATTGATTCTAAGCTGCCTGTCCCCGTTTTCTTTTCCCAGCGAGAGATGGCCCTGATAAAATACCAGTATTCCATCGAGGAGATGAGACATGGGGAAACTCTGGCCATGGCCAAGCAGCAGGTTCTGGATGCCCAACAGAAACAGGTGGACTATCACAAGGTATGTCCCTTTGAGCCGTCTGTAGAATCATAGAATTGTAGAGCTGGAAGGGATCCCAAGGGTCATCTAGCCCAACCCCCTGCAATGCAGGAATGTAGATCACAGGGATGTTGAGAGAACCCAAGATACTGGATTCTCTTTCAGCCTCCTGAATAGGTGTTGGTCTCTGAACACTGATATATGAACTAAGAACCAGTTAGAAAACAGTTGTGGATTCAACAGACACAGAGCGGAAAGCTAAATAAAACAGTTTGTACAAAAGAGTTTGTACACGAGAATAGGCCTTCTCTGCAGTGGCTCCCCATCTGTGGAATGCTCTCCCCAGGGAAGTTCGCCTGGCGCCTTCATTATACCTTTAGGCGCCAGGCCGAAACGTTCCTTTTTAACCAGGCCTTTGGTTGACCTGATCGACATCCTATACTTTTTTAAAATGCAGCTCAAATTTAAAGCATAAGATTCTCCCCATTTCGTTTGGGCAACTATCTTCTTCTGATTCCCTGTCATTGACTGGTTGGATGCAGAGGAATGGTGGGAGGAACCAGTTGGGGGATCCCCAAGGGAAGAAGGCTCAGAGTCCAGGGAGTGGTGGTGGGACTACAGTGAGTGATCAAAGGGAGAAGACAGGGCATAGGATGTGTCAACTGAAGAGGTAACAGAGCTTAGTGAGCAGGGAGAGTCTGTGACAGAGAGTAGTCCAGAATCAGAGGCAGAAGCTGAAGCAGGAAAGGAGGGAGACCAAGAGGCAGAGATGAGTCCGGCTTGTGAAGAGTCATGGGTGTCTCCCCCTCCCGCTGCAACAAGCTCCCCTTCCAGAACCAGAAGAGGCATGAAAAGGGTGGAGGAGAGGTTGCCTTCATGCATGTGCAGTCTCCAGTTCCTGAGGGAAAGCCCTGGAGAGAAGGGAACCTAGACGGTTGTGGGGAGACAGGGACCTTTAGTCTTGGCAACTGCTTCATGGGGGCAAGATCTGAGTTGCTGCGCTCATTAGGCCTGACACTCCTGTACTCATAGTTAACTCCGTCTTGCTTGGTGCAATTGACTGCCAGCTCACTCCTGTTATTTCCCTTCTGCCTCCTTGCTTCTCTCTCCAGCTCGCTTACGTGGAGTATCTGAATGGAAGCTTCCTCTTTGACAGCATGTTTGCAGATGACCCCGAAGCAGCCAAACTGCTCTACCTCCCTGGAGTGCCAGAGTTACTGGAGATATATCCTTTTTTTAAAAAACAACACATAACTTTTTTTTTTTTTTTGAAATTTTAAGAGTTTTTATACACACATCATACAGTAACCATCGCCCATCTCTTTTCCTAAGACTTCCCAATCCATCTCTCTGAGGCACGCTAGGGGAATCTTGATCTGCTGCATATCCTGATATTTCACCCATTATCATTTCAAGTCTTCCTTTTTTTATATTATCTGTGGGTGGCACTGTGGTCTAAACCACAGAGCCTAGGGCTTGCTGATCAGAAGGTCGGCGGTTCAAATTCCCGCGACGGGGTGAGCTCCTGTTATTTGTTCCCTGCTCCTGCCAACCTAGCAGTTCGAAAGCACGTCAAAGTGCAAGTAGATAAATAGGTACCACTCTGGCGGGAAGGTAAACGGCGTTTCCGTGCGCTGCTCTGGTTCGCCAGAAGTGGCCTAGTCATGCTGGCCACATGACCCGGAAGCTGTACACACCCAAACAAGACAGTGGAAGAAGACACAAGCCTTTTACTTTCCTTTTCAAACACAGCTCAGTTCTCTCCTTGACTCCAACTTCACATACAAGACTAAATTTGTGGCCATTTGCGAGAACCTGTTTGAGTACGGGCTGAAGCAATACGAGAAGCGAGAGGCCGAGGTCGCCCTCTTCTATGAGTGCCTCAACGAAGCCCTGGAAGATAACCATCAGCTGTGTTCCAAAATCCTTCAGGACTTTGAAGAGAAGAATCTTGGGGTACACGAGGGACCTTGGGCCAGGGATTGGGAACGCAGCTGGACTCGCAACTCCCATCAGCGCCAGTGAGCACAAGGCGGATGATGGGAGTTGGAGTCCCACAACCTCCAGAGAAACGTAGGTTTGCCACTTTAAGTAATTATAAAACCGAGCCATCTTTGATGAAAACCGGGATCGCTCCACCGCAGCCATTTAGTTCTGTTTTTTACAGGTCAATACTGTAGCAGGACCCAGGTGGCGCTGTGGGTTAAACCACAGAGCCTAGGGCTTGCCGATCAGAAGGTTGGCGGTTCGAATCCCTGCGACGGGAATCCCGTTGCTCGGTCCCAGCTCCTGCCCACCTAGCAGTTCGAAAGCACGTCAAAGTGCAAGTAGATAAATAGGTACCGCTCCGGCGGGAAGGTAAACAGCGTTTCCGTGCGCTGCTCTGATTCGCCAGAAGCGGCTTAGTCATGCTGGCCACATCTGGAAGCTGTACGCCGGCTCCCTCAGCCAATAAAGCGAGATGAGCGCCGCAACCCCAGTCAGACACGACTGGACCTAATGGTCAGGGGTCCCTTTACCTTTACCTTACAGTAAGGTAAAGGTAAAGGGACCCCTGACCATTAGGTCCAGTCGTGACCAACTCGGGTTGCTGCACTCATCTCGCATTATTGGCCAAGGGAGCCGGCGTACAGCTTCCAGGTCATGTGGCCAGCATGACTAAGCCGCTTCTGGCAAACCAGAGCAGGGCACGGAAACGCTGTTTACCTTCCCGCCGGAGCAGTACCTATTTATCTCCTTGCACTTTGACGTGCTTTCGAACTGCTGGGTTGGCAGGAGCAGGGACCCAGCAACGGGAGCTCACCCCATCGCGGGGATTCGAACCGCCGACCTTCTGATCAGCAAGTCCTAGGCTCTGTGGTTTAACCCACAGCGCCACCCACGTCCAGTCAATACTGTAGCAAGGGCTTAAACCTCTCGGGCAGGCAAAGCTGTAGGGGAGTCAGCCCCACAGTCTGATGAGGAAGCTACATCCTCAAGATGGGATGTTACTTCTTAATCCTTCTCTCTATGCTTGACCTACCTCACAGGATTGTTGTGAGAACTTAATGGGGGGGTTCATGTATACCATCCTGAATTGCTGGGGGACGGGGACGGGGGGAGGAGGCAGGATAGAATGTCATTAGTAACCGTTCCCCATGACTGTGCAAAGGATCACATCCTGAAAGTACCATCAGGTGCTGACTTAAGCCAAGGCAACAAGCTGTTTAAATTGATGCATTTTGTTTTCAATTGACTTGCAACTAATCCTAAACACTTTTAGCTAGAACAAAATAAAAAAAATTCCTTCCAGTAGCACCTTAGAGACCAACTAAGTTTGTTATTGGTATGAGCTTTCGTGTGCATGTATACTTCTTCAGATTCTTCATGCACAAGAAAGCTCATACCAATAACAAACTTAGTTGGTCTCTAAGGTGCTACTGCAAGAAGATCAAACCTATCCATTCTTAAAGAAATCAGCCCTGAGTGCTCACTAGAAGGACAGATCCTGAGGTTAAGGCTCCAGTACTTTGGCCACCTCATGAGAAGAGAAGACTCCCTAACATGAGTTTGGCCAAACTGCGAGAGGCAGTGAAGGATAGACGTGCCTGGCGTGCTCTGGTCCATGGGGTCACGAAGAGTCGGACACGACTGAACGACTGAACAACAACAAGGTGCTACTGGAAGGAATTTTTTTTATTTTGTTTCGCCTATGGCAGACCAACACGGCTACCTACCTGTAACTAGAACCTTTAGCTAGATTTAAGTCAGTCAAAGCACACTATGCCCCAGGGGTCACATTCCGGGCCCCCGCACACATAATTGAAATGTACACTAAGTGGGAGCCTGCAGAGGCCTCATGGCTTATGCAGAGACCCTTCCCAGGACCATGGCCACATTGAGGAACTCTTTATAAGCTTTTGAAGAAACTTCAGGCTTTCACAGAATACAGTTTGAAAATCCCTGTGGGAACTTGGTCAATGCTTCACATTCCCATTGTGTGCACTAGAGTATCCCCCCCCCCCCAATAATGAATAAAATGAATTATTTCTGCCACGGGGCAACAGCTGCTAACCTTCTGTCTCTTGCTGAGCACACAGGTGATAGATACAATTCAGAACCTCAGCGACAACCAAACTATAGAGATGAAACTGGCTGAATACAACTATGAAATCACAAAGCTCTCGGATGTGCTGATGACTGAGGAGATGCTGCTGGTTGATCAGCTGGAGGTATGAACATGGCAGAGCTGGATGTTCGGGTGTTGGGGACTCCAAGGCTGGATTACTGCACCGCACTCTGTGTGGGGCCTCCCTGTGCTGGATCAGAAGCTGCAGTTAGCATGATTGCTGGCAGGAGTGATACCTGCACTGGTTTTGCCCATTTGATGCCAGCCCAAGTTCAAGGTGTTGCTGTTAGTGCAAAAAGCCATTAATAGCGTGGGAGCAGTTTACTTGCAGGATCACTTTCCCCCATATGGACCTGCTCAACCACTTGGATCTGCAGAACTGGCACTGTTAAAGGTGTTACAGAATACCTGCTCCACACTTGTAAGAAATTGATGTTTTGGTGTGGTGGCAGCTTTGGAACTTCCTGCTGGTTGACATCAGGCAGGTGCCTTCACCATATTCTTTTTGGAACGTACTTAAAAGAGTTTTATTTAGGTGAGCCTGTCCGGACATGTGGAAGTTACATGTGTTTTATGTCTTTTTAGCTAAAGCTGATTTTAACCATCTTTTGAATGTTTTTAAATGCCTGCTGCAACCTGGTTTTTGCTGAGAATCTTAATGCTTCATTTTCTATTTTTGTAAACCGCTGTGAGGTTTTCTTACATTAAAGCTTTATCTATACGTATATTTGGTTAACTACATTAATAAAAATAAATAAATAAAATAGTCAGCAAAAATGACGGGAAAGTAGATTCTCCTGTGTGTTTCAGGCCCGATTTCTTAAACTTGTGGGAGTCAAACTGTTTTGAGTCAAACTCAGTTTCGACATCTAAATTCCCACCCCTTTTCTTTTCTTGCTAAGGAAGTGATAAAGGATTTCGAAAGGAACGTCGCTGACCTGGTGTCGAACTTTATAGAAAACGAACAAGGAATATATCCTTTTGCTGTTGCTTGCACAGAGCTGCAAGTCATGGTGGGCGCTTTGCTTCGGATCAACAGAGCTGGCTTGTCCACACTGTACGGCGTTCGATTGCTTCTCATTACTGTGCTGTAGGGCCAGGATTGATTTCAGTTTTGGAAGCATTTCTCAGGCCCCTAAGAACCGCAGGGCTTTCCTCTCCATTCACTCTTTGTGCCAAGACCTGTCTGAAGAGCTGCTGCATTTCCACCTAAAATCCTGGGCTAGCATTTTAGCTTTCCTGGAGGACAACCCTGAGAAGGAAGGGGGGGGGTTGAGCCTCTACACTTCCACCCCATAAAGGAAGTTCTGTTGCCATGGGGCCACTCCTGCCAACCAGAAGTACAAGAAGCTTGGAAACTGGGGCTGGGGTGTCCAAGCAGCATCCCTGGGGAGTGCGTTTAACTCAAGGACCTTTGTTGGGCCATGAAGGGCTGAGTCCTTGTTGTCACAATGAACACAAACTGAGGCTGGGTCCACATTCCCATGTGCTCCGCATCCAGTCTGCTCCCACCACTGGTTTGGGAATCAGTGCACTCATGGCGTCAGTCATGATCCATGTCTCTCCTGGACCTACCCTGTTGCATCTTATTATCTTATATAATATGACCTTGGAGAGTTGTGATGGGTGTGTACGTATGTACATGTGTGGCTGAAAATGTGTTATTTTTGGGTGTGTGTGTGCTGTTTTTTGTTTTTATGGGATGGCATTCAATTTCGTTGCACTTGTACAACGTAGTACTTGTACTTGTACAATGACAATAAAGAAATCTTATCTTATCTTATGAAATACTGAGCGGATCTACACTCATGGTTTTCAACGGTAAAAATGAGTTTAAAAATGGTTCTGATAACCATATGGCCACGTGACGTTCTTCTTAAATGTTAATAATGCGTTATTAAAATGCGATACCATAGAGTGCTGCAGAGCTACCCCCTTCCAGAAACCGGGTAGACCTTGCGTAAAAGGAAGCAGAGGAGAAACCAAATATCTTGTCGTTTTAGAACATGTTTAATATCGTTCTAATGACGTTTAAAAAGTGAGTGTAGATCCAGCCACTGTGTTTGGATGCGTTCTTCCCCCAAACCAGCTTAGATCCGAATTGAGAGAACTGTTTTTTAAGCTGGCAGTGTGTGTACGGCCTTAGTTTCCATCCTCTCGGCCAGCCTTCCCTGCCTCTTTTTGTTCAAACACTGGGCAGTAGGAAAGGGGTGCTGAGAGACATCCCTGTTCTTTGCTTCTTAACCTTTTCTCCTACGATGGCTCAATGCCGGGATCTAGAGAACCAGCACCACGAGAAGCTCCTGGAGATATCCGTCAACACACTGGAGAAAATAGTGAAGAGCGAGTTTGATGAGGAGATGCCGGATGACGTTCGTATGGTGAGATCCTCCTCCTCCTCCTCCTCCTCCTCTTCCTCCCCTTTCGCCATTAAAACCAGAACAGGCAAAACACTCTTGGCGTGACTCATCCATAAGAGATGACCCTTCGTGGGATGGTGGTTTGTCTACAGCCAAAAAATAATGGCCCTCCTCTCACCTGGTTTCCTTCCTAGCTTTTCGTGGACAAAGACACCATTGTCAACGCCGTCAACGCCTCTCATGACATTCACCTCCTGAAGATTGACAACCGAGAGGACGAAATAATCACTAAAGCCAATGGCTGGGTTTCCACACTGGTTGAGAAGGTAAGTGGAGAGTCCCATTGTCCCTCAGCAGGAGGCTTTCTCACAGAAGGAAATAACCAACATTAAGGACATGAGCACTTCCATCTTACTGTTATCAAGGTAGCTGGTGGCAGTGGCATAGTGGGGAGGGGGGTCGGGGCAGTTGCCCCGGGTGCAAAATTGTTAGGGGCACAAAATTTCAGCGCCTGGTGCTGCCCGCTTCCGTCACTGAGCTCTGTTGAAAATGGCTTTTTATACAAACTAGGAAGTGACCTCTCCAGACAACAACTCTTTTTTTTCTTATCCCCGCGGTTGCAATATTCTGGGTGACAGGGCCGTTGTTAAGACAATTGAATGTGCATGCATACTCAGTCCATTTCCTTCCCTCCCACCCCTGTGTGGCCCTGGGCACTGGTAACCCATGCTACACCACTGGCGGTTGGGGTTGGTTGCAGTGGTGCAGCTAGAACTGGACCTCAGGGCCAATGTCTAGGGTCCTGCAGCTCAGGCCATCCTCCCAAAAAAGGATCACTCAAAGTGTGGCAGGTGATGCAGGCAGTGGCAAACAGGCCCGACATGGAGATACTGGGCCTTATCAGGGGTTGCCTTAAGGATCCTTTCCTTCTTATTACAGAAAATGTTGTAAATCAATGGCCAGCTGGTCATCCAGGCATGTGCGTGGCTTCAGATTCTCAATTTATTATTTAAAAATACTTTACGTTCTGCACCAAAATGGTGCTTTTATTCCGAAATAGTTGTGTTTCACACCAGGGCAGCGGATGTAAATCCCATTTTATTCCTTTAGGCACGATGAGGCTATGATTTAAGTTTTAAATGCAAAGCCGCTGTGTTCTTAAATCAGGGTTGGAAACTTAAAAACACACACACCACATAGCAGGAACGTAGCAGCAGTTGTAAAGCGTGAAGGTAGGGAGTAGGAAGAGAAATGGTAACAGCTGAAATAATACACTTGGCCATCTAAAGCAAGGGAGTGGGTGGGCAGTGCTGTACATCCATTAAATTTAGGGCCTAAAAGTACCTAGCTGCACCACTGGTTGGCTACCCACTGGGAGGAACTAAGATAGTGAGGGAAATCACATCTTAGTGACTTGGCTCTTCAGGTTTCAAGCATTTGCCTTGAATGGGCAAGCACTGAAATCCCCTTCGAGGTCCTGTACACAATCTGGTTCACATACAGTAGAATGCTAGGCCATGGTTTATTAAACCTTGCCCAGCAGCTGATCTATAGTTTGATTACTGCCAACAAACCATGATATGAAAACCCTGGTTTTCGTTGGCTTATGAACCTGGGTTTGTTTTAACCATGCCTTGGCGTTATGTGCAAACCCAACACCCTTCCTTAACCATGGTTTGTTCTACCATTCCCCGCAGCACTCAGCAAGCTGCAAAGGCACGAGGCAAGCACAGCTAGAAAAACAAAACAAAACTTTGCAGAAACAAGCCATGATTTGTTTGACCATCTGTGGGGCAATCTATGGCTAACTTGTGGTTTGTTAAACAAACCACAGCTTGGCGCTAAGTGTGAACCGGACCAACTGTTTCAATCCCTGCAGGTTCACAAGACTGAAATTCAAAGAAACCGAAATCGTGTGTTGGAAATTAACCAATACGTTGACCATCTCCGCAGTGAGCTGGACAACATGGACATTCTGGAGACGTAGCTGGCTTTTGACACTGAGCTGCCCCTGCCCCCCATTTGGGGATCTGTGACTTTCTGCTTGGGAAGTGAATCTGCCTGGAGGTCTCCTACCTACTGAAAAGACAACCCTAAAAATATTCCTTCTAAAAAGAGAAGCCTTACTGGAAGGAATCCTCTGCCCCTCCAACGTTTGACGATCAAAACGACTAAAGCAGACAATATGGCATTTAAAAGCAAAAGGAGTTGACTTAAATTGGTGCCTTGTAGTTATAAAGCAATTATACGGGGGGGGGGGAGCAATTATACAGGAAGTGGGTCAGTTCCATCTTTTGCATTAATTTCAATTACATAGGTAGTTGGACCTACAAAAATTGTAGGCTAATGAACAAATTAAAACCCTGATTAGAGGACCCAATTAGCATTGGTACGCTGTCTAAAAATTGGTTGGCTCTGACATTGATTGTCAGCATGAATGGAACCCATAGAGATGGGGCAAGTGACTGGCCAGTGGTGAAAGGCCCAAGAAGAAGGAAGAGGGTCTACTCAGGGAGGGCAGAACATCTGCACTGCACAGAGAAGCCCCCAGGGCAGAACAGTTCCAGATACGGTTCTTGGGATTATGTGGGGGCCTGCGCTAACCCACTGAGCCTTACTGGCGCTCCATTTGGAGTGAAAGGATGACCTGGAACACATTGACACTCCTTTGGCAGCTGGGCATCTCAGGGGAAAATCAGGATTAGCATGCATGCTGTGGTTTAGGAAGCATGTTCAATGTATTCTTGCATAATGCATAAAAGGGAGAGCCTTCCTGTACTGGGGCTCCAAGCCCATCCCTGAGCAGAATCTCTCTCCACAAGACGCTCAGCTGTTAAATGAAAATGGGACCAGGTTCTCCAAATCTAGGCTCCTACAAAGGACATTCTCCACCTTCAGAAGGCAGATAACCAGCAGACAAAACAGGTAATAAGACCAGGAAACAAGGGGTACCACTGTGTCTCCTGAAAAGCTCAGAATTCCCTCCCCAATGAAGAAACAGACTACAGGACAGCTGGGCTGTTTTTAAGGGGGGACCTTGGACTTTCTCCTTTAAAATTGCATCACCCTCGTCATGTGCTTGGACTTTGCCATTATTTCTGTAAAACTTCCATTCCTGTTTTCCTAAAGGCAGGTGCATCCATCAATCAGTGGACAAAGCTGATTGCCCCCAGGTCTGAGAATGGCCAGAGCCTAGAGGGTCTTGACCACAGTAGTGATGCTAGGCTGCCTTGGCTGGCCCCCTCCACATATTCCTGCTGTCTCACTACATTCTCTTATAGGTCAACCTAAGCCTAAAAGTCAGGTTCAGACCAGCTTTGCCTAGAATGGTCTTTACCCAGATTAGCTCTCCAGGGATCCAGCTCTGCAACCCAAAATCTTTTCGCTTTAGCTGAACCTGGAGCAGCTGCAAAGCAAATGTTTTGGCCAGAGAGCTCTGGCACTGAAACCAACTCCTTTTAAATAAACAAACAAATGCACACACACACACACACACACACACACACACACACACACACACAAATATCCATATTGCATGTAGAGGCACCAAACAGGAATATTTAATCAAACTGTAAGGGAGGGGAGAAGAATGGATTTTTCTCTGCTGGGTACACAAAGGGGTGAAAACCACCACCATAGCAGGCTATGGCTTCCTTGGAGACACAGACGCCTGCTATGAAACTATGGCAAGACATGCAATGGTTAGGGGGATATAGGGAGACATAACTCTGGATCTGGCTTAGGTTCCGGCCCCTTCCAACTGCAGGGCTCCAGAGTACCTCAGTAGCAGATGGCAGGGTGCGGTGGAGGTACCTCCCAGCAGACAACTTGCTGTTGCAGCTTACTGGGAGGAGCGGGAGGCAGCGAGGAGGGCAGGACAGTGCAAATGCACCAGATTAGCATCATACCACCTTTGCTATAAAAGCAGCCGTGATTCGCCTGATGAGAGGTCAAATAGGTGCCTACATCACTTCCATGCTGTCCAAAGTACCCAGCGGCAGTTTCGCATCTTCGCCCCTTGTGCAACGGAGGCTGCCAAACGCCCTTCATTCCAAACGGTGGAGCACTGATGCCCACAGCGCAAGCCATTCTCGGTTGGAGAGGCAGAGGGATTGACTGCTCTCTCTTGATTTGCCAGGAGCCCCTAGTGAGCCACCACCTTGGGTAAGAGGTGAGGCTGTGCCACACTGCCCACCACGGACTGGTCCAGATTCCAATAAAGTTGGGTGGTGGTCAGCATCAGCCCAGCCAAAATGAGCACCCTGCAGCAGCTGTGCCTGAGTGGATTCCCTCCCCGTGGAAAATGTGGGGCCTGCTGGAGGCCCCGAAAAACTCAAACTGGGCTGCTGCTGGCAAGCCAGGGAATCAAGGAGAATAGGGGCCACAATGGTACAAAATAGCCATAGCTGGATGGTGCCTGTCACTTCCAGGAATGAACGGATTTCCTCCTGGGAATTCACAACTTGGGGGCAGAAGGCCAGGACTCTTAGCCTGGAGGGGTTGGAGGACAGGGTGTGTAGTACGAGGAAGGGAAGTCTGCTTGGATGTGCCAAGGGCCAGGTTCAGGATGAATAGAAGGAAACGGATGCCAGGCATTCCTGCCCCCTCGTTCAGGGAGAATCGCCACACCCAGTCAGTCTAAGGCTCCAAGGCCCATCAGCATCGCCGCTATCACCAGGTCAGCCTTGGACGAGTAGTGCGATTCCATCAACCCACCAACACCAGCTCCCTCTCTTCTCCACCCGCCACTCAGTTGGTCCTGGATGTTCTACAGGTCTGCCCAGTGCCACCGGCGCCCGTTCCTTGTCCGCCCCGGAGTCTCAGTCCTGCAGCAGCTTGTGCTTGACCTTGGAATTCTCTAAGCAAAGCTGAACAAAAAGGGCAGCAGCGGCCGTGCGGGCCCGAAGTTCGTACATGTCATAGTCGTGGGCCCACTCAACGTTCCCCCAGTGCTGGATCTGAAGGAAGATGAGAAGAATGATCAGACCCTCCTTGGAAATAGATCACAACACCACAGCTGGAGGCAAAGCAGAGCTGAGATTCGCCACACTTTTCTCTCTCTCTCTCTTTTTCTTTTCTCTCTCTCGCTGTTTTTGTTTTTATTTAGATTAGTTTCTTTTATCTTACTGTATTATGAAAAAGCTTTAATAAAATCTTATTTAAAAAAGATTTGCCACGCTCTTGAGCAAACCCCAAATACCTTGATTTATTATGTAACTGCTGCTGTTTTTAGCCTCTGGGATCTATTGCTGTGCTCGGTTTTGTTGCAACACTGATTTTATTGGGGGGAGGGCCTTTATTTCATTAAGTATTTATTTTTAGAAAAGTCACCTTAGCTGTTTTTGTTAAAAGGTGTGATATAGAACTGAATCCATCAGTGTCATAAACATTTTTTTCAGAGCCACAGTCTTAGCTGGCACTCAAGCTTATAATGGGAGCAGACGGTCCCTAAATTAACTTGGCCCCAAAGCCCCAGATCTCTGTCACAACGAAGTTTACCTGGAATTCTTCCTCTAGACGAGATAGCAGGACAGCTTGCTCAACCGTGAGGTGTTTGTCGAGCAGGCTCATCGAGAGAACCAGAGACTTCAGCTGGGTGATCATGTATTCTATGCCTAGCAAGAGGGGAAAACACCCCAAAACAGAAAGAAAGAGGGAAGGAAACCTGTCATTTTCTTGTGCAAATCATTCTTGGACGACAAGGAGATCAGTCAAGAAAAGGTGAGGAGACACCTAAAGCCCCGTCCTGATTATTCTTGCATAAGAAAATAGGACCTACTAGGCTGCAGCATTCAGGTTTCTCTCTTTCCTTTACTGGAGACCATGTAGGACAGGCTTCCTCAACCTCGGCCCTCCAGATGTTTTGAGACTACAATTCCCATCATCCCTGACCACTGGTCCTGCTGGCTAGGGATCATGGGAGTTGTAGTCCCAAAACATCTGGAGGGCCAAGGTTGAGAAAGCCTGATGTAGGAAAACAAAGGTGGCTCAAAGGGCACAGCAGACATTTTGTTAACATGCTTTACTACTTGAAGAAAGATATATATTTTTTCTGCTTCCCTCGTAATACCAGGATTAAAATCGAGGGCTGTAGATTCAGGACCAGACAAGAGAAAGTTTATTCACGGGACACATAATTTAAGCTATGGAATTTGCCTCCACAAAACATGCTGAGGGCCACTGCTACTTAAACAGCTTCAAAATAACAGATTACTGTGTTTGTTTAGATTTGTATCCCGCTATTTTAAAACTGTTGTGCTCACATCAGATTGGACATGAAGAAGGAAGAGGAGGCCTGTCCACAGCTATCTAAATGCAACTTCCATATTCAGAGGCAGTCTATCCCTGAACACTCATTGCTGGGGATAGACAGGAGGGGGTTGTTGCCTCTACACCAGGCATAGGCAAACTCAGCCCTCCAGATGTTTTTGGCCTACAACTCTCATGATTCCTAGCTATAGCAGGACCAGTGGTCAGGGATGATGGGAATTGTAGTCCCCAAACATCTGGAGGGCCAAGTTTGCCTATGCCTGCTCTACATCCTGCTTGTGGGCTTCTGAGGCCACTTATTGGCCACTGTGGGAAGCAGGATGCTGAACCAGATCCTGCAGGGCTCTTCTTTAAAAAAAAAAACTACCGGTAAGTCTCTCTCTTAAAAATGCAGAAATGTCCCCCAGTGTGCCTCCCCCGCTTGATCTCACATGGTGGGATAGCAACCAAAGAATTCTGAACCTCAAAATACATTTCTGGATGTCAGGGATGCCCCACCTGTTCAGCGGAAGGTGGTGGCAGACCCGTTAGCATACAGAGAGCCCAGACGCCTCTTGGACAGCAACACCTCTTCCAGCGGTGAAGGAAGCACCGCCTCCAGTGAGGAGGGAGGGAAGAGAGGAGGGCAGGTGGAGAGAGGGCTCGGGGATGCTACAGAGGCCCCGCCATCATGTTGTCCAGGTGGGCAGGAGGGAAACGCGCCAGTTCCGTCGCCCCTTTTGCGCAGAGGGGTGAAACGTAGAAGGAAACTAGGGGTGCCCAAGTTCTTATGTTGGAGACGTAGCTGGAAGGGGCCTCTCTCGGATTCTGCTAGCGATTGAGACGGTCATGAACTTTGTTGCTCTGCACTGTAAATAGTTTGCACAATAAACCTGTTAAAAGACAGGTCGGACTCTAACCTCGTTACTCTTGAGTAGCCCTCACACGGACCTTACACTAGCTAAAGCAGAAAACTGGCAGATGCAGGGTATGGTGTATGACTGACAGCAGTCCCAGGACACAGCCCTCCTTTTACCTTGAAGGGCCCAGGTGTTATACGATGCCAGGTGGCTGACAAAGGTGTCCTTCGTGCTTTGCGGGATGCTAGGACCCATGATGCTTGTTGATGAGCCAATCACAACATTGTACCTGCAAGCAGAGCAGAGCTTAGATAACGACACACCCTTGAGCAAACCCAGAATGTCTTCATTGAGAAAAGAAGAAGAGGAGTTTGGATTTGATATCCCGCTTTATCACTCCCCGAAGGAGTCTCAAAGCGGCTAACATTCTCCTTTCCCTTCCTCCCCCACAACAAACACTCTGTGAGGTGAGTGGGGCTGAGAGACTTCAAAGAAGTGTGACTGGCCCAAGGTCACCCAGCAGCTGCATGTGGAGGAGTGGAGACTCGAACCCGGTCTCCCAGATTAGAGTCTGCCGCTCTTAACCACTACACCACACTGGCTGTTTCTCTCTGGCTGTTTTTTAGCCTCTGGGTTTCTGCTCAATTTTGTTGCAACGCTGATTTTTTTCTTTATTTGGATGGGGCTCTGTATTTCATTATATTTTTATTTTTATAGAAGTCACCATAGATGCATTTGTAAAAAGTTGAGATAGATATAAAAAGGAATCTTGTCACATCCGAGAAACTCAAAAACATCCCTCCAAAGCCACATGCAGCCTATGCAAAGTCTCTGTGTGTATGCAGATTTTTTTTGTGAGCACTCAAGATTAGGTACTCATACAGGAAACTTGGGGATGGGTAGAAACGAACTCTCTAGAAAATAAGCCTGTTGCCATTGTAAGAGCAAATGCACCTCCAGTTTTAATCTAGGACACACACAAAAACAATACCTATCTAGCTAACAGAAATTTAGAAAGTGATAGTCTTTGGAGGAGGCAGTTGGCAGCCAAGAGTGTTGAATTCCTTTCTCCTCTCCACCTGTCTTCCCTAGGAAGGCTCAAAAATGGGCCTAAGAAATCTAAATGGCTCCGCAACCAACAGAGTTTAACTTTCATGCCCTGAGCCACAAGTATCCTCTGGGGACAAGGGCGCGCCTGTGCATCATCAGCACTTCCCTGGCACTGACTTTTTGCTTGCACTTACCTTTTCTCTGCCCACTCGATTATGGGATCCCACTCATTCTTTTGCAGTTCCACCAAGGCAGGCGGCTCTTCCACCCGGTAGCTAGAATACCATGGAAGCAAAGCAACGAAAAAAAAGTACCATCAAGCACAACAGAATTAGGTTCCACGCAGCTAAGCTTGCACCTGTGCCTAGCACCTCCCAAGATTCAATCCTGCTTTTCCAATTCCTGACAAAAAAAGCTGTGAATCCCAATTTTATCTCGCACACAAATGCCCTCTAAAATTTTCAAGTTGACTATGCTGTCCCAACTGTGGCATGGTACTCATGGTCCTGCCTGAGTAAAAGCAAGTGTGGGGTGTCTCTCTCAAGTTCTCCAATAATTCCCCTACCCCCACCAGCCAAGCCAAGGTGATAGTGGGTAGCAACATCGTGGGGCTCAGCTGATGAAGAGCAACCTTCCTGCCCAGCCCAGCTTTGTGATGGATAAGATAGTCACCATCTGCTCTTCTGGAGCAGGAACTGGCAAGCCACTCCAGTATCCCTGCCAAGAAAACCCCATGGACAAAGACAACAGGCATATAAAAGTGCCTGGCGTGCTCTGGTCCATGGGGTCATGAAGAGTCAGACACAACTAAACAACAACAAATCTGCTCTTCAGACTGATCATTTGAAGGACAGAGAGGACAATTTTCCAACTCATGATGAGGAGAAAAGTATCCGTCCTGCTTCTCTGCTGCTCTACATGGCTCAGCTGAGGAGAGCAGACACCCTCTGGTGTGCTTGCACACTTGCACATGTGAACATGCCGCCATTGGGGTGATCACATCTGGGATGCAATGGGGTGATGAAGCCCCTCGACCTAAAATGGTCAGCCAATCTTGTGTTAAGGAGATTATAACAATGAGAGGTAGAATTCAATAAATGAGGACTTATCTGCACTAGGAGAGGTACTTCAGTTTCTACTTCAATGTGGCAGTGGATTTTTCATTCATACCCACTACACAGTGACTGCAGAAACACTGGTTTTCTCATCCCCTGATCAGATCATTTTTTAAGAGCCCCTTCCCAGAATGCATTTCTACCAAACTGTGTCCGTCTCCAAGAATTTCACAGCTGCCTTGATGAGCTGATCTTTGCTGCGCTGCGACGGGTTGTCCAAAGCTGTGTTGCACAAGGTCGTCTGAAAGGCAAGAAAGAAGCTACAGAAATCGAGAGCTAGACTAGCAGAGTGACACGGCTGAAGCAATGAACCGGCCAATTCCCCGTTTAAGTCATCCCACAAGCTCTGAAGTTGTAAAAGAAGCTTGTGTCAATATGATCATACTCCCTGTACAAAAGTCCTTGCAACAGCCGACTTCTCCAACCCACTGCCTTTCTGTTTTGGACCACAATTCCCATTAGCTCCAGCCAGCACAACTATTTTAGTAGAGGCTGATGAAAGCTATACAGTGGTACCTCACTTTACGAACTTAATCCGTTCCACAAGTCCGTTCTTAAACCAAAGCTGTTCTTAAATCGAGGCGTGCTTTCCCTAACGAGGTCTCCCGCTGCCGGTGCCCTTCCACCGTTCGGATTCCATTGTTAGACCGAGGTAAACTTCGCAAACCGGGACACTACTTCCGGTTTTGCGGAGTTCGTAAACCGAATAGTTCGTAAACAGGGCTGTTCTTAAACCGACGTACTACTGTAGTTCAAAATATCTGGAGGGCACCAGGTTGCAAAAGGTGAAGCGCAGAAAAATAGCACAATATGGAACTGGATGGGCTATCTATCCTGACATGCCACTTTGTTTTACTTGTAGGGTCTTAAAAAACACAAAGCACAACATGCATACACAGTTCAGTGGAGTATTCAAAACTGTATCTCCCATCTGCAATCTGATTTATACAGTCCAGTCAAACATTAGCCTACATTAGCTACCAGGTGCACACCCTGCTCTGCCTAACTCAGTGATGGCCACACTTGGCCCTCCAGCTGTTTTGGGACTACAATTCCCATCATCCCTGACCACTGGTCCTGTTAGCTAGGGATGATGGGAGTTGTAGTCCCAAAACAGCTGGAGGGCCAAGTTTGGCCATCACTGGCCTAATTCAAGGAGAACAGATTGGCTGTAGTCTTAACTTTGTTCACATGCCCTACCCACTCCTTCACGCACCAGATGCATTGCGTAGAACTTGATGGTGTCCTGCTGAGAGTCCCATTCGGTTGCCACAGCCAGAGCCAGAGTCTCGCTTGGCACCACGAAGAGCTTGGCCTGGGGAGTTTTCAGTTTTCGGTGGTCCAAGTTGATTTCAAAGCCACCTGAAGAAGAAAGGTTAAGAAAAACCCACTAAGCCTGCAGCTTTGGAGATTCTGCTGGACACTGTCCTCACACTGTCCAGTTACTCTTTGCAGTTTTAAGGACCAGTGGCTTGTGATGGGTTTCAGCTGTTGTTGGACTACCACTCCCATCATCCCGGATCACTGGTCATGCTAGCTAGGGATGATGGGAGTTGTAGTCCAACAACAGTTGGGTACCCAAGTTTGAGAAACACTGCCCTACCCTTATCCTATCCCTGAAAACCAACAAATAGTTTTCTTAACAATAACTAAACACTTCATTTATTGATTTAATTCCCCCCCTTCAATTTCAGCCAAAAATACCAAGGTGGTTCAAAACAAACATAAGAAAAACAAAATGCTTCATTAAAACAAAGTTAAACAGTGACAGCAAAATTATATGAATGGTCAGAGAAATACCAGTGTAAACATGTGTGCTTTCAATTGCAGCGAAAACATCCTGACACTGGAGGTATCAAAATAAGTTTTCTACAGCCGCCTCACAAACAGAACTCTCTTCCACCAAAGATTTGCCAAAGCCTGAGTAAAACTTTTCCTGGATGTGTTGCAATATCCCTCTTCTAGGTGCATTAGAATCTTTTGCAACACACAGGAGCCAGCGTGGAAGGGATGGCCTCACCTGTTCCACTACAAAGCTCACCTTGGCAAAGTCTCTGCCTTTCACCTTAACATAACCTTGAGCTAGGATGGAGAAGAAGTCCAGATGAGTCTGTTCCAAACATCTGCACGACAAACTACAGTACACAGAGGTGCTCACCTTCACCTTGGGAGATGCTGACATTCTGGTAGAACCTTTTCCTTTCTGCAAGAAAAATACACATCTCTGTTTAAGAAATAAAATAAAAAAATGTACATATCTAATGCAAAATAAAATAAAAAAATTCCTTCCAATAGCACCTTAGAGACCAACTAAGTTGTTCTTGGTATGAGCTTTCGTGTGCATGCACACTTCTTCTGTATTTTACATACATGTACTAATAATGATTAGTACATGGTGTAGTTCACTGTCTAGAATGCAGGCAAGTGGAGCCAAGCACCCTAGAGGAGCTGCCACTCTTTCCATTGACTTTCTGCCTATCAGCTGCCAACCAACATCATTTTAATGGCTTTGTCCAGCCCATTTTCTCAGTGAATTACATCTCCCAGAATGCACTGCCTGCAGATGTTAGATGCCATCAGATTGAAATAGAGCTCCCTCTAGCTGCAAAAGAAAAAAAGAACTTCTGCATCTCAAAACCATTGATAGTAAGCTGCTGTTCCTTGTTTGTAGAAAGCACATGCTGAGTTCTAAAGTCTTCTAAAGACATCATTTGTTATCAAGGAGGGTACTTTTAAGCTCTCTCAAAACAGAGAAACACAGAAAGCATGGCTCTGTCGACGATCAATACAGCAGGATAAGTCGATGATCAATATAGCAGGATAATTGCCATCAGTGTGAAGGGAGATCAAACAACCATCCAGGTCCTAAGTGTTTATAAACTCTTAAGGTTCTGTGAGAGGCTTAAACCCAGATCAGATCACATACTCAACCCACTGCACACTCGGCTTTATCACAACAGATACATCTATCAATGGATATGTGTACAATGTGTGGTGCCAGAATGAAATCTGCAGGTTCTAAGGCAACATGGTGAATGGTAGCAGTTAAAACAGCAACAGAGAGGGAAGCCTATTATCTTTATAACTTATTTTATGACCAACTTGTGGGCATCCTAGAGGCATTCTGTTTACTACTGTGAGAAAATGACATCTGAAAACTATAACATACACTTTTTTCAGGGTGCGGGGTGGATTTTTTTAAGGCTGGGGTAGCTAAATCCCAGTCTGATGTTCGGGTACAGCCCCCCCCCAGCAAAATTTTCTCCTCCACCAATCTTCAGTAGCAGTGACAAGAAAAAAGAATTAAAATAGGCATGGCACATAAAATAGCATGGTCAGCAGTTTGTTTGCATGCAACCTCTTCTGATCACCCCTACTTCTGGCATATAGATCTGAGGGAATTGACCAAGGAGACCATGCAACCCTTGGCCCAAAAAACATTACCTGTTCCTAATTTCAGAAGGGCTATAGCTCCGAGCTAGAACACATGCCATACTTTAGATGCAAAATCTCTGCGTTTCCTGCATTCCAATCCTAGCTATCAAAAAGTATGAACCCCAGCCACAGCAAACCCAGGATCAGTCTGCAACTTTAATTCTTACCTGCCTGTGGTGTGTACAGCCGTCTTGACTCCACTTGCAAAAACACTGGACCTTGAACAAAGACAGATGGCCAGAGACGCCTGACCACAAGGGAGTGTCTTGATGACAGGCGCTGTAAACCACCCCACCACATCCTGGTATTTGGTAAATTTAATAAATAATAATTATTTGGGGGCAGTGAGGGCAATGAAGGGGACCAAGTAACCACGAGCGATTCTTCAGAAGTAGCTCCGCCTTTCCTTATGTGTTATGGATACAGGTATCGTCATAAAAAGCTGATCTAAGTTTATAAACGTATATTTTAAGGACACAGCAAACTAGAGCAAGGCTCTCTAAACATGGGAAGAGACCTGGGGGGTATTGTGGGGGGGGGTTAAAAGGGGAATAAAAGGAGGTCTCGGCAGCAGGCTGCGCTGGGGGAAATTTACGTCGTGGGACCCAAGGACAGCCCCTAATGTAGACCCTCTCTTGGCCCCATAGGAATTATAGTGAGATTTCCCTAGGCACTACAAATGAGAAGCTCCCTAAAGCCAACACAATAATAACAATAATTTTAAAAAACCCTCTTCCTTTCCACCCTCAAAACCTTCCTTTTTTTGCTCGCCCGCCCCTTATTCACCCACGCTCATGGGCGCCGCCATCTTGCTACGTCAGGGTGGAGCGCGGGGGAGGAGCTGCCAGACGCGGCCAATCAGCATCACAAACGCGTTTTGTCCCCTGCGCCGCGCCGTCTCCCCGCGACGCGGCGGAGCGAGCGAGGAGCGACTGAGGGAGTGGAAAGAGAAAAGCCCGGCGGCGTCTTGCCTTCCTTTAAAAAAAAAAAAAGATCCCTTTCCCTCCCCCGCCCTCCTACCCTCACGTGACGCCGGACACCCAATGGGGTTCGAGCGCCGCCGCACGGCGGGCCAATCATGAGCCGCGGGAGGAAGAGGAGGCGGCGGCGACGCCGCTGAGGGGGAGGAAAGGGCTCTGAGGGGAAAACAGAAAGAGGCCGAGCCAGGCCGAGCCGCGTCGGAGGCAGGCCGGCGGGGCGAGGGGAGGAAGGCGAGGACGGTGTTCGCTGCCCGCGCCGCGCTGGCGCCGGGGGACCCGCCCGAGATGCCGGTGCGGAGCGCCTGCCGCTGCCCTCCGGAGGCCCCGGGAGGAGCCTCGTCCGCCGCCCGCCTCGAGCCGCCGCCGCCCATCAACACGGCGCAGCCCGGCGTCAGCACCAGCCGCCTCTACAGCGGCGCCAAGTTCCGCGGGCAGCAGCGCTCCAAGGGCAACGCCTACGAGGTGGAGGTGGTCGTCCAGGTCAGCACCGCGGCCGGAGGGAGGGAGGGAGGCAGGCAGGCAGCGCCGCCCGAACCCCACAGACCTCCCCCCCCCAGCCACACACTAGAAGTGGAACTGCGGAACTCCCTGCCTCAGGAGGCAGCGGCGGCCACCAGGCCGAGGACGGGGCTCGCTTCGCCAGCCCTGTGTGGTTGTTTGAGAAGAATGCCTCAAACAAACGAGGTCCCTTCGCCCCCCCCCCTCAAACCAATGAAATAGTTGAGGGAGCTAGGCCCCCCCCCGAAATTGATGGGCATTGCCATTCAAATGGGGTGTGTGATCGGTTATGTGGGACAAGGGGCAAGGCTTACCAGGGCGGGGCCCCCCATTTATATATTTTTTTCAAGTTGACAGCTCTGCCATAGTAGTATCACCCCCCTGCACCTGCTTCCCTTCTCTGGCTTCGAAAAAGGGCCGGGCAGATCCACGGAGGAGAGGAGCCATCGGTGGCTAGTAGCCACCATGGCTATCCGTGGCAGCAAACGCTCGCCATTACCAGCTGCTGGAAGCTGCAGGAGGGGCTCTTGCGCTGGGGTCCTGCTTGCGGTCTTCCCTGTAATGGGCATGAGGATGCTGAGGACTAGATGCGCTGCAGGCTCTTCTTGCGTTCTTAGGACTCGGCAACCGGCTTCTTCAAACGGATGGCTTGTGGCAGATAGGAGGAAGGGTTTCCTCATGCAGCAGGAGCCGTAGAGTTTAGCTGGTGAACTCACTGCCACAGGTTGCCTTGACAGCTGACAGCCTGGGTGGCGTTTGAAAGGAGGCTAGGTGCACTTAGGAAGAAGGATACGGCTTGTCAATGGGCATTGCCCAAAATGTTCTGCCTCTGCTGTTGGAGGCAGTGTGCCTCAGTACGAGCAGCTGATGGGGAGAGTGCTCTGGCATTTAGGCCCTCCTTGCAGGCTTCTTATAGACCTCTGCTTAGCTACTGCGAGAATAGGATGCTGGGCTAGAGGGGCCACTAGCCTGATGGATCCCGGTTTTGAGGTTTTCTCCCTTTTTGTCACTTTGCATGGCTTGCGTTTTATCGAGCTCGGCTGCCTCTAACAGATTTCTTAATGAGCAGCTTTTCTGCTCTCGCTGCCTGGAATAGCTTCTTCACAGAGGCAGAAGCAAAGCTGAGTGCTAAATATCGTTTCTCTCGTGATGTTGGGACTGAGTGTGGTCAAACGGAATGTTTGAAGATTCAGGACAGATGAAAGGAAGGACTTGTTCGCACAGCGCATAGTTAGACCGGGATCTGCTCCCACAAGATGTAGTGATTGCCACTAACTTGCATGGTTTAGGCAGTGGCTTGGATAAGTTGGTGGAGGTTAAGGCTGTCAGTGGCTATTGCTTATGACTGTGTACTATCTCCGGTATCAGAAGAGATGTGTCATTAAATTCAGGGTGCTGAGGAACATGATTGGGGAGAGTGTACTGTTGTGCTCATTCTCGTGGGCTTCCCAGAGGCATCTGGTTGGTCACTGAGAAACAGGAGCCAGATACAATGCAACTTTGGTCTGATTCAGGAGGGCTGCTCACATGTCACTAGCGCAGCTGTGATGCACCTACTGCCCTCTGCCACATCAGAAAGAATGAAACCTCCCTCTCACCACAGCAGCTCTGCTGGTGTGGTGGTGGTTTATTTTTCAGTTTTGTTAAAGCATTTTATTTTTATTCTGCCCATGCTGTACAAATACACACATCACTCTATTTATAGTATTTTTATGCCATTTTTCAGGGCAAAGCCCCTACCCCCAGCAGCTTGCAAAAGATGATTACCCACATCCATAAAATAATATAATTTAGCTTCATATCCTAGCAGGAACATTGTGCTCCCAAATGAATTGCAGTTCAGTCTGCCTATAATGCTTACAGTTATCTTCCATTCAGGGTAGCTTGCAACATGTTATAGTTTTGGTTTTTTAAAATCCCACCAAAGACTGGGTCAACAGTTTTAAAAATCCTAAAGCTTCATAAAATAAAATTCTGTCAGAATAAAAATGTCTTCAGTGGCTGACAAAAACAGGAAAGGAGGGCGGACACACTTTGCAAAATGAATTGCCCCATAATTTGGGTGTAGCCACTGAAGGACCCTTCTTCTGGCCCCACCCAGCTAGACTGTCTCCTGCCCTTGCTGCATGAGATACAGAGCCTCTCCCTCTGATCTTAGGGGGTGGGCTGCCATCCTTCACAGACAGGCTTGCCCAGGAGCATGTCTCAGTGGGAGTGCTTGCTCCCAAGCATACAGTTGTAGACCAGCCCTATGTATTTCTTCTGGAAATTCTACAGTATTTTGCTGCTATTAGGATGGGTAGAGGGGTAGTCTCCCTCCCTCACACTGAAATCGTGGTTTTAATTAGCCAGGGAGCTTGAAAAGGTCTTTGTCACTTGGTACTGCAAGAGGTAAACTGGGTGAGGAAGTAGTTGAAAGAGTAATGGGGCTGGAAGTGATACTAGGGTACCCGTTACACATTTAACTCGGGATATCTAAAGCACCGCCCAATAAATGCATTCTTCAAGGAAGTCACTGCTAGTAGTCCTCCATGGCTTGGAGTTTTTATGGTTAATTTTATCTCTATTCTGTTCTCTCTCTTTTTGGTAACCTTGTACATCACCTGGAGATCGTGGTATTAAGCAATATATAAATTGTTGAAATAAATAAGCTCTCCGTTTCTCCAGTGACAAGATGTGTGAATGGCCCTTACCCATTCCCACTTTAGGCTATACTCACTGGCATGCGGCCCTGGCTACCCACCCACATACTGCCACATGTCACCTTGGGGTTCCAATGAAGTCAGTGCAACTTAACTTCTGAGTAGACGTGTATAAGACTACATACACTGTGAGCTACAAATCTTTTGCCTTGCGCCTGGTTCTTGCTATATGGTCACTAGGTGGTGGTAAGCAAGAGCTGGTTCTCTCTGAGCCTGCAGCTAAGCAGTAGGGCACATGTTCTATGTGGAAAGCCACCCAGATTCAATACCCAGCATCTCTAGGTAGGGCTGTGGAAAACCCATGTCTGAAATCCTGGAGAGCCACACCCAATCAGTGCAGATATTGCTGAGCTTGGTGGACATGGACCAGTGATTTGACTTCCATATGTTCCATGAGGAATTAAATCTTTATTTCTAGTGGATGGGCCATAGCACAGTACAGGCAATCCCCCATTTACACACGTTCAATATGTGTGTGACCTCTTGTATATGTTCATCGCACCAAACCCAAAAGTGACCTAGACACGTCTTAAAGATGTCACTGAAACGTCACTAAAAGGGCAGGGCATTCGCATACTTTTTCAGGGGGTTCCAGTTATACGTGATTTCACTGACACACACACAGAGCCTTGAAACATAGCCCCCGCGTAAATGGGGGGCTGCCTGTAATAAAGCTATGTTCTGCATAGAAAAGACCCAGATTCAATCCCGGGAACTTCATTATAGGGGAAGGTCCCTGTTTGAAATCCTGGAGAATCGAAGCCAGTATACTGTGTATATAAAACCCATTGTTAATTAATGGTCTGACTCTGCATTAGACAGCTTCCAGTGTTGTCACCTGCAAAAATGGGGATGATCCTGACCTATAATTTCTGGTTGTTGTAATAATTAATTCACAGTAATCACTTTGAATGCTCAAAAGTGGTGTGTAAATGAGTATTTATGAGTGGCTTTTGTTTTATTTCCCACCTTCCCAAATAATAAGAGCAGGCCAGTAACCCACCTAGTCCGACATCCTGTTCTCCCAACCAAATATCCATGGGAAGCCTGAAAGCAGGAGCTGAGTGTAACACCCCTGTCCCTGCCTGTGATTCCTAACAACTGGTATTCAGAGAAAGACTGCCTTCAACAGTGAAGGCAAAACCCAGCCATTGTGTCTAGTACCACTGATAGCCTTATGCTTCATTAATTTGTCTAATCCTCTTTTAAAACCATCCACATTGTGGCCCTCACTGCCTCCTGTGTGAGTGAATTCCATCGTTTACTATGTGCTGTGTGGAAAATTTACTTCCTTTTGTCTGTCCTGAATCTCCCATCATTTGGCTTTCTTGGATATTCCTGGGTGTTAGTATTACCTCTATCCACTTTCTCAATGCCATGCATAATTTTATACACTTCTGTCATGTCTCTTCTTAATCACCTTTTCTCAAAACTAAAGATCCCCTAGTGTTGGAACCATTCCTCAGAAGGGAGTCACTCCATCCCCTTGATCATTTTGGTTGTCCCATTTCTGAACCTTTTCCAGTTCTACAATATCCTTCTTGGGGTGAGATGACCAGAACTTTACACAGTATTCCAAGTATGGCTGCATCATCATATATTTGCATAGTGGCACTGGCATTATATGTCAAATGAAGGGATTTTTGCCCCAATGTGTGTAACTTACATGGAATTGCTTTTACTGTTTTACTGCCCATTCACTCAGTTTGGAAATATCCTATTGGAGTTATATGCAATTCCTTCATGTTTTAACAACCATGGACAATTTGGTATCATCTGCAAACTCACTTCTAACTCTAGATTTTTTCCTGAACAAATTAAAAGGCACAGGTCCCAATAGCAACCCTTGAGGTACTCTACATTCTATATACCCCATTAGGAGATCTATCCATTTAATCCTACTCTCTTATTCCTATTTCTTAACCAGTTACTGATCCTCAAGAAGACCTCTTCTCTTCTAATTCAGTGCCTGCCAAGCTTACTTGAGTCTTTGGTGAAGTACTTTGTCAAAAGCTTTTTGAAAGTATGCAGTGTCAACTGGATCATCTCTGTGTGCTTGTTGACACTCTTAAAGAACTCTAAAAGGTTAGTGAGACAGGACTTAACCCTTGTAGAAGACACTTGCTCATCTTGACTCAGAGGCATCTAGCATTATCTTATAAACACGTACGGTACATAGCAATGTGCTCCTCAAATTATTTCGTTTTCTTTTGCATCCCTTATTTATCTGCTTGTATTTCTTTCGCCAAAGTTTGTATTCCTTTCTAGTCTCTTCATTTGGACAGAACTTCCATGTTCTAAAGGATGCATTCCTGCCTCTACTAGCTTTTCTAGCATTGCTTGTTAATCACGCAGGCATTCTCTTGGCCCTGGGTGATAAATTTCTTGATCTGCGGTATAGATGAGCTTCTAATATTGTGGTCTTAAACAACTTCCAAACATTTGGGGGGTAATTTGACCCTCTTGACTTTCCCATTCAATTTCTTTTTTACCAATCCCCTCATTTTGGGGAAGTTTCCTCTTTTGAAGTTGAATGATCAAGGGGACAGTAGCATGTTGCCAGGACAAAATTACTCTTAGGTCCTGGTATCACCACCCACAATGATTCTGTGGAGGAATGTACTTTGGCCTTTCTGAATTTCTGTCGCATATCCACCACTCCACACAGTTTGTGTCTCTGTACAAGCCACCAGGCTCAAACTGCTTATGAGTTTCCTAGAGTTCTCTGGCTTGCCGCTGTTAAAAATGGAATGTTAGGCCTAGTGATCCTTTGGTCTGATCCAGCAGATTCAGTTCTTCTGTTCTTAGATTACACATGTGCCGTTCTCTTCCTCCAAAGGGTTTGAAGTATGACTGTATGTGTCTCATGGGCAGTGCTTAGATCCAGACAAACAATACTATTGTTTCAGTTAGAGAGCTATGGTAGTGTGACTTCAGACTGCTCTCATGGGTTGGGGTGGGGGGCTAAGCACAGACAAACAATGTCACAGTTTTAAGGTCAGGCGCCACTAATAGCACCCACTGGTCATTGTTTTTCATTGCATCCAGTGCTATATTTGTCAACAGGTCAAATTATGTTTTTATGTTCGGTACTTTCCAGTTCTGTTGCTGCTATGGCTTATTGATTAAAATAAATAAATAAACTGCCCTCATATAAAATCAAGGTGATGTACAACAACATATACAGGCAAAGTAAAACATAAAATACTGTAAAAACAATACAAAATGATTCATCATCTTGAAAACAATTAAGCTGAATAGACCTCTCAGCATAAAAAGGTCTTAAAGAGATGCCTGAAACGTCACAGCAATGATCCTTACTCCTCTATCATGTCCCCCCAAACCTTTTTTCTAAACTAAAAAGCTCCAAATATTGTAATATTTCAACACAGGAGGTCTGTTCCAGCCCCCTGTCCATTTTGAGAGGCAGAGACAAGGAGCAAAAAGCTGAATGGAAGGGTCAAGTTAATAGACACTTTCTAAGGCAAGAACTTGTAAGCTTGCAAGACTGAGTGGAGAGGACAGAAAGTGTCTCAAGCTGTTGCCTTGACTCATCCTTTTCCTGAGCTATCTCAGTGAGTCTGTGTGTAGTCAGCGTGGCAGCCTGTAAATTGGTAGAATGAGTCAGTTTCCTAACTCTGTTGCCACTTCCTTGGAAGCCAAAGAACTGTCCTCTACCCCATTCTCCTTTTCCAGATTAATGAAAGCCAGGGAGCATGGGGAAGCAGGATAACTGGTTTTAGTGCTGTGGCTATCTCACAATTAGGGCTGGAAATTTCCTGGGTGCCTAGAAAGCTGATGCTCATATCCAGAACACTTGGTATCCCTGCCCTTGTAGGGATGGTTCCCAAGCAAATGAAAATGAATCCAAACCTGCTGTTGCTTGGAAACAAGTAGTACTGTATTGTTCAAAAATTGCCTTTAAAAAGCTGGCTGAGAGGCTTCACTGTTCTCTCGTTCTGGAGGGTTTCTTTGAGTGGGGGATCCCAGTGGTTCAGTAGGAGCAGCCAGCAACTTGTATCCTATGACCCAAATTTGAACTGGATACATGCTTGGAATTAGATGTATTCATAGATGTGGGACATGAGAGCTGTGCAGGGACAGGATACCTCTGAATACCAGCTGATGGAGAGTAACAATGGAGGAAGGATGTTGCCTGCAAGTTCTGTTCGTGGGCTTTCTGGAGATGGCCACTGTGGGAAATAGGATGCATAGATAAAAGAAACTCCCATTACCTTCCCCCAGTTCCGATTAGTCTTCACATTGAGACACTAGGAACAGCAAGTGGTGCATTAGTACCACTTGAGTTTGTTGGTGTGCTGGTTGTTCTTTAACTGGGCACAAAATCATGGGCGGTTTTCTAATTTGTCTTCCAGCACGTGGACATGGAGAACTCCTATCTCTGTGGATACTTGAAGATTAAAGGCCTTACGGAGGTATGTGCTTGAGGCAGAGTATTTTAGGCCAAAACCGATGTTCTGTGTGTTTCATTCCTTAGAAGTTTACAAAGCCCTCTCCTAACTTCCTTGCAAAGGTAAGGAAACTTGCCTGGGAGGGTTGTATGTGCTCATCATGTTCTTGCTTTGTTCACTTGCAGGAATATCCAACCCTTACAACTTTCTTTGAAGGGGAAATAATTAGTAAAAAGCACCCGTTTTTAACACGGAAGTGGGACGCAGATGAAGACGTGGATCGTAAACATTGGGTGAGTTCCTTGGCCTAGCTATGTCCCTGGGCTGTGCCACTTCAGGCTGCAGGTGCAGGCTCACATAGTCAGATGGCAAATTCCCTCCATCTAGGTGTGGAAAGAAGGGTTCTAATTTAGTCTTCTCCCTGATTTGTTCCCTTTCTACAAGAAGGAATGTGTTTTAAGGGTAGAGGAAGAGTCCCTGGCAGTCTGAGATAATATACTTCAAGCACAGGTTTACCAGCTCAGTGAGAACTACACCCCTCTGGACAGTGTTGGGTCTTAGTTTGGCTGAATTAGGACTTCAACTGAGTGACTTCTCTTGGTGACCTTGGTTGGTGGTTTTTTTTGTTTTTGTTTTTTTGCCTCCGGTCGCTAGGGTAGGAATTGGCAGCAGGTTCTGGACAGCTCCAGATGTTTCTGCACTAGCTGAACACAGAAGGAAATTGACAAAGAGCAACTCTTAAAAGAAATGACACATAATTACATAGCTCTCATTTTAGTGTTATTTTTTGTTCTTACTGGCTGACTTCTTGAGGAAGGCTGTGATGTCACTGCATCCTAGCTGTTTGGCGTGACTGAGGCCGAGTTTGTAGCTGCACGCAGAAGGCTGGGTTTTGTGGGAAAGATTGCAGTTCTGCCATGATCAGCCAATAGAGAGGGTGGACAGGGAACTTTGGCATCCTTCTCTCGAAATTGATTCCTTTAGCGGGTGGCATCCAGGGTCTGGCTGGTGGTGATTAGCTTGGCAGGTCTTTGAACTTGTCTGGAGTCATGCAGCACACATCTTTCCTCTGGAATTGTAAGCACTGTGTGTCCCTTTTGCCTCTAGGGGAAGTTCCCAGCCTTTTACCAGTACGCAAAAACATTTAACTCTGATGACTTTGATTATGAGGATCTGAAGAACGATGACTTTGTCTTTATGAGGTGGAAGGTAAGTTCTTCATGTGCATTCACATAGGGTGTGTTGCTAGAGGACCTGTGTGACAGTCTAACTGTCACTTAGCGCAGGCACACCCCTAGGAGGTTTGGGTAATCTATCTTATTTGGTCTTGCTGCCTAATTGGGTTGTTGTAGGCAGGATGGAAGGATAACACAAGGTTTCCTTCCTCCTCCACATCCAGCAGGGAGGGCAAACATCTCTGAAATTCCTCAGTACAGTATAGTGTGCAGTGACAGCATGCATTATAGAATTATAGAGTTGGAGAGGGAGGATCATCCAATCCAACCCCCTGCAGTACAGGAATCAGCTTGTATTAGACAGTCAGGCTTCCTGCACAGGACCCTACAAGGAAGGAAGAAGCCCCCCGCACCTCCAGTGTAGTCCTTGTTCTCTCTTGGCCCCAAGTCCAGAGCACTGCAGAGAACAAGAGCAGAGCAGCAGCACTCTTATGTCCCCTTTGATCCAATCAGGCTGCAGGGTTGTAGTGCCCCGTGAAGAAAATTTGTGGAGTTTGAACCTGAAATTTCCCCAGAATTTTTCCAGACTTTTTTGTGTTGGGCTGTAGTAAACAAAGCTACAAAAATACACTGTGCTTTCACTTGCTGTACCAATATCTCAAATTTTTGTTCATAGTTAAAAGTAGATGAACAGAAATATTTGATGAAAAAATTATAGTAAAGTAATACTTAATGTGTGTTAAATGCCATTTACTTTGAAATTATTTATATTGGAATATGTATGTATATCTTCAATCCTGGCAGCTCAGTTGCATTCACTTCCCTTGCACTGTTTAAATTTCAAAGAGAAGAAAAATAAAGCATGTTTTAATGTATTAACTTTAGTAAACCCAGTGTGAGCTGTGCTGTGTGTGCATGCAAACACTTAACTAGGGGCTGGTGCCGGGGGGGGGGGTTTCTATTTTTCTGTAGAAAAATTTCCAGCAGACATTTGCTGCAGTGAAAAAACTATCCCAGCTCCCTTCTAGCTTTTCAAAAATTTGTTAACTCTTGTGCAGGAACAGTTCCTGGTCCCTGATCACACCATCAAAGACATCAGCGGTGCTTCCTTTGCTGGGTTCTATTACATATGCTTCCAGAAATCTGCAGCATCTATAGAAGGCTATTACTATCACAGGAGTTCAGAATGGTAAGGGGCTGCCTCTGTGGAGCACTGGCTGGAGGACTTTCTTTTATTCTGCAGGGCAAGAGAAAAGGGCACTAAGCTCAACTTGATTGTAGTAGCCGAAGGCCATGACACAGACAGTATAAAATACAATACAAAACCTTTGCTTAAACAACTAGAATCATGTATTGCAAGCGAGCCTATAAATGAGGAGCCTCCACAACCACATACAGTGCATTTCAATTGAGACCTCTGAATCTTCCTTACAGTTTACTGCTATTTTGTCCAATTCCTCCTCCTTCTAAACTTTCTTGCTGCCAGTGCAAAAAGAGTCACTTTATGCGACACCTAAGCATTAGACAACAGCCACTGCATCGTCTCCCCCAAGGAGAGACTGCTTTCTTGAATAAACAGGGGAGTTAGAAACGTCTCCTAGGTTCTGTGTATAACGGGCAATATAATAAATAATAAAGAATGTCTTCTACTTGTGGTTGCCCACATACCGAGTCTATCTGCGTATGGGGTCTTGTTATAATGCCCATCCAGCACAGCTGAGGGCATTCCTTGGAAACGCAGCTCAATAAAGGCAGATCTTAATGAAACAGGCAAGAGGAGAAAAGGGCAACAGATTCTACCAGTGCTGGAAATGAAGAATTGGGAGTGCACTTGGAGAGTGCACCCAATTCTTCCTCTTCAATTTGGCCCTGTGGGTTTACCTCTCCAGTGGTTTGAGCCAAATAGGGAGGCATGGCATGCTTAATTGGGGCTCACCAGCTGAAGGTTGCTCACTGCAGCTTTACTGCTTCGCTCAGCTGAACTGGGACTGCTTAAGACACTGTGCCAAGGCAATCTACACATTGGTCATGTTCAGACAATCCCATATTGGCCTAATAAGCTGAGATAGGAATGAGCCTCTTGCCTGCACTTGGTACTCCTTCCTTCATGGTGCAAGCAATGAAACCAGGAACCCATGGTTACCATCTTCTGAATAAGCCAGTATGTTAAAACTAGGCAAGAGTGCTGGGGCTGTTGAGCAGGGGTCTGCAGTGTGGCAACAAGTTCCTGGGTGTTACAGTTTGAAAACGGTTGCCCTCATCAAGCAGAATAAGGGGTAGACTATATCATTAAAATCCTCTTTGCTTGTCCCCTCAGGTATCAGTCTCTGAATTTGACTCATGTCCCAGAGTACAGCGCACCCATTTACGAATTCCGGTGACAGCGATACCAAGAGTGGCGCCGAGAGATGGCCAGTGGGGCCAGGGGGAGAGAGAGAGAGAGAGAGCATGCTCTGTTAAGACAACTGCGATGTCCCTGTCAGGACAGGAGACTCCAGGCTCTTCTCCTGTCGGGCTACCGGACTGGTGTGAGAGCGTGAATGTGAAGCCTGAGGCTGCCGGAGCCTGACCCTTCCTCCAGCTGCGTGGCAAACTTGATACTTTAATCTGGTTTTAAAGCTACCATTCAATGCACTTTTCTTATTGCACAGCTAGTCTCTTTACCACTGAAAACTCTCCTGCCCCTTTCGGAGGAGGAAATGGCTGCGCCCAGCTGGATTTCCTTAGAGTAGAGGAAAACGTAAGCTGCTGCCGGCTTATGTCTCTCCGCACTTTGCTGTAGCTCATGGGTTCTACTTAAGAGCAAGTCATCCACAGATGCCCTTTCCTTTCGAGCCTCAGCATTGCATGAGGCTCCTGTGTGCATCACACCCAGCTGCGGCATCCACTACGGGAAGCAGTTGGCCATGAGGAGGAGGGCCTAGCAAATCGCCCGTTCCTGTTGGCTAGCAAGGCTGCATCTCTCAGGAACGCTAGCCAGTCACAGAGGCGTAAGCCGTTGTCTTGGATTGCACCGAGGGGGGAATGGCTTAACAGGCCATAGTAGTGGGAAGCGTAATGATGCTTATGCAAAGTCTCAGATCTTAAAGGAAAAACTTTAAGGACTTCGTACAAAAAAAGAGAGACAGCTATTTTTATGGCCATTTCCCCCCCCCCCCAAAAAAGACTCAACGGTATATGCAAATTGTCTCTCATTACATTTTTACCATGGCTGCTTTCCCTGAACCCCCTCATGGTGAAAGCAGTGAAAAGTCAGTGTTGGTTGATGGTGGTGATCTCTCTGTGCAACAATCCAGCAGTGTTGACACCCGCTCATCCCAGCGTAATCGCTTAGCGGTGGTGTGAATATTCAGCTCCATGCACATGCTCCCATTTCTCATGCTACAGGAAACATTTGATGTTTGCTATGATTTCTATCAGGGAAAAACCTCCTAACTCTCCATTAAAATAAACTGCTCTCCAAGGACTTGAAAATGTTTGGAAACGTAAGGCTTGTGTGCCAAATTTTGTGTGGGACTTGTGTGTCTGTGGTGGGCTAATATGTGTGAGAGTGAGTGAGTCTAAAAGTTGCTGGCCTGCTTAACAAGGCACTCATCCACAGAGGGTTTTCCCAGAATCTTCTTGATTATACGTACCATTGGCTGGCCTAGGAGATGGAGGCAACTACCCTGCCACTTGGTAGGTCAAGACTGTTGTGCAGCTGAGCCTTTTTCAGAAAAATGTCCAGCTCTCTTCAATTTTCCCTTGTGCCTTTGTAGGCACTTGTAGGATTTACAAGGCAGCTTAAAGCAGGTCTGTGTGCAAGGAAGGTACTACTGTTACTTTCCCCGGGAGTCTGCCCAAAGTTAAGGCTTACAGTGGCTGCCCCATTTGGGATCCGCTCTTGTCCTGTGGCATTGCTGTCATTCATAGTGGCTTGGATTTCAGAAAATAGTAGTGGCACTTGGGGCTGAGAGATAATTTCTCTCCTCTCTACATGCAGGGCTCTGTGTGCACTGCAATAATGAGAGAGCACAGGAGAAAGTGCAGATTGTTGTAAGCCATGTGGAAGTCAACTTTCAGTAATTCAAGAGCAAATTTCTAGCCCCCGTGGCTTTGATATGTTTGAAAGTGCAGAAAATGCCTAGGGACAGTTTGGAAGGCAGAGAGTTGTACAAGGTTTCAGTGGTTGAGAGGAGGAGGGGGTGGATTTAGGGTAGGACTAGTGGTGGGGTAGTGCTATGTATAGTTCCTTATTTCCTCCTCAGCCAACAAAGGCAGAATATATTGCGCAAAAGAAAAGAAATGGTGTGCATGCTTGCTCAGTTCACATCTGCTGTGCAGACTGCAGAACCTTGTCTGTCTTGGTGCAGAATTAATAGATTATCAAGATGCAGAGTTCTAATACTTTTATAGCAGTGTACACATAGCCCTGCCTGTCCTGCATCTTCTGAAACAAGTTATTGAGCATTTTAAAGAGTATTTTTTTTACATACAATGTACGGGAGAGAAAGCAAAGCCCCTTAATGGATTAGGGTTGAATCATTTTTTTTTCTTAGTTCAGGCTTGCTCTTTTCCCCACAACCATGTACTGTACATTGCAGTGGCAGATTTGCTAACTGAAGCCTTAACAGGAGTGTGTGGGAGTGCTCACATTAACCACGCAGGACACCCTTTCATGGAGACAAATTCTCCATTCTCCATTCCCTCCCCTGCAAATCAGAGCAATCTTAAGAAGCCACCTGCTAATTTCAGTGGGAGATATGAAGAGCTTGAGGAAATGTGGCAAATGGGCTTTGGCTGGCACTGATCCCGTAGACTGAGGTTGGAAATGTACTCCAATGGATCTGAATGGCAATGGGGGCTTTCCTCTTCACTTTCAAAGGAGACAGATCTGAAGTGCTTTGCATGGCCACAGTATGTAATACGACATCCAGATATGTCTGTTAGCCTGACACAGAAGAGTGCAAGCTTGGATGCTGATAGGGAAATAGATGGGTAGAGTATGGCTGGGTTTGTGAGCCTCTTCGCTGTTTTTCCACCCTACCCCCTCCCTCCAGTTTTGATCCAAGAGTTGACTGTCTATGCACAATAATGGAGGTTCTTTGAGTGCTTTGGGGCAAATATCCCAGGCTGTACAAACAGCTGCTCCTTCCCTTAGGCTTCTCTCTCATCTTATGCCTAAGAAGATATCGCACTTGGAGACTAGTAATTAACTGTGCCTTTGCTTTGCTTTAAGATAAGGGGGCACAACTTGCTTGGGAAAAGCAGTCCTTTCCTCAGCCTATTTCAGGAGGAAATTAGAGCCTCCAGAGGTAACTCCAGGCCAGTCGAAACCACCTTGTGTGTTAACAAAGCAGGAAGGGAAGGCATCTCCGGCATAGCCCACGAAGGGGTTAGGGTGAAGGAGAGAGTCTCCTGACAGCAAAGCACCATGGTCACTTCACTTTTGCGAAGCTTTGAATGCAAGAAGTACAGTGCAAGGCCAATACTAGCATTTTAATTCTGTCCCCTGTATCATAATGATGCACAAAGCCAACCTCAGTCACTGTTGGAACATCCACTCCAACTGGCCAGGATCCAGCACATGGAATTGCCAGTTCCACCTTCCCAGGAGGGCTTTGGGCCTATATATCTATATCAGTATAGATATATAGGACAGTAGCCCTCTGCTGCATAGCAAAGTGGTCTTAAGTTGAAGGGAGTTGTCGAAAGCAGTTTAGGCTAATAGCACAAAACGGGAGAGGGAGGGCTTGGAGTCCAAAATCCATAAAGGGGTGTGTGTGTGAAGCACAGGTTCTCATCAGCTGGCAGACAGCTTGATTTTAATTGCAAGCTTATTACCTTTTAAATGCTAAAATACTTATTCAGAGATGGACAGAAAGATTACCTGCTGTAATTCACCCTTCCAAAACAGCATTTCAGAATAATCATTTCAGAATAATAATCTACTGTAGTCCATGTTGTGTCAACAGTTTCTGCATTTGTGTTATGCAAACTTGGCATTTCATAGAAAACAGCCTTTAATTTGATATTTGGAAAGGGCTGCATTCGTTCTGAGGTCTACTCTTAATTTGGCAAATGCTTCTGTACAAGACCACCTACAAGTGCTTGCATTTTAAAAAGTGATGGGGAGAGGCTGCAGCACTACAACTCCCTTCATGCTTTATCACTGGCTTTGCTTGCTGGGGTTGATGGGAGTTTGAATCCAGTAAAATCTGGAGGGCCACGGGTACCACAGGCAGCTTAAAATGACACGGGAAGGAACAAGCATTTTGGAAATTGCTTTATTATTTAGCGCATAAACCCCCCCCCCCCCCCGGTTGGCTTGACTTGCATTCTCCACACACACAAACATACAACACACCTTTCCCTTATAAACTGTCAGATGGTAAAAGAAATGAGAGTATGAAGCATGGTTGCATTGTGCTTGTAGAGAAGACTAACAGGCTGGGGCTTGTCCCAGGCAGCGTGGCTTCCGAGGGTGGAATCTTCCAAGTCTTATTGAAAAGGTTTTATAAAGCTATCTTGTAAATCAGAGTATTAAAGAGTATTTATAGACAAATTGCAGAAAAGGGAGTTTTTCCAGAGTTATCAGTGTCCAAATTAAAAACATGAATTTAACAAGGATGTGTTGTGTGATGTTTCTCACTGTCCTCTCTTTACTGCTGCTGCTACAATTGGAACAATGGCAGGGCAGGGGTGTGGGGGTTGTGTGCTTTTTTAAGAAAGGCAAAAACTGCCCAAGGAAAGATAAAACCTGTATCTGCAGTTCTTGTGTAATTCTAATTCTGTAGGCAGGGAAGTATGTTCGATCAAATCCAACCTTCAAAGGCAATCCAAAGGAAAACCAGCCAGATAGGCGGGGTATAAATAATAAATTGTTATTATAATCAGAAGTATGTTGGACACCAAAGCCTGTGATCATTTGCTCCTTACCTGCACCCTGCTCTTCCCCTGCCCATTTGTTGCATAGGTCTGTATGATAACTAAATTAGGTCATAGATCAACGTGGGGCTCTCAGCAGTTTTGCCTTTTGACCTACAGACACCTGCCAGGCCCTATCATGCCCTATATTGATGAGGCTTTTAAACTTATGTTGCTAGCCTTAACTGATGTACAGTTGCTCTGGCCACAAACAAGCCCTTTGGTGACTGCTTCGTTCTCACCAGTTTCCTGGCTGCCCATAAAGGACTCCATCGGTGTTTACGGCCAACATGCCAAACTAGAGTGGGGTGGTGGGTTTCTTTGGAGGGATGGAGGCATAAAGGTCTTACAGGTGCTTCCTGGGTTAGAAAGGGATAAATAAATCCTCCTATATAACTGTTACCTATGCCGCAGGTGAAGAGAGGTGAGCCTGAGAGGGTGGGGTGAGGTAGTTGTCTTACAACGGCCCAGGACCTCCAAGTGTCCCTATTTTCCAGGGACGTCCCTGATTTACAGAAGCCTTCCTGGTTTATTATTTGATCCCGGAATGCCCCGCTTTTCTGTAGGATGTCCCTATTTTCATTGGAGAAATGTTAAAGAGTTATGGAGTTATCCAACCCCCTAGCCGTCTGAAGGCAATCCTGTATAGGGAAGGTTTTTTTTATGTTTAATGATTTTTTAAATATATGTTGGAAGCCACCCAGAGTGGCTGGGACAACCCAGTAAGATGTGTAGGGTATAAATAGTAAAATTATCATTATGGAATGAGACGTCCCTATTTTCATCGGAGAAATGTTGGAGGGTACCAGTGGGTGGTTTCTCTTTTTTTTGCCGGGGGGGAACTGGACCTGATAATTGTACCACAGAATTGTAGAGTTGGAAGACACCACGAGGGTCATCTTCTAGTCCAACCCGCCGCAATGCAGGAATCTCTTGCCCAGCGTGAGCCTCCAAAGCACGACCTTGAGATTTAAGAGTCTGATCCTCTACTGCAGCTTTTAAAAAAAAAACTTACGTTTTTGACACTCCCTCTTAGCAAAGACTTGTTTCCCGACGGTTTGGGAAAGTTTTCCACGAAGTCTTTCCCACTCTTTGGTGGGTGGGGAGACAGCATTTCACCCACCCGGCCCTTTCGCCTAGCCCAGGGTGAGGGAGAGGGCCTACAGCAGCCCTGAGGCGCAGAGCAAGAGCAGCTGAGGGAGAGGCAGCTAACAACAGCCCTGCAAGGTAGTCCAGTCTCGGGCTCCACGCAGATACGGCGCCCTTCTCAGTTCCTGTAAACCAGTGTTTTCCCAACCTTGGGTCCCCAGCTGTTTTTGGACTACAACTCCCATCATCCCTAGCTAGCAAGAACAGTGGTCGGGTATGATGGGAATTGTAGTCCAAAAACAGCTGGAGACCCAAGGTTGGAAAAACACTGCCCCCCCCCAAACTATCGCTCTCCCTCTTCGACGCGCGGAACGGAAAAGCCGCCGGCTTCGGTTGGCGCAGGGGACAAGAAAGCGCGTCGCACCGCTCCGGGATCACTTCCTGTGGGAGGGGCGGCTGACCGCGACCACTTCCGGGTCATCGCTCCCTCTCTGCTTTCCCTGGCCAGCTGTTCTTCCCGTCCCGGAGTGCCACGATGGGGATCCTGGAGAAGATCGCGGAGATCGAGAAGGAGATCGCCCGGACCCAGAAGAACAAAGGTTTGGCTCCTCCTTAGGACGCGCCGGCTGAATGGAGGAGGCTACCCGTTGACTGGAGGCCTTTTAAGCGCCTGCTCGGCAGGCAGAAGTTCAGCAGGTGCGGCTTTTCTCGGTGGAAAGGCTTCGCCTGCTGGGTTTTTGCCCCGAGGAGGTTAAAAACGAGCAGGAGCTCTAAGGCGGGGGTCCCTGGGCTGGGCAGTGGCAGAGGGTTGAGGCTGCTTTTTCGGGGTCGGCAGGGTGTGGATTTATTTTATTTATTAGATTTATTAAGGGAGGGAATGAACTGCGGGGTTGGGCTGCTCTTCAGATGGGCTCCCACAGGACTGGCATGCAAAGTTTATGCCAAGTGTGTCACATTTGTTTGCCCCGCACTACCTTTTCATTACCACTATTTTGCTTAAGCACTTTCTGTGTCCTCCTTCGGTATAAATACATTTGGGGAGGCAAAACAAGTGCGGTTGCAAGGTAGCTAGGGGACTTTAAAAAGCGGGGGAATAGGACGCTGCATAGAGATTCGGAACACTGAATTTTTTTGTTATTGATTTATTAGATTTGTATACTGTACCACCGTTCATCTGAAGATCTCAAGTCGGTTCACAACATAAAAGCACACAATAATAATACAAAATACATAATAAAAACCAACAAACCAGAAACTATCACAGGGTAGCAGTTAAAAGCCTGAAGCTCCCCGTTTTCTTAAAATTCATACCTAGTGTGCGGTGAAATCTGGCTCCTTGTCCCTTTCCCCAGCCCAGCTGAGTAACTGACAGAAATACAGCCAGAGGTGCTTTTCGCCTTTAGAAAGGGGAAACGGTAGCTCTGGTTGACCAGGTTAGAGAGCTAGGCAAGAGGAACAGAGAGGGAGCCATTAGGAGAGTACAGGTGTGCTAACTCATCGGTCTCTGATTTTGTTTCCTAGTCGTGTATGTGTGCGTTACTTTTTCCATTTCTGCTCTAGCCACCGAGTACCATCTTGGCTTGCTGAAGGCAAAGCTTGCAAAGTACAGAGCTCAGCTTTTGGAGCCTTCCAAATCGGCTGCGGGCAAAGGCGAAGGCTTCGATGTGATGAAATCTGGAGACGCCCGGGTGGCGCTGATTGGTTTCCCCTCTGTGGGTAAGGTCAGTGACACTTGGAGAATTCCTATTCCTGTGTCTGTTACTTGGTGTGCTTCCTTTTAAAGCAGGTGTGGGGAACCTGTGGCCCTCCAGATGTTGCTGGGCTACACTTCCCATCAACCCCAGCCAGCATGGCCAGGATTCAGAAACGATGGGTGTCGTTAGTCTGGAGGGCCACAGGCTCCCCACCCTTGCTTTAAATTAAGTCTCACCCTCAAGTTTATAATTCAGGGGTCGGGAACCTTTATCCAGGGGCCAAATCTGTCTCTGCAGACCTCTCTGTCTACCATTTGGGACTCTCCCCAGCTGTGTTAGAAACTCAGATATATAAGCTAGGCACCAAATGGCTCCTTAAACCAAGGTTATAGTCACCAAAATGGAATGTTTAGTTGCCATTTTGGGGCAGGGCGGCTCTAAAGTCTTACTTTTCAAAGGATGGACTGTGATTGATTTTCAGTTAAACATCTGACTGGATTAAGAGCTTTGAGAACTTAAAGAAGAAAAGTCACTTGATCCAGGGTCAGTTCACATATATATATATATATTGGCCTATTCTGACCTCTGTTTCTTTATGGAGACATTCATAACGTAAGAATATTCTCCACAACTGTGAGAAGGGTAGTGGGGTGGGGTAAATGAAGACAAGCTACAACAATTAGCTATAATGTTGTTCACTACTCAGGTAATGTTGTTATAATGTTATAATATTCTAATTAGCTATAATGTTGTTCACTTCTGCTCAGGCTGCACAGAAAAAGTATTTGGGTTCCTGAAATTCATTCTTATTAGGCAAATAAAATATAACAGATAGAATTCTACAGGATGGAGTATTAGTGTGTGAAAGCAGTCCAGATCCAATGGTCCCCAGGCATGCACCTCCAGATGGTTGAGATGTCAGGTGCCATCCTGGCACCCAGGCATCTTCACTTGGTCGCAAATGGTCAAAAGCCAGGTGCAAAATGCGCCTGGCCAATTTCGAACACTGCTCACTGTCTCTCAGACTATCCTCCCTTGCAGAGTCATGGTGGGGATTAAATGGGGGAACGAAGTACACCGCCTTGAGTTCTTTGGAGGAAAACCTGGTATGTAAATGCAAACAAGCAAGCAAACAAACAAACGATAAAATAAAATATGTTTTTACATGGAAAGTTCACATCAGCATGGCTGCTGATTTTGCACAAGTGGGTGGCTTTCCTCTGCCACTGCTAACACACTCATCTTCCCTTTCAGTCCACCTTTCTAAGTTTGATGACTTCCACGGCAAGTGAGGCGGCTTCCTACGAATTCACGACATTGACATGTATTCCTGGAGTCATAGAGGTTAGCGCAGTTCCATTGGATTGCCATCTGCTGGAGCAGGAATTAAACCACACTTTTGTTTATGTGAATGCAAGGCTTGGGGACTGATGAATTTTGTTTCTTTTAAAATGGGAGGCTCCGTGTATTTCAGAAGCAGTCCATGTTTGCCTTCTGGGGTTTGCCAGATGTTAAAACCCAGAAGCCAATGTCTTAACATTGGGTCCTCTCTCCAAAAATGCACCTAGAGTAGATTGGAGGCCCACCAGCTGTGTTCTGATAGCCACCAGGGACTCGATAAATGCCCTGGTTTAGCTGCCTGCTTGGGGCTGTGGAAATGGAAGGTTGCCACGCCGACAGCAGGCCAGAATTTACAGCTGCTCAGGGTGGTGGGTGACCTCAGGCTAAGGCCACACACCCTCAGGACGTCCCCCCATAGGTCCAGTTTCATACCCCCAATGTGCCCTTGAAGTCTCACATTGCCTCTTGCTCCTCTTTATGGAGGATGGAGAGGGATGGGTGTAGAAACTAGTCTGCTGCAGAAAGATAAAACTTACATTAATTGTTCTGTCTGTTTTTGCCTCTGGTCCCACTCGCTACTTTGGATTAAAAAAAAAAAAAACCCTCCGGCATCAGAATATTTTATTTATTATTATTATTATTATTATTATTATTATTATTATTATTATTATTATTATTATCTATTTATTGAATTTTCCAATACAAATCATATTGAAATTATTCCCAATTACATTTCAAATTACAATCCAAATTAATTATACAATTCCCAATTAAAAGAAACATTCCAATTATGCCTAATTATTATAATAATTTTTTTATATATGGACTTCCTGTGCCTCCCGTGCCGGAGCTTCCCTGATCACCTCCATCAATTGCTTTTCAAAATTCTTTCCAATATTTCCACAGCCGCTGATATATGCCAGCAAGCAGGCTAAATTATAATAAACAATGTCTCTGTGTGGATGAGGTCGATCTTCTTAATTCCAAATGCCACATTCCGACCATCGCCATCTTCTCGTCTTGTTGTTCACCAAACTTCTTCACACTGCTACTCTCCCCCGCTTGCTTTGCACATACCCCTTTCTAGGAGTGCCAGTCTCTAATATAAATCAAATTTCAATAAACAACCAGAACTGGCTTCTCCCTGTGGAGCAGTGCTCTCCGGCATCAGAATCTTTTAGGCCTGCCAATCCTCTTCCTCATTTTTTGGATGAACAAGTTTTAGACGATTGTTTTCACTCATCCGAGGAACTGTCCCTGTGGTCTCTGAGCAAAAAAAGCAGGCCGTGCAGTTCTAAATAAACCAGTAGATCCCCTGATGGAGTTTGTGTGTGTTTGTAATCTGAACATGCACGAGAATGCTAAAAAAGTGAAGTGACCTGTAAGCTTAGGATATCAAAACCTAGGGAGTGGGGTGGGTAGGGGCTGGAGGTGCTCTGTATCATTATAACCACCCCCTCCCTCCATGTGCCGCTTCACGGTCTTCTCTTTTGTCTTTTGCCAGTACAAAGGAGCCAACATCCAGCTTCTCGATCTACCTGGGATCATCGAAGGAGCTGCTCAAGGTAGGTGGGGATTGGCGGCTGTGTCTCATTCTGCCCAGAGCAGCATTGGCGTTCCCAGGGCAGTAGCACTTTTGCACAGTGACAAGGGACCTTTTCTTCAGCTTGGTGGAGCACATTCGCTCCTGGGCAGCCTGCCAGAGGCTGTTCCCCCATGGTGTGTGGGGACCAGAGGCAAAAGTGAGCAAAGCAACACATCCTCATTTTATTTGTACGGCACCTTTCTGCAGTTAAGCCATGCCCAAGGTGGCTTAACAGCATCAAAATATGTACATAGTTTATTCTGACAGTTACAAAATTGTAGCAGAATATAGTGGTACCTTCGGGTTAAGAACTTAATTCATTCTGGAGGTCCATTCTTAACCTGAAAGTGTTCTTAACCTGAAGCACCACTTTAGCAAATGGGGCCTCCCGCTGCCACCGCACAATTTCTGTTCTCATCCTGAAGCAAAGTTCTTAACCCAAGGTACTATTTCTGGGTTAGCAGAGTCTGTAACCTGAAGCGTCTGCAACCTGAAGTGTCTGTAACCTGAGGTACCACTGTATAAATATCCCCTAACTCTAAGCTAATGGAAGCATCTCAGTAAGTCTTCAGAACAATTAAGCAGTCCCAACACAATAATGAGGCCTAACAATAAAAATACAAACAACAATCACATCCTCTTGCATATAGAATGGGTGGGTTTGTTGTGATATACCCAGCCAGGGGCAAGTTGTGAGACTGCCCCAAAAGCCAGAGCACATCAGTTGAGCACATACCCGGCTACAGAGAGTCCGGAGTGCTGTTAATATGTGATTGTTCCCAGATAGAAAGAAACAATACACACAAGCCGATATTTAGGCTAATCTATTTATTCCAAGTAATTGTGCAGAGATTTCTCTGCTGCCAGCCCGTGTAAACGGTGCTGCCATTTCGCCGTCTGTCTTGCATCAGGACAAGCAGTAAAAAGAGAAAGAGCCCAAAGGCTCAGCATTGCAACAGTACAGAAAAGGTAAACATTCCAAACAGGAAATGATAAAGCAACTTTCTCACGTGTCTGTGTGACAGATAACAGCCATACGATTCCAGCCAGCAGCTTTTGCCGCTCAGCTTGGAGAGAATTCACAACAGGGTTGGGACTTAGAACGGGAGTTAAAAACCCTTTTTGATCTTGCAGTGCAGCCAGCTCCACCTGCTTTTGGCCCTGGCTCTGTGCAGCATCGTCCCTTTGTATTAAGAAGTGTTCCTCCCACCTTGATTGGCAGTCAGGTTAATCGTGCAGCTGGACCTGCCTCCTCCCTGTCCTTGTGGTCCTTGGGGGTTGCTCCTGGGAGAAGGATGCAGCCAAGCAACGGGCTGCTGAATTGCAGGCATTTTCAGCATGGGAAAGGCGGGGGGAATACCGGTAGTTGTCTAATGAGAACTGGCCAGGGGAGGGTGAGGAGAAGACGCTACCCGAGAACTGCCATCTGTTTGGAGGATTTGGGAGCAGCACTAATGGAGCTGTATTTTTTAAAATAAGCCTCTTTGGGAAGGCTTCTGCATCAAAAGACAGGGTGGAAAGCGACTCTGTTTGCATGATGCAAACAAGCAGAGATTCTTTTGTAGCATCTGAGCATCTGCTCCTGCCACACAACTTCTTGCTCTCCTGCTGTCATGGCAAGTAACTCCCATTTTCTCCTTTCCTTCGCAGGAAAAGGCCGAGGGCGCCAAGTGATTGCCGTAGCCCGGACTTCTGACGTTGTTATCATGATGCTGGACGCTACAAAGGGGGAAGTGCAGAGGTTAGCGCCTAGAGGGCAAAGCCCCCACGCGTGGGTTGGATCATGTGCAGCTCTGCCTGAGTCTTTGGCGCTATCCTGGGCTGGAAGGGAAAGGGTCGTGGCTCGGTGGCTGAGTCTCTGCTTTTCATGCAGAAGGTCCTAGGTGCAACCCCCAGCGTTTTCGGGCAGGGCTGTACCGTATTTTCCGGCATATAAGACGACTTTTTAATCCAGGAAAATCTTCTTAAAAGTCGGGGGTCGTCTTATACGCCGGGTGTTGAAACTTTCGAGCCGGACTGGAGAATCTGTGGTCGCCGCATACGGTGGAGGGAGCTCAAAAACGGCTGCGGCTGCATCCCCGCCGTATGCGGCGACCGTATGAAAGCAGCAAGGGCGGCGCTGTGCCCAGAAGAGATAGAGCGGCGCTGTGCCCAGAAAAACACACCTCTTTCACCCATCTGGCCCTCTCCGCTGCAGCTGCAGCTGGAGTGCTCGGGAGGCTGGCGTGCTGGATGGAGAAAAGGCAGCACACGGAGAAGCTAGAGACAAAAGGCTCACTGAAATAATTAGCTATACCAAGAACTCTGGCCAGAAGTTTCAACAAAAGAAATAATATCTACTCGTGAGTCAAAATCAAATAGGGCAGTTATTCTGTTAAGAATTACAGTCTTAAATGCAGTTTTAAATGCAGTTGCAGATTAAAACAAAAATTATAATTTCAAACAAAGATACAGATTCAAACTCACAGTAGTATGTGTAGTATGATATTATGTAATATGTGTAGTATCTTTGTTTGAAATTATAATTTTTGTTTTAATCTGCAACTGCATTTAAGACTGTGATTCTTAACAGAATATATACCCTATTTGATTTTGACTCACGAGTAGATATTATTTCTTTTGTTGAAACTTCTGGCCCAGAGTTCTTGGTATAGCCAATTATTTCAGTGTATCTTGCAACAAGAACTCCAACTTATTCACAAGAGACAAAAGGCTCAGGTCAGCTTCAGGGAAGCAGCTGCAATCCGCTCTGAAGCTGATCTACAAACACGTGGTCAGCCGCAATGGGAGACAAAGAGCTCAGCTGTGCTGGAGGAGCTGAACCGATGCAGCTGGGAGCTGGGCGAAGAGAGGGCGAATTCCCACCCGTCTCAAGGTTAAAGGCCTGCAGGATTGGTCAGCCTGCAGGCGGAATCCCACCAATCACACAGGGGCTGAGCTCCTGCAGCCAACCAGAAGCCGCGGATGCCTCTGGGCGGGCAACGACGCTGGCATGGCTTCTGATTCGCTGCAGGAAGTTCCTGCAGCCAACCAGAAGCCACGCCAGAATTGCTGCCCGCCCAGAGGCATCTGCGGCTTCTGATTTGCTGCAGGAACTTCCTGCAGCCAACCAGAAGCTGCACCAGCGGTACATACAGTACAGTATAAACTGAATTTTAACTGGAAAATTTGGGGGTCGTCTTATACGCCCAGTCGTCTTGTACGCCGGAAAATACGGTATATGTCCCTTCCTGACACCCTGGAAGAGGGTTTTGGCTCTCATTTTACTGGGTTTATTTGGGTCATGGCTTGGCGGCTCTTCATGACCACATCTTCCCTCCCTCCTGCAGAGCTCTGTTAGAAAAGGAACTGGAATCGGTAGGAATCCGGCTGAATAAAATCAAGCCCAACATCTACTTCAAGGTGAGGCACTGCAGGTGGGCGAATCGTAGGACTGACAGCTCCTCCCGTACAAAACACATAAATACAGCAATCGCCAGCTTGGTGCCCTCCAGGTATTGCTGGGGTCCCCAAACCCATCAGCTGCACCCCAGTTGCCTGTGGCCAGAGATGACGGAGCTGTGGTCCAAGAACACTTGGGCGCAGAGTTGACTTATTTGTGTCTCAATAAATAAACCCCACACATGGGAGACAGGACAGACGGTAGGGTTAGGCTAGCCTCCCACTCTTCTTCACCTTCTTTGCACCCCACCGGAAATGCTCCTCGGCTGTGTGTAGGAAGTATCCAGTTTTGTGAGATCACCCCTGGCTTCTCAAAATTGGCTCCTCAAATGGGGTCGGGTCTGTCACTTGAAATGTGGCTGGGGAAACCGTTTGCAGGAGAGCCGCAAAGGTTCTTGCTTGAAATAAAGATGCTTTGGCTTATTTAAGTGTATTGCTGCTTAGGTGAGCAGTTGGGTCAAATTCTGCCCATGTGCTTTTCATTGTTTCTCTGCAAGGAGAAAGGACTAGAATAGGGTTGGCGGGGAACTTCAGGGCCAGCGGCCAAATGTGGCCTTCCAGGACTCTTTATGTGGCCCTCAGGTTTGTCCCCAGCCCATGCCCCTCACCAGCCCTGTTCTGCACCTCCTTGAGTGGTCTTGCCTGGCTGGGATATGTCCTTGAGCTCTGATGATGCCTCTTGCTCAGAGGGGTGTGAGTGAAGAAGCCGCTAACATATTTGCTTGCCGGAATGTACACTAGTGCTGTACAAAGATAAGAGTCTCCTCACACTTGGCTCTTCTCACTTTTACATCTGGTCCTGCCCGTCACTGGCATGCGGCCCCTGGAAGGTTGCGTATGAGAGAATAAGGCCCTTAAGCTAAAAAAAAAAAAAGGTTCTCCCTCCCTTTTAGAAATTAATAGTAAATAAAACGAAAGCTGGACCCAAGCTCCTTCGGGAGGAAGGGCAGGATAGAAATTAAATAAATCAGTATCCTGAAGTAGTCCAGGCCTCTTGCAAGCCACTCTCTGACCACTGCTCTGAGTTGGATTTGAACCCAGAAGAATCGTGTGCCAGTCTAGTGATTCACACATGCTGTCTTAAAGCAGTCTGCCACATCTGCCCCCATTTGGTCACGTAGTGTAAAGGTCACCAGACTTTTTGGGCCCGTGAGCATATTTGCAAACTAGGAACTGTCGCCATAAGGGCTCGCACTTTTGCTGCCCAGCCATTAATCTCATTATTTATTATTATTATTATTATTATTATTATTATTATTATCATTGCTACTACTATTACTACTCGTAAGAACACTACAGGAATGTAGTTTTAAAGTATGTGAACATCTGCAAATGTCAAAAGGATTTAGCCCGTGCAAAATTGATGTGAGTGATCACTTTAGATCAAAATGAATATATCATGGGATATACCAAAGAGGCATTCTCAGCATTTCATCTTTCACGTCTGTCTGCATTAGGCATTTCCATCCTATACAAACGTGGCGTCCAGTATACTCAGAATAATATTATTTGCTGAATCAGCCTCGTTTAGGGCAATCTTCACAAAGCTTCTTTTCTGTCTTCCAGCCCAAAAAGGGAGGAGGCATCTCCTTCAATTCAATGGTGACGCTGACTCAGTGCTCCGAGAAGCTGGTGCAGCTCATCCTCCACGAGTACAGTATCCTTTTTCACGGAGATTCTTGGTGGCTACATTTCTCAGCAAAGCGATTCAGGGCACCAGCTGTAAAGGTGCCTTGCTGTGTCATTGGTAACGCCCTGAGCAAGTTGAGGGTGGGTGGTTTGGACCCAGGCAACCTGAAAGATCCTATCTCCCCGCCTGGGTGCTGAGATTCTCGGGTGAGCACCTTCTCTTGGTCCCATCAACATCAGAGGAACCTTTGGTTGTGACGCAGGAGAGAGAGCCTTTTCTGTGGCTGCTCCCAAGTTACAGAATTCCCTCCCAAGAAAGCTTCGCCTGGCTCCTTCCTTGTTATCCTTCTGCTGGCAGACTAAGACCTTCCTGCCCAGACAGGCGTTTGGAAACTGAGATGCAGATGATGCTGATATCTAGGCTGCTGTCAGAGCAAATCGTGCTGTAACTGCTGGTTCTAAATGTCTTTTGATGTATTTGAATTAGTTTGTTTTTATTATTCTGCATTTTATAATTTTGCACATGTTGTAAGCTGCCTTGAATCCCAACTCGGGAGAAAGGCAGGGTAGAAATATATTTCATCATCATCATCCTGTCCTGGTCTTGAGACATCACTGGGCTCAGGAGCGAAGCAGTAGGCTCAGACCGAGCATGAGGGCGACCCTGGAGAGGCACTGCCAATCAGTGTTGACAATACTGGACTCTATCAGGCGTATTTTCTCCTCGCAGCAACCCTTCGGGGTAGGTTTGGCTGCAAGATTTTGACTGGCCTAAGATTACCTGGCCAGCTTTGTTGCCGAATGGGGATTTGTCCGTGAGTTTCCCCAACCCAAGCTGGATGCTCGTAACAGCACAACACACTGGCTCTCTTAGCAAACACAGAAGTGTTTGACCTTGACTCTGCTCACCTAAGAAATATTTAATGCGGAGGTTCTGTTCAGGGAAGACTGCACCCCTGACGAGTTCATTGACGTGATTGTTGGCAACCGGGTCTACATGCCCTGCCTTTATGTGAGTACCTTGTGAGAAGTTTTGTACTTTTAACAGAATGGGATTGGGGGGGGGGGAATGTACCGTATTTTTCGCGCTATAAGGTGCACCTGACCATAGGACGCACCTAGTTTTTAGAGGGGGAAAGCCCCATTTTTGAGGATCAGCTCAAATTTCTGTAGCTTCCTTTGCAAAGGAGAAAAGCCCCATTTTTTGAGGATCAGCTCAAATTTCTGCAGCTTCTTTTGCAAAGGAGAAAAGCCCCATTTTTTGAGGATCAGCTCAAAGTTGTTGAGCTTACTTTGCAAAGGGAAAAACCCTGTTTTATGGGGTTTAACTCGCACTTCTGCAGCTTCAGGAAAAGGGAGCCATTTCTACAGTTTCCAGACAGATAATCTAATTAGCCAGTCACATGTCGCTGGGGAAACAGCCTCCCTCTGCAAGGGGGCAGGGCTGGAATCTCTCTCCCTTATCTCTCTCCCCGATCGTTTGCTGAGCAGCTGCTCAGTGGGCTTCCTTTCAACACCCCCCCTCTCTCTTTTTTAAAAAAGCACGATCTGCTTTTGCCCCTGGGCAGTTCAGCTCCAGGGACCACACATTCGCTCCATAAGACGCACAGACATTTCCCCTTACTTTTTAGGAGGAAAAAAGTGCGTCTTATGGAGTGAAAAATACAGTATTTCACCATAAGCAAGGGTTTCTTTTCAGGGAACAAGTTTCTGAGGAACACAAGAGGTGGTGGGGGAGAGCGATTGCCTTCCTGCCCTGCTTGTGAGCTTCCCACTGTGGGAACAGAGTGCTGGACTAGATAGACCTTTAGTCTGACTCTCCAGGATATTTCTTAAGTTTTCAAGCACCCCTTCTACCTATAAGAGCTCTCATCTAGGTATTCTGAGTGAATTATGCGTTGGTTTGAATAAGCTTAGTATCCAGATCTTTGGCATTCTAAGACGGAATCCCATATCCAGAAAGCATCCTTTCCTCATGCAGTTAAGCCTGTTTGTTTGTGGTATCTGTACTCCACCCTTTAGCCGGACAGGCTCTCAGAGGGTCACACAAAGATCAGTATTAAGATGATCCCTGCTCTCCAGTCCACAATCAAAGCAAACTTGATGCACAAGGCAAAAAAGGAAGTCAGAATAGCCTCAACCAGAGCCAGGGCCTTCTCAACACTGGCTCCGACCTGGTGGAACGCTCTGTCTCATGAGACCAGGGCCCTGCAGGATCTGATTTCTTTCCGCAGGGCCTGTAAGACAGAGTTGTTCCGCCTGGCCTTTGGCTTGGAATCAACTTGATCCCTTCCCCCTCTTTCCTTTTTCCTTCTGTGATGGAACTCCTATTTGGGGACTTCCCTGACTTTTTCCTGGCCCACGTAGGACCAGTCTGGATAGTTGGCCTTGGTGAAGATTTGACGCTTTCTTCCCCAAAGATTTTTTTTATTTGAGTTTCTACTGAAATGAGGCTGCATTTTAATGTTGTATTTTAATCTTGTTTTTAAGTTGTATTGTAATCAATTGTTTTTATACCTGGTGTTAGCCGCCCTGAGCCCGGTCTTGGCTGGGGAGGGCGGGGTAGAAATAAATTTATTAAAAAAGGGATAGGAAAGTTGAGGAAGAAGCAAGCACAATATGCCTCCAGTCTGTACTATGTGCAATCTGCATTTCCATGCAATTGTCAGTTAACCTGAGAATAAATTTCATTCAAAAAATTGAACCAATCCAAGTTCATAGCCCCTATGGTCGTGGAGACATTGTGCAGACAGAGCCTTCTCTCTCTGAAAAGGGTGGCCCCAAAACGAATGACACCCTTCTTGGGGGAAAGGGCTGTAAAGCTTTAGAAGCACCAGGCTGTTTTCCAAAACAAATAAAGAAACCACCAGTTGCCTTCACTGCCTTTTTGGATACTGGACTGGATATGGATCTCTTACTGTTATAAACTTTTGCGGCGGAAATAAAATCGTCAGAAAGCCACAAAGGATAGCTGCTGCACATAGTTTCTTATGAAGCCTGTTACTTTTTAATGTAGCACCGTCAGGCATGTCCCTGCCCCAAGAGGCTTACACTCCAAATGGGACTTCCCCAACTCGGTTTCCCTCCGGCTGTTTCGAACTACAACTCCCGTTAGCAGCAGCCCTCAATTTAGCTGAACAGAGAAGGGGGAAACGGACTGCTTGCACCATTAATATTCCTTTCTCCACCACCACCTTTTGGATTAGGTTTATAACAAAGTCGATCAGATCTCCATGGAGGAGGTAGATCGCCTGGCTCGGAAACCCCACAGCGTTGTGATCAGGTAAGGTGAACCTCCCCAGCCCTGTGTCTTGTGGCCAACATGCGGTTGGCTTAATCTCCAGAGCATGTGGTACGATGAGCCCTTTGGAAGAAGAGTCATCATTGGCGTCTGTTCTCCCTGTATACCTTTTGTTATTAATACTTACTAGATTTATTCTTGCTAGAAGCTGAAGCCTCTGGGCCAGTGCATCTCCAATTATCCGATGGGATGAACCAGTGTCCCCACCTCTCCTCCCAGTGAGAGCCAGTGTGGTGTAGTGGTGTAGTCCATTCCCCTGCTCCCATCGTGACCCATCTTTGTCCCCATCCACCTGAGAGCCAGTGTGGTGTAGTAGTTAAGAGCGGTTGATTCGTAATCTGGTGAACCGGGTTTGCGTCTCCGCTCCTCTACATGCAGCTGCTGGGTGACCTTGGGCTAGTCACACTTCTTTGAAGTCTCTCAGCCCCACTCACCTCACAGAGTGTTTGTTGTGGGGGAGGAAGGGAAAGGAGAATGTGAGCCGCTTTGAGACTCCTTCGGGTAGTGATAAGGTGGGATATCAAATCCAAACTCTTCTTCTTCTTCTTCTTCTTCTTCTTCTTCTTCTTCTTCTTCTTCTTCTTCTCCCACATGGCCCAATGTCCCAGGAACCACTACCATGCTTAGTCCCTGAAGCATCCCTCCAACATCTTGCAGACAGACACCAGTCCACTGACCACCACTTTGAGCAGCACCACTCTAGAAAATGTGCACATTTTTTAAAAAATCTCAGCACGAACAATACAACTATTTGAGGCAAGCCAAACAGGCTAATTTATCTTCTCCCACCCCCCCCCCAGTCTCCAAGAAAATGATCCCCATTTGATTAACAGAGAAACGGGAACCAAAATAGAAAAAAGATGTTTAAAATTATGTAAAAGGTTATAAAGGCCTGGGAGAGAGGAGGAAGGCATTTCCCTGGTTTTGAAATGACATTAAGGTGCCAGGCAAGCCCCTTTGAGGAGATTCCACTGCCAAAGCCTTTTCTGTGTCCTTATCGCCCTTATCAGCCACTTTGTGTCTGTCCGCCTCTCTCTAGCTGTGGCATGAAATTGAACTTGGACTACCTGCTGGAGATGCTGTGGGAATACCTGGCCCTTACCTGCATCTACACCAAGAAAAGAGGCCGTAAGTAGCACAAGCAGGCCAGCAGGATTGGATGGAACTAGGTCTGAAAATGAACACGGGCTTCAGGGGAGGAGGGAGGATCCAAAATTCTCGCGCCTTTAGTGACCTTGCTATATTTTCTCTCCTTTCTCGGTCCTGGACAGAGAGACCAGACTTTTCAGATGCCATCATCGTACGGAAAGGGGCATCTGTGGAGCATGTGGTAAGCATTGAATTTTTGAGCTGCAGAAGCGCCCCCCTCCCCAGGCTATTTTGCCCACACTCTCTGCACTGCCAGCTCTTCCCAGGCTGAAACCATCCAGCCAGAGATTCAGTCTTCTTCTTTGAAAACACACTACATCAGGGGTGGCTAACCTGTGGCCCCCCCCTGGATCAGCCCCCTGCCCATTGACTGTGAGAGATTGAGTCCAGGAAGATTGCGCTGAATTAGCTACCATCTGCCTTTTGGCTACAGCTCTGCTTCAGGAGCAGTTGTTGCCTTAATTGCGTCAGGAAACACGGTAGCCATTGTCCGGTAGTGCTTTCGGGTTTGGGGACTGTGGGGAAAAGACCCATTTTGGGGGGAAGGGGGAAGCTGTTCTGCAGACAGCCGTGAGTGTGAAATTGCCACTTTGGCCAGGAGGAATTGGCTATGTAACGCCAGGCTCATTTTTAAGAGGCAGCTCCGGTTCAGAAGCTCTGCGACACGACTTTGGAAAGGGATAAGGGGTGGCATCTGCAAGGAGGACAGTAAGTAAAACTTAGGGAACTGAGATTGCAAGGCCTCACCAGGTACCGGTACATCTGAACCTTTTTCTCCCTTCAGTGCCATCGAATTCACCGGACGTTAGCAAGCCAGTTCAAGTATGCGTTAGTTTGGGTAAGTGTGCTATGACAAGAAAGTGGGGTGGAGCAGAGGGCTCGGGTGTCATTGCCAAGCATTAGTGATATAGGCAGGAAGCATGGGGGAAGCTTTTAGTGGCTTTTTTAAAAAGGAAGTTTGACAAATGCACTAAAAGGGGTGAGTGAGCTATTAACAGCAGCTCTGTAGAACCTCCGTGAACAGAGTCAGACTATCTCACGGCCAGCGAGGACTGTTTCTTTTATGCTTCACTGGTGGGCTTCCCACAGGTATTGTCAAATAATAATAATAATAATAATAATAATAATAATAATAATAATAATAATATGTTTGTACTCCACTAAGCTGACTGGGTTGCCCCAGCCACTCTGGGTGGCTTCCAGCATATACGAAAACGCAATAAAACATTTAAAAACTTCCCTATACAGGGCTTCCTTCAGATGTCATAGTGCCCTCCAGGTGGTGTTGGATTTCAACTCCCATCAGCCCCTGCCAGCATAGTCAGGGATGATGGGAGTTGTGGTCCAGCAGCATCCTGAAGGCTCCCACGGGCTACCGAACTAGTAGCTGGATCTTGTTGGCTCTGTAGTCTCCTCCAGCTGGGGTGTTCTTGCGTAGCCAGATTGGGGCTCACCTTCTTGCAACAGGTAAAGAACTGAGGTGGGGATGAATGCATGGAACGATAGGGTGGCAGCCTCAAGGGGCAAGCTGGGGTGTCCATTGCAGCATCCCATAGCTCACGGGGGGACAACCTTCAGCCCCAGGCCCCCAAGCACCCCCCCAGCTCAATTTCATGTGCTCTAATTTCAACAAGGGGTGGGGGAACAGAGAAAAGAGGTGGCGAAAAGACGAAAGGAAAACAGGGGTGGTCTTCTCCACCTCCTCCTCTCAACAGGGAAAAGACGGCTCACCCCTGCTGCAGCTGTTGAATCCATTAGGCCAGGGATAGAGAACCCGTAGCCCTCCAGTTATTGCTGGACTCAAGCTCCCATCACCCCTTACCCTTGGCCATGCTGGCAGGGGCTGATGGGAGTTGGAGTCCCACAGCATCAGGAGGGCCATGGATTTGCTTTTCCTGCCCGTCCCGGGGGCGGGAGTGCTTGGAAGGGACCCCTTTCTTGGAGACATTGGCAAGTGGCATTGGGCAGTGGTAGGGGCACCTCCCTCTTTTCTTGCCAGAGAGGCCCCCAAACCGGGGCTGGTGAAACACTGTTGTTTTTTGGCTTTCAAGGGAACCAGCACCAAGTACAGCCCCCAACGAGTAGGACTCAGCCACTTGATGGAACATGAAGACGTCATCCAGGTAGTCAAGAAATAATCCTCGTCGCTGGTCCCTCGCCCTGCTCTGCTCTGCAGTATTTTCAACGCGACTCGGCAGAAAACTGTCTAAAAGCCAAAAAGAAGAAGAAGAAAAGCCTCTGTGTGTAATGGGAGGGTTTTCCTTCAGCTCCTCATAAGCTTCCATGAAGCTTCCACGGAGGATAAGAGACTACTGTGGAACTTCTTGCAGGTTAGGGACATGGAGAAGAGAGGTTCTTGTCTTACAAACTGACATGCTTAAGGGGCACCTTTCAATAGCATGGTCTTGGGTGCCTTTCAGATGCTCGGAGCGGGTTTGGTTGTGACTTGACAGCTGCCCAGAAAAGTGGCCTTGGATTCATGAGCCGAAAAACACAGGAAAAGAACCATCCATCTGCCTCCTGTTCTTCCTCCCTTCCTTCAGTGTGTGCTGATTCACGAGCAGAACAAACAGCCCTGTTCAAAAACCAGCACTTCCAGTTGGACTAAAACGATTCCGGGCAACGCAAGGATTTGTTTACAGGTGGATCGCTTTGTCACATTCACAGAGTGCCCTGTGGAAATTCATTTCCACCCGTTTTTTGGTTAAGAGGGGTGGTGTTGATAACTTCCACTGAGGTTAATGGAAACGAGGCCATCTCCTCCCTCTCCCTCTCCCATATCACGGCAACCAAGAAACAGCGCTACCTGCTGCTCCTGCAGCTCTGCTCGATAAATTTACTTCAGACCCATCAGAAGCCATTTGTCCTTCAACTGAAATAAAGAATGGTTCTTGTTTCTCTTTGGAACTCCCATAATGTCAAAGTTGTGAAGTATCATTTTTATTTATTTTTATTTTTTGCACTTTATTTTTATTCATCATTTTCTAACTGCTGTGAAATATTTCCAGTGGTTCTTTTTATGCTCTTGTTCCTGAGGCTGCAGCTTTTCTTTCCCTCCACTGTAGGGCTGGTCCTGCCCGCTTTTAACAGCCTATTTTGAACTTCTATTTGGCTTTTCTTCTTAACAGTACGTTTTTACAATTTGGAAATCTGCCAGGGCTTAGGTGGTATTCTGACTGCTTCTGTTCAGCCCAGGCTTCTCTTAGGCGTGGCTGGGCTCACATGGCAGAGAGAAAAACTCTGTTGCATCAAGGGAGAGAGTTTATATTTCAAAACGTCCATGGCCTATATTTGTAGAATGTATTTGTAGGATATTGTAGAGTCGGAAGAGGCTCAGAAAAAGGCAACCAAAATTATCAAAGGGATGGAGAAACTCCCCCTTAGGAGAGGTTGCAGCATTTGGGACTTTTTAGATGAAAGAAAAGTTGAGTAGGTGGTGACATGGTAGAGGAATGGTATAGGCATAGAGATTTATTTAACAACAATAATAATGTATACCAAGAAGGCCACAGATAATTAATGACCAGGGGCCTGGCAAAAAGGAAATGTTTGTGGCTGGTGCAGAAAGCTATGTAATGAGGGCAAGAGGTGAGCCTCCCTGGGGAGAGCATTCCACAAGCAAGGGGCCACCACCAAAAAGGTCCATTCTCGTGTTTCCACCCTCTAGGTCTCCCGTGTAGGGGGCATACCGAGAAGATCCTCAGATGACGATTGTGGGGTTTGGGTAGGATCATATGGGAAGAAGTTTCTGCCAATCGGGTTCCCTCCAGATAACCTCCCATCCAGCCAACGCTGGGTTGGCAAGGCTTCTGTAGTTGCAAGACGCCAAGCAGGCGCCCGGACTAGACCTCAAAAAAGCTTGCAGCTGTCTTGTTAACAGTCAACCTTTTCAGTGGAAAGTGGGAATTTGTTCAGACTGTGAAGTCTAGCACGCCCAGGTTTATTTTTCTTTACGTTTATTACATTTCATATCACAAGTTTCCTCCAGAAAGCTCCAGCTGGTGTGCGTAACTTTCTCCCTCCGTTCTATCCTCCTGACAACCCTGCGAGGTAGGCTAGCCTGAGAGCTAGCTCAGTGAGCTTTGCTATCTCTGGTTTTCATGCAGAAAGATGCTACACCTTCACTTGCAGAAGTCTGAGAAGACTTCTGTGTACACGCACACTACTTCTTCCTGAGTTGCTGATAGCTTGCAAATAATCCCCGGCCCCTGTAGAAGAGAGCAGTTTCTTACCCTCCCAAGCACAGATGAGAAGAATAGCAGTCATCAAATATGCATGGGCCCACTGTAGCCGGCAAGAGCCTCGCAGCAAACATGGCGCTGTAGGCTCAGGAGAGGCATCTCCTTGCCGTCAGCAGGCGCCAGTTGGAAGCTCAGCTTCCCCCAGGTTTTGGGGGACAGCGAGGGCATCCCTGCTGCAAAGGATGTCTCCAGGGTGCAGTTGCAGTACGAGTGGAGCTGCTGCCGTTCCGGCCCAGGTGAGCGAATCGAGGGGGTTATTGTGTCATCCAATCCATTTTTCACAGCAATGGGTCACTTTGCTGTGGAGGTTGGGCTCCATCTTCTCGTTCGTTCCCAGCTTTTCTGATGCTCCAGGGCTTATGTTTAATTTTTGTTCTATTTCTAATGTTCTAGCTAGCTAGCCGTTCCTCTGAGAAGCTCAAAGCGGTTTGCAAGTCCTTCAAATTTGCCCTTCCTCTGTTTTCTCTATGCACCAACTCTGTGAGGGAGGTTGAGATCGCAGGGGTCAGGGTGAGGATTTGGAGCTGAGGCTGGGTACAGTGTACCGATTACTCCAGTTTCAGTGAAGCTCCCGCAGCTCGTGTTTGAAGCGAGATACACGTGACTTCAGCCACAATCCGTAAGTTCCCTGTACTTGCTTCCGAAATACTCCTGCGCAATGCGTTTTAGTTTTAAAATGTAAGCCACAGCATAGGTATTCCTCACCCCCTTTGACCTGTTCAACAACCCTGCTTGGTAGCTTAGGCTGAGAGGATGTGACCAGCCCGAGATGAATGAGGATTTGAACCTGGGTCTCTGGGGGTCAAAGTCCATAACTTTAATTGCTACACCACACTGGCTTGTAGCAAAAGCGTATCTGTTTCTCCAGAGTTTTCTGCAGAGATCTGTAGATACCCTCAGCCCAGGCAGTTCCCAAAATAGCTTGACCTGGCAGCTGCTCTTACAGCTCAGGTGTCACCGTAACAATTCCTGCTGAATTGTGTGCTTCTTTCCAGTGTGATCTACACAGGGTTCTGGGATCCATAGATTTTCCTCAGTAGGATACCTTCTAAGTGCAACTAGCTCATCACAAAAGGGCATTGCCAATCTTATCTCAAAAACTATTTATTGTGACATTGTTTTACTCAGCAGAGGCTGATATGTGGCCTTCTCGACTCTTACTAGCAATTTTTCCATTTTTTTACTAGCTCTTTCCTCAAGAATTTCAGAATAGAATCATAGGATTGTAGAGCTGATGTTGAGCCAGAATCTCCTTTCTTGTAACTTGAAGCTACTGGTTCGGGTCCTAACCCCCGAGCGGGAGAAAACAAACTTGTTCCCTCTTCCGTGTGACAGCCCTTGAGATATTTGAAGGTGGCTTTGCTTATTTTTTTAAAGAAGTCTCACTGAGTTCTACTGAGTCCTAATGAGTTCAGTGGGGCTTTTATTACCTAGGACAGCTTTTCTTAAATAATACATTCCTGGAGCTGGTTCAAATGGGGGGGGGGACACACCACATGGACATACGAGCAAGGAGGAAACTTTAAATTAAAAGATACAAAAGCCTTGCAAAAAAGTCTCAATAGTTCTTTGCCAGTCTGCACTGAACAAAGCGGTCCTGGTGTTGCATTTTACTGCCAAAAAAATAAGATAAAAATTAACGGCATAAATTCACCACTAATTGAGCCTTGAGAAAGATGGGAGGAAACAAAGATTTGGCAACAGCTAAAAAGCCAGTGAGCAAAAAGATGGCCATTCCAGAGAAAGGGCCAGTGCTGGCCCCACATTGCGGTGCTAAATCACCACCTCCTTCCCCAGTTTATGGGGACTGTCGTCTCCAGCCTAGATGTTGTCCGGATGTGAAGTTCCATAATGAACCCAAGCAATTTGGCAACTCAATCTATATTTCTTAACCTACTAGAGCAGGAGTGGGGGCATCTCACAGGCCCTGGGGGCCAAATGTGGCCCTCCGGGGATCTCTATCTGGTCCTCAGAACTGCCCCTAACCCTCACCGGCCCAGTTTCACACCCTAAGTGGTTTTTGCCTGGCTGGAATGTGTCCTTGAACTCACGAGAACGGCCTTTCCTTATCTGGGCAGAGCATGGTCCGTTGTACCAGTATGTATAGAAACTAAAAAGATAAAAGAGTTCACATTCATTGTCCGCCCGTCCGCCCCCACTTTTGCCTCTGGTTCTGCTCTGGCATGCGGCCCCCAGGTGGTTCCCCTGAAGGGGATGTGGCCCTCAATATGGAAAAAAGGTCCCCCCCCCCCTGTAACTTGAGGACTCGGGCAAGTCAGCTTCAGCAGGTTCTGTGGGTGGGGGACATGGCAGGTCACGGTGGGCTTGTTTGGCCAAAAGCATAGTGATTTGTGGGGCAGTAGGGATATCGAAAGGACGAGCAGATGTCCAAAGGCTATGCAGGGTGCTTGGTATCTGCTTGGGAGCTTCATCCCTGTCACTAGGTGTGGTGGCCATTCCCTTATCGCGCACAATGCCTATTCTGAGAGAAAAACCATGGCAACGGGCCTAGTCAGCCTGGCTTGCGTCAGTCGGTATCCATGGTGTGCGCCGAGATCTTCGCTTGCAACTTTTCTCTCTCTTGAATTTCGATATAAAACGAAGAAATAAAACAATTTAACACGAGAGTGGCAAAACCCTCTGAAAGGGGCCAGGTAGTGTTTGAGCTATTACGCTTTACCCTGCCTTTCCTCTATGGTGGGAAGACGATATTGTTCTTTTAGTTGGTCAGTTGTAAGACTCTTTGGGTCACCTTGGACAAAATTAAAGCTGTTAAGATAAATTAGTGTTGCCGTATTTTGAAGAGCGAGAAAGAGAACCCATTTGCCGGCTTCTGCTTTTAACTATGGATCGCTATGACGACTCTACCCATGAAAAAGAGGGCATGTGGCGATGCTGAAATAAATCATATTAAAACCAGTTTTAAAACAACCTATTATAAGGAGGGTCCTAAAAACAGACACCTCAAGTGTCCAAAGCCAGGGCAAAAAACGTGTGCCATCAGTATTTGCCAGAAGCTGTATAGCAAAGGTGCCAGGCCTCTGTGAGGACTTAAACTGCTTTGGGGCCACCATGGAGAAGGCCCTTTCCTGGGCCACCACAGATGAGCCTCTGAGGTGGAGGAACTACCAAGAGGGGGCCCCCTATTGACCTCAGCACCTGAGGGGTCTGTGGGGAAGGAGGTTGTATTTTGGGTATTTCATGCCAGATCTCTGGCCACCCTAACTCGGCAGGCAGGCATCTGTACAAGAAGCAATGCCAAAGAGGACCGAGGGATTTCTTCCAGAGCGCCAACCCTGTCAGGCTGCCTCATTGTCTCCCATTATTTACTGCTTGAGAGCTGGCACTGGCTGCGTCTGCCCGGCAGGGATTGAAAGGGAAGCAACAGTTGTCAAGAGAGCCTTGGAGAGCAGCCATTGTTTTTCCAGGTGGGCTTGGGGGCAGATGGCACTCAATGCTGGTAGGCTGCATCGGACGTCTTTAGCCCCACCGCTCCCCGCTCAGTTCAGGCAGGGGGCTCAGGATGCTTAATGCAAGCTGCAATTTCTCCAGCTGCCGACTCCGGGCTGGCGATTGGGTGGCATCAGCTCGCCAGGAGATGCCACGTTTCTAGGGCTTTTGAGGCTTCGACTCCCAGATTTTCGGTTGTGTCCGGATGGCAGGCTTTCCCAAAGGTAAGCCATGCAAGGAGGACGGTCCCTCGCCCCCTGCTCCATATTTCTATTAGTCTCTCATACATACATACATACACACACACACACACACACACACACTGCTTTTTTTCTAAAAAAAAATGTTTAGGGGTACTCTCATTTTGACTAAAGAAAACCACCATTTTATAGTTCAAATCGGGGAAAATAAATACAGCAAATGGACAATAGTTCGAAGATTTGCAAAATGTTTTGGGGCATGCATACCCCTGCGTACCCCCGGGGGGGGGGCCTGTGTGTGTAACACTTTTCAGTGAGTGGTAGGCAACTAACTCTTACTCGGACCAAGACCCACTGAAATTAATGAACATGTTAGGCCCATTGATTTCAGTAGGTCTACTCTGAGGAAACTTCAGTTGAATACCGCTCAATATATTATAACCAACAAGTATATAGCCATAGGTGGATGAGCACAGGATGCTGCGTTTTACCGAGTCAGACCGCAAATCCATCTGGTAAATTGTTGACAATTGTTGGCAGCAGCAGCTTTCCGGGATTTCAGGCAGGATTCGCTCCCGGCCCCTGGACTGGTCTTTGAGTCTGAAAATGCCTCTGTTGGCACCTCTTCACCACCCTGTTTATTGCTACTGTATCAGGGGTGCCAACAAGAATAAAATATTGGGGGGCCCAAGTAAGCCCTGCCCTGCATAATGGGTCACATGATGCGGTGCACACAGGTGCGCATGCGTGCGCGCACACACACACACAAGTTAAAACTGGAAGAGGGGAAACACAATTGCAAAAATAATAAAATAGTGTATAATCTCATCTGCAAAGCTGGATTTATTAGCTAGCACTGTGCAGAGATTGAGTTGTTTGATCGGGAAATTTAAATCTCTGCAGTGGACAAGCTAGAAAAGCATTTTTCAGCCATTATCCTCTCCCCACTATGTAATCATAAAACCACAGAACCATAGAATTGTAGAGTTCGAAGGGATCACGAAGGTCATTGAGCCCAACCCCCTGTAAGGCAGGAATCTTTTTGCCCCAGGGGCGTACCCAGGATCAAAACTAGGGGGGGGGGGGCAAGCCATGGTCGTTCAGGTTTGCTTTGAATAGACGCTGATCATTTTTGCTTCTAGGGGGAGGGGGCAGCTGCCTTCTAGGGGGGGCAGCTGCCCCCTCTGCCCCCTCTGGGTACACCCATGTTTTGTCCTATGAGGGACTTGAACTCACAGCCCTCAGATCAAGAGTCTCGTGTTCTTCCATTTCAGCAATTGATCTCAGCTGCCTCGTTTGGGGATAGCCTGTGTTTTATGAAATTGTGTGTTTCATTATTTGAAAGTGTGCTGCTGCTTCATCCATTCTTAATGGCAAAGTACATCTATGCGTTGTTAGGAAACTCATTTCACAGACACTAGATGTCACTCCTTACTTTAGCCACTCAGGGCCAAACTGCAGGAGATGTTAAACAACTCTTTGTGATTAGAGTACACCTTTTATTTTTAAATGAAAAAAATGTGTATAGGTTGTTCTTTTGAGGAAAGCTGATAATCACTGGGATTGCAGGAGGCAGGGAGGGGAGTTTAACCCTTTTCTCCTCTGCCACAGTTCTGATGAAACTTGCTCCCTTGAAGCCACTCTTTGCATTTGTTGTTGTTTAGTTGTTTAGTCATGTCCGACTCTTCGTGACCCCATGGACCAGAGCATGCCAGGCACTCCTGTCTTCCACTGCCTCCCGCAGTTTGGTCAGACTCATGTTGGTAGCTTCGAGAACACTGTCCAACCATCTCATCCTCTGTCGTCCCCTTCTCCTTGTGCCCTCCATCTTTCCCAACATCAGGGTCTTTTCCAGGGAGTCTTCACTTCTCATGAGGTGGCCAAAGTATTGGAGCCTCAGCTTCAGGATCTGTCCTTCCAGTGAGCACTCAGGGCTGATTTCCTTCAGGATGAATTGGTTTGATCTTTTTGCAGCCCATGGAACTCTCAATAGTCTCTTCCAGCACCATAATTCAAAAACATCAACTCTTCGACGATCAGCCTTTCTAAATGGACCAGCTCTCACTTCCATACATCACTACTGGGAAACTCTTTGCATTAGGTGGGGGGGGGGGAACCTCTTCCCACTAAGCAAGGGTGGAAAGGGTTAAACCCCTTGCCTGCCAGTTGCAGTCTTGATAATTATAGCCCCCCCCCCCGACTGCTTTTTGCATTTTTTAAAAAAACATGCACACTAAATGCAAAGACACATTTAACATCACAGGTGTCCCCCAAAAGACAAAAATGGGTGTGGTGATTTTCCAGACACAGAAATTGGAACTGCCGATTGTAAACAGAAACACCTGGTGTAGCTGTGGGAACATAGGAACTCGCCTTAACACTGAGCCAGAGAGTTTGCCTATCTAGCCCACTATTCTCTGCAAACAGACTGGCAGTGGCTCTCCCAAGTTTTTTGAGGTAAGGGACGTTCCCATCCCTACCTGCAGATGCTGGGGACTGAAGCTGGGACCTTCTCCATGCGAGGCAGATACTCTCCCACTGCGCTTATGGCCCTAGAAGCAGTGTTGCATAGAAGCAGTGGAGAACAAGGGCTGCCGTCCCCCACAAGTAAATTTCCGCAGGCTGCATGCTGATTGTCTTAAGGGCCAGAGGCGAAAAGTAAGTGAAGCAACCGAGGCAACTCTTACCTTTGCACAGTAGATGACATTCGAGCCTTGCAGAATCAAGAGGTTTCTGTTTCTACACACATGGATCCCTCTCCGTCTTCGGCCAAGGCAAGCGAGAGGTATTATCACAGGGCAAGGGCACACTCCAGTCAGACAAAAACAGTAGAGGAGGGGGTGAGGCAATGCTAAGGAGGGCTGTGTTCCCTGGTGAGAGTCCCAAGGACCAGATAGAGATGCCTGGAGGGCCACATTCACCCTCCCCTGCTGTACAGTGTATATTCTAGTATGTTAATTATAATTTATGTAGCTCTAAAACCCCATGGTTTTTCTGATGGTTGGTTTTAGCGGATGTGTAAACTTTTATTCTTTATTACATATTGTTTTCAAATTTTTGGTTGCAGGTGGGCTTTCTGGAAGAGGGGTGGTGCGAGTCTGCCATTCTTTTTCCTCCTAATTTTATTGTTTTCAGAATCATTGCATATGCGTACCCAGGGGCGGAGGAAGGGGGTGTGGTGGGGGCGGGCTGCCCCGGGTGTCACCACTGAGGGTGTGAGAAAATGCCGGGCGGCACTGACCGCGGGGCTTGCAATGTGCCCGAGCCACGCATCTCTCCTGGGGGAGATGCGGTGGCTTGGGCGCGCTCAGGATCCGCACTGGCCAAACGGTCCGCCCGCTGCCTCCCCCCCCCCCAGCTGTAGGGTGGCTGAGTAGGAGGAGGCAGGCAGACTCCCCGAAGGCCCCACGGAGCGTCCTGCCCTGGCTCGCCCCACCCTGTGGGCGGCTGGCCCTGCCCCCGGGCACAAGGCACATGCGCCGCCCCAGGTGCCTGATTGGCTTGCTCCACCGCTGTGCGTACCTTCTTGGTAGTGGCGCCCTCCCTGTGGAACGCCCTCCCTTCAGATGTCAAGGAGATAAAGAACTACACAACTTTTAGAAGACATCTGAAGGCAGCCCTGTATCGGGAGGTTTTTAACGCTTGATGTTTTATGTTTTTAGATATGCTGTAAGCCACCCAGGTGGCGCTGTGGGTTAAACCACAGAGCCTAGGGCTTGCCGATCAGAAGGTCAGCGGTTTGAATCCCTGCGACGGGGTGAGCTCCCATTGCTCGGTCCCAGCTCCTGCCCACCTAGCAGTTCGAAAGCACGTCAAAGTGCAAGTAGATAAATAGGTACCGCTCTGGCGGGAAGGTAAACGGCGTTTCTGTGCGCTGCTCTGGTTCGCCAGAAGCGGCTTTGTCATGCTGGCCACATGACCCGGAAGCTGTACGCTGGCTCTCGGCCAATAAAGTGAGATGAGCGCCGCAACCCCAGAGTCGGACACGACTGGACCTAATGGTCAGGGGTCCCTTTACCTTTAAGCCACCCAGAGCTTACAGCATTCCTTCTTCTTCTTCTTCTTCTTCTCCTTCTCCTTCTCCTTCTCCTTCTTCTGTTGTTTTATTCATTTGTAGCATTTGTGCCAGCCAAAAAATGCTCTCAGAGTGACTTACATTCAATCAGTTAAAATATGGCAGTCCCTGCGCCGTTGGCTAGCAATTTAAAAAGCCACAACACACAAGGGGAAAGGGACAGGGAGGGAAGAGGAAAATCAAAACCAGAACTCAGGCACTAGTTTCTAAACAGTTGCTCCTATAATGATCAGCTGGCACAGTTCAAGAGGTGCTTGATGCATCTGGACTTTCAGTAAAGTTGATGGAATAAGCCCTGTGTCCCATCTTTCCCACCTAACCTGGGTGGTGGGGCCCTGTCTGACTGACCCCAGCTACAAAAGCTGAGACTGCTGAACAAATTTTGGGTTGGAGTGTTATTTGGATGGTTTTTGTTGGGGAGTTGTTACTGTTGATGATGCTGGTTTTTTGTATCTTGATTTTAGATGTTATGGTTTACGTGGAAATCATTTAGCTTGGTTGTGTATTTTTTGATATTTTTATTTACTGCTTACGGTTACTTTTGTTATGTTGCAATTATGGTTTTTGCTGAGCATGGTTCGAACCGTGGAAAGGCAGCGTAAAAATAAAATAATCTATGAAGCAGCCTAAAACTGGGACACCATTTTTGGGACCACACTCCTATGCAAGCTATGTGATCTGCATGAGATTGTGGGCCCCCCAAAATCACATGTTTCGGGGTAGCATGCCAGAAAAAAGCAGCCTGAAATTGCACATGTTCACGGCAGCCATTTTGGCTGCTGTTCTTCTGCAAGAAAAAAATGACATGTTGATAGATATGATGTATGAATGTATGTATGCATCTGTCCTGTTGAGGCAGTCTTGATGGAATGCCTGCCCCTAGGTAACAGCTGAGCAAAGAGGGGGCTTGAGGGAGCTGATAGAGAGCTCCTCACCCTTGTTACAGGAAGCAAAGGTAGCCCATACCCAGCCAACCCAACCCAACCCAGTTTTCACTGGAGACCCCACAAAGTATGTTACGAAAGCCTGTATTCCAGGACATACACCACAACTTATAAGAGTATCCATCTGTAAAACACGTTCTTCTTATGTGATCTACAACAGCATAAATGTTTGGAACTGATATTTGGCTTTCCGGAGTATTTGTGAATGAAACAAGCTCTTCCATTCTCCAGCAATCGTCTCTTTGCTCTTTGTTCCTCCTGCCAGCCTCGATTTGTGCGCCATCTTTTCTATAAGGGCAATACACCATGCTCTCTTGTATTCAAGTTTGTGCCTTTTAAGACCTTCCATGGTGTGACTTACAACCATATGTGCTGCCACTAAGGGAAATCCAATGCGTGGTTTGGACATTGCCTTTCTAAAGGTCATTATAAACCCACCTCGAGGTCTGGTGGTGAAGACCCAGCTACGCAGACTGGGAGTGGCCGCTGGGACCACATAACACCGGTCCTGAAAGAACTACATTGGCTCCCAGTACGTTTCCGAGCACAATTCAAAGTGTTGGTGCTGACCTTTAAAGCCCTAAACGGCCTCGGTCCTGTATACCTGAAGGAGCGTCTCCACCCCCACCGTTCAGCCCGGACACTGAGATCCAGCGCCGAGGGCCTTCTGGCGGTTCCCTCATTGCGAGAAGCAAAGCTACAGGGAACCAGGCAGAGGGCCTTCTCGGTAGTGGCACCCACCCTGTGGAACGCCCTCCCATCAGAAGTCAAAGGTACTAACAACTATCTGACATTTAGAAGATGCCTGAAGACAGCCCTGTTCAGGGAAGTTTTTAATCTGTAACATGTGTATGTATTTTAATGTATGTTGGAAGCCGCCTAGAGTGGCCGGGGAGACCCGGCCAGATGGGCGGGATATAAATAATAAATTATTATAAAAATTATTATTATTACGCAGTAAAGAAAGGCAGGAACACTTCCCTTCACCTGCTGTGGTGTGTAATTGTACCCAACTTCCTTCACTTTATCTTGCTGCTTAGCTAGCTACCTCCTTCTCAGCATCTTTCCCGGACTCCTTGCTGCTCTAAGATGCCCCGGGGTGGTTTGAGGAGGAGATAAGGTATCAAATGGCAGTGTACTTCTTCCAAGATACTGCATGTATCATACACACATGCACATACTGCAGGTGTGTGTTAGAGAGTTTTGTTTTAAAGAACAGAATGGGCAGGCCCTTGGCTCAATAAGGCTGCATTTTTCAGAATCTGAATGAAGATTCCTGTCCCCTTGCCACAAAGAAGGCTATGTTTTTGGTTCTGGACCGTGTAAATGCTTTTTTCAAAAAGCATATAATTTTTATTGATTTTCAAATTTTAACAATTATATAGTACCATAACATAACAGCCATGATCTCATTTGCTCTTCCGAGCATACGACTTCCCTCCGTCCTTTTTCTGGTTTCTTTCTGTAACATTTTATTTTGCACATTTGTAACATCTCCATCCTATATTTATCTTAACTTGTCTTAACACTCTCTTTTATCTTAAATAGAATGTTAATTCTTCTCACGAAGTGAGTCTTATCTCAGTCCTGCTAGTGTCTTTATATGTGTGCAACAAGTCTCTAAATATAGTATAAATTTAGTCCATTATTTCTGGAACGCTTGGTCACACTGGTTCCAGATACGTCCAGTCAACCTTGCCATTTCCGCATATTCCATAACTTTCGTCTGCCATTCTTCTATTGTTGGAAGTTCCTGCTGTTTCCATTTTTGGGCTAGCAAAATTCTTGCCGCTGTTGTAGCGTACATAAACAATTTCTGATCTATTTTTGGTATTTCCTCTCCAACCATTCCTAATAGAAATGCTTCAGGTCTCTTTGGAAAGGTGTATCTGAACATTATTTTTAACTCATTATATGTATTATTCCAAAAGACTTTAACCTTGTCGCAGTGGACCGTGTGAATGCTTTTATTCAGCATTCTGGGCCTTAACTTCTAAAGCTTAAGATGAGTGTGAGGGACCTGTGTCTTTCCAGATATTGTTAGCCTCCAACACTCAATACCCAAACTCATTGGCCATGTTGGCTGTGAATGGCAGTGTCCCTATTTTCCAGAGACAGTCCCAGATTTATGGTAACCTTCCAGGTTTCTGATTTGACCCCAGAATGTCCCGCTTTTCCTTAGGGCGTCCCTATGTTCATTAGAGAAATGTTGGAGCGTATGCTCCATCTACTTCCCCCATAGTTTTATATACCTCTAGAGAAAAGGCATTTAAGCAGAGACACAATAAACCAAGAAGCCCCAAACATCACAATGTTTTCTCCCTGTGTAGTTGCTCCATCCCTTGCAAGAAAAGGGGCATTTTCGCTTAGAGAAAAGGTGAGCAATAAGGGCAGATCCACGCTATACATTTCAAGCTCATTCAGCATACATTTCAAACTTTCCCCAAAGCACCCTGGGAACTGTGGTTTGTTACGAGTGCTGGGGGGTTGCAGCCCTTTGAGGAATAAACCACAGCCCCCAGGGTCCTTTCGGGTGAGTCATGTGCCTGAAATGTGTTTCGGATGTGCAGTGTGTGTATAGTGTGGATCTGGCCTAAGAGGGGACATGATAGAGGTGCCATACCTGTTGGCTGCAGTTGGATAGGGTTGAAAAAATGAAAAGAGTAGGTCTGGGGTTCTGGGTTTCCATTCTCTTCCCCAGTCCTTTTTAAAGCAGCCTTGCTCAACCTGGTGCCTAGATATTGCTAGACTCTAATGCTCATCATCCCTGAGCTTGGGCTGTGCTGCCCAGGACTGATTGGAAGTGGGTCCAGCAATATCTGCAGGGCACCAGGTTGGGCAAGGCTGCTTAAAAAAAAAAAGCGTTATTTCTCCTTTGGAAGGATGTCTCCGTGGGGAGATGGAGCTGCCCACTTACATTATTCATATGTACGTGAGCCCAGGAAGATACAGTTACATTCCAGCCTCTCAGTCAGTGACTATACCTTGACTTTTTAACTCCCGGCACCCTGTAGAAAACAGCAAATTGAAAAATCTCCTGACTGGCAGGTTGTTGTGGAAACCTGGAGAGGGGCACTGAGGACAATTTCCCCTGCAGAATGATAAGGAGAAAGACTTCTGCAAGATAAGCCTCGGAAGCAACCTCAGATCCTGTGTTAGTTCTTAACTTTCTTGGGAATTAAAGAGGTCAACGTCACACCATCCGAAGCATAGGAAAAAACACGCAGTGATACCTGCGGGGACTTGCCCAATCCAGTCAGAAGGTAAATTAAGAGAAGGCTGTTCTCTCTTTCTCTCTCCGCCTCTCCCCCTGTAGTTCTGAAGAGGGGAATTTTAATACGGGGGGAAATGTTCCCACTTTTGCTGCAAAGGTCTTGAGGCCGTGTTCCAAATCTGAAGAGGCACCATGCGCGTGTTGCCCTGAGAATTCCTTCCTTGCTTCTGTCTCCATGGGCGTTCCTGTCTACCTCTGCCCAAGGGCAAACCCGGTGGCGAAGTGGCCGAGAGAAAGCAGAGGATGAGCCTCTTCCGACACCAAGAAAATGGTTAAGAAAGGGAAAGATGCCAAGAAGGGGAAGAAGGAGGCCGTCAGTGACTCCGAGGAGGTGTCGGAGGCTGACCTAAATGCCGAGGGGAGCGAGGTGGGCAGCGAGGTGGCGGATGTGGTGGAGGTGGCGGAGGTGGTGGAGGAAGAGGAGATCGAAGAAGACCCGAAGGGTAAAAAGGGGAAAGACAAGAAAGGGGGGTTGGCCAAATTTGGTAAGAAAGGGGCAGCCAAAGGCAAGAAAGGGGCAGCAGAAGAGGAGGCAGTGGTGGTGGAGGAGGAGGAAGATGCCTCTGGGAAGAAGAAAGGAAAGCAGCTGAAAGGCGCCTCCAAGCTAGTCATCGGCCTGGCGACTGACGATGCCAAGAAGAAGAAAGGGGCCAAGAAGGAGCAAGCCAAAGCCCAGCTGAAAGGGGCCACCAAGGCCATGTCGATAGCCAAGAAGGAGGATCCGCCCCCTAGGAGGCGGAGCTTGAAGAGCACGTCCAAGTTCTTGATGGGCTTCAGAGGGCTGGGCCCAAAGAAGAGCCGCAAGAAGGGCCAGTTCAAGAACGCCTCCCGCTTCTTCTGGGGGCTGAAGAAGCACAGCACCACAAAGAAGTCCAAGAAGAACAAGGGCATCCTCAAGTCCACCTCCAACATCATGATGCGCTTTAAGTCCCTTGGGAAGAAGAAGAAGAAGGAGAGGAAGAAAGAGGCGCCACCCAAGGCTGAGGGGAAGAAGTCGACCTTCATGCTGATACGCTTCGGCGGTGGGACAGCTGCAGGCAAAGGGTTATTTGGCGGCCTGTGCCGGAGGAGGAAGGGGACTGCCAACTTCAAGCCCCGGGCCGAGATCGTCAGCAACATTGCAGCTGCAACCAGCTGGCTGACCAGGAGATTCTTGGCCAAACACGGCCGGTGCACCTGTGATGGGAAAGTCACTAATGAATCCTGGCTGACCAAGATTGGAGCCAAGAAGCTGCCCTTCCCATCGGGGGATGAGGTTCTGAAGCACAAAGCTAACATGAGGAAGACCCCTAGAGGCAACAGCACCCTCTACGGCCAAGCCCAGGAAGAGTTCGGCTACTGGGAGGATGTGGATTCTGCCACCCCACTGAATTTCTACGATGACTGCCAAGAGGAAGATTATTATGACCCAGAGGCGTGTGATGGTGAGCATGACAACAGGTGTCCAGTGGAAGAAGAATCTGGACCATTTGAGGAGCCGGTGGAGTTCTATGAGCAAGACCAGTATGGCTATCCTAACTGTGATGATCCAGATTACGAACCCTCTGCCAGCTATTCTCCGTACGAATCCTATGATGACTTTGGAAGTGGTTATCAAGAGCCTGAAGGAACACACGGGTCCCATTTTGCAGGGGAAGATGAACTGGGGTATCCTGATGATGGCGCCTACTCTCAGCACGAAGTCAGCTACAGCGAGCACGAATGGTCCCCTCAGACACAGTCTTCGTACAACCCGTATGCCTATCCGTTGGATGACATCGTGGAGACAGACGAAACAGAAGGAGTCGTGGAAGAACAGGGCCGCTACCCCTCCACGCTCTCCAATTCTTCCTTTTTTGAGCAGCAAGGTATGGGAGAAAATTTGCCTTCTAAACTGTCCGTGAAAAGAGGGTTCCGGCTTTTCCCAAGGCCTCAGGTGAAACTCTTCGGCACAGACAAGCTTGATGTCCCCCTCCCTCCTTCGCCACACATTCCGCTTGCCAGTTTTGATCTAGAGGAGGAGGAAGAGGAAGAAGAATCAGAGCCATTGACATCTCCTTTTGCCCAGTTTGATGATCAGAATCTAGAGCCTCCCAGGTCACCGAGGACTTTCTCAAAGCTGCTCCCTGGCTGTTTCGTTCGGAAGCTTCAAAGGCCTCTCTCCCCAGACTCACCCAGAAGGCATTTGATCCCAGCAGCGAATAATCCTAGCTTCTCCCCCAGAGAATTCGGAAGCCCTCTGGGGCAGTTCCTACAAAGATCTCTCTCACAACCAAAGCCCATACTCAAGCACCGCGGAGATGGTGGACCGAGCAGGCCTACTACGCCATCTCCAAGTAGGAGAACTCTGTCTTCACCATTAGGAGAGAGTAGGCATATGGGGCCGCCTTCTCCTCAGCTGGGGGCAAGGGTCTCTCAAATGCTTGGTTTAGCATCTTCTCCTCAATCCACGAGGCGGTTTGGGGCTCCAGGGAGGCACGCCAGTGGCCTCGCTTCTTCTCACCCTGCAGCGAAACTACGAGATGCTCTTCAGGAAGAGCTGCACAACACACTTCCATTTGCCCGGTCACCTTCCTACACAAAGACACACCAAGAAGGCCCCGGCTCACTTCAGAGGGAATTCAGCCAAACAGCCAACTCTCCCTCTTCTCTAAAACAAAGTACAAGGTCGTTCGGCTTAAACAGGCCTCAGACCGGCTTCCACATTCCTGAGACAAGTAACCCTTATCAGCAGTTGTCTGGTGGCCACCAGCCCTCAAGGTCCTCCTCCTCTTCATGGTCAACAATCATGCATGGAAGCCCTCCCCTCCAGCAGAGGAACCCACCTACTTCTGGGGCTCCTCCTTCTTTGAAGAGAGTCGTTTCACCACCAGAAAATGCTACTCCATCATGGGGACGTAGGCCAGCCGCCACGGGGAACCCATCAGAAAATGCCACCTTCCGCTCAACTTCATCCCCTAGACCAATAGCACGTAACCCTTTTTTGAGCCAACGCACTCCATCCTCCTCTAGTTTAGGAGGAGTCAGTAGTCACAGGACCGAGGCCCCTTTGAGCCACCCTTCATTTCATGGCTCTGTCAAATCCATTTCTTCCAAGTTCCAGGATGCTATGTTGAATAGGACCCCTGGAAGATTTGCCTCAGCGGGCTTCCATAATCCCACCGCCGGGAGATTTAAAGCCCCTCCCTCACCTCAGCCATCTCTCAGGAATTTTGGCTCACCTCCCATCCAAAACCCCTTTCAGCCGCCAAGGAGAATGAGCCCCCCGTCTGTGGATGCTCAAGGCATGCTTCCCCAAGCTTGGAGCAGGCAGCAAGAGCCCCCGACCAAAGCCGTGAAACCGTTAATGAGAAACCAGTTCATGAGGCAGTTCAGCTCCCAGTCCCCCAATTTGTCTGCCAGGAGCTCCCCTCACATGTTTACGCAGGAAGGGAGCCGGAGGGTCACCATCAGGGAGTCTCCGAGAAACTCGTCTCCTCTCACTGAGGCTTTTGATGGTGCCAATGGACCAGGAGAGGGTCAATGGCTACAGCAGCAGCAGCAGCAGCAGCAGCAGCAGAGGTGGGACCGTGTTTCTGGAAAGGGAAGGCCAGCAGCCTGGAATCCCTCACCCAAGACAAGAGCCACCGGAAGCCTGAGGAGCCTTTCGAATCTGTCTATGCCCTCGAGTCCTGTTCCCAGCACCCGGCAGGCCTACCTGCAGCGCGTCGGACAGCCCTTAGCTGGGATGGCCCAGGCTGTTTCGTCCATCAGACGTCCTCTTTCACTGACGAAAAGCAGCACGAAAGATAGGAATGCATCCCAGGCACGGGCTGATCACATCCCTGGACAGTTGCCCCCCTTTTCCAGGAGTCTATTTTATGAGGACGCGCCTCCGCCACCGCCTCCGCCACCCCCATCATCGAAGCAAGCAGGGTTGGCCGGCCACTCCCGGTCACCGACTCCGAAACTGTCCCGCAAGGCCTTGGATAGTAATTGGTCCTACGCCATTTCCGGGGGCAATCCTGGCCACTTGGGAGGGCCCAACCTCAGCCCCTTGTCCCAAAGGGCAGCCTACAACATGGGAAGGGCGAGCCCTTCCCTTCCCCGTTCCTCACCCTTTCAGAATAACCACCTGGGAAGCTGGGAAGCTGCCTATTCGCCCACCGAACTGCATGAAAACGACGCGGAGGACAGCTTTGGGAGGTACGCAGTCGTCATGCCCCAGATCCAGCGGATCAGCTCTTCCTTCAGGAGGAAATCCCGCATGCAAAACCAGAACAGCCCCAGGCACCAGGCAGCCAACGATTGGGCCTCGGGGAGCTTGAACCCATCGACATCTTTCCAGGGAGGCAGTGGCTTGGCTTGGTACTTGACACGCGGGTCAACGATGCACCACACGGAATTTGGTGGGATGAGCAAGAGGTGGCGGTGCAAGGTAATTGAAGGAGAGTCCTGTACGATTTTGTGATGGGCATGGGGAAGGGGAGTGGAGCAGAACAGGGCCGGCCCTATCGTTAGGCAGAGGGCGGTAACTGTCTCAGGCGGCGGATGTTCAGGGGAGGGCAGCTTCCCTAGCTGTTTCTTCTCTGGCCTCTTCTGGGAGGCAAGGGTTTGATTTGGCACAATACCTGTCTTGTGTCCCCATAACTACCCTGTTTCCCCTATTTTAAGACGTAGTCATAAAATAAGCCATAGCAGGATTTTTTCGCATTTGCTAAATATAAGCTGTACCCCGAAAATAAGCCATAGTGATAGGCGCAGTTCTGGAGGGCACCAAGGAAAAGGCAGGTCTGGGCGTCCAGTCCCGCCACCAAAACCAGTCAGCCCCAGAAGCAGCGCTCAGGAACTCTGCAGAGCAGGGCGCACAGGAAGGGGCAGAGGGCGTGACAAAGGCACTCCGAAGGTCTCTTTGCCTGCGCGCTCGCCCAACTCCACTCAGCGCAGAGCGCACGGGGTGGCCGCCGTGGCGGAGAGGGAATGCGGCACGGGCTTTCCCTGCTCGCAGCCATGACGACATCCCCCAAGCCGCCCCGTGCGTCGCCCAAGAGGCCCCTTGGAAAACAAGGCTTCTGTCGAGTTTCGAGGAGGGAAGGCGGCGGAGGAGGAGCAGGAGAGAGCGCCCAGCGAAAGCGGGTCTCTCTGGTGCCCGTTTCCTCAAAGCTCAGCTTGGATTCTCCCCCCGCTGCCAGCAAGCAAACAAAGAGCTCCGCACCCGCCCTGTCCTTCGCAGCCCCAGAACTCGAGCGTGGCCTTGTCAAGGCATGCTTACGTAATAAAAATAAGACATCCCCTCAAAATAAGCCATAGTGCGTTTTCTTGAGGAAAAAATATATATAAGACAGTGTCTTAAAATAGGGGAAACACGGTAGCTGAGTGCCCTCAGGATCCTGTTGTCCGTGTAATGAAGTAAGATTCAACTGTCCATGAAATGTGTTTGTGTGGGGCCCTTCTCCTTGGGTTGGCCCTGGTCTGGGAACTAGGGGTGGATGGAAGTGGAAAGGTTATCCTGAATCGGCCTTTTCTGTCCAGGTTCTCTTGGAATTCTGGATCAGTTTCATTCGCAAGGTCTCACTTAAGGATGGGAAGTAATTCAGTTAAGTTTGCAATTATACCAGCCTGCTGGATGAGGCCAGTGGCCCATCTAGTCCACACTCCTGTTCTCACAGTGGCCAAACAGAACCCCCTATGGGAAGTTCACAAGCAGGACCCAAACACAACGGCAGTCACCCCTCCTGCTTTTTCCAGCAACTGGAATTCAGAAGCATTTGCTGCCTCCCGACAGTAGAGGCAGTGTTACAGGTAGATAGCCATGTTGGTCTGTCATAGTCGAAACAAAATAAAAAAATTCCTTCCAGTAGCACCTTAGAGACCAACTAAGTTTGTTCTTGGTATGAGCTTTCGTGTGCATGCACACTTCTTCAGATACACTGAAACAGAAGTCACCAGACCCTTATATATAATGAGAGGGTGGGGAGGGGTATTACTCAGAAGGGTGGTGGAAATGGGTGATTGGCTGATAGGTGTGGTAAACCTGTTGACGACCATTAACGACTGCAATTAGTCTTACAGGAAAAAGCAAGGGGTGAGAAGGTTAAAAATAGCTTTGTCATGTATAATGAGATAAGAATCCAATGTCTTTGTTCAGACCAGGTCTCTCCATGGTTTTAAGCTTGGTAATGAGTTGCAATTCAGCAACTTCTCTTTCCAGTCTATTTCTGAAATTCCTTTGCAATAAGACAGCTACTTTGAGATCTTGTATAGAGTGTCTTGGGAGATTGAAGTGCTCCTGAATTATCCTGTAGAGGCAGAGCACAGCCATCAGTAGAGTCAGAGCACTGCCACCAGGGTTAGTAGCCCCCGTTAGAGGCACAAGCTGCCTGTCCGAGCGAAAGAGCTGTATGTAAATTTAGGGACCTGATCTCCGACATGGAGCTGGCATGGAACAGAAGGAGAGTATTAATTAGAGCGAAGCTGACTCCTGCTGCCTTGAGCAGAGCTGCCTGAAGCGGATCATCATTCAAAGCCCAGCTTTGAGGAGCTTATCTTTTGATAAGTATTTGCTTACCAATCTTCTGCCACCACCTTTACAGACTCAATACCAACAAACAGGGCACCACGGCAGGCTTGAAAACGAGATGCTGCCTGTAAGCAAAGTCACTTAAATAACACAGACAGAGCCCAGGGAGAAAATCTCGATAACACTTTACTGAGCAAAACTGAACAACAACAGTGTATGATCTGAGGAGAAAGGAATAGAGAGGTTTTGTCTTCCTTAATTCGGGCCTTGTGCATGGAGGGAGACATACAACCAAACATACGGAGGAAAACTCCCTCAGTAGTACTCAGCCAATCAGGGCACGTGTTACCTCAGTAAAGATCAGGCCACTCTGCGTGGTTGCTAAGCAACACCTCCTCCTCCTCCACTTTCTTGGGGATTATCCATACCTTTCCTAGAGGCAGTGGGAATGTTTATATAGAGCCAGTATGGTGTGAAGGTTAGAACATTGGTTCAGGACTTGAGAGATCAGGGTTCAAATCCCCACTTTTCCATGAAGCTTACTAGGTGTTACAATGAAGCAGGAGGGAAATCATCTATGCTCCCTTGAGCTACTTGGAAAAGGGATAGGATAAAAATGTACTTTAAAAAAAAATTGTTTAGTGTTTCAAAAGCATCAGGGATAGAGCCAACTTGTGTCTAGGCTGCACTGTTGCAGGTGGGGGCTCGCATAATCATGTGTTCTTTTGTAGTATATATATAAAAAGCCTAGGCATAGAAATCTAGCATGTCAAGGAGGGGTCTAGATCTGACATGCTAGTTTTCTATGGGGAGGGTTTTTGTTTTTTGTTTTTTTTAGTGCATGCAAGATAATTCAATCATGTCAGTGCCTACCTGCAGTCTGAAATGATTCAGCTGAGACACAGCATGACGACTTGAGTAAGAATTATGACTTGGTAGCCCTTTACTCTAGATACCTTTTAACCCTTTGTTGTTTTACTTACAGTCAAGGTGGCTAAAGGGTTAGGAATGGGGGGGTTGGAGGGCACCTGGGGGTTCCTCAGGAGTTTAGCAGGGGCCCTTCAATGCAACTATCAGTCACAGCAGGCAAATTTGCTCCCTTGCTCCTGCTCTTGGGCCACATTCACACCATACATTTAAAGCACTATAATACCACTTATGGCTCCCCCCCAAAGAATTCTGGGAGATGTAGTTTGTGAAGTGTGCTGAGGGTTGTTAAGAGGCCCCTATTCCTGTCCCAGAGCTACAATTCCCAGAGTTCCCTGTGAAGAGAGGCTGGCTGTTAAACCACTCCGGCAACGTTCAGGCCACGAGGACAGGGCAGTTCCTGCCCCACAATTCCTCCCCCCAGGCAGCTTATATATCATCTCAATCACTATATATATATCTGTCAGGACGGGTGTCAGGGTCAGGTGAGCAATATCTCACAAGATGTCGGTGAAGTTAACTCTTTATTCAAACAAACAAACAGACAGCTCAGGCCAAGTGAGCACCCCAACTCTTCCTGGTTTATCTTGTCCCAATGAGGCAGTTGTGAGGACTGAATGTCCACAGCTCTCTAAGTCGATATCTTCTCCAGGTCCTTCCCAAGCAATCTGAGGCGCCTTCATCTTGCCTTTCTTTGCTCCACCCTCTTCATTCCTTTTCGTGTTCTGGGAGACAAGCGGGGATAGGAGCTTGTCGCAGCAGGAGGCGAAGATTCCCTGGATTCTGCACCCGCCTAACTAATCTCTGCCTCCTGGCCCCTCTCCTCTCCAGCCTCCGCTCCTGCGTCTGACTCTGGACTCCTCTCTACCACAGCCTCTTCCTGCTCATTAAACCCTGTTACCTCTTCAGCTTCCAGCACATCCTCTTCCCAGTCTTTTCCCTCTGACCACTCGTTGTCGTCCCACCCCAATCCCCTGGCTCTGAGCCTTCTTTCCTCGGGGGGTTCCCCAGCTGGTTCCTCCCACCGCTCCTCTGCATCCAACCAGCCCATGACAATAGTCTATAAATCACTTTGTATATGGTGCCATGCCTCTTGAACCAGCCACTGTCACAACCACCCCAGGTGCCTTATTCAGGAATAGTTTTGTAGTCTGTCTTTTCCCACCAGTTGTATAACTGCTGTCTTTTTTAATTGATAAGTTCCAATGCATTGATATTGTTTGCCATACATTGGTACCTTGGTTTATGAACTTAATCCGTTCCGGAAGTCCGTTCTTAAACCAAAGCGTTCTTAAACCAAGGCTTGCTTTCCCATAGCAGCGGGGGACTCAATTTACAAATGGAACACACTCAACATGTTCTGCTTCCAAGGCAAAGTTCACAAACCAAAACACCTTCTTCCACGTTTCTTAATTCAAGTTGTTCATAAAGTAAGCTGTTCTTAAACCAAGGTACCACTGTATTTTATTGCTGAATGCCGCTTTGAGAACGGGCGTTACAAGCAATAAATAATACCCTGAATAATGCATTGATTGCATGTATTTGCATACAAAAGATAACCTGCATTTTCCTTGGGGGCATGGATCTGAGCATGTGCTGATCTTCTTGTCTTTTCCTCTCTGCAAATATAGATGCACACCACCCACAGTTTGCAATGTCCAGCCCACCCGCTGCAGCATGGGGATAATGCTGTGGAAGACATGACCCAGCTGGAGTAAGTTGACTGCTGTCGGATAATTTTTAAGGAACGCTTGGAATCTGGTGGCTTTCCTGGTGCAAATGCTGGGAATCCCAGACAAATATTGTGAATGTCCAAAATGATGAATGTGAATGTCCAAAACTCTCTGCCCCTCTGAGCTAAGGATGTTGGGGAAATAGAGCGAAAAATGGGAGTAGAAATTGCCGGTCCTTGCTTGTTTGCCCCATGTCCGCAATGGAAATTAATTCAGCGAATATGATTGGTGTTTGCTCTTGTTGCTTTCTGTCTGCAAATGATATGTAATTGATTATGTCAGTCTTCCTCAACCTCGGCCCTCCAGATGTTTTGAGACTACGATTCCCATCATCCCTGACCACTGGTCCTGCTAGCTAGGGATCATGGGAGTTGTAGGCCAAAAACATCTGGAGGGCCGAGGTTGAGGAAGCCTGGATTATGTCTTCCCCGACCCCCCCATGTGCACTGCATTTTCTTTTGGGTACAACAACCTAATGATAACATAACTAATACGTAACAAATAGTCTTTGAAAGAAGTCCTTTCTTTCTGTACATTGCAGAGACCTCCAGGAGAATGCGGTTCTTAACAACATCAGGTTGAGGTTTGACCGGGGACTAATTTATGTAAGTTGGTTGTTGTCCTTTCGCTTTTGCTTATTTCCGAAGCTTAATGAACTCCTGGGAAAGAACCCAGCATGGTGCTGTGGATGCAGTGTTGGCCCATGGAGACCTGGGTTCAAATCCTCACTAAGCCACAAAGCACTCTGGGAGATCTTGGGATTGTTGTAGTAATAAAAGTGGGAACTGGGGTTGGGAGGCGGGAAGTGAACTCTGTATACCAACCACCCCCCAACCAACTAAGCTCCCATCAGTTCCAGCAACATATGGCTGTGTGCTGGCTGGGTCTGATGGCAGCTGTTGTCCAAAACATATGGAGGGCACCAGAAGGCGGGTGCACACCATCCAGCTCGTGGGGGCAGGGAAGGATGAAATAAAGATGCAATGATTAAAATAAATGAAAAATATGGGATTTTTAAATTAACAAATGCATAAATGAAAGCAAAATATAGGAAGATAAAGGAAAAGGTTCTGGAGGAGCTCCAGGTAAAGCTATGGTTACATCCAGTAGGTTCCGTTCTTCCTTATTTGTGGTTTTGATACACAAAGCACCCAATTACTTTTGAGTAACCACCCAACCAAGTAAGTTGGGTTGTTTATTAATGAGTAACTGTGCTGCTTGGGAGGGTTCTACTTCATTTGACTGTGCTTGGGGTTCAATACACACACAGAGAGAAGCCTGGTTTGCACGTAATGCTAAACCATTACAGTTTGTTTAACAAACCAGGAGTTGTCCCACAGATGATCAAACAATCCTTGGCTTGTTTCTCCATGGTTTGTTTTGTTTTGCAGCATCTTTTGTCTCGTGCTTTTGTGGGCTTTGTGAATGTCTTATCCAAACAAATCTTGGTTAAGGAAAGGTTCTGGGATTTCAAGCTGGACTTAAAACAAATCAAGGTTCATAAAACAACACCAAACCATGGCTCCAGATCATGTTTGTTTTTGTTTTTGTTTTTTTGCAGTAAAAATCATAGTTAAATGTTCACATGTAAGACTAAGTCATGGTTTAATAGGCAAGAATGGCATAAACCATGGCTTAGCATTATGTCTGAAGCAGGTTGTAGTGTCATGCATGCATTCAGAGCTTATCCCCTTCCGCTGAATTTCTCTCTTTCTCTTCCAGACCTATATAGGTAGCATCTTAGTGTCTGTGAATCCTTACAAAATGTACAACATCTACGGGACAGACCACGTGCTGCAATATGAAGGGAAAGCCTTGGGGGAGAACCCACCGTAAGTCTCTGCTGCTTACAGATTGGATCTGGAGGCAACGGGCTGTGTATTGTTTACTTCCAAAGAAGTACATGCTTTTTAAAAAGCATGACTGCAGAGGTAGTCTGGAAAGTATGTTTGTACTGTATGTCTGCTGAAATCTCAGAAGCCAGAGCTGTGGCTAAGTACGGTAACACAAAAAGCGGTCTTATCCTGAGTCAGACCATCACTCCATCTTGTCCAATCCAGCCTTCGCCAACCCGATGTTCTCTAGATGTTTTGGACCATAACTTCTATCAGCCCTGGTTACCATGACAGTGCTAGCTGGGGCTGATAGGCGTTGTAGTCCAAAACCTCTGGACAACATCGGGTTGGTGAAGGTTGTTCTAATTTGACAGGAAGTGGCTCTCAAGGATATTGCGTAGATAAACGTTCTTCCCAGCTGTTGAGGACTTGGAGGGGAAAGGCCAGTAAAATAAAGGTACTTCCTGCATTTCAATGTGCTGCCAGTGCCCTCCAGAACTGCTTCCCTCCAGGCACCCAGTCCCAGAACACTGTGGTTCCTACTGTCAATGCAGGTGCGCTGGAATGTTAGCTTGATGGAAGCACGTCACTGATATCTGCGTTGCAATTTGAAGCCAGATTTTTAAATCCTCTCTTCCTTTTCGCAGGCACCTTTTCGCAATCACCAATACCGCCTACAGCAAACTGAGAGATGCCAAAATCAACCAGTGTATTATTATCAGGTGAGCTTTCAGTGCCACTTCTGAGTGCAACACCTTCCATCTTCCTGTTGGCAAGGCTGGTGCGTTCTGTTAAGGCGAGCTAGCCCATAACCTCCTCCAGTTCTGCAAGTGTTTGCAAGACTGATACATAACCTACAAGCATGTATGTTTTAGCATCGCAAGGAAGAGATGATAATAAATAACTAGGGCTGTCTTGTTCACCTGATTGCTTGTAGTGGCGAAAGTGGTTCGGGCAAAACAGAAGCCACCAAACTGATCCTCCGTTACCTGGCAGCGATAAATCAGAAGCACACTGCAACACAGCAGGTACAACAGCCCGACTGAAGGCAGCCGACCCAGTTCAAGACCAGGGGCTCATCCTGACTTCCTTTTGCACCATGCTTTCCAGGCACAGATCTGGGCTTTAAAGCTCTGGGTCTGAGTGCTGTTGGGGTTTTCCTGTCCCAGTGTTTCCCCAGGAAAACCTGGAAAACCCAGGGAAACTGGACCAAATGTCAACCGAAAAGCAAAACGTGACTGCTTTTTGCTCCAATTCAGCAGTAAAATGCAAGTTTTCCCAGGGAAAGGCCTGGGACCAAAAAAACAAACCGCTTGGATGCAGAGCTTTGAAGGCCAGATCGGTGCCTGAAAACATGGCACAAAAGGAAGTCTGGATGAGCCCCTAAACTGATTAAAAGGTCTAGAGCCTCCATCTCCAGGGTGGCACTGCCAAGCTTGTTTGATGGGCAACTGCAATGGGGATGGGTTGGAGAGTGTGAGCCATTCTGAGCTTTTTACAAAACCTGATCAATTGCACACTGATTGCCTCCCAACCTCTGCTTCCTTCATGCACTTCCGCAGATAGAGGTACGGAGAAGCCGTGTGCAGTGTGAATGTTTTGCTGTGATTTTATAGAGTGAAACCAAGGATTGATTAAGTTGCATGCGGATTGGTCCCTCTGTAGAGTGCCTCATTTTTCCTTGGTATAATCTGGGCTTAACCACTGAGGAGTTACTCTGCCCCTTCCCATTCCTCTGTGCTTGGGTTAGCTACCACCGATCTGGATAATCAAGAATTAAGGGTCAGTTGCTCCTCAGGATGTGCCTTGAAGGATGGTGACCCGAACGCAAGGGGTTGCATTGGAGGGTCCAACCTTCAAGTTTACTGTGAAAAGGCAGCTTCTAAGGTTGCCCCATCTGTCCTACCCTATTTGTTTTGGGGTACTGGGGAAGGATCTGAGTCAGTGCCGGATTTACGTATAAGCTAAACAAGCTATAGCTTTGGGCCCCACTCTCTTGGGGCCCCCCAAAAAAATTTAAGGGGAAAAAAACTGGATGTACATTTCCAAAATGTAAGATAAAAACAAATAAAATAAAAGCTACATACAGCAACAGTGTTTTGTGTTGTGTAGGCTTCTATGATGTACATATTTTGTTATGTGCAAAATGGCTTTAGATACCTATTAGGTGGGACGCGGGTGGCGCTGTGGGTTAAACCACAGAGCCTAGGGCTTGCCGATCAGAAGGTCGGCGGTTCGAATCCCCGCGACGGGGTGAGCTCCCGTTGCTTGGTCCCAGCTCCTGCCAACCTAGCAGTTTGAAAGCACGTCAAAGTGCAAGTAGACAAATAGGTACCGCTCTGGCGGGAAGGTAAACGGCGTTTCTGTGCGCTGCTCTGGTTTGCCAGAAGCTGCTTAGCCATCCTGGCCCCATGACCCGGAAGCTGTACGCTGGCTCCTTCGGCCAATAAAGCGAGATGAGCGCCGCAACCCCAGAGTCGTCTGCGACTGGACCTAATGGTCAGGGGTACCTTTACCTTTACCTTTACCTATTAGGTTCATAAATTACCATATAGCATACATTCAACACAAAAAACAGTGACAATTTGTTGTTGGCAAAGGACAGGTGGACATATAAAGGGCACCATTGCCTTCAGTAGCTTAGGGCCTCATCAAACCTAAATCCAGCCCTGATCTGAGTGACTAACGTGCACCCTACATTTCTTGTTGCAGGGTAGTTGGCCATAAAAATCACACTCAGTCAAGGGTGGGTTGATTGTGCCAGGGGTTGAACCACAAGTGTGTGAGCCCTTAGCACATTGTGTATGTGCAGCCTTTGCCTTCCATGTGAATTTCCACATGTGCTGTACATCTGCAACATTGCAGCTGATGGGTCAGTCTTCATTGCTGTGAAATGTGCGCGTCTTGGCACCCTTGGCAGAGTTCTTGATCCTCAGATGCACCCAACTAAGCCCCGGAGCATAGACAATCTACACCTGGCCCTTGGGATGCTCTCCGAGCCACTCCTTTCTCACTCGCCCTGCTGAGTACCCTCCTTGACCACTATTGCATGATGGGTCTCCCTAGTGTGGGGAGACGACCCCATTATTTGTTGTGGAGTTTGAGCTTTAAACAAAGAAAACAATATCCTACCCCTCATTGTTGCATGCCGGTGTGCTTTCTCCTCCTCTTTTGCATTTTGTTTTATGCGGTGGTCGAGTCAGATCCTTGAAGCGACTCCTCTGCTGGAATCCTTCGGAAATGCCAAGACGGTGCGGAACGACAACTCCAGCAGGTTTGGGAAATTTGTGGAACTCTTTCTGGAGGAGTAAGTAACCACACGCCCTGCGTCTTTCTGTAGTTTTTCTCCTCTGTCCTGCCGCCTGCATGCTTAATGCTCCCGTACGACCCTGCCTGAACTCTTAGGCCCTGATCCTAATGCCCCTACCCTGGGCTAGATCAAGGGAGTTGTAGCCAATGTTAGTCCCACTCAGAGTAGACCCATTGGAATTAATGGCCATGGCTAACTTTGAACTACTAATTTCAATGAGTCTACTAACTTCAATGAGGCTACAATCCAGGCTTCCAGCCCATGAGATATTGGGCTCGTGTTAGGGAGTGGTCTAGTAGAGGGCATGAGCCCAAATCTTTTGCATTAGGACCCAGATCTCCTGCCCTTTCCCCTCTCTTTTAAAAAAGCTTTTTATTTTTTACTTGCTTGTAAGGCTGTTGTGCAAACTGCAAAGCACCATTCTCATTTGCCCAAAGGCACCTTATACAATATAAATTTAGCACATGCACAGGAGTCCTATGTCTTGAATGAGCTGAGAAATTAAATTCAGTTCACATTTATGTAATTCACCCTTCCCAAAACAAACTGAGAACCATCTTTCAAAATGTGCACCTTTTCTGAGTTTTGCAGTGCATTTCTCCACCATGTAGCGCATGCAAAAATGCATAGGTAAATCTTTCTTGAAATCTTTCTCATAAAAGTGAAAATAATGTACAAAACTGCACTCTATTGGGGAAATTGCTTTGCAAAGAATGTGTAGTTTAGGGGAAATTGCATGCAAATGGGTGTATTAAGAGAAATTTGCACTAAAATGTTGATTAATTTCCATGAGGACGTATTTCTAAGGGGAAATATGCACAGGATTCTGCTGTTTAACTGCGCCCCCCCCAAAAAAAAACCCCAGTGCAGATGAAGGAATTGAAAGCCATCCTTCTACGCTGTCTTTGGGCTAGTTAATGGTGGTGCTTTGTAAGGCCAGTGGTGTCTCTAGAGCAGGAGCAGCCAACCTAGTGTCCCCCAGATGGTTAACTCCAAGTCCCATCATCCCCAGCCAGCTTGGCCAATGCTCAGGGATGATGGGAGTTGTAGTCCCAAACATCTGGAAAGCAACACATTGCCTATCCCTGCCCTAGAGGTGGGCATTCCTTTCAGTACTGATGGAAAGATGGGATTTTGTGATGTTTCAATGGTGGTGTTGTGCTTTTTGGTATACCCAGCCACAATATTTTTCTCGTGAACTGGCAGTTAATTAATTAATTAATTAATTTTTTTAACAACTCCTACATGAAATTGCCCAAAATGCTGTGGTCATCTTCTGAGACCCTTCTCCAGAGGTGAGGCAATCAAAGAAAGGGCCTTTTCAGTAGTGGCTCCCTGCTTGGGAAATACTCTCCCCAATGGGGTTCACCTGGTGCCAAGTCTCATGTCTCTCCAATGACTGATCAGCAACTTATTATTTGCCCAGGCCTTTTTATATAGTAACTCTTAGATCTGCTTCAGCACTGCTGCTACTTATTTTACCTTGCTTTGCTGCTTATCATCAGATTCTATAGTGCTTTGGGACGTGGGTGGCGCTGTGGCACCCATGCAAACCACAGTTTGTTGTGACAACTGACTCAGGCTTCTGGGAATTCTGGAATTGGGCATGGCTGCCCACAGTGCTGGAGGAGACTCTTGAGAGTCCCATGGACTGCAAGAAGATCAAACCTATCCATTCTTAAAGAAATCAGCCCTGCGTGCTCACTAGAAGGACAGATCCTGAAGTTGAGGCTCCAGTACTTTGGCCACCTCATGAGAAGAGAAGACTCCCTAGAAAAGACCCTGATGTTGGGAAAGGTTGAGGGCACAAGGAGAAGGGGACGACAGAGGATGAGATGGTTGGACAGTGTTCTCGAAGCTACTAACATGAGTTTGGCCAAACTGCGAGAGGCAGTGAAGGATAGGCGTGCCTGGCATGCTCTGGTCCATGGGGTCATGAAGAGTCGGACACGACTGAACGACTGAACAACAACAAGCCCACAGCCCTGGGCTGGCCCTGTTGATATGTTGGTGCACAATATGCTCTTCCTTCCTCATGGCACCTCAAATTTGAAATAACTGAAAGTACCTTCTACTGGGTCCAGGATCCTATAGTTGTAAAGCAGGCTGGATATACGAGATTGTGTCTTGTTGGAATGTAGAAGTAGCTTATCTCCTGAGTTTATGCCAATAAAACTCAGAAACGTGAGGAGTTAGGATTCCAACATTGTTTATTGCAAAGCAGTAGGTTACAGTCGGATCGTTCCGCAAAACTGCAACCCCGCCCGGTGGTCCAGGCAGTGGTATTTATAAAGTTTCAAACAAAGCATTTCAATTTTCACCAATCATATACATCATTGCCTCATTTCATGATTAATATACCTGTACATGCGCAAGAAGCACTGGCAATTTCTGCTGATTAAGTTCTGATTCCCGCCGTGTTCTGTTACATTGTGTTAGTGCGCATGTTGGGAACCTGCGTTACGGGACGGAAAAGACCCAACACAAGTATTACATTTTGTCTCTGCAGCAATGGGTTCATTTGTGGTGCCATTACTTCGCAGTACCTTCTGGAGAAATCAAGGGTCGTCTTTCAGGTGAGGCTCCGCACTTCTCCTTCATTTCCCTAATAATCGTCTGTTGTAAGCAAGGGCCAGCTTTTAAAAAAGCTCCGTGGCCAGGATACTGAGCCAGTGTGGTGTAGTGGTTAAGGTAGACTCGTAATCTGGTGAACCGGGTTCGCGTCTCCGCTCCTCCACATGCAGCTGCTGGGTGACCTTGGGCTAGTCACACTTCTTTGAAGTCTCTCAGCCCCACTCACCTCACAGAGTGTTTGTTGTGGGGGAGGAAGGGAAAGGAGAATGTGAGCCGCTTTGAGACTCCTTCGGGTAGTGATAAAGCGGGATATCAAATCCAAACTCTTCTTCTTCATTTCCCTGACTTGTAAAATGTTGCAAGCTGGGAGAGAACTCTTAGGAGAAAGATGAGCTTTTCCCAAGAGTTCTGTAAGAGAGTTTGGAAATAGTAGGCCAGTTCTAAATGTATCTTTCTATTTATTTATTGCATTTATATTCTGTTTTTTTATCCAAGGACCTCAATTTTTTTAAAAAAAATAATTTGTATTACGCCCTTCATCTGAAGATCTCAGGGTGGTTCACAGTTGACATACATGGTTCTTCTCCCTTCCTTATGAGCTTCATGGCCAAGTGGGGATTTGAGCCTGGGTCTCCCAATTCCAAGTCTTACACTCTAACCACTACACCACACTGGCTCCCATCAATCCAACAAAAGGACACCTGCCACTTGACTACATAAAATATTAGTTTTAGAATAATAGAGTTGGAAGGGACCCCTAGGGTCATCTAGTCCAGCCCCCGGCAATGCAGGAATCTTTTGGCCAAGGGAGATTGAACCCAACGACCCTGAGATTAAGAGTCTCATGCTGTACCGACTGAGCCATATTGTTTTCTATGCCTGCTAAAACATTTTTATCTAGGCAATCCTACCAAGACATGTACTTTATATGTATACTGTTGATTTTGTCCATATTTTGATAATTTCAAAATATGATTTTTTAAAACATTATTTTTAAATGAATTTTTTATACTATTATGTAAGTCACTTAAGGTCTATTTTTGTAATGAAACTACTTTATTTCTGCATAAAAATATGTATATACTGCTATTCATTAAAAATATATAAGCAGCTTACAACAATTATGCATAAAACCATAGAATTAAAAAAACATATAAAAGTTTAAATTAGACATCAGCTATTCATACAAAAAAAATTAGGTATTGCTATTTAAAAATAAATAAATAAACACATTAATGAAATCTGTCTCAAGCTGTTTCTATGTCCATATTTGTCCTGGTAATGATTCCCTCTTGTATTCCCTGCCTTGCCATGTAGGCCAATAATGAACGGAACTACCATATATTTTACGAGATGCTGGCTGGCCTCCCTGCCCAGCAGAAGCGGAAATTCGGCCTTCAAGAGGCAGAAACATACTATTACCTGAACCAGGTATGGGCCTCTCTTTGAAATGCAGGAAGAGGAACAGGAGGATAAAAGCGCTGGATATTATTCTTACAAATACCCAAACATTTCAATCAAGGAGGAATGGTGCTCTGTCCCAGGCGGTGGTCCCAATCAGGCGAGGGTCTTGGCCAGGGGCAGAGAGCCCTTTTCACCCCAGGGTCTGCATTCCCTTGCGGGGGACCAATGCCTCCCTTTCATCATATGTAGGGAGGCAACTGCGAGATTCCTGGCAAGGTGGACACTGAGGATTTTCACCGGTTGCTGGACGCCATGGAAATCCTGCACTTCACTGCCCACGATCAGGACAGCATCTTCCGAATGTTGTCTTCCATTCTCCACTTGGGGAATGTCTACTTTGAAAAATACGAGGTTAGTTACTGGGATGGAAATGTAAGTCTAGTGTGCATTCTAGGTAAAAGGTAAAGGTACTCCTGACCATTAGGTCCAGTCGCGGACGACTCTGGGGTTGCGGCGCTCATCTCGCTCTATAGGCCGAGGGAGCCGGCGTTTGTCCGCAGACAGCTTCTGGGTCATGTGGCCAGCATGACTAAGCCGCTTGTGGCGAACCAGAGCAGCGCACGGAAACGCCATTTACCTCCCTGCCGGAGCGGTTCCTATTTATCTACTTGCACTTGACGTGCTTTTGAACTGCTAGGTGGGCAGGAGCAGGGACCGAACAACGGGAGCTCACCCCGTCGTGGGGTTTCGAACCGCCGACTTTCTGATCAGCAAGCCCTAGGTTCTGTGGTTTAACCCACAGCGCCACCCGCGTCCCTTGTGCATTCTAAGGAAAGGCTAAAAAATCCCAGTAAACCACACCACTTGTTCTTCCAGAGTGAGGAAGCAGGAAGCTTCAGGATGTATGGTTGACTGTGTGGTGCCTTGATGTTTTCCTCCTGGCTACATGGTCCCTGACTGCCTGGATCATGTAGCCAACAACCAATTAACCCCTGTGTTGCAAACTCTGAAACTGGAATAATGAAAGGCAACACGTAGACCAATAAACGGTAAAGGCATAAATTCATTCAACATGGCAGACACATGATAACATCAGAATCTCCAAAGATAAAGTGTGTCATATAGTCTTTTTAGCAACAAGTGCAATAATATTCTTCTGACAGTGGTAGTGGTACATAGGTTTATGACCACTGTTCCATAGAAGTCTATTCTTTTCACTGAAGTGCTACTGCTGAGGAAGATTTATTTGAAACAGTGTTATTACCCGGATCACTGTACTTCCGATCACCTTGGCACCATTCTACGTGCATCTACGTATATCAACGTGCTTCTAAAGACTTTTTACTGCATTGTCAGAAGAATATTATTGCACTTGTTGCTAAAAAGACTATATGACGCACTTTATCTTTGGAGATTCTGATGTTATCATGTGTCTGCTATGTTGAATGAATTTATGCCTTTACTGTTTATTGGTCTACGTGTTGCTTTCATTATTCCTGGATCATGTAGCCAGCAAGAACTTTTAATCAAATTGGTGCAAAGAGGGGGAGGCATGCAAGAGCGAACCAGTGTGAAAAATGTAAATTGGAGTGCGGGGAGGTCTTTGGGGAGGCCAACTCCCATTTTCACACTGATGATGTTGCCCCATGAAAATTGGGCGCAGCTGACCCGGTGTGCAGCTGCTGTGAAAAAGGCAAATCCCATGCTAGGGTTAACTAGGAAAGGAATTGAAAATAAAACTGCCAATATCATAATGCCCACTATACAAATCAATGGTGCGGCTGCCTTTGGAATACTGTGTACCGTTCTGGTCGCCGCATCTCAAAAAGGGTATTGTAGACGTATATTTTCAGGACCCACCTGATTTTTATGAACGTAGATTGCTTTAAACTGTTTTTAATATTATGTTTTAATGTTGTAACCTGCCCTGGGAGCTTAGGGTGAAGGGCAGGTGTCAGGTTCGCTAACGGTTGCTCATGAGTAAAGACCAAGTCCGTCTTGTCTTTCAACTATTTTATTGTGCAAAGTATGTACAGTGAGGAGCTATCCTAAAACATGACCACCTAGTCGCTAGCAGAATCCGGAAGTGCCCCCCTCCTGTTGCGGCGCCAACACCAGAGTCTCGGCACCCTAAAGTGCCGTCTCCTTTCTCCCCTGACCCTTCTGCGTAAAGCAGGCTCTGGAAACGGTGTCTCCCCCTCGGAGTGGGTCTGCTGAGCGGTGCTGGGTCTCTCTGCATCATCCTGGAGACCCCTTCCCACCTGGCTCCTCCCTGGTGACTCCTCCTCCCCCGGGGAGGAGCTGGCAGACTCACTGGGAGACGTGTCTGTCCACAACAGAGGCTGAGGCTGCACTCAGTGCCAGACTGACAGCAGGTAATAAACAGACAAATATACATACAGTACATACAAACTAACTAACAAATATTACAATTGGAGAAGGTTCAGAAAACGACAATTAAAATAATCAGGCAAATGGAGTGGCTCTATGAAGAAAGGTTGCAGCATTTGGGACTTTCAAGTATAGAGAAAGAGGTGGCATGATACTTACAAGTTTATAAAATGATGCTTGTTGTGGGGAAAAGTAGAGACAAGTTTTTTCTCCTTTTCTTGTTGGACGCAGCGCCAGATTGCCAAATAGACAGAGTAGGCAACAAGCCTATGGGCTCCAAACCTTTTGGGGGGCCCATGACAACAGATCAAAATAATATTGATTTGATCTTGAAACGAAGTTAAAAGTTCAAGCTTTCTTAGTTCAATGTTATTCTACTAGAGCATGCACACAAGGGGGCCCCCGAGATTTTGACTGCCTAGGGGACTCAACAGGGTTTAATCTGGCGCTGGTTGGACGGCCAATGAAGCTGACTGTTGAAAAATGTAGGACAGATAAATAAAAGAAAGAAGGACTTCTTATGCAGTACAATGTTAAACTATGGAACTCACTCCCACAGGAGGCAGTGGTGGCCACCAACTTGGATGGCTTTAAAATAGGACTGTACAAATTAATAGAGGAGAGAGATGTCAGTGGTTCCTTGCCATGATGGCAAGAGGCAATAATGCTTCTGAATACCAGTTGCCACAAGAGGGGAATGTGCTGCTCTTGCGCTTGGGTCCTCCTTGTGGGTTTCCCCACAGGCACCTGGTTGGCTTCTGTGACCATCGGATGCTGGAGGAGGTGCTGCCTTATCCAGCAGCCTGTTTTTGCTGTATGTTCTTGAATGACAACCATACATAAATATAAGGTTGCTCAGCCTCTTTGCAAACATGCCTTGGCTTGGTGCTTTGCAGACAGATTGCCAGGAGGTGGCTTCGGTGGTGAGCGCCCAGGAGATCCGCGTTGTGGCCGATCTGTTGAAAATCTCCCCCGAGGGCTTGCAGAAGTCCATCACCTTCAAAGTGACGGTAAAGGGGCAGGCAGCCCTGACTGTGGAGCTGGGAGGGTGGGCATCGAAGGGCAGGTGTATGTTGCTCTGCTTTTGGGCCAAGAACAGTTAAAGGGTTCAGGAGGCAGAGACACTTTTATTCTGACCTGGAATTCTGAACTGGTTTTTTAAAAAACAACAACAACAACAACCCCAAAACCTGGAGTGTTGAATATTTTATGCTGCTTTTGTGCAATGCATCTACTTGTTGCCTTTAATTATAGAATCATATAGATTAGAGTGGACTCAGAAAATGATTGAATATGCGGAATTAGACAATCTATCAGAAAGAATAAAGAATAAAACGAAGGAAGCATTTATTTCAAAATGGGAAGTCTTCAAAATTTATTTGAAAAATAGCAATGATAGTTTAAAGTCTGTAGCAGCATTTAAATAACTTCAGTAAGAACTTTAAGTCAGATGGAAAATTTATGATAGAATACACAACATTAAAACTAAAACTTGTTATGATATGGCAATGAACAATTGAAGAGATATACTGTAGAAGTATGGAGCGGATGGGAAGTCAGGTATATAGAAAAAAGAATATTTGTATGTTAACAATAATTAATACATTGTTGTCGTTGTTTGTTTGGTAGTTTGTTTGTTGGTCTTTTAGTTGTCAGGAGGTGATGGATATTTGTTTGTTTTTCTTTTGTGTGATGTAATAAAGTGAAATGATAGATGATAGATGATAGATAGATAGATAGATAGATAGATAGATAGATAGATAGATAAATAAATATAGAATCATATAATTTTAGAGTTGGAAGGGCCCCAAGGTTCATCTAGTCCAACTCCATACAATGCAGGGACTCCTGCTCAGAGCCGTTCCTGGGTTGGCTCGAACCACCAACCTCTTGGTTAACAGCCAGATGCACTGACCCATTGCACCACAGGAGGGCTCTATTGTTTGTCTGTTAGTTTTTAATTATTATTATTATTATAACAAATTGTGCTCTTAATATTTTGTCGTAAGCTGCCCAGGGAATGTTTGTTTATTATGGGCTTCTATATAAACGTAATAATAAATTATAGTAATAATAGGCATGGTTACTCAGCAGGTTGGTCAGGGAGGGACAAGTGCTTCCCTTCCCTTCCCTTAGTGAGTTAGACCAAAGACTTTTGTTATGCCCTATATCAGTGATGGCTAACCTTGACACTCCAGATGTTTTGGAACTACAACTCCCATCATCCCTAGCTAACAGGACCAGTGGTCAGGGATGATGGGAGTTGTAGTCCCAAAACATCTGGAGTGTCAAGGTTAGCCATCACTGCCCTATATGTTACCTAGTAGGAAGGAGAATGTGGTCAACTGACATCTTGGTAAAAGATGCCTAGAGGTATCTCATTGATTACTGCAGCCATCCTTGCCCCCCAGCCAGTTGACCTGGTGGGACAGTGGATGGACTCAAGAGCTTCCAGTTTGAGCCCAGCAGCACCTGTGGATTAGGACGGGGGAGACTCCATGAGGTGGTAGTGGTGGGGACATGATATTTTGTGTGACTGGCGCCAACCATCGGAGGGAGGCCATCTTTCTTCTTCCTTCGCTTTCTCAACAGGAAACCATGAGAGAAAAGATATACACACCCCTCACTGTCGACAGTGCCGTTGATGCCAGGTAAACAGAAGCTCCATCCATCTCCACAACCGTAATAGAGAGAGCCATGTGTAAATGCTGCCACTCACCCTCAGCACCCCTGCTTGTGGCCTTATCTTCTTCCACTTCTTTGCCTACAGCACTTGTGCATGTGTTTTTTCCCTTTCTTCTTTCCCTCAGAGATGCCATTGCCAAGATCCTCTACTCCTTGCTCTTCAACTGGCTCATCGACAGGATCAACAGGCTCATCTACCCCAAGCAAGAGACCCTGTCCATCGCCGTCTTGGATATCTATGGCTTTGAGGTGAGGGAAGAAGTGTTCAGCCAATTACAACCGGGGCCTTCCCCAGAAACTGCTTAGGTCCCTTGACAAAGGACCTAAGATACAGGGGAGGAGAAGGATAGAATAACACACACACACCCAGTGCCCCCAGAATGGTGCTTGTCACGCCGAGGTGGCTGGTGTTCTCTGGAACTGACTGGGTGGAAGCAGGGCCAGATTTAGGTTTGATGAGGCCCTAAGCTACTAAAGGTAATGGGGCCCTTTATATGTCCAGCTGTCCTTTGTCAACAACAAATTGTCACTATTTTTTGTGTTGAATATATGCTACATGGTAATTTATGGACCTAATAGGTATCTAAAGACATTTGCACATAACAAAACATGTATTTTATCAAAGTAATTTATTTTTTAATCTTATATTTTGGAAATGTACATCCAGGTTTCTTTTCTTTAAGTTTTTTTGGGGCCCCCAAGAGAGTGGGGCCCTAAGCTATAGCTTGTTTAGCTTATACGTAAATCCGGCACTGGGTGGAAGGCAGGAAGACTGACCTAGTTGGAGCCATAGTGAAAAACAGGCAGAGACAACTTATGCTCGTTTTGCCTCCACCCTCCTCCTTAATGGGTTCTGCATGGGGAAGCACTGAGACTAAGGAGGAGGAAGCCAGCAGGCAGGACCACCTACTGGACTGTAAGAAAGACAGGAGGCAGGTATGGACTGGCAGAGGGCAGACAGAGACTAGTAGGGCCGTGCCCCGCTTGCCCCTGATGAACCAGCCTCCAGTGCTGCAATGGCTGCCGCTTCTGATATTCCCGGAGGCAGGCTCAGTTCGAGAACGGCAGGCTGGGCTGTGGAGCTCTTCTCCTCTATACTTAGTAGCCTGAAGTAAGTATCCTTTTGCTCTGCATGTACACATTTTTCAATTTGCGGTCTGAATTTTGAATAGGATCTGGGCTTCAACAGCTTTGAGCAGTTGTGCATCAATTACGCAAATGAGTATCTCCAATTCTTCTTCAACAAGATCGTCTTCAAGGAGGAGCAGGTGAGGCCAGAATCCACCATCACCACCATTCTTGGGATTTTAAAGCATCACGTTTTTGGATGGATCTGCAGCAATGTTGCACGTGTGTGTGTGTAATGCTGATATGTTTTATTTTCCTGTTTGCTCTTTTTGTTATAGCTTGCTATTTTTGGTCATTTGTTTTTAAATGATGTGTGTCCCCTTGAAAAATTTGTCATAGGCAGGATGCAAATATCAATAAATAAGTAAAAAAAAAGCAGCTGGAGCTGCAGGCATCAGTTTATTTGGTGAGGGTGGAGGGGCAGCAGATACAAATCTAACTAATAAATACATTCTGTATTCAGGAGGAATATATCCGGGAGCATCTTGAGTGGAGAGAAATACCTTTCAATGACAACCAGCCTTGCATTGACCTCATTGCCCACAGGCCTTATGGGATTTTAAGGATCCTGGATGACCAGAGCAGTTTCCCTCAGGTACCACTTGGTGCTGGGTAGAATCCATGCATACATATTTTTTATGTTCTGTTCTAGTCTGTTCTAGTTGCAGGATGACAACTAACTGCTTTTGCTCAGAAGCGCCTTCCCCATGTATTCATTTATGGAGGCAAGGGAAGCAATTATCCCCCTTTGAGCAGGTGACACTCTTTCTATGCTCAAAGACCCTTGGAATGAGAGCACCAGAATTTCTGGAAGCAAGCGTTGGCCAATGTTTCATGTCTTAATAAATACTGTGGTTGGATCATTCAACGACTCTCAGTGCAAAGGCACAGCGTAATGGCCTGCCTTTAAAAGAGTCTGTCCCTTGCATCTCTGTTTGAGTCACCATTCTGGGCTCACGCAGCTGAGGGACTCGTGCAGAAGCATGGTGATTGGCTCTAGAAGGTGGCCAATTCTTCCTCTTTCACACTCAAAAAATGTGCCTCGTCTGTCCCAATGGTAGACGCCACTGGCCTAAAATGGACAGTGTTTGCAGCTTGAATCCAGAACATCCCCACCGACACTGGGTGGGTGACATGGGGCACTGCTAGTCTGACCCAGTTATTCCTCCACCTTGCCAGGCCACGGATCACACATTCCTCCAGAAGTGTCATTACCACCACGGCGCCAACCCGCTTTACTCCAAACCGAAGATGCCGCTACCCGAGTTCTCCATCAAGCACTATGCTGGCAAAGTCACCTACCAGGTGAGACACCGGGTGGTTGGGAAGGAGCAACACAAAGAGGAAGAACAGGGTACATTCTGCACACATACAGTAAGGTGCTTGGTGCCTTGGACAGCGACCCGCAGCCACCAGCCCCTCCTGTGCCACCGTCGCTCTGTTTCCACTGCAAGCCCAGCAGACTGTGCTCTGTGCCTCCACAGCACCATCTAGGCTGCCTAGGCATTGCATCAGCTGCCCCTGCCAAGATCTGGGTGGCACTGAGGAGCAGTAATGATCAGGGCAGCAGTTTCAGCCCCACGTAGCACAGAAAGTAAGGGCGCCCAGGCCAGACTTCTCCCTGCTTTGAATGGAGAGGTGCTTCACACATAGACTATATTTTGGCTCAGAAAGTATAATCCATTTCTTAACCCCACTGTAGGTACACAAGTTCTTGGATAAAAACTACGATCAGGTTCGCCTGGACGTCCTGGAGCTTTTTGTCAACAGCAAAATCAAAGTAGGTGTTTTGGGGTGTCCTCAGGTCGGCTGGCTCCAGTGCATCCGATGGCTTCACATCCGATGGTGTTTGGAAGAGTAGGGCGAAGCCATGTGGTGTGGCTGTTGTTAGTAGCGTCACCTAAATAATACAGACGGAGTCCAGAGAGAAAAGAAACTGATAAAACTTAACTGGGTTAATTGAACTAAAAACAACAACAACCACATTATATGAAGAGAAATAAACATAGAGGTAATGGCTTTCTTAATTCAGGCCTTATTCATAGCAGGAAGACATACAACAACACAAACAGGAAGGAAAAAGCTCCCTCAGAACTCCACAGCCAATGAGAGCATGAGTTATCTCAGCAAGGCTCATGCCCCTCTGCCTGGTTGCTAAACAACACCTCCACCCATCCCACTTCTTGTCTCTGGGACTTTAACCCTAACTGAATTAACCCTTAATTTACATAGCCAATCAGAGCGCAAGTTACCTCAGCAAGGCTCATGCCCCTCTGCCTGGTTGCTAAGCAACACCTCCACCTATTCCCCGCTCACTGACTTTAACACTAATTGAATTAACCCTTAAGTTACACACAGAATGATCTCTGCTGTTGCACTTCCAACAGTGGTGGGGAGTATAGGAATGGGGACTTGCAGATACAGGTTGTCTAAATGGGTGATAACTAAAGGTCATTCCTGGCTTCACTGATTGACCTTGGAGCAGTCACTATCTCTCTGCATAACCTACTCTGCAGGACTGGGGTACATCCGGGTGCATCTGTTAGACCGAACGGTGTATAAACACAGATTTATCTGGAGAAATGCACAGGAAAATGAGTGTCAATGTTCATGCAAACTTTTTTTTAAAAAAATCACAGACTGATCTTGAAATGGGGTGAACTGAAATTTAAGATGGGGGGGGGGGAGAAACTAAGACGGACAGATCCATCCATCCTTATAATCTCTCCCTGTTCTCATTTCATCCTCACGACAGCCATGCGAGGTAGGTTAGGCTGGCAGAGAGTGTCTTGCCCAAGATCACCCAGCAAACGTCCTCCGTGCAGGGAGAGCTGGATCAAAATGGAATGAGTTGCGAATGTCCCACCTGCTCCCAAAATGTCCCCTACAAAATGTCTCCTTTGCTCTTGCCCCAGATGGTGGCCAACCTGTTCTACAGCCATGCCCAGGTGATAGCTCAGCAGAAGACCATGATGGGGAGAAGCAGCACCAGCAGGCGGAAATTTAAGTCCCACACGGTGGCAGCGAAATTCCAGCAGTCGCTTTTGGACCTTGTGGATAAAATGGAGAGGTGAGTGAGGAAGGCATAGGGTAAGCACTTGTGTGAATAGCGTTTCAAATTGCTGGCATGGAGGGCCCATGAACCGGATCAGGACCCTGGCAGGGTGGCAGGCAAGGGAGCCCAAAACCCATTGTTCCAGGTTCTCTTCCAGCCCTGGCTGGAGATGGCGGGGATTGAACCTGGCATCTCTTGCTTGCAAAGCAAAGTCATTGAGCTAAGGTCCCTCCCCAAAGACATAGGAACATCAGAAGCTTAGCATTGTCTACACGGACACACAGCGGCTGTGCAGGATTTCAGATGGTGTTTTCTCCCAGTCCTGCCTTGAGGTGCCTGGGATTGAACCTGCATGGAGCTATGGTCCTTCCCCTGAAAATTAAGTAAGATTCTAGTCCTCAGCGTTACAGGCCTTGTATAAAGGGACGGAACGGCCTCCTGTCAAATCAGAGCATTGGTACAGCTAGTCCAGTATGGTCCATAAATTATTCCTTATTCCTTATTATTATTCCTTATTATTCCATACTGTCTGGCAGCAGCTCTCTGTGGTTTCATACAGGAGACATTCTCATTTCTACTTGGAGATGCTGAGGATTTAACCTGCATGCAAAGCTGGCGCTCTCCCACTAAGCTGCAGCCCTTCCCTAGAGGTGGCAAGGAATAGATTTAGGTCCTTTGCACATTTGTTGCTTCCCGCAGAATGAAGCAGCGGTGATTTTGATGCTGTATGTGGGTGGTTTTTAAATTGACCCATGACCTGGATCAGGACCATGGCAGGTTGTGGGGGGAGCAAGGGGGTCCTGAACCTGCTGTTTGCATGAGCAGGATATTTCCCATCTGTGCCAGTGGAAGCTTCTTCCTTTGTGCAAATAGCAGGTAATTCCATTCAATATGCACCACTTTCAGGATGAAGATATTTTATAGTCCCATCGTATGTGTTTTTTCTTCTTCTTCTGCAGATGTAACCCTTTCTTCGTCCGCTGCATCAAACCCAACAATAAGAAGGTATGGACTTGCTGTGCCCGAAGGGGAAAGGGACATAGGAAGCTGCCTTTTTGCAGAGTCTGACTGCTGGTCCTTCTAGCTCAATGTTGCTGTCACTGACTGGCAGCAGCTCTGCAAGGTTTCAGGCAGAAGTCTTTCTTAGCCCTTCCTGGAACTGCCAGGGGTTGAACTTGAGACCTTTTGCATGCAAAAGCAGGTGCCCTACCACTGAACTATGCCCCCCAAGAGCGTTTTCATAGAATAGTAGGGCTGAAAGGGACCCCAAGGGTCATCTGGTACAACCCCCTGCAATGCAGGAAATTCTGAACATGACATTTAATGGCTTCACTTTCACCCCACCTCCTTGCAGTGCTAACACAGCTGCAGCCAAGCCTCTCTCTCCTTGCAGCTTCTCCTGCAGAACCACAGTTTCTACAATGCTGCCTCCTGATCTCTAAACTATTTCCTCTTCTACTGCCCTTCCATAGCCCCCCCTCATTTCCTTCCAATCGTCTCCTCAATTGCACTTTGGGCACCTGCTGAGTCATTCAGAAACTGATGGATGCCGAGTCATCCATCACAGGTAAAGGAAGACCTGCCACTAAATAGTGCTTCTTCTGGCCTGAAAACCCAGTGGTCTTGAGTCGTCCAGAGAGCTCCTCTCTCACACTCCGTCAGGCTCGTTTCTCCTATCACGATATGAATCCTGAACCAGTCGGCCCATTTACTATCCTATCCAATGCTCTCCTTCGCTCTTCCTCAACCAGAAGCCAGGACTTTTTGAGCCTGACGTAGTCAGCAGCCAGCTGCGGTACTCAGGAATTCTGGAGACCATCCGCATCCGCAAGGAGGGCTTCCCCGTTCGCATCCCCTTCCAAACGTTCATTGAAAGGTATGGTCAACAAGGGCTCTAACTCAGGAAGGCAAGGAAGGGGAAAAGCAATTGCAGGCTTGGCTGCGGTATCCTTGCTAATTTTACCCGGGAGCCTTTGGTGGGGAAGGACTTTGTCAAAAGCTTTATTTAGTGCACCAGGTATATGGTGCCTACCATAGAATCATAGAAACCTAGAGTTGGAAGAGACCACAAGGGCCATCCAGTCCAACCCCCTGCCAAGCAGGAAACACCATCAAAGCATTCTTGACAGGTGGCTGTCAAGCCTCTGCTTAAAGACCTCCAAAGAAGGAGACTCCACCACACTGCTTGGCAGCAAATTCCACTGTCGAACAGCTCTTACTGTCAGGAAGTTCTTCCTAATGTTTACCAGGGCTCCCCTAACCACATGCTTATTAGCAGAGCCAGCCCAAAACGTTTTGCTGCGGGAAGGGAAAGAGAAGATGGTGTTTGCCCCTGTTTCAGAAACTGACCAGGGTGGCAATTGACTTAGTATCCTTTGCCGGGTGAGAAGGAAAAATAAAACAGGTATATAGAAAGGCTTTTTGGACTTTGACTCCCATAAGCCCCAGCCAGCATAGCCAGTGATGAGGGATGATGGGAGTTGTAGTCCAGCAACAGTTGGAGGGCACCTAATCACACCCTGGGCCTGTCTCTTTAGGTACCGCTGCCTTGTTGATATCAAACAAGGCATGATCCCAGATGCGTGGAACAGCGCGGCAGTGCTGAAGAAGCTATGCTCAGTCACCCCCGATATGTACTGCATTGGAGCCACCAAGGTACAGCCGCCATTTTCCTTGATGATCATGGTTGTAAGTAACTGTTTGACAGCTTGGAGCATGGAAATTCCCACCCCTGGATTTTCTGTCATGGGGTGATGAGCCCAAGGGTCTCTCCGCCTCTCAGCTGACCAAGGTGAATGGACAGTTCACCTGCCTGTGTCTGAGGGAGAGGGAAGGCAACAAGGCCACATCCATCGGCCAGGATGGGAGAGCTAACTGCCATAGAGCTCCTCCTCTCTCAGAAGTGTCTCCATCTGTAGCCATTTCACCTGGTTGCATCTGAGGGAGAAATGAGACACCCAAGCCCCTTCCATTGGCAAGGCTTGGACACTGGTGGAGGAAGGGGGTGCGGTGGGTGCAGCCCACCCTGGGTGTCATCACTGGGGGGGTGACATCGGCGCCTCACCCCCCTGGGATGCTCACCCTGCCCCCGCGGGTGGCTCACCCTGCCCCCGGGTGCACAGCATGTACGCTGCTCCGGGTGCCGGAGCAGCTAGCTCCACCTCTGGGCTTGGACCAACTCCCATTCAGCCAAAGAACTGCCTCTCCCACCAGATGTCAAAGAGATAAACGATTATGCAACCTTCCGTAGACATCTGAAGACAGCCCTGTGTAGGGAAGCTTTTAATGCTTGCTGTATCTTGTGTTTTCTTATATTCTGTTGGAAGCCGCTCAGGGTGGCTGGGGCAACCCAGTCAGAGGGGCAAGGTACGAGTAATAAATGATTATGATTATTCCACTTGGCCATTACCACTGACTTCATCACAAAACAGTATGAAAAAGTCTGTGGTATTCTCATGGAGTCTACCTGAATGGAGTTATTTGGTTCTTCCTCTTTGTCATTCCTGGTTTTTTTACTTTTCATTTATGTCTCTTAGATTGTAATGTGTTATTGTAAAACAGAAACTACCCCCCAGCATAGGAGCCAACTCCTAGAGACCAATGGGTATTCAGCCCCAAAATAAAGTATTTGAGCAGGGTGCCCGCCCCCAATTGATGGGCATTGCCAGTCAAATGGTGTGCATGCACTGCATCATGTGATCAGTTATACAGGGCAGGGCTTACTTGGGCCCCCCAATATTTTATTGAAGTTGCTCCTCCTGCCCCTCCAGTGCTTTGACAGGAAAGCTGTTGTATAAATGTCATGAATAACTGAACGCCAAGGAAGGTTGGGTGTAGGTAACTGCCACCCAGAGCCACGTCAGTGGGTTGGTTAAGAGCACTGGACTAGGAGAGACCAGGGTTCAAATCCACACTTCAGCCGTGAAGCTCACTGGCTTACCTTGGAAGCCAGTTGCTGCTTCTCTGCCTAACCCACCTCGCAGGGTTGTTGTGAAGAAGAATCGGAAGAGGGAGGACTGTGTACGCCACCCTTGGTCGCCTTGGAGGAAAGGTGGGAGAGGAGTGCAATTAATTAATGAGTTGTTCTGATGCTTCCCCCCCCCTCCTCACACCAGCTCTTCATGAAGGAGAATGTCTACCAGCACTTGGAAGGGAAGCGAGAACGGATTGTCCACATGGCAGCTCTAACGCTGCAGCGGTACACGCGCGGCTTCTTGATCAAGAAACGCTTCTTCGCCCTCCGCCACAAGATCATCCTCTTCCAGGCGCGGGCCCGAGGCTATCTTGTCAGGTGCACAGCTGCAACATGCTCTCTGTGCTAGAGATAGAGGAGGACAGGCATCTGTGTGCGCTTGGGGAGGGTGTGTGAGAACATTGGCCAGCGTCAGCCGTCGCCATTGTGGTTATGTCTGACATGACGCACGTGGCGTAACGTCACATCATCATACATCATCCCCACCCTGCCTTGCACGACGGATTGTTGGGGCAGAGGAATAGGCAGCGCAATGGCATCACATCTTACACTGCGCAACACGAGCCTAGGGATGGGGAGCCACTGGCCAGTGGGTCAGCCTGGGCCCATCATGGGGTTCGACCACATCCACCTGCCAATCAGGTGACATCAGTGACCTGTGGGAGGTTGGCGTTCAATTCTGCATTGGTCCAACCAGCATTGGGCCCAACCTACTCCGCAGGATTTAGCCCCTGCTCACTAGCTGATGATCAGAGGTTGAATCCTGCTAAGTCCCCTTCAGAGAGTAGGACTCTGTTCATCAGACAGCAGTTCTGCTGGGTGCTCCTTCAAAGGGGAGCGTGGGGGCTGTTTGAAAGCCCTTTTGCAAATAGCCCTTCACTGCTCTTTGAAGTCCCAGCAGGCTGCAAAGCACAGCACCACCTGATGTCACCTTGACGAGAGGTGATTGACAGATTGACAGGTGACGAACAGCACACTAGGCGTGTCTCAGCATCTGAATTTTGATTTGCCTGTTCCATCTGCATGTTAAACGTGTGCCATTTGTGTCTGGTCTGTTTGTCCGTTATCGTCTTTTATTTTGGTTTTTTGCCTTGGGTAGGAGAAAGTGTTGTTGAGGCTGGGTGTGATCTTTCCCACCTCCGTACCGGGGGGTTTCCCGTCCTGCAGGCAAAGGTACCGGAGGCTGCGTCGAACCCTCATCAAGGTCAGGTGCCTGGTACGCATCTATGTGAATCGCAGGAGGTACCTTAAGGTGAGTCCCATCTTGTCTGGGCACTGGTAGAGGAGGTGTGAGAGCCTGGAGGGAAGGGGATTTTGTAGCAGGCAAAATGAGACGAATTGGACACCTGCAAGCAGGACTTGAGTGCAACTGCATTCTCTCTTCCTGCCATTAAATAGGGAACCTGGGTTGAGTTGAATGTGCCTTTTCACCTGTGTGCTCCATTCTCCTCAGAGGGGAAAAAGGCAAATTTTAAACATTGCATTTTGTGTCTCAGTGTCACGTAATTCACATTCTCCTCACCCCACCTCCAGTTGTTCAGAGGTTTGCATAGTAAGGGCAGCAGAGTGGCTTGATTGTTTGAAGCAGTTTAGACTCACAAAGATGCCCAGCTATCCCCGAATGAATAGATCCAAACCTGTGTTACCTGTCTGGCAGGAGACTCTGAAAGCCTGCTGTATCCCTGCCCCACCCTTAATTGATGAGATGCAGGTATATTGTACTTTTTATAAACTTACAATTTTTCATAACCATTGTTGGTTTAAAAAAACAACAACAAATCTTCCAATGAAGATTTAAACTTCCAATGAAGCCCACAGCCTCCCACTGTTGAACAGTTCTTACTGTCAGAAATTTCTTCCTGATGTTTGGCTGGAATGCACTTTGTTCACTTTTTTTGAGTAGGAGAACAACATTGCAAAATTCGGAGAAGTGCAAATTTCGAAGGACTGCTGTGCTTTGGTTCATGTCTTGTTTCGGGAATCGGGAATCATTTCCCCTCATCCTTAGTCGGAGCAACAAGAGAGGTGTTAGGAAGAAGTGATAAAGTGAAAATGAAAAGAAGCTGTATTGGCCCCCAAGAAAAACGCCACATTCCATATTAGCACGATGCCTTTATTAGTTCGCACTGTTTTGTGACCTCTTGGTTGGCCCTTAAGGATACCTGCCCTGATATCTAATAATAATAATAATAATTTATTATTTGTACCCCGCCCATCTGGCCGGGTCCCCCCAGCCACTCTGGGCGGCTTCCAACAAACACTAAAATACATTAAAATATCACACATTAAAAACTTCCCTAAACAGGGCCGGCCTTCAGATGTCTTCTAAAAGTCAGATCTCCTTGACATCTGGTGGGAGGGTGTTCCACAGGGCTGGTGTCACTACCAAGAAGGCCCTCTGCCTGGTTCCCTGTAGCTTTGCTTCTCGCAATGAGGGAACCGCCAGAAGGCCCTCGGCGCTAGATCTCAGTGTCCGGGCTGAACGGTGGGGGTGGAGACGCTCCTTCAGGTATACAGGACCGAGGCCATTTAGGGCTTTAAAGGTCAGCACCAACACTTTGAATTGTGCTCGGAAACGTACTGGGAGCCAATGTAGATCTCTCAGGACCAGTGTTATGTGGTCATGGCGGCCACTCCCAGTCACCAGTCTAGCTGCCGCATTCTGGATTAATTGCAGTTTCCGGGTCACCTTCAAAGGTAGCCCCACATAGAGAGCATTGCAGTAGTCCAAGCGGGAGATAACTAGATATGGGTAGAAGCAAAGAGATCGAAGGGAGGTGGTGGAGGACCAGAGAGGAGAAGGATGCAATAGTTGAGGGAGGTCCCCTCTGTATTACTAGCTGATGGTCTCTCGCATTTCCATCTGAGTTTCAGCACTGGAGACTGGATCATTAGGGTGAATGGGGCCCAGTCTGCCTTGTTACTTACAACCAATTGCGGGGGGGCTGCCTGTCATTGGCACTGGTTCCACCTATCGTTGGTCTCCCTGCCTTCATCCATACCAGTGCTAATGGGCACCAGCCACCACGGATGGGGCACTGAGCCTTGCCTCGGGAAGAGATTAGATTCAGTTTGCATTTGAACTTATAAAATTTGGCCTTTCCGAAACAATCGACGAACTGCGACACAGCCGTCTTTCAAAACGTGCCGTGCCATTCTCCAGCCAAGCAACGTGTGGAAAAATGCACACGCTTCTGTAAAGCGTGCCTAACAATGTGTACGTTAGTGAAAGTAACATGCAAATACGCCTTGCGTTAGAATAAATAATAATAATAAATTTTTATTTGTACCCCGCCCTCCCCAGCCGGAGCCGGGCTCAGGGCGGCTAACAACAGCAAAAATCACAACAGAATATAAAACCCATTAGTTAAAATACAAGTTAAAAACCAAATTAAAATGCCGATTCATTTTGCGCCCATTACCAAAACAAAAGGAGGAAACCATCAGACTTTAAGTGTCCGACCCGAAGGCCAGGTGGAACAACTCTGTCTTGCAGGCCCTGCGGAAAGATGTCAAATCCCGCAGGGCCCTAGTCTCTTGTGCCAGAGTGTTCCACCAGGTTGGGGCCAGAACTGAAAAAGCCCTGGCCCTGGTTGACACCAGTCTGGCAGCCTTGTGGCTCGGGATCTCCAGCAGGTTATTATTTGTAGATCTTAAGGTCCTTTGCGGGGCATAATGGGAGAGGCGGTCCTGTAGGTACGAGGGTCCTAGGCCGCATAAGGCTTTAAAGGTCAAAACCAGCACCTTGAACCTGATCCTGTACTCCACCGGGAGCCAGTGAAGCTGGTAAAGCACTGGATGAATGTGGTCCCACGGCAAGGACCCCGTAAGGAGCCTCGCCGCGGCATTCAGCACCCGCTGGAGTTTCTGGATCAACTTCGAGGGCAGCCCCGCGTAGAGCGAGTTACAATAATCAAGCCTGGAGGTGACCGTCGCATGGATCACTGTGGCCAGATCCGGGCGAGAAAGGTAGGGGACCAACTGCTTGATACGTCGGAGATGGAAAAATGCCACCCTTGCTGTGGCTGCAACCTGCGCCTCCATGGAAAGGGAGGCGTCGAAGGTTACACCCAAACTCTTGACAGAAGGCACTGGCACTAATTGGGCCCCCGCAAGAGATGGGAGTTGGCCCCCCAACCCCATGTCGCCCCGACCCAGCCAGAGGACCTCTGTCTTCGAAGGATTTAGCTTCAACCGGCTCCCACGCATCCATCCAGCCACAGCTTCCAAGCACCTGGTCAGTGTGTCTGGGACCGAGTCAGGGCGGCCGTCCATCAACAGATAAAGCTGGGTCTCATCAGCATATTGATGACAACCCAGCCCAAAACTCCGGACAATCTGGGCAAGAGGGCGCATAAAGATGTTAAAAAGCATTGGGGAAAGGATTGCGCCCTGCGGGACTCCACACACCAAGGAGTGCCGCGGCGACAACTCCCTCCCTAGCGCCACTCTCTGTCCCCGACCTGAGATAAAGGAGCGTAGCCATTGTTGGACTGTGCCCTGAATCCCCACGTCGGCAAGGCGGTGATCTAAAAGTTCATGATCGACCGTGTCGAAGGCTGCTGACAAGTCTAAAAGGATCAGCAGTCCTGACCCACCTTGATCCAGCTGTCTACGGAGATCGTCTGTTAGCGCGACTAAAGCCATCTCGGTCCCATAACCAGGGCGAAAGCCGGATTGGAATGGATCCAAAGCCGATGTTTCCTCCAGAAATCCACCAAGCTGTTCAGCAACCGCTCTCTCAATTACCTTACCCAGGAACGGAAGGTTCGAAACTGGGCGGTAATTGGATAGATCTAAAGGATCTAAAGATGTTTTCTTTAAGAGCGGACGCACCACTGCTTCCTTCAACTCTCCTGGGAATGTCCCGGTGCCAAGGGACAAGTTGATAATCTCACCCAAGGGGGCCCGTACCTCGTCTGGACAAGCTCTAATCAGCCAAGACGGGCACGGGTCAAGGGAGCAAGTGGTGGGCCTTCCAGCTCGGAGGAATCTGTCAACATCGGCAGGGGATATCCGATCGAAGTGGTCCAGTACTGGACCCGAGGACAGTCGAGGGGCCTCCAGTTCTGTTAATGTATCCAAATTGGCGGGGAGGTCACGGCGGAGCAGCAAGACTTTCTCCGCAAAAAAGCTCGCAAATGCCTCGCAGCTATAAGTCAAATTCGTATTTAAATTTGGCTGTTCCTCTAGGGTTGTTAAGGACCTAATTATTCTAAAAAGTTGTGCTGGGCGAGAGCTAGCGGATGCAATGGTGGCTGAGAAGTAGGACTTCTTCGCAGCTTTCACTGCCATCTCATAGGCTTTCATAAATGTCCTATAGGATGCTCTTGAAGCTCCGTCGCGAGCACGCCGCCATACTCGCTCCAGTCGTCTGAGATCCCACTTCATTTTCCTGAGCTCCTCAGTAAACCAGGGGGCCCGGTTTCAGCGGGGGTCGCAGAGGGCGCTTAGGTGCGATCTCATCAATGGCCATCAAGAGCCGGTTATTCCAGTCCTTGACAAGCTCATCTAATGAGCCGCCAGGGGGGGCAGGGTCCCGCAGGGCCTGACGAAATCCATCAGGATCCACCAGTCTCTGCGGGCGAGCCAAAATAGGCTCGCCACCCAAGCGGGGTTGGGGCGGAAAGTCAGTCCTGGCTTTCAGAGCGTAGTGATCAGACCATGGCACTTCTACAATTGAGGACATGATCACATCTATACCCGCACCAAAAATCAAATCCAGCGTGTGGCCTGCTTGGTGTGTGGGACCCAAAACAAACTGGGAGAGCCCTAATGTCGCCATGGAAGACACTAGGTCCAGAGTCTGTGAGGGGGAGGTGGCATCAGCATGGACGTTGAAGTCCCCCAAGACCAGTAGGTTAGGGAACTCCAAGGTCCAGCTTGCCACCACCTCCAGCAGGTCTGACAGGGTGGCTGCTGGTGCGCTGGGTGGTCGGTACACCAGCCAGACAGCCAAGGTCTCCTTGGTGCCCCACACTAAGCCAACACATTCAATGCCGGTGATTGATGGTGAAGGCAGAGCCCTGAAAGAGCAATCCTCCCGGATTAACAGTGCGACCCCTCCCCCCCGACCCACAGTTCGCGACTGGTGGAGGACGGAGAAACCCGGGGGTGTTATTTCATGTAGGGCAACTACTTCGCCTTCACACACCCAGGTCTCCATCACACAAGCCAGGTCAACCTCCAGCGAGATAAAAAAGTCTCGCATGGTGGCGGTTTTATTGCCTATAGACCTGGCATTGCACAACACCAGTGACGGAGGTGGGTAATCCCTGCTCACCCTACCCTCGTCCCTCGGGATGGGGCGTAGATTGGAAGGGAGTCGAGCATCTCCACATCTCAAAACCCTTCGCCTGTAGTATCTACCCCCCACCGCCATCCCTCCCCTTGCCCTTCAACTGTGGGGATCCCAAACCCTATGAAATGCGGATCTTTATTTTTAGTTCCACCACCCTGCTATATTCCACGAGATGATGGACGGATTGTGATTTGTGTTTGTAGGTGGCGTCTGGGCCGGTTTATCTGACGGTGGTAAATTCTTGGAGACAATAGGTGGATTTGTTTTGCAAAAATGTGCTTTTTGGGCAAAACTGCATGCAAAAATGTGTACATTAGGAGAATCAGAATAAGAAGAATCTTCACTGGCATCAGCCGTTAGCCATAGCAATAAAATAAATGTACTGAAGATAGAGATAAATACTTGACTATACAAAGTACATTCTAGAGGTTTACATCAATAATCAGATAGATCTTATTCTAATTGCCCCTGTGAAAAATGTGGCAGTTTTTGCTGTCACCTGGTTATCTTGATCTGCTAGAAGAAAAGACACCGTAGCAATGGTTGAGCAACCTGGTATGGTGGAGGGGAAATAACCTCAATTTTTTTATAAAGAATGCAAGCTAGAAGCACACAAGCTACTGATTTAATACTGCCATCTCCGCATAGACATAAGTGTTTTTCCAGTGGGATTTGTTGAAATCGGAGAAATCTATGCTAAAATGCTGGTGGGTTTTCATGAAGTCTTAAAAGCAGCAGCAACTTTTTTTTTTTTTTTTTTTGTGGGAAACTGATCTTAAGATTGTAAAAATGGAAAACCAAAACCGGTGCATTCGCCCATCCCTAGCTTTACAGAGGGGATGCTGAGTGTCAGTTTCATGCGAAGGGTTAACGTGTGACTCAGCCGTATCCATAAGCAAACAACGGTAACTGGAGCAGCTGCCTGGCAGACAGGGTTATAGCTGGCACATGCCCCAGCGCTCGGGCACAGAGGCAGCAGCCGTGCCCAGCAGCCCAACGGACACCATGAAGAGCGTCCGCTTCCAGGTGGATGGGGACGAAGAAGCAGTGAGTCATGGCAGGGTAAGGTTTCCCAGTTGGGAGTGATGCAGGGGTTAGGAGCAGAGGCACGAAAGGCCACTTGTGGCATTGCAACTGCCTGCATGCTTTTTTAAACGGGTGTGCAGGCGACTAGCCCTACCTTCGGCGCAGAGGGTCGACACACCTTTGGCAGCAGCGTGATAAATAGTCATTTGTAGCTAGAAAGCCTGCTAAGAATCTCTTGGCACTTTGACTACTGCATGGGGCCATGGCTGAGTGGCAGAGCATCTGCTGTGCGTGATGCTCGAGATCCAATCCCCAGCATCTCTGTGTTCTCCCTCTACTGTCAAAGTCAGTATGCCTCTAAATGCCAGTTTGCAGGAGAACATTGCTGTACTCAGGTCCTGCTTGTAGGCTTCCCATGGGCCTTTGGTGAAGAAGAAGAGTTTGGATTTGATTTTTATCACTACCTGAAGGAGTCTCAAAGCGGCTCACATTCTCCTTTCCCTTCCTGCCCCACAACAAACCCTCTGTGAGGTGAATGAGGCTGAGAGACTTCAAAGAAGTGTGACTAGCCCAAGGTCACCCAGCAGCTGCATGTGGAGGAGCAGGGAATCGAACCTGGTTCACCAGATTACGAGTCCACTGCTCTTAACCACTACACCACACTGGCTCTCAGGTGGATGGGGACGAAGATGGGTCACGATGGGAGCAGGGGAATGGACTAGATGGGCCTTTGGCCTGATCTAGCAAGGGTTCTTTCGTTCTTACTGAATTGCTATGGCTTCCACTCACGGGCTTTCAAAATGAAGGGACTAGGTGAGGCAAGAGAGTCTGACTCAAGTGGTGGACTTCAACCTACATGCAAATGGTCACCAATCAAAATCATTATGAGATTGTGGGTTTGTGCCCACTTACCCAGGAAAGGGTTGGGTTTTGGGCTAAGTGCTTCACTGACCATGGAAATGCACTCTGCTTTCAGAGAAAGGAAGAGGAGCGTCGGAGAGCTGAGGAGGAGAGGAAAAAAACTGAACAGGTAACATGGTGGGCACTGCCCTCATGCCAGCATGGATTGGAGTAGTTCCTCGGCTGAAGTAGATTCTGAACACACACAAACACACACAAGAATGTGTGTGCTTGGCACTTTGAAAAGAACTGAATTCTCCATGCAAATATAGTAACTTTGCATAATACAATAATTGCTGTTCCGTCCGGCCCCAGGAAGAAACAAGAAAGTATACAGAGCTCTGAAGCCCTGCCCATTCTGACCTCAGGTTAAGGTTCTATTCAGCCACACTCTGTTTTCCAACGTTTTATCAGGCATTGTTGCTTATATGCTTTGAAGGAGAGAGAGAGAGAGAGAGAGAGAGAGAGAGAGAGAGAGAGAGAGAGAGAGAGTTAGTATCCATGAGGTCTAGAAACATCTCTCTCTCTCTCTTTGACATGGAAGCTGAAATTCTCAGGCAGCTGGATCCTGTGCCAATTTCTCTTCTTTTCCCTATGCTTCTGTGGAAATGCAGAGCAGCAGGACAGCACAGATCGTGGCAAGAGTTTCCTGGAAGCCAAATTCCTTCCTGCCTATCAGAAAAGCAGATACTTTGGAAACTTCCTCCTTTCCTTTCCTTTCCTTTCCTTTCCTTTCCTTTCCTTTCCTTTCCTTTCCTTTCCTTTCCTTTCCTTTCCTTTCCTTTCCTTTCCTTTCCTTTCCTTTCCTTTCCTTTCCTTTCCTTTCCTTTCCTTTCCTTTCCTTTCCTTTCCTTTCCCTAACTTTCCTTTCCTTTCCTTTCCTTTCCTTTCCTTTTTCCTTTCCTTTTTCCTTTCCTTTCCTTTTTCCTTTCCTTTTTCCTTTCCTTTTTCCTTTCCTTTCCTTTTTCCTTTCCTTTTTCCTTTCCTTTCCTTTCCTTTCGTAGACCTAGCAACTACCTTATTCACATGCAGCCTGTGCATCTTTACCCTTGAAAGTCATTCCACATATGAGCAAAAGACCTAGATTTGTGACTGAGTTGTGCTTTGGCTTAACTTTGGCCATGCTCGAAGATCTAACCATTTTTTTAGAGCGGTGAATGAACATTGTATGGATTGGGCCCAGTGGAGGAGAGTAGCTGAACAGAGATAGCAACAGCAGGTGGGCAGGAGCCAGGCCCACTGGGAGGGGAGGGGGTCCACTGGGGGCATGTTGCCCAGAGTCCCCCGCCACTGCAAAACCTAGATCCAGCACTATGTGCAAAGTTTGAGGGTTTATAGACACTATTTATTTATTCATTTATGTATGTATTTACTTATTATCTAACTATCTATCTATATGCAGTTTACATAAAGTAGTATACCGTATATACAGTCTTTAAAAAAACAAGTACACTTTATAAAATGATCAAAATTTTGATAAAATCAACACTTAGGCTTGCCTTAATTTATTTTCCTTAAAAAAAAAAGCAGGGCAATAAAGGTGGCTGCCCTCGAAGCTTATATTGGTTTCTTACGAGTCATGATTGCCACTAGAGAATCCTGGAGATTTGCAGTTTGTTGAGAACAGCCCTAACAGAGCTACAGTTTCCAAGGATCTTCAATGATATAGGGGGCTTGGTTGGCCCCCTGGTGGGTTGTGGGCACTCGGTATGTGGCAGATTGCACTGACCCTTGGTACTTCCTTGAAGTCTGTGGAGTAGATCTGGGTGAGAGATACCTTCCCAGGGCAATCAAGTCCAACCCCAGCAAATATTCCCCAAACGACCACAGAATCATAGAATTTTAGAGTTGGAAGGTACCAACTAGTCCAACCCCTGCAATGCAGGAATCTCAGCTAAAGCATCCATGACAGATGGCCATCCAACCTCCACTTTAAAAATTTCCAAAGAAGGAGAGTCCACCACTTTCAGAGCAAGTCTGTTCCACTGTCAAACAGCTCTTACCATCAGAAAGTTGTTCTTGATGTTTAGTCGGAATCTCATTTCTTATAACTTGAATCCATTGGTTCGCGTCCCACCCTCCAGAGCAGAAGAAAACAAGTTTGCTCCATCATCCATGTGAAATCCTTTAGATATTTGAAGATGGCTATCATCTCAGTCGCCCCTTTCCCAGGCTAAACATACCCAACTCCCTCAACCATTCCTCATAAGGCTTGGTTCCCAGATCCTTGATCGTCTTGGTCGCCCTCCTCTGCACACCTTCCAGCTTATTAATATCCTCCTTAAATTGTGACATCCAAAACTGGACACAGTACTCCAGATGTGCTCTGACCAATGAGTCTGAATAATGCCATAAACTCATTATTGTACTAAGCAAAAAGGTCTAAGAGTGACTCTCTGTTTCTCTGGGTCCCACCAGGTACTGAGCAGACGGGAAGTGATGAGAGTTGCAAACCTGGAAGTGCCTGCAGAGTTGGTTGGACTCTTAAACACCGTGGCTGGTATGCTAATAATTGCTGGGATCCTTCCTCTAGGGGGAGTTAATCCAAACTGGTGGCAAGGTGGGCAACTGGCCTTTAATTTCCTCAGGGATATTCCAGAACCTTTGCTTGAGATCCGTTGAAGCTATCTCACCATCATAGGTATCTTTGCAATAGAAGGCTTAAACCCACCCAACCCTGCCTATATATGATGAGCAATTCTTAACCCCGCAACAAGTGGTGGATGAGTATGTCAGGGAGACTGTCACACAGTGAGCTACTCCATGCAGAATCCTGTCTATCAGGCTGCATGGATATTAGGGCTCCATCTGCCCCATCCATTCTAAGCACTTTAAGCAGTCACAGCTTCCCCCAAAGAATTCTGGGAAGTGTAGTTTGTTAAGGGTGCTGAGAGACACCTCCCCCTTCTCCTCACTGAGCTACAATTTCCTGGGTGGTTTAATAATCAATTCCTCTTTCCCCATAACAATACCCCTTATGAGAGCCAGGGGACGCGAGTGGTGCTGTGGTCTAAACCAGCGTTTCCCAACCGGTGTGCCGCGGCACACTAGTGTGCCGCGAGACACCGGCTGGTGTGCCGCCGAAAAAGTCAGGAAAGCGAGTGTGGGACCTTCGTCCCTCCGAGGGTCGCCCGGGAGCAGCCAGCTGCTGCAAGCCCAACCAGAGGCTCGCTCGCCTGCTGTGACTAGGAGGGCGAAGCAGGCGTTTCCTCGCTCTCTCGCTCGCTCACCCGCCGGTGCTGCGCATCTATGCGCGCCTGGCCGCCGCCGAGCAGCGCAGCCCGACGCTTCTCTTCGATGCGCTCGGGCACCGTGGGCGCGCGCCGAGGAGGGCTGTTGCTGAGCCGGCGGGAAAACGCCAGCGAAACCCTCGGGAGCCGAATGGGCAGGATACGCAGGGCGGCCATGGCTGTGGACTGCGGGGACGCATGCGCGCACGGGGCGGGGGGGCGGGCGGATGAGGCGGGCAGGTTCCTTAAGCGTGGAAACAGCAGCAACCATTTGCCCCGCCCAGGCTCCCTTTATATTTCTTTTACGCCTGCCTCGCCGCTTCTCTCCTCACGCTGTTATTAACTGTGTCAGAGTGCGCTTTCTTTTCTTTTTCCCCTGCGGGGTGCACACTGCGTATGAAGACGCCCCCGCCGACCGCTTGTTGTACTTTTTTTACCTTTTGTACATGTGCAATAACTGCTTAACTTAAAAGTAAGTGTCACTCTGGTAACTCTGGGTCAGGAGACCCGGCGCAGCCGGGTGGGGGAGGAGCGGTGTGCCGCGAGATTTTTTCATTGACTCAAGTGTGCCGTTGCCTAGATTAGGTTGGGAAACACTGGTCTAAACCACGGAGCCTCTTGGGCTTGCCGATCGGAAGGTTGGCGGATCAAATCCCCGCGACGGGGTGAGCTCCCGTTGCTCTGTCTCAGCTCCTGCCAACCTAGCAGTTCGAAAGCACACCAGTGCGAGTAGATAAATAGGTACTGCTGAGGCGGGAAGATAAATGGCGTTTCCGTGCACTCTGACACTCGTCACGGTCCTCCGTGCACCAGTAGCGGTTTAGTCCTGCTGGCCACATGACCCAGAAAGCTGTCTGTGGACAAATGCCAGCTCCCTTGGCCTGAAAGTGAGATGAGCGCCGCAACCCCATAGTTGCCTTTGACTGGACTTAACCATCCAGGGGTCCTTTACCTTTACCTTTTACCTATATGCGAGCCAGTCCTCTCATATATAATGTGGGAATTCTGCACATCTCTTTCCTCTCTGTTTCCGGCAGTTCACAAGCAGATCAATGAAGACTGTGTCACTCCCATCCCCCCTCCAAAGCTGCAGGCAGACCCCCAATTCACTCTGCCCCTTGACATCAACAATTACCCCATGAGCAAGTATGTGCAGACCCACTTCAAGGTAAGGGTTTTGGTGTGTGCATTGTGTTTCTTATATGTCTAGGGCAAGTGACGGCAACTTTCTTAGTCAGGTAGAATGTCCAGTTCCTGCCAATGCTGGGTGGTGTAATATACCAAAATGACGCAAACTGTGAAGAATATTCAATCATATATATATATGCATATGCAACCGGAGGAAATCTACTCCATACAACGTACAAACGTCTCAAAAAGTGCAAAGAGATTCAAAAGTGCAATGTCCGATGTGCAACAAGTCCAATGTCATAAAGTGCTAAAGTCTCTCAGGAGTCCACGTCTGCTTCTCCCGACGGGCAGCTAGCTTGTATTATACCCGTTTCACTATTATCGTTTCTTCAGGGACGGACATCGTCAAATTGTTCATACACAAACACTTAACTAGGCTGAAACACTCACAACCTCAATGGTTCCTGGTTGGCAAAGCCAACTTTGAGCTTTGCCAACCAGGAACCGTTGAGGTTGTGAGTGTTTCAGCCTAGTTAAGTGTCTATGTATGAACAATTTGATGATGTCCGTTTGCATCATTTTGGTATATTATTCTACTGTACCGTGTTGTCTATTTTGTATATAATGCTGGGTGGTGTGGCTGGAAGAGCTGTCCAGCAAGGCAAGATGTCCCTGAAGCAGCAGGGGAGTCAGAAGGACAGCGCAAGGGGCTGGCCAGCTGGAGCTGTTGCTTCAGCAACCGCCAGGCAGCAAACATAATGTTCTAATAGTTGCCCCTGCTGCCTGGTTTTAAGCTGCTTGTGCTTCCTGGAGCAGCACCAGGGCCCTGATCAGGAGAATGGAGTAGTTCTTGTTTCCTCTGCTAATTTCCAGATCTAATCAACGTTCGTGGTCACCCAAAGCTAAAAAGTTTGAAGCAGGGATGCATTGGGTGGGAATTGTCAGATAAGTGTTAATGTTGATTGGATCCCCAAATTAACATCCTCCTCCTGAGTAGGGTTCATAGATGGAAGACCTTGTGCTATCAGAAATGCACAATACCTTCTCGTTTGAGGTTCAGCTTGGGTTCCTTGCTATCTCTATTCCTGGGGCCTGGGAGTGGAGGATTTGGAGCTGAGATATCAGTTGGGGGCCAACGAGTCTCTTGATTTTGCAGACAGCCCATCCAAGGGGTGACTTCTGGTAGTTTCAGGGTTTGTTAAACCCCCTCTGTCCAAGTACAGGCCTTTGGAAATTAAGGAGCAGATGATGAAAATTGAAAGTGCAGAATTACTAGGCTGCTGTCAGAGCAAACTGTATTTTAATTGCTAGCTGTAGATGTATTCTGCTATATTTTAATTACTGTTTTTAACTTGTTTGTTTTTATTACTTTGTATTTTATAATGTTTTTAAATGCTGCAAGCTACTTTGAATCCCTACTTTGGAGAAAGACAGGGTATAACCTTAAATAATAATAAAATCATCATAGTCGTTTTATTTGCATGCCACCTTTCCATAGTTAAAACCATGTTCAAGGTGGCTTACAACATGAAAAGATTGATATAATTACAAAAGTAGTCATAAACAATAAATAAAACAGCTAAAAAAGGACACAACAAAACTGATCAAGTTCCACATAAACCCTAAATTAGAATAAGATCTGAAAATAAAGAAACAAAGAATTAATATCAATAACATAATCACACACCCCAACAACCTCCCACTAAACAATACCCCAGGCCAGAAGTCTCAGCTTTTGTAGCTGGAGTCAGTCCTCCTAGGCCAGGTGGAAAAGGCCTGCAAGGCAGAGATCAGCTCTTCCAGGAATCACAGCCAAGAAGAGTCTCTGGCCTCTTCAGCATCCTCAGCCTTTGTAACTGGAGTCAGCAGTAAAGTATTCCTCCTACAAGGAGGTCTCATCTGCTTCAGGGTGTGGTCCTGACACAGAGCCATTCCCCAGCCCTGATACCGGAGATCTTTTTACCCAGAGGCAACAGAGACTGGTATTGGGAAATTCTGCAGGCAAGCCTGTTGCTCTGCCATTGCGCTTTGACCTTCCTGTCTGTCCTCATAATAAATGGTCCCAGTGCACAGCAATGCGTTTCTCCTGAATCATGATCACATGATCGCCAATGGTAGATTTGTCGCTCCAATAGATCAGATTAAACAATGCCACTTCTACCAATACAGCGAAGCGTAGGTTGCTGTCAATACGCCAGCACTTGAGGGTAAGGAAGTTTCCTTGGTGCAGTTTTGTAAAGGGAGCAAAGAGGATTTTTTAAGGTGGGTGGGAACTGTAGGGAAATGTTGAGCCTGACTTTTCCAGGAGCCCCCATGCTCAGCATCAGTCTGGGGCAAAAAGTGGCTTTGGCTGGACTGTTCATAATTTGCCCAGATAAAAGGTGGCAACTCTTCTAGTTGGTAGCCTGAGCACAACCATCATTCTTGTCAAAATAATAAACTGGTCCTTCCATTGACCTGCTTTTGCTGCTCTACCGAAATACATAGCTAATCAGTGAAGCAAGGCAGCTATTCTTACTTAAAAGCAAAATAAAATAAAAAAATTCCTTCCAGTAGCACCTTAGAGACCAACTAAGTTTGTTCTTGGTATGAGCTTTCGTGTGCATGCACACGAAAGCTCATACCAAGAACAAACTTAGTTGGTCTCTAAGGTGCTACTGGAAGGAATTTTTTTATTTTATTTTGCTTTGACTATGACAGACCAACACGGCTATCTACCTTTAACTGGAATTACTTAAAAGCATTTCCCCTCTGCTCTTCAACTGAAAAAGCTTACAACGATCACTGAGAAGTTGATCCCTGCCCTCAGGCTTACAATCTGAAAGACGTGGCAAAAAGGAAAATGAATTGGGAGAGGGGTGGGGAGCAAACTCAGGTACTACTTTTTAGTTACAAGGCAAATGTCTAGAATGGCGGGGCAAAGCAAACTCCCTGCAGTGCTTCCTCTTTGATTGATGGCTGGGGCAAGGCTGGCCTTCCGTTTGCCATGAGTTTCTTCCTGGGAGAGGGCAGGAGCAGCCTCTCAGTGGCCCTTGGTCTCTGATCCAGTGCCATAGGCCAGAGAGTGGAGCCCTAGTTAACATTCACCTCCTCTCTTGTCCCCCAGGAGCCACTCTTTGGAATGCTCACAAGGACTCTGGCGTCCTCACTGACAATGACAGACGAGAGCCTGAGAGGAGAAGCGGTGTCCCTTTTCAAACTGGTAGGTGAAGAGGAATCTTCCTGATCAAATGCGGAGCGTGAGTGTCTGTGTCGTCGTACCAGCGGAGGAGAGGGATAGGGAAGAAATATGACTCAGTTCGCATGCAAACATGAACCTACATAATTCACCAGAACAATATGCGAAACTGAAAAACAGCCATTTGGAAATCTCTGAATTTGCACATCTCCGAATTTTGCAATGCAATTCTCCGGCCAAGTAACATGTACAAAGATGCTGGAGGAAGGAGTCTGTAAAAAATGTTCATTGAGCTAGTTAAGACTCTCATACTTTCTCAGTAGTTTCTGTTACATCATGTAGATGAGAGCCGATTCTGACCCATCTTGCATGCAAGAGCTTTAAGACTGCAGAGTAAGGAATGATGAGAACGTCAGGCTTATAGTAGTAGTAGTAGTAGAGTCGTAGTAGTAGTAGAATCATAGAATCATAGAATAATAGAGTTGGAAGAGACCACAAGGGCCATCCAGTCCAACCCCCTGCCAAGCAGGAAACACCATCAAAGCATTCCTGACAGGTGGCTGTCAAGCCTCTGCTTAAAGACCTCCAGTAGTAGTAGTAGCAGTAGCAGTAGCATTAGTAGTAATACTGTTAAAATTCTTATACCACCCTTCATCTGAGGATCACAGGACAGTTGGCAATATAAAAACACAAAAATGCATAACATAGTAACAAGGGGGGAAATATCCCCCATGGTAGTTATTATTTATTTATTGAACAACAAAAACAAGCAGTACACATGAAGAGGAAAAATAAACATTAACAACAAACGAATATAAACTTAGGCTTTCTTAATTTTCTACTCCCCCCTCCACAGAAGTATTTATATTCCTCTAGACCATAGTGGTAGTAATAATGGAAACTATCTCAGCTGGATTCCACCCCAGAGTTTTAAGCTGGAGTTTGGGAGCTCCCCCCCCCCATTCCTTTCTATCCCAAAACAATGATAAATAAATGATACAACTGTCATAATTAAATGTTGCACATAATAAAGTCACTAGGCTATGCATAAACCATAGTACGATACATCAGAGTACTGTAAAGAACATAGATAATCAGAAAGGCTTGTCGAGCTAATTTTTTCAAAGGGTGATGTGAGGTTAACATGAGAATTCATGGAGGGGGAGAGGAAATCAGAGGTGGGGTAAAGAAGAAGAAAGGAAAAGACAGGGTAGGAAAAAGGGGGGAAATAAATAGCAACAGTAATAATATTCTTAAAGTAAGATGCAGGCCAACTGCATCTTGTGTCTTATCAGGGTTTCAGTTCTGTATTTCTGGAATTGTTTCTGGGTAGCAATTCCAAAAGAGTGTTCTGAACTTTTCCTGGGAGGAAACTGAAGTGCTTAAATTGCAGCCCCCCTGGCCCAAAACCTCAGCCTTTATTGAACCTCACAAGGAGAGGGAGGGAGAGGGCAGTGGTTCTGTTGTGGCATGTGGGGTGTGCTTCTGCTCACGTCCTCTCTCCTTGGCAGATCCTCCGCTTCATGGGCGACCCCCACCTCAACGGCACACAAGAGGTCCTCTTCGGGAACTACATCGTGCAGAAGGGGCTCTCGGTCCCAAGCCTGCGAGACGAGATCCTGGCCCAGATCGCCAACCAAGTGTGGCGCAACACCAACGTCAACAACGAGGAACGTGGCTGGCTCCTGTTGGCCTCCGCCTTCAGTGCCTTTGCGCCTTCCCAAGGCCTGGATAAATACTTGCTGAAGTAAGTGGCACCGGCTGGGAAGAGCAGGGAGAGGAAGAGAAGAGGGCTAGTAGCCACATTGGCCGTTGTCTGCCTCCAGTGTTGAAGGCATTCATAGGTGGGAAGAGTACTCTTGCACTCAGGTCCTGCTTGTGGTCTTTCATCGAAGAAATGTTGGAGGGTATGAACTTGTCATTCAGCTGGGAAAGCTAGTCAGAATAAAAAATATATTCAATTGTTCCTAGAAGCTAGTGGGCTCCCAAAATACCTCAACTGGGATTATGTTCCACAGAATACCGTGTTTCCCACTTTTTAAGACACCGTCTTATAACTTTTTTTCCTCAAAAAAACACAGGGTGGCTTATTTTCAGGGGGTGTCTTGTTTTTTATTATGTCAGGAGCAGCATGCCTCTCGCTCGCTGGCTTCCTGCGTGCGAGGAGCAGGCAGGACTCGGGTGAGAGGCTGTCTTTTATTTTCTGTGCCTCTCGCTGGCTTGCTGGCTCCCTGCGGGGCAGGGAGAAATGTAAAGTACTACACTTGGGCAAAAAAAAATGAAAGGCACAAATACAGGATGGGTGACACCTGGCTTGAGAGCAGTACATGTGAAAAGGATCTAGGAGTCTTGGTAGACCATAAACTTGACATGAGTCAACAGTGTGATGCAGCAGCTAAAAAAGCCAATGCAATTCTGGGCTACATCAATAGGAGTATAGCATCTAGATCAAGGGAAGTAATAGTACCACTGTATTCCGCTCTGGTCAGACCTCACTTGGAATACTGTGTCCAGTTCTGGGCACCACAGTTCAAGAAGGATACTGACAAGCTGGAACGTGTCCAGAGGAGGGCAACGAAAATGGTCAAAGGCCTGGAAACGATGCCTTATGAGGAACGGCTTAGGGAGCTGGGTATGTTTAGCCTGGAGAAGAGAAGGTTAAGGGGTGATATGATAGCCATGTTCAAATATATAAAAGGATGTCATATAGAGGAGGGAGAAAGGTTGTTTTCTGCTGCTCCAGAGAAGCGGACACGGAGCAATGGATTCCAAACTACAAGAAAGAAGATTCCACCTAAACATTAGGAAGAACTTCCTGACAGTAAGAGCTGTTTGACAGTGGAATTTGCTGCCAAGGAGTGTGGTGGAGTCTCCTTCTTTGGAGGTCTTTAAGCAGAGGCTTGACAGCCATCTGTCAAGAATGCTTTGACGGTGTTCCTGCTTGGCAGGGGGTTGGACTGGATGGCCCTTGTGGTCTCTTCCAACTCTATGATTCTATGACTCTTGACTGAAAGAAAAGGGCGGGCAACAGCCACCGCCAAGCACCGTGAGAGAGTTTGAGGGAAGGGATGTGTGTGCTTCGCCAGCATTGACTTCCAGCCCTCTCTCCCCAGCCCTGGGATGTTCCAGGGGAGGGAATGGCAGTTGGCGAGGGAGGGAGGGAGCTCCTCCGAAGGCCTGCTCTCACTCACTCTCCTCGGGGGGGGGGGGGGGCTCGCTTAATAGCAATCTGCTACACTGCAGCTTCTTAAATTTAAACCAGTATAATGGAATCTATCTGTGCAGTAGCCTATACTTAAATAAGGATCTCTACCAGCCAGCTGCCCAAAAGTTCCAACAATGCACTTTGCAGCAAACACTGATAGCAAACAGAAAACAGAGATAGAAAACAAAGAAACCAGCTGAGCAGCAATTAAGATTGCTTACTTGGTAAATGGTTGCAATTAAGGTGCAAAGCAGGGTGTGATAAACTGCCTGTCCTTTACCCACAAAATGTTAACTTTTGTGACGGTGTAGGGCAGCTTTTAGCAGCTTGCAAACAGTGAGAAGGAAAAAGCCCTCAAAGCAGCAGGCTTTATGCCTAAAGGCTGCTTTATGCAAGGAGACAACAATAAAGACAAGTGGGAGAAGGGGCCGCTCTGCGTCTCACAGCTGATCGATCAGAAAGAGAGGACGGGGGAGAGAAAGAAAGAAAAAGAACCCTCGTTGTAGCAGGAGTTTAAAAATGCTGCTCTCTGCCTTCGGTAAAAAAGCAAGGAGACAATCAGACACGTGGGAGCCGCTCCCTGCTCTGCGCCTCACAGCTGATCGGCAGAAGGGGAGGAAGGCATTCTCCAGCGAGTGCGGGGAGAGAAAAGAGAGGACGCAGGAACTCTCCTTCGCTTTCAAAGCCCCCGCCCCCCCGCCTATCACTATGGCTTATTTTCGGGGTGTGGCTTATTTCTCGCAAATGTGAAAAAACCCTGCCATGGCTTACTTTATGACTACGTCTTAAAAAGTGGGAAACACGGTAGGGGAGCCACACTGCAAAGCCCTGCTCCATGTTACTGTGGAGCAGGCTTCTGATTGATTGATTTTTTTTTACTTATTATGATTGATTAAATCTGTTAGTCGCTTGAACTCTCCTTCCTTGGAGGGTTTTAAGTAGCGGTTGGGTGGCCATCTGTCGCGTATTATCTTGTCGAGATTCCTGCACTGCAGGGGGTTGGACTAGATGGCACTCGGGGTCCCTTTCTGACTCTACATTTCTGTGATTCTATTATTCAAACAAACAAACAAACAAACAAACAAACAGCACCACATAGATACATTAAAATCAAGAGGGAACAGAAATACATTAAAAACATCCCAACCACCGCAGTTAGTTAAAGGCCAAAGGCCTGGCTATAGAGGAAAGATTTTGCCTGGCACTTAAGGAAATGTAATGAAGGTGCCAGGCGAGCCTCCCTGGGGAGAGCGTTCCACAAATGGGGAGCCACCACAGAAAAGGCCCCGTTCTCATTTTGCCACCCTCCAGACCTGTCGTAGAGGGGACACACAAGGAAGGGGCGCACAGATGATGATTTTAGGATTCAGTTCAGACTTGGCTAGTCTAGCTCAGTATTGTCTACATACCACCCTTCTCCAACCTGGTGCCCTCCAGATGTTTTGAACTACAACTCCCATCACCCCTAGGCAGCACAGTTGTGTGGTCGGGAGCCGTGGGCCCTGCCAGGGCTTTGTTATTTTGGCATCTGCTTGAAGGTGCAGGATGCTAACATTGGGCTGTGCTCCCCGCTTGGCTTATTTATTCTCCCAGGATCTCTGTTTTTCCTCCCCTTCAGGTTTGTTTCTGACTACGCTTTCGATGGCTACAAGCCCATCTGCCAGCACAAGCTCATGCAAGCCATGGCTCAGGCCCAGGATGGTGCTGAAGGCGCCCGGGCCTACCCACCCACCCTGCTGGAGTGGGCAGCCAGCCGGGACAGAGTCAACATGGCCCTGGATGTTTACTGTTTCAATGGTGAGAGCCCTGGTTGCCCAGGAATCAAGGTGCAGAGGGCAAGAAATAGGCTTGTATTATGAGGACAGGGAGGTGAGCCTAAGGCACTGAGCTCAGCCCCATTGTCTCTTTCGGCCTAATGGGAACCTAGGAAGCTGCCTTATGCCTAGCGATGAGGGAATACAGTGGAACCTTGGGTTGTGGACGTAATCCCTGACGGAGGCATGTCTGCAACCCACAGCGTTCGCATCCTGCAGTGCCGCGTCTGTGCAGGCGCTGCTGCGATTTGGCGCTTATGCACAAAGTGCAATTTAGCGCTTATGTGCATGCGCGAACGGCAAAACCCATTAGCAATAAATAAATAAATACAAAGATGCATTATATTAGGGAAGATTGTATTGCGAACGTGTCTACACTGGGAGAAATTTGTACTAAAATTCTGGTGAATTTTCAGGAGGGCTTAAAAAAAAAGAAGAATTCAAAATAGACAGAATCTCCCATGATTCATCTAGCTCAATATTGTCTACACTGATTGGCAGCGGCTCTCCAAGGTTTCAAATGGGACATTCGCAGCCCCACCTGGAGATGTTGGAGACTGAGCCTGGGACATTCTTCATGCAAAGCAGATGCACTACCACCGACCTACACCCCTTCCCCAATTATTATTATTATTATTATTATTATTATTATTATTATTTGAATTTATATACCACCCTATAGCTGGGGGTTTCAGGGCAGTTCACAGAATAAAATCAAGATACAAAACCATACCCAACAAAAATAAAACAACAACCCAATAGCCCCCCCCCAAAAAAACACATTTTAAAAGGGCATAGGATGTAAATCGGATCAACCAAAGGCCTGGTTGAAAAGGAATGTTTTTGCCTGGCACCTAAAGGTGTATAATGAAGGCGCCAGGCGAACTTGCCTGGGCAGAGCATTCCACAGACAGGGAGCCACTGCAGAGAATGCCCCGTTCTCGTGTTGCCACACTCCAGACCTTTCGAGGAGGAGGCTCACGAAGGAGGGCCTCAGAAGATGATCTCAGGGTCCGGGTAGGTTCATATGGGAAGAAGCGGTCCTTGAGGTATTGCAATCCTGAGCCGTTGCTCAAATATGAGCAACCAGAGAAGATGGTGCCCCTTTATTGCTTCCCCTTATCTGCTTCTTTCTCTCTCTGGTTAACTGGGGGAAGGGAGAGCAGAGGTATGTAGAGGAACACATTGATCCTTTGGTGTGAACACTGTGCCAGAGATTTCAAAAATTCTGCCACTTTAAGCCAGCAACCTCTGATCATGCGCAGAGTGCTTTTCGTTTTCTGATTAAAAAACCCCCATTTCCCATCAGAAAAGAAAAAGTACTCTGGACATGATCAGAGGACAGATTGGCTTCGAACCCCTGTCCATACAGTGATTCCTCTGAAAGGGATCTTCTTTTGAAAATGAAATAAAAAGCATACTACCACAGTGCTATTCAAGGATCATCTTGTCCTGAGGATAGGAGCGATCAAGCTTTCAAAAAGTGTTTTTTCCCTTGCTGTTTGTCCCTACCGACTTACTAGCTAGTTTAAATTGATGCTTATTTTTTTAAATGAAAACCACTTGCATTAAATAGCTCTTTGTTTTTACCACGACAGGAGATCACTTCTCTTGCCCCATCCATTCCTGGACCACCGGAGAAAACCTTGCTGAAAATGTACTGAAATACAGGTAGAAGGAAATGAAAATCTGCTGGGGGGGGGGCAGGGTCTGCTTGTTGGTGTCCCCATTCCAGGGGAACTGTCTAGCACAGGGGTTGGCAAGGTTTACCTTGCCTGGGCCGGTTCACTCCAGCGGAGAACCCACCGCGGGCCGGATTGGCACGTGTGTGAGTGCGCGCGCCCACGATTTCCAGTGTCTGCGTCTGCGTAGACGGGATTTTTGGCATCTGCGCATGTGCAGACCTGATTTCCGGCGCCGCGGAAGCGAGTCCCCGTGCCATGCTGTGCCGGTTTAGCGCAGCGTGCAGGGACTCGCCGAGTGGGCGGCTTGGTTCGGGGGCGGCTTGTGGGCTGGTTAAACTACCCCCCGTGGGCTGCTTGTGGCCCATGGGCCTTAGGTTGCCTACCCCTGGTCTAGCAGAATCAGAAGCCTGATACGAAGCAGGAAAGGAGCTGTCTAGAAGGCAGCTAGACTACCGTAGGAGCAATTCCAACGAGAGTTGGAGGACTGTGCCTGGCTGCTCCAGCCTTCCTAGGGTCCTGATCCTGCCCATTATTATGGCATCAGTTCCTCCTTCTGCACAGGACTAGGACAGAGGATCCCTTGTGCTGCTAAATGAGTTCCGCTTTAGGAACGCAATGAGTTCCTTTTAAATCGCTCCTTAGGCGAGCGTTCGCATAACGAGCTGTCAATTTCCATTATTCCCTAAGGCAGGGGTGGCCAGCTCCCAAGAGACTGCGATCTACTCACAGAGTTAAAAACTGACAGTGATCTACCCCCTTTTTGGGGGGTCAGGTCAAAGTTGTTGAGTTTTTTCAGGGAGGAGGTAAAATGTTGAGCTTTTTTTAGGGGAGCCACAGTTGTTCAGCTTCTTTGGGGGGAGCCAGTGATCTACCAGTGATCTACCGCAGACGTCCAGTGATCTACTGGTAGATCACGATCTACCTGTTGGACATGCCTGCCCTAAGGGAACATTTTGAATCCATGATTTGTCCAGTCTCTCTCCCCGCTCCCTGCTTGGTTTTCCCCCCTGAAATGGCTGCTGCCAACCAACAAGGAAATAAGGAAGAGGGCAAACTCTGGCTGTTCGGATACCTGACTCAGCTGTTCATGTAGCAAGGTTTGGGGTATAGTTCTTTGTGTTTGGATAACTGAATTTGTGGCTTTTGTGCCTTCTGATAGCAGGACCTGTATATACTGTGCCAATGGTACTATGACCAATAGAATGTGGTGAGTCAAAAGTTGATGAATAAATCCAGGGTGGGGCACATTAGGTCCCCCAATCTGAAGGTTCGCTAGGTAGGGTATTGCCCTGGATTATGATGTCAGGGGTTCCCTCTCCCCACCCCCCCATCCTAGTCCTCTAACTGGGTCCTCCCCTGAGGAGGTCTCGTCCGATTCCAGCTCTGGGAATGAACTGCTCCTGACAACTGGGCATTCAGTTGAAGTTACCTTTTGGGATTTTGATCTCTGCTGATCCCCAGTGCCCTACTCCTTCCTGGATTTTAAGCACCCAGGGCAGCTCAGGACTGATCCTTCTTCACAGGGGGCTTGCCGAGGGATGGCGAGGCTGGTCAGTCGCCATGAAGGACGGCACCCAGTGGGCTGAGCTGGCCGGACACGACTACGTCTTAGACCTGGTGTCTGACCTGGAACTCATCCGTGGCTTCCCAAAGCATAAGTCCTACTTCATTGTGGCCTCAGAAGGGCCGGAGAGAAATATTGGCGGCAAAGCGTAAGTAGCAGAGGCGACTTGCTTGCTCTTTCTCTGAACAGTTCAGTGTAGTTTCAAGAGCATAAAATAGTGGACCCAGGTTGCGGAAGATGGTTGGAAGGACAGGTCCTGAAGTGCACAAGACTGAGTGCCCAACCCTTGTGCTTTGGATGACCGGAGATCAAGGATCCCACTGCTGACACAAGCTTGGTTTCTGTTTTGCCCTGACGGATAGCTAAATTGGTAGAGCATGAGACTCTTAATCTCAAGGCTGTGGGTTCGAGCCCCACGTTGGGCAAAAGATTCCTGCATCGCAGGGGGATGGACTAGATGATCCTCGCGGTCCCTTCCAACTCTCCGGTTCTGATTCTACACAGATGCGAAACTGCCCTGATGTTATCCTAGTTGCTGCCATAAAGGATGCGGCTTTTGGTTTTGATGAATCTATGCCTTTACCTTGAATACCAGTCAGATCTGCACACAGTCAGGATCTTCCCATTTGCTAACCCAGTCTTAGGAAATATTTCAATATGCCCACTTCCAAAAATATAAATGATATTAGCAAAGGGGGGGGGGATGTTCTAGTAATAAAGGCTGTTCAGCAACAACAAAACTATTTTAAGCATGTCAGAAAAACTGAGAACCCTTTAAAATATGGGGCTCTTTTAAAATCAGTGGCACAGCCAACAACACTCCCGCTACTTTCAGCCCCCCAGGCACCCCCTTAGCGGCAGGGGTTAAAACCCCCCTATGCCGCTCACAAGCTCATTTTGGAACACAACACAAAATGGGAAGGAAAGGAATCCCAAAGAGCACAGCACCCACATAGTTCTCTGCAGAGTATACCCACAGCCCTCCCTGGACAAGGGTTCATGACTCGCCCAGGGAGGGCAATAATCTGTTGCCAAGCAATGAAAGGGAGGGGCCACGACAGGCAAAACAAGGCAGCCATTCCCTTGTGGACAACCTTCCAGGGTGGTGGGTGGAGCCAGAGAGGGAAAAATGGGCGGAGCAACAGCTGTGACTCTTGCCTTTGTACAGGAGGTTACATTTCGGCATGCAGAAAAACAGAGGTTTCGACACGCACCCCTCCACCCAGGCGTTATCCTAGTTCGGGGACATGCTCCTGCCATGCAAAAAGCACTTAAGGGCACAAAGCAGGGCTCCTGATGGGGGTGCTCTGGGGGTGGGCTTAAGGAGAGTCCCCAGGGCTGGACAGAGAGGTGTGAAGGACCACATGCAGCCCACAGACAGGAGGTTACCCTGTTTTAGAGTTTAGAAGAATAGTGTGCAAACATGAAACTCTGCATGTGCTGAATTTCCTCTGCAAATAATAAATATTTCCAGCTGGAAATATTCAAGATGAATTTTAACAGGGAGAAATGTAAAGTACTGCACTTGGGCAAAAAAAAAAAATGAAAGGCACAAATACAGGATGGGTGACACCTGGCTTGAGAGCAGTACATGTGAAAAGGATCTAGGAGTCTTGGTAGACCACAAACTTGACATGAGTCAACAGTGTGATGCAGCAGCTAAAAAAACCAATGCAATTCTGGGCTGCATCAATAGGAGTATAGCATCTAGATCAAGGGAAGTAATAGTACCACTGTATTCCACTCTGGTCAGACCTCACCTGGAATACTGTGTCCAGTTCTGGGCACCACAGTTCAAGAAGGATACTGACAAGCTGGAACGTGTCCAGAGGAGGGCAACCAAAATGGTCAAAGGCCTGGAAACGATACCTTATGAGGAACGGCTTAGGGAGTTGGGTATGTTTAGCCTGGAGAAGAGAAGGTTAAGGGGTGATATGATAGCCATGTTCAAATATATAAAAGGATGTCATATAGAGGAAGGAGAACAGTTGTTTTCTGCTGCTCCTGAGAAGAAGACATGGAGCAATGGATTCAAACTACAAGAAAGAAGATTCAACCTAAACATTAGGAAGAACTTCCTGTCGACTGTTCGACAGTGGAATTTGCTGCCAAGGAGTGTGGTGGAGTCTCCTTCTTTGGAGGTCTTTAAGCAGAGGCTTGACAGCCACCTGTCAGGAATGCTTTGATGGTGTTTCCTGCTTGGCAGGGGGTTGGACTGGATGGCCCTTGTGGTCTCTTCCAACTCTATGATTCTATGATTCTATTTTACCTCGACATTTCCCCCTCTGCTCACTCACTCTTCTTTTCTTGGTGCCACCCCTGATTTGAAACATGGTGTTGTCTGCCCTCTCTCTCTCTCCTCCTCCTCCCATTGCTCTCCTTCCCTTTTATCCTTAGAGTATTCAGACACAGTTTGGATTCTGGTGAGAAAGTTCCTCCTCCGCCACTTATGAAGGCCCCCACAGTGGCCCCCACCAACCTGCCAGACTCAGAAGGATATTGCAGCCACGGTAAGGACCGAGGGTTCGTCCACCCTTCAGGAGGCCAGATGGAACATTTTCCTTTGCCTCCATGGTTCAAACTGTTTGTGCTGCCTCTTTGCAAGCCACCACAATCAGTTGGCTGCCATAACAGTGTCTGGGGGGGCAGAAGCAGTGTCTGTTGAAAGTCCCTCTTTGTCCACCATCCCCCCTCCTTTTTATTGGATTCATACAAAATGAACACAACAAGAACAATAAAGAAATAACACTCAAACCCAGCGGAGGCAAACTCAGTTAACCAAGAGCCCTTTGCTTCCATTACGAAAGTATCGGTTATGTAAAAGATTATGTAAAAGATTCGTTAAGATTCATTCCACCGTGATCTGTGTGGGACAGGTGGTTGGTAATTATGTTCCTTCGTCACAACAGATGTTAAAAATCTCTGCCGGTCCACATCAAAATGATCAGCTTGAATGGTATTCAGCTGTACCTTCCTTTGTGCAGTCAGTGTTCCATCAAAGCGACAGACCATAGTTGTGGGTGTGAAGTTTCAAACGCATTAGAAACTGGGGCTTGCCAACTCTTCTACCCAGCTTGCAGGAGCCCCATCCTCCATTTCTGATTAATCACCCTGGCAACCCTGATTTTTGGGCTGAGGGAACCCACAAGAATCATCATCACATGATGGGGACTGCTTTTTGGCTAATTCCCTTTTATTTGTCTTTCTGAACCCGGAAGCAGATTCGGACACGTTCAGCGAGCCCCGAAGCCAGAAGGGGTTGGATCATTACCTGGACAGCCTTTTCGACCCTGTTCTGTCCTATGGGAATGGGGTAAGGAAAGCGCCATCCCCTCCCCAATCCCCAGACGCAAAGTGGATGCTACACAGTTTCCTGTTTCTGAAAGGCCACCTAATTCTCAGAATGCTGGAAGGGAGATTTCTTCTGGTGTTAGCGGCCAAAAAATGGTCTCTCTCCCAAGTGGTGAAACAGATTGTTCTGAACCTCAGATTTTAAAGAAAGGAAAGGAAAACGAAGCAGGAGGTAAATGCACGAAATTCAGAGGTGTGCCAGGCAGTAGTGTTGTCTGGATTCTCTGTCAAACATGGCAGCAAAAAGGACAGCAATTTCCAGGCTCAACAGCTAGTGAGGGAACAGTTACCCCGGAAGCAAGACAACCCCCCCCACACACACCACTACACCAAATGTTGGCGTGATGCAGGGACAACATTTGCAACAAGGCAGTATGAAAATACCTAGATGGGAAGACTGGTTCCCATTCAGGCCTTGGAGTTTGTCATGCTGGGGAAAGGCCTAGATTTTAGGCCTTATTTCATTTGCGCCTTATTTCATGTTCCGTCCTGGCCCAGGAACTGGAGAAGTCGGCTGCCGTCTCCCACAGGATGAAGGGAGGAGGTCAGATCGGAGCAGGGAATGGAGGCCAGAGCAATGGAGACCGTGTACCAGCTGAGGGACCCCAAACAGCCGGTGAGTGTAGGCACGGCTGCCTTCCATGTCCAAACGGTGAGCAACCTAAGTGAGGTCAGCTGTGAAACAATGGATGTGGAATTGTTCCTGTGGAGAAAAATCCCGAGAAAGCCTCCTTTGGCGATTTCTTCAAAGCCTGGTCTTCCTAGAGCAGGAGCAGCCAATCTGGTGCCTTCCAGAATCCTCCAGAAGCTGTTGGACTGTAGCTCCCAGTCGGCATCGCCAATGGACAGGGGGCTGGGAGTTGTAGTCCAACAAGATCTGGAAGAGGCACATGTTGGCTACGCCAATCCTAGGGAGGGGTGCTCTCTGTCCTAGGACACCTTTGAAACATCCAAGGAACATCAAGATGACAATGATTCGCTTCGTTTATGAATCCCTTCCCATTAGGCTTCCCAAAGCAATGTACAATGCAATAAAAACTTCTATAGAACAATTGGATATAAATGAAAAAGCTGAGACATTTACATATGCAATACATTTAAAAACCGCTTTATAGATACAAAAACAACTTTAACCACACATATATAAAATCAATTCAAATTTGATACAGATATTACCTGGGATTGAACCTACGACCTTCTGCATGTCAAGCAGATGCTCTTGCCCTAAGCTATATCTCTCCCTGACCACAGCACCCATCACCCCACCTTTGTAAAAAGTCCTTATTAACAGCGTCTGTATACCACACTAACTGACCTTGTTTCTATTCCCCACAGAAACAAATGAGGCCTTGTTGTTGGCACAGCAAGCTTTCCGTAACCAGCAGGAGTTGCTTCTGGTAAGTAAAGGCAGGACTCAGGAGTTATACATGGAGGAAGATGGCATTGTTCGAGGGTCTGAATAAGGAACGAGCCGTCTTATAGAAGTGATGCCATAAAAGGGCCGTGCATTCCTACATTTGACGAACTGTGCTTCCAGTTCTGACCCAGCGCCCTGTCCTGCTTTCTGTTTCCCCATGTACAGCATTCACAAGTGACATGCTCAGCAGACTAACAAACAGTCTTCTTAACCTCATTTCTGTGACATCCAAGTGCACCCACAATGGTCCTTCCTTCCTTCCTTTTGCTTTTTCTCCATGGGATCATAGGATGTGCCTTTTAAAATTGGCCACTCTCTCTTTTCCGTCAGGGTTCCCGCACCTTTAACTGCTGCTTGGAGCCCTGCTGTTAAAAGCGCAGGAGCCCTGCTGGAAAAAGAAGGGTGGCAACCCTAACCCCTGCCCTTTCTCTCTGGGGCAGGCTCAACACATGTCCCAAGTGGAGGCTCTCCGCCGACGGCAGCAGGCCGCTGTAGCAGCGTTGGCCGGTGCAACCTCACTCAGTGCATGCCAGTACTCCAGCCCCAGGTCTCCCCAGCACAGAAGCCCTTCCAGGACCCAGAGGAGCGGCACCTATGATGCCGGGCCTCATGGGGGCCTACCTCTCCAGGTGAGTCTCTTATTCGTACAGGTGATGAGATGCAAAGAAGATGCCTGGGGTCCTTGGTTCTCTGGTCAGTGGCTAAATACGAGGTGGACGGCCCTCTGTCACCCAAAGATGGTTGTTGAGCACAAGACATAGCTGGCAGTGCCACAGGGCTGCATTTTTCCCCAGTGCATCACTGGTTGCAGTGCCTCCTCCAAATGTTGGAGTGGCCCCCATCCTCTATCCGTTTACATCATCACTGCCATTATTAACTGCTGCCACCGCCACTGCTCTCCCTCTTCATTTCTGCCACCTACTTCCTTATCAGACAGAGCCCCTAAGGAAGCAGGGAAGGACAGCTACTATGTCTCTGTGTTGCCCACAGCTGTTTCTTCCTTCCTTTTATATTTTATATTTTATTTTTGTGTAATAATTTTTATTAGTTTTCAATTACAACAACCCAATAAAAGCCTCATTGTCACAATACCAAATTATAATACAATTAATAATGCCAATTCTTCAGATGCCAAATTATATTATTTTGTTGGCCCCCTGCATTCTAGAATTGATTATTTAACTCTGAATTCCAATTACACACCAGTCAGAATAACAAACCCTTATAACCTTCCTTTTTAAAAAATAATAATAATACTGCTTTTATTTATTTTCATGGTACAGAAGATAAATTTTGAGAAAATAATTGTTACAACAGTAAACAACAAATAACTTGTGCTGATAAAATTACAGACTTTTATTATGCTGTGTGTTAAAGTTTCATTGTATTGGTCTAAGAGAACACGCCACATTTTCCCACAAATGCTGGTTGGATTCCTGCCACAGTCTGGACAATTTATGTATTCAATAAACATCTGCCATATGTTATAAAAGAGATGGAGGTGGTGCTGTGGTCTAAACCACAGAGCCTCTTGGGCTTGCAGATCAGAAGGTCGGCGGTTCAAATCCCTGTGATGGGGTGAGCTCCCGTTGCTCTGTCCCTGCTCCTGCCAACCTAGCAGTTCGAAAGCACGTCAAAGTGCAAGTAGATAAATAGGTACTGCTGCGGCGGGAAGATAAACAGTGTTTCCATGCACTCTGGTTTCTGTCACGATGTTCCGTTGCACCAGAAGCAGTTTAGTCATGCTGGCCACATGACCCGGAAAGCTGTCTGTGGACAAACGCCGGCTCCCTTGGCCTGAAAGTGAGATGAGCGCCACAACCCCATAGTCACCTTTGACTGGAGTTAACCGTCCAGGGGTCCTGGTGTAGTGGTTAAGAGCAGTAGACTTGTACTCTGGTGAACTGGGTTTGTGTCTCCGCTCCTCCACATGCAGCTGCTGGGTGACCTTGGGCTAGTCACACTTCTTTGAAGTCTCTCAGCCCCACTCACCTCACAGAGTGTTTGTTGTGGGGGAGGAAGGGAAAGGAGAATGTTAGCCGCTTTGAGACTCCTTCGGGTAGTGATAAAGCGGGATATCAAATCCAAAACTCTTCTTCTCTTCTCTTCTTCCCTTTACCTATAAAAGGAATATGGATTGTGTTTGCCCTTTGCCGCTCTCAACTGACATGTTAGTTTCTCAGCCATGCTATTGACCACACTCTATTACACTAAGAATCAATCTTCAGACCAACACCAGATTTCCAACACCCGTATGGAAACAGTCAATAGAAAGGTTAAGAGGTCATCTTTAGGATAATCATGAGCAGACAGGATCCTAAGCCCAAGTAGTGCTTGTGCAGGGGACATTTCAATTGTTTTGTTGTATATCAGGCTTATTTCTTTGAAGACAGCATTCCAAAAGGGTTTGATGATGTCACGACACCCCCACATATGGGAATATGTACTTCTGACTGTGCATGACCTCCAACAATTGGGATTGACTTCCTTGCATGTTCTGGATAGCCTCACTGGTGCATAATGCCACCCTTCTAATCCCTGCTAAGCCAGAACAAGGGCCAGGTGAGCAAGCAAGTTGTAGTGGCGAAGAAGAAGAAGAAGAGCAGGCGCGGGGGGTTCGTGCCAGTGGTTCCCCCTGCTCTGGTGCGGCTCCTCGACAGTTATGCCAGCCTTTGATGACAACCCTAGAAGGTTGCACAGGTCTGGCTTGTGCCCTGACCTTGGTGCCCCTCGCGGCCCAGAGGCTGCTTCCCTTACCTCTTCTGAGACACTGCGTGCTTTTGCTGAAATCTTTGTGACCTCCTTTAGGTGACCTCCAGCTGCCCGACACTGGATATCTCTCTGCCCGTATTCATTTCACTCACCTCCAAAGCTGGCCTGGCCATCACCGCCGGGTTTTGTTTTTTGTTTTTCAAGCTGCGTGCCCAGTCGGGAACGGCAGGTCTTCAAATCCACAGTTCTGTGGTAGAGCAATGGACCAGGTTTGGTGGAGCTGGGGGGTGGGGTGGGGAGCAGTTTCAGGAGGGGCTCTGGGCACACCCAAATATTCAAGGAATGGCTTTTAAGTGTGGGGAGAAGACCCAAGAGAGGGCTTGAGAATGTTTGGACTAGGTGGCTCAAGAGTACTGCTCTAGATTTTGTTCTAGCTCCCAGCTCCAGAATTCTGAGGCTGCGACTCATCACAGTGTTTAATTTCACCCCCTCCGTGGCAGAGAGAAGCTGAGAAAGGGATGGCAGACGGCACTGCAGCATCACCGAGCCTTACACAAGACATGCCACTCTTTCAGAAATCTGGTAAGGAATTTCTGTTTTGACCAGTGGTGGCTGGGGCCAGAGGCAGAGCAACGTATGACATTTTTACCTTTGCACAGAAGACTATTATCTACTGGCGCTCTGTCTCTCTCTCTCTCTCTGTCTGTCTCTCTCTCTCTCTCTCTCTCTCTCTCTCTCTCTCTCTCTCTCTCTCACACACACACACACACACACACACACACACACACACACGTTCAGGCAAGCAGAGAGGCATTATCAGAGTTCAATGACACATGCTAGCCAGGCAAAAACATGTGGGGTGCGAGGCATGGCTGGGTGTGGACTGGGGAGAGTTCAGAGAGCCAGAGAGAAAGGCCTGGAAGGCAACATGTGGCCCCCATGGCCTGAAGTTCCCCAACTCACAATTTTTACACAAACAGGCCACTGTTGTCTCGCTTCTTTTCTGTTCCTCCTTGCGCAGATCCCGCCTCCAGGCTGCGTGCTGGTGAGCTTGTCCGCCACTCCAAGCTGAACTCGGAGTACATTCCGGAGCCGACGCAGAACATCCGCAACATTATCAAGCAGTACCAGCAACCTGCACGCATCCCAGAACCCATCAGGTCAGATCCAGGCTCATGAAAGCAGTCACCGCTTCCAGTCTTTAGGCCCCGGAGACACGCAGTTGTGCCAGCTCATGCTAACATGGAACCTACATGTGCAAATAATGTCAGGGACTGGCAGGACGCTGGAGGCTGCACACTGGGGGGAAGCGGGGCTGGCATCTGACTTGGGAGAGGGGGTCAGTGATTTGTGGGGACCTGTACCGGCCAGGAGGCAAGCGTCAGAGGCAAGGGAAGCTTCAGAGCTGGAGGGTGGAGCACAGGATGGGTCAGAAGAAGAGGAGAAAGAGGAAGGTCAGGCAAGTGAAGGGCTGGGTGCTTCCTCACCCTCTCCTGCACTGTTGTCTCGCAGAACCAGGAGGGGATTGAAAAGGGTGGAGCAGAGACAGCTGCCACACAGGCACAGTCTCCGGCTGCAGGCACACAGCCCATCAGGGGAAAGTACATAAACTGGTGGAGGGAGAGTGGTCCCCTGCTTTTGCAGCTGCTCTGTAGAGCAAAGACCTGGGAATAGCTGCCTAGACGCTAAATTCGGAGCTGTGGAAACTGCTGCAACTTTGACAATAAATGCTGTGTGCATTCTTTTGCCTAGGGAGTGTCCTTGAGAAATAATATTACCAATAAATAATAATAGACAGCCGTACAAGTTACCATAAGCCCTCACACTTGAGAGCCAGTGTGGTGTAGTGGTTAAGAGCGGTAGACTCGTAATCTGGTGAACCGGGTTCGCGTCTCCACTCCTCCACATGCAGCTGCTGGGTGACCTTGGGTTAGTCATACTTCTTTGAAGTCTCTCAGCCCCACTCACCTCACAGAGTGTTTGTTGTGGGGGAGGAAGGGAAAGGAGAATGTTAGCCGCTTTGAGACTCCTTCGGGTAGTGATAAAGCGGGATATCAAATCCAAACTCTTCTACTCTTCTTCTCCAGATGTCCAAATAATGTCTGTATGTGGCCGGGGGCAGTGAGGTCTTCAGACCATGGTGTAATAAACGGCGGGTGTTTATTCTTCCAGCGTTGAAGTTTAAGTCTCTCAACGCAGCCGCAAACCACCAGCTTGCTTCACCATCTTGAACTCTCAAGGCGGTGCTTGTGAGGGTTTTGTTAGGTAGCTGGAAGGGAGTGCTTGCATGAATCTCTTGGCGGTTCTATACACCTCACATTTCTTTGCAGGAAGGAAGGCGGGAAAGTATTTGTGAAGAAGATGGATCCCCACGAGGAAGCCTTGATGATCCTGAAAGGACAGCTGGCAGCCACAGAGGCACCAGCGCGGCCTGCTCCGGTATGGTTGGGGGCGACTGAGTGCATGCATCAGAGGAAGGCAGGAGGGCCGCCCTGCGGATTAGGGAAACAGAATGCTTTGTGAAGAAGTGTCAGTTGTCTGTATCTATGCGGTGCCAGCCAGCCCAACTGGGCTCGACCAACCCTGAGGGTCTGTTTCAGGATGGGGAGGGGAAAGCCAGGTGTGCTGCAGGGAGTGGGCTGCCCCGTGATGGGACAATGTCAGTGGAAGTCACCTCGAAGGTGAGAGACCAAATGGACTTATCTATCCCTCTGCTGTCTCCCCTTCTGGGACGCCATTGAGGAGCCAAGGACTGTTAGGAAATACCTTGCCTGGGGCAGTTTGTGAGACTGCCCCAAAGTCAGAGCAAAGCCGTGTGCGCACATCCCTGGCTACAGAGAGTCCGGTGGCACAGTCATATGTGATTGTTCCCAGTATGAAGAACAACACACACAAGCCATACTTAAGGCTAAACTATTTATTGTAGGGAAAGTGCAGAGAGAATCTCTGCTGCCAGCTCATTTAGACAGAGCTGCCATAATGCCGTCTTTCCAGCTTGAGGTCTAGCCAGAAGAGAGAGCACAAAGGCTAGGAGTACAATATTACAGTAAAGCATACAGTAAAACATACAAGAGCTGCATGGAAGTGGCAGAGAGCTGCTGGAAGGGCCGGGAGTGAAAGGCAGGGAAGCGGGGATCTCCCAGGGTGAGGAGACAAGGAAAGGAAAGTTCCTGGGGTGGGAGAGTGGGATGGTCTGTCGTTTTCTGTAGGTGGCTAGGACTAAGAGCTACCTTGAAGAGAAGATTCTGTACCTGTGTGCGACCTTTATATTTTGGATACCCTGCTGCAGATTTTCTCCTACTTCTGTGCTGTTGCTGTTAAGAGAATTTGTATTTTGTTACGTACTCCTTATTGTAATTGTTGCTGTTGTTCTTTTCCTTTTGCCCTACCTTTCTGACTGGGTTGCCCCAGTTCTAATTGTGCCTACGTAATTGTTTTTTGCTTTTATGTTGCATAGGTTTTACATTATGCAGTATATTTCTGTTGTGGGTTCTAAACTGCCCTATGGTCTACTGACAAAGGGTGGTATGTAAAGCTGAATAAGAATAAGAATAAGAATAAGAATAAGAATAAGAATAAGAATAAGAATAAGAATAAGAATAAGAATAAGAATAAGAATAAGAATAAGAATAATTGTTTTGGATATGCAAATGCATATCCAGTCCTCTCCATCTGGTCCTTGGGATTCTCTCTAGACTTCCCCTCCACACACCAGTCACTGTCATAGATTTACATCCCCTGGGGAATAGAGAGCTGTGTGTGCAGAAACTACGTCTACTGCACCAAGGTGAAGTTTGGCTCCACCCACATTTGTCTCTGGCCCCACCCACCATTGGCATCTGGCTCCTGGAAGGTTTCCCACAAGGGAATGTGGCCCTTGGACTGAAGAAGGTTCCCCAGTTCTGATTTAGGTACCCACCTAGGAAAGCAGACTGTGAAAGTGCCAGCCCCGTGTGTGTTGCTTGTTGGCAAACCGGGACTGGCAGTGTTCCTGCTGAACATGCTCTGAGTGCCAACTCAGGTTTGTGGCTGTGTGATGTGGGGATTGGCTTGCTTGCAGGTCACCAGGGAGTTGGGAGCCAAGGAGGCAGTAGCCATGGTGAAGCCTGTGACTTGTGCCAAGGTGGCTGTGCCCTCTGCCATCCGCCTGCCACCCGCCATCACCAGATCTTTCCCCGAGGCCTCTCCAGGTAAAGAATGGCATTGTGTTCTCTGTGCTTGATTCCTTGACTGGGTGAACTGCCCCTTGGCCTGCCTGAGGCCTGGTGTTCACATGCAGCAGAATGAGGTGGTGGACTCTGAAGTAAGTTCAGATGGGAGGTGCCATCTTATACTTCTCCCTCCTGTGTAAATGCTGATTTTCAGCTACTCATGCCTCTGTAGCTTGGAGAGCACCTGGAGTGGGGGTGGCCAAACAAACGGTGGTTAAGCAAGGCTGTTGGTTTCAGACATAATGTTGTACCACAGTTAAAACAAACCATGGTTTGTGAGCCAACAGTAAACCATGGCTTTGTTTGATGCCAGAAAGCAAGCCATGGTTAGTCTACTGGACTGGGTTTGGACGTTCAAACAAACCATGCTTTGGCTAAACCAGGCCTCAGACATGATACTTGTGTGATCTACCATGGCTTCTTTGGTGTGGGATGTGGCCTTTCCTAAACAGAGAGCCCTGGGGTGGGGGTGGGGCAAGCTGTCCCTTCTCCAGCACAGCTACTGACCAATTCCTCTTTTCTAGTGTTGGTCTCACGTGAACTATCATCTGAGGATGAACTCATCCAGACGCGGCTTCACCGCCGTTGCAGTGAGGAGTTCTATGCATACCGCAATGTCTCTTGGAAAATCTATCTCAGGAAAGAGGTATTTCCCCCTAAGTAAGGCTGCTCTCTCCTTTTCCTCATTAACAAGGGGGGGGGGGTTGAAAGAGATATGATCAGGGAAGTTACAGGGAACCAGGCAGAGAGCCTTCTCAGTAGTGGCACCCGCCCTGTGGAGCGCCCTCCCTCTACATAAGCTGCGACACGTTTACTTGGGTGGAGAAGGGTGTATAAAGACTGGAGAAAAATAAAATGTACATTTGTTCCTCTCCCCCCCCCTCCCACTTTCTCTTCTGGCCCCGCCCACCATTGCCCTGTGGCCCTGTGAAGGTCCATCAGAAGGGAATGCAGCTCTCTGGCTGAAAATGTCTCCCCACCCTTGGCTTAGATCAGGCACAGGCAACCTTGGCTCTCCAGATGTTTTGGAACTACAACTCCCATGATCCCTAGCTAACAGGGCCAGTGGTCAGGGATGATGGGAATTGCAGTCCCAAAACATCTGGAGAGCCAAGGTTGCCTATGCCTGGCTTAGATGAACGCACCTTGGTCTGTTCCAGCAGTGTTCTTAGGGTGGTTCTGCTCTCTCCCCGGACACCTTCTGCTCTCTTTCCTGGCAGGTTTTCTACCCAAAGGACAGCATCAACAACCCTCTTGTGCTAGATCTCCTTTTCCGGCAGGTGAGATCCCGGTTCTGCTTCCAGCTGCTTCGGCGGGGCTGTTCCTCAGATCTTTCCTTGCACCAAGAGGTGCACCCTGGATCCCTTGCAATGCACACAGCCACACGTGACCTGAGAGAGTTCCACCTGGGCATCCTCTCTGAGGGCCCTTCCAAATGTCCTTAATATTGTGCATTCATGGTTACTTGTGCTCATGATGGTAGCGGGGCGGTGATGTGTGATCCCACGTTTTTATTATTATTATTATTATTATTATTATTATTATTATTATTATTAAATTTATATATTGCCCTTCATCCAAGGATCTTAGGGCGGTTTGCAGTATAAAAACACAAAAATGCATAACGTAATAACGTAATAACATACAAAACAATACCACCACCCCCGGTTTGAAAGGTAATAGATGGTTTACTCGGCAAAAGGTCTGGGAGAAGAGGAATGTTTTCGCCTGGCACCTAAAGATATGCAGTGAAGATGCCAGTCGAGGCTTCCTGGGGAGAGCATTCCACAGGCATCTCGTTGGTCACTGTGAGAACAGGATGCTGAACCAGATGGGCCATCAGCCTGATCCAGCACAGGGTTGTCTTGCTTTCTTATGAGTTTTGCTACTTCTAAAGGAGCCTTCCTGGTGCCCTTCAGATGTTTTGGGTGCCAACTCGTTGGGGCTGATGGGAGCTGGCGTCCAAAACATCTGGAGGGCACCAGGTTGGGGGAGACTGACACAATGCGTTTCTCCTTGCAGATCTTCAACGATACCTTGTCCGAGGCCTGCATACGCATCACTCAGGAGGAGAGACTCCGCATGAAGGCCCTTTTCGGTAACCCTTGTTGTTTCAGCTGGGGTGGCTCGTTGTTTTTGGCTCCTCCCTCCCCAATCCTGCCCCAGGGCAACATAAAGCCATAGACCTGAAATGAGTTCCAGAAAAAAAGGTCAGCCCTTGTGTTCAAGAGAATCCAAGGAGGGATAAGGGAATAAACATTTATATACATATAAATTATGTGTTTATAATAATTTGCATGGTGTGGAGGAAGCGGCGAGGGGGCGGGGGGGAGAGAAATAGGAAGGAAGGGAGAGAGAGAGAGAGAGAGAGAGAGAGAGAAAGAAAGAAAGAGAGAAAGAAAGAAAGAAAGAAAGAAAGAAAGAAAGAAAGAAAGAAAGAAAGAAAGAAAGAAAGAAAGAAGTTATTTTCCATTTCTCATAATGCAATAGCTATGGGGTCATCCAGTGATTGGGTGTAGATTCAGGACAAACAAAGGTGTGTGTTGTTCCCACAACAGCTACTTAATTTATGGAATTCACTGCCGCAAGATGTGCTGGTGTTTGCTGTCTTAGAAGGCTTTAGAAGGACATGAGACAGATTCATAAAGCTGGGATGGGCCCCTGTGGCCTTCGAGAAACTGTTGAACTTTCTCATCCCTGGCTGCATTTGCTTTGCTGGCTGGGGCAGACAGGAAGTAGAGCCCAACATCATCATCAGGGCCAAAGTTTCCCTATTCCTGTCATAGAGGCTAGGTCTTTTTAGTGGCAGCCAGTCACGAAGGCAAAATGGAGCCTCATGTTCAAGGGCAGTGTATCTTTGAATGGTAGTTGTTTTGGCCAAACTCTGGCCTTCCTGTGAACCTGTGGACTTCTGAAACCATCTGGTTGGCTATTGTGGGAAGGATATGTGGCTAGATTAAAAATGGGGCCCCTGTAGCCTGTTCAAACAGGGTTCTTCCTCAAAGGCAGGACTTATTCCTGCCAGCCAAAGTCCTGCCATTAACTTAGGCTTGCCCATTCTCTCACGCACAAGTAACTGAGGGATCCTGTGGGATCCGAGAGTGGTGTAAAGCCAGCCTCTGTTTCTTTCCTCAGCGGAAAACAAGCTGGACTCCTTTAGTCCGGTGGCCGATGAAAGCGTCAAGAAAGAGATAATCGGCCTTGCCCGGGATGGCTGGGAAGTGTATTTCTCTCGCCTTTTCCCTGCTACGGTAAGAAGCGCCCACATGTACACCCTTATTGCAGCAAAAAAATATTCTGTGGGATCTGCTTAAATCCAGACAAACTGAGTAGACGAAACAGGTATGGGGAACCTGGTGCCTTCTGGATGTTGCTGAACTCCAACTCCCATCATGCCTGGCCATTGGCCATGCTGACTGGGGCTGATGGGAACTGGAGTCCAACAACATCTGGGGGTCCATAGGATTCCCCATCTCTGTCATAGGACAGGATCTACTGCTTTAGCCACAGCCTGTCCTGCTCCCACCCGTGACATGCAGACAGAGCCTCTTGTGAGCAAGAAAGATATCTTTATTCAGGTGGGAAACAGTACAGGCTCAACATCAGACACAGAGGCCAGGAGCCACAATTCAGGAGTTCAGAAACAGGGTGAGGAGTTCAGAAACTGGAAAGAGAATAAAACAATTTAGAAAGCCAGCATAAAGCCAAACTTTGGAGCTCACGGCCCATTGAAACTGGCCAGGCACCTTTGCTGTACTGCTGTTGGTATCTGTTAAAAATAATTTTGTTTAAGCAAGTCTACCCAGAGATGTACATTAGACATAATATATTGTAATATATTATTACCAGCCGCCCCAATCTCTGAGCGATGCAACATTTCAGGGGTTTTGCCCCCTAACCAGGGTTTGAGGCACAGTGTAGACTATGGTGTCTTTATGATATATCGTTTGGCTTACACACATATATATACAACCTGAGTCTACAGTGGAGGGATTTCCAGCATTCACGTCTCAAGAGGGGCTTGTGTCCGACAGAAGCGCAGCACTGGATTCAAAGGCAGCCAACCAGCCATCTCTGTGTCTCTTTGTAACAGCCAGTTCCTGGCAGCTGGCATGGCTTCTGCCTGCTCCTTCTTCCTCCCAGGAGCCTTTGCCAGACATGGCTTCCCCCTCCACTTACGTCATTGCCCCCTCGAACCCTGGCAACCCCCCCCCACCCGCCCAGTGTCCAACAAGTCTTCTGCCTTGTGGGTGCTCTAATAACTGGCCCTTTGTTTCTTGATGGCTTATCCCCACCCAGCTATGTCAAGATGGGCTGCCTTGTTATTCTTAAACCAGCAGTGTTTGCCGCAGTTTTAATCAAACCTTGATTAATTCTAACTTTGACTAATTCCAGGAATTACGGGTGTCTCAACACCCACAAACTCTGAGGGCCCGAACACATAACAAGGGAACAACCTATTCTCTTTTTATTTCTTTTGGCTAACTTCTTTTTAACCTCTGATTCCATCTGCAATTTTAGTGTATATTTTCTGTAAACCGCTCAGTGCTTTTTAAATCATTTACTTATTTTATTATTAATTATTAAATTTGCATGTCGTCCTTCATCCGAGGCATTGCTCCCTCTTAGATGCCCATCGCTCTCCAGGCTCACCCTCCCTCCGTGAGCTGAGCCATGCCATGCCTAACGGCTCTGTCTTGCTCCTTTCAGGGCAGTGTGGGCACCGGAGTGCAGATCCTGGCTGTGTCTGACACTGGGATCAAACTGCTGCGTCTTGTCAAGGGCACCAACTTACCTGGGGAGCAGCTCCGGGTGCTGCGAGGCTACAGGTGAGGCTGCAGGGGTGAAGGTCAGGGAAATGTGGGTAGGTTTAGTGAGGAGTGGGTCTCATCAGCTGGCAGCATCAGGGAAGGGCTGTGTAGCTTGGTGGTGGAGCCCCTGGTTTGCAGGCAAAAGAACCAATGCATGGCATCTCCAGATAGGGATGGGAGACCCTCCTGCCTGAAACACCCTGGAGAGCCGCTGCCAATCAGTGTAGTCTGCACTGAGCCAGATGGACCAAAGGTCCAACTTGGCTTGTAGGGGAATGACTGTAGCTCATCGCTGTGGTCTAAACCACTGAGCCTCTTGGGCTTGCAGATCAGAAGGTCGGCGGTTCAAATCCCTGTGACAGGGTGAGCTCCCGTTGCTCTGTCCCAGCTCCTGCCAACCTAGCAGTTCAAAAGCACATCAAAGTGCAAGTAGATAAATAGGTACTGCTGCGGTGGGAAGATAAATGGCATTTCTGTGCACTCTGGTTTCCGTCACGATGTTCTGTTGCGCCAGAAGCGGTTTAGTCCTGCTGGCCACATGAACCGGAAAGCTGTCTGTGGTCAAACGCTGACTCCCTCGACCTGAAAGCAAGTTGAGTGCCACAACCCCATAGTCGCCTTTGACTGGACTTAACCGTCCAGGGGTCCTTTACCTTACCGTTTAACAGGTGGGTAGTTGGGGGGGTCCCACCAGCAGTCCACATTGCAGTGCACCCAGCTGCCCTGGGAGGAAAAGGGGCCAGACATCTGGGGCCCAGGACAAAAGGCCCTGGGCTTTCACCCTGGGCCATTCCCTGACAATGCCCTCAGTCCACAGGCAGAGTCTCTCCCTTTGCGGCAGTGCCCCCCATATTCCCCTCTGAGAACCCTGGAGGAAGGTCATCAGTAAAGGTAAAGGGACCCCTGACCATTAGGTCTAGTCGCAAACGACTCTGGGGTTGTGGCGCTCATCTCGTTTACTGGCCAAGGGAGCCGGCATACAGCTTCCGGGTCATGTGGCCAGCATGACTAAGCCGCTTCTGGCGAACCAGATCGGCACACGGAAACGCCATTTACCTTCCCACCGGAGTGGTACCTATTTATCTACTTGCACTTTGATGTGCTTTTGAACTGCTAGGTTGACAGGAGCTGGGACCGAGCAATGGGAGCTCACCCCGTCGCGGGGATTCGAACCGCCGACCTTCTGATCGGCAAGCCCTAGGCTCTGTGGTTTAGACCATAGCGCCACCTGCGTTGTGGCGGGTACCAGTACCATCGTCCAAATGTGCTCTGTGTCCGCCTTTCCTGGATCCACCTTCAGCACCACTGACCTCCAAGCTTGGCAATGAACCCCATTTCCCTTTTGCCACAGCTACGGCGATATCCTCTTTGTGACCACCGGCTCGAAGAACATGCTGGAGGTCAACCTCACCAACGAGAAGCTCATCCTTTTCTCCCCCAAAGCTGCCCAGATTAAGACGCTGATTGACTATTTCCTCAACGAACTCAAGAAGGTAAAAAGATATAGCAGAGACCCTTTCTTTGGGAGCACCTTGTACCCCTGCTCCCCCCCCCGCCACCCACCCTTTGTCTTTTCCCCCTTCTAGGATTCACAGTACATGGTTGCGATCAAGAACCATATTACAGACGATAAAAGCCTCTTACGGTTCCATAAAGGAGACATCATTTGCCTGCGGCCAATGGAAGGCTTGGATCAAGGTGAGAGACCAGCATGAAGTCTGTGGGGGAGACCAGCAGGAAGCAAACACAAAAAATCATGAGCATTTCAATCTATGTTTCTCCTAACATAGAGCCTTTTCCCCATATGCAGTTTTGCACAGTCTACATATTTTTGCAAGCCATTTACCTGCTGCAATCCATTTTTTTCTGCATTATTTTCACTAATATATGCCAACTTTCTCCGAATACACCCACATTTTTTGCACACACCTTTTGGGACGGATAACCGTTCCGCAAAATCGGAGCAGCGCAATCAGTTCAAAAGGATTTCCGTGCGCGTCTTGTCCCGTGTTGCAGTGCGAGCCCAAGCCAAATTCCCCCCTCGCCGTATTGTGCAGAGAGGTGGGATGCATGCAGCCACAACATACGAGAGGCTATTGCAGATTGCAGGCAGGTAATGGCAGGTGCAACAGAGGATCAAGGCTGGTCCCTGGCTCACCTGCTCTGTGAATCTGGGAGCTAGCCCAGGGCTAGGTTAAGAGGGTCTTCTGTGCCTTCCTTTGACACCGCCGTGACTCTCCCGTCCCCACAGACCGCTATTTCGGCTGCGTGGTGCGGAAGAAAGTGATGCTCCTGGAGGATGTGAAGAAGGGCACCCAGGATTTTGGTGGGTGGCTCTTGAGTGCTGTGATGTGCCCTGTCCCCCTTTCTCCTGTGTGCAGTGGCCTTTTCTCTCCCTCTCCTGGGCAAACGGACTCCTGTACGCTAAAAAGTGGCCTATGCATGCTGCTCATGCTCAGTGGCAGGTCACAGACATGGTACAAGGCAACTTTGCATATTCCTTCCCTCAAGAGCAGGGTCCCATCTGCATATACATTTAAAGCACCCTCGTACCACTTTTAGCAGCTGTGTCTTTCCACCGCGGATTCTGGGAGCTGTCGTTCATTAAGGGTGAGGTGAGTTGTTAGAAGACCCCTATTCGCCTCACAGAGCTGCAGTTCCCAGCATGGTTCACCAGTCAATCCCTCTTCCCAGGGAGCTCTAGGAATTGTAGTTCTGGAAGGGGAATCTCCTAACAACTCACATCACCCTTAAGGCACTCAACTTCCCAGGATTCTTTGGGGGAAGCCATGTGTTATGTACTGAGTTGAATAGGATCCAAAATGCAGCAGTCTGATTGGTCCTAGAACAATAGGATTCAGAATGCAGCAGTCTGAATGGTCCTAGAACAATAGGATTCAGAATGCAGCAGTCTGAATCCTATTGTTCTAGGACCAATCAGACTGCTGCATTTTGGATCCTAGTCAACTCAGTACATAACACCATGACTGTTTGCCAGTGCCGGATTTACGTATAAGCTAAACAAGCTATAGCTTAGGGCCCCACTCTCTTGGGAGCCGCCAAAAAATGTAAAGGGAAAAAAACATGAATGTACATTTCTAAAATATAAGATAAAAAACAAAATAAAACCTACATCATTTTAAGTTAGAGCTTAATAATTATTTCACTATTAATATACTTCTTCTTAATTGTATTACACTATTAATATACTTCTTCTTAACTATATTTCAGTTCAACAATCACTTTGATAAAATACATATTTTGTTATGTGCAAATGGCTTTAGATACCTTTTAGGTCCATAAATTACCATATAGCATATATTCAACACAAAAAACAGCGACAATTTGTTGTTGACAAAGGACAGCTGGACATATAAAGGGCCCCATTACTTTCAGTAGCTTAGGGCCTCATCAAACCTAAATCAGGCCTGCTGTTTGCAATAAGTGTTTAAAGTACTGTTTGCAATAGAAGAAGAAGAGTTTGGATTTGATATCCTGCTCTATCACTACCCGAAGGAGTCTCAAAGCGGCTCACATTCTCCTTTCCCTTCCTCCCCCACAACAAACACTCTGTGAGGTGAGTGGGGCTGAGAGACTTCCAAGAAGTGTGACTAGCCCAAGGTCACCCAGCAGCTGCATGTGGAGGAGCGGAGATGCGAACCCGGTTCACCAGATTACAAGTCTACCGCTCTTAACCACTACACCACACTGGCTCTCCCTAGTGCTTTAAATATATCTTTAAATAGCGCTTTAAATGTATTGTGCAGACGGGGCTCGGGGCTCCCAGTTGCTCAATGAAATCTGACCTGCAACTCTGACCAGGGACTATCCCATGACCTACTTTGGCCTATTTGATGCAGTTCCCTTCTTGACCAGAGGCAGTATAAAAGCTGTATGCCCACTTGCCATCCCTAAGGCTGGAGGTTCAAGACCCTCTGCGAAAATCAAAATTAAAGGGGGGGAGGGGGGAAAGGAAGAAGAAGAAAAAGACCCACTGTGGATTTGAGCTTTCCTCTTCCACTGACTGTTAGGGGCATAGTTCTCCTCTGGCTCCTTCTATCTTTCTCCATTTCCTGCCATGATAGATGAAAGTCCTTGGCCGGATGTCGAGAGGGAGCAGCAACAGCTCTACCACCATGAAAGGGGGTGGGTGGGATATTGACAGCATATAACTCAATGCCTTCTTCCTGGTGTAGGGTGGAAGTTTGGTGCCATCTATGGGAAATCGGGTTTCTTCCCTGCCGACTGCGTCCAGCCAGTGGCGGCGCCAGATTTTACCCACCTTCCCGCGGAGAAGAAGGAGGAGCCCAAGGACAAGCAGGCCAAAGTGGCTGTCCCGGCCTCGGTGGCCGTGGCTGTTGCATCCGCAGCCGTGGCTCAGGAGCTTGACAAGAAGACTGAGGCGAGTGCAACGTGGAGGGGGTGGCCATGTTTCTCATGCCAGGCCTCAAAGCGAGGTGGGAAGCCCACCACTCTCTCACCAAGGTGACCAGAGAGGGAATGTAGCACCTTGTCCTAGCCGGGGAGTAGGGACTCTGGTTCACACAAAGAGGCTCACACCATGCAGGATACAACAGAGAGTTTATTTGAACTGCATATGACAGAACAAAGGGGCAGCGCAATGCCTCGCAATCTGCCCGCCCACCTATGGGTGTGTGGTCCTTTTATACACAGCTTCGGGTGAATCGAAACTTATTTAGTTGAGGCCCTCGTGATTTCCCAGAAAGCATGTGATTTCCAGGAAACTGAAAACTTACTGCTGACATTACCGTGTTTCCCCTATTTTAAGACACCGCCTTATTTTTTTTCCCTCAAGAAAACGCACTATGGCTTATTTTGAGGGGATGTCTTATTTTTATTACGTATCCACGCCTTGGCAAGGCCACGCTCGAGTTCTGGGGCTGTGAAGGACGGGACGGGCGCGGAGCTCTTTGTTTGCTTGCTGGCAGCGGGGGGAGAATCCAAGCTGAGCTTTGAGGAAACGGGCACCAGAGAGACCCGCTTTTGCTGGGCGCTCTCTCCTGCTCCTCCTATGAGCATAAAATGTAATAAGTACTATAGCTGCCTGTTATAACAATGTATGACCCTTCAGGAAGACTGCCAGGAAGCCGTCCCTAAAGCACCATGCTCTCTTCCTCCTTGTCATTCATCTTGGGAGAAGAATTGCAGGGCAAGTCCAGCCCTAAAGTTGCAGGCCGGAAATGGCCTGTCTTCTGAGTTAGGCCAATAAAACTCAGAGGCAAGAGGAGCTAAGAGTCCATTATTGTTTATTGCAAAGCAATAGGTTACAGCCGAATCTTTTCGCAAAACTGTCACCCCGCCCAAAAGTCCAGGCAGGGGTATTTATAACATTTCAAACAAAGGATTTCAATTTAACCAATCCAAGTTCATCAGGACCTCATTAATGTTTAGTACGCATGTACAATCATCACCTCATCCTAGTTTAATACGCATGCGCAATAAGCATTGCTAACTAAACCTCGATTCTCAGAGATCTGTTACATTTTGTTAGTATGCATGCTGGGAACCTGTGTAAGCCCTTTGTACTCATGTTCTAGCTCAGTGATGGCTAACCTTGACACCCCAGATGTTTTGGAACTACAACTCCCATCATCCCTAGCTAACAGGATCAGTGGTCAGGGATGATGGGAGTTGTAGTCCCAAAACATCTGGAGTGTCAAGGTTAGCCATCACTGTTCTAGCTTATGAGCTGCATCTTTGTGATTGACGTATTAGCTGTGCTTCTGTCCAGTATGGGATGGCACCTGGACAAATCATCGGTTTCTTAAAGCAACAGGTTACCATAACTCTTCTATAGAAGCATATTCAAGGATTTATAGGGGTTCACATTATCATATTCATTATGGCCCTTTGGGCCACTGCCACGCTACCAATAGGCAGTTGCCTCAGGCAGCAGATACTGGCGATGCAGCAACAGTAGCCCCTTGGCAGTTTCCCCTACGTGCCCTGGCCATTCCTCTCCATTAGAGGGGTGTGGCCTGGAGAGAATTATGAGGGCCAAACAGAGAAGACGGGGTGGTGGGCTGCATCTGGGCCTCAGGTTTTAATTACCGTATTTTCCCATCTATAAGACTAGGTATTTTTCCCTAATAAATTATGTCAAAAATTAGGGGGCGTCTTATACACAGATAGTGCCGAGGCCATTTTCTTAAATCTGAGTCCCCCAAAATAGGGGACGTCTTATACATGGGGGCGTCTTATAGACGGAAAAAATACGGCAATTAATTTAATTAAACCTTGCTCCAACCTTGCTGTGCAGAGCGGATAATAATAATAATAATAATAATTTATTATTTGTACCCCGCCCATCTGGCCGGGTCTCCCTCTTCCTCTACCAGACTTTTAGAAGACATCTGAAGGCAGCCCTGTTTAGGGAAGCTTTTAATGTTTAATACATTATTGTATTTTAATATTCTGTTGGAAGCCGCCCAGAGTGGCTGGGGTATAAATAATAATAATTAATTATTAATTATTATTCCACATTATTCCGCAAGCCCTCTGCCACTAAACCCATTGCTACCGCATTAGGGGAACTGAGAACTGGAAGGAACGGGCAGAGTCCCAGACATAGCTGTCAACTTTCAGATTTGAAAATAAGGGATTTTCCCAAGCTTTCGGATTTGAAAATAAGGGATGCCGCGAGGGCGGTGCAATGGCACCAAGTAGCCTCGCCACCCTGCGTTCCAGAGGCTGCGCGCGAACGGGTGAGCGAAAGAGCGAGCGCATAGACGGCAGGCAGGCTGTCTGTCTGGTTGGGCGTGAGGATCCAGCTGCACAAGGCATGCAAGCTCCGCCCCAGTCGGTCTCAGACTCCTTATTGGCAGCCGAGCAACGCAGCTGAGGAGCCTCCCTGGCCGGCAGGGAGGGAGAGGAGCTGCTTCCTTTGAAATCCGGGAAATTTAAGGGATATCAACAATCCGGGATAGCAGCGGGAAACGGCATTGGAATAAGGGAGTTTCTCACCAAAAAAAGGGAGGGTTAACAGCTATGGTCCCAGATCCACCTGGGCTGCAATAGGTCCGTGGCCTTATCCAAAAGACTTCGGCCGCACATTCCCAAGGAAATCAAGAGACGAACACCCTGGGCCTCTCCTTTCTTTTCCCCCAGGTGTGTATGGCAGGCAGCGAATTCGCAGAGAGTGCAGAGGGCTTTGAAGGTGCCAAGGACATCGGCCCACGAGGCGGCCCCTTCAACATGCTGGAGTTTTCCAAGAAGTATTTCCGAGAAGGGCAGAGGGCAAAGATGTGAGTGCGTGCGGACGGATGGAGCCCCCTAAGGGCTTGTTTGCCCTCGAGAAACGGAGGCCGTCATCTCAAGTTTGGTGTGTCAGAGTTGGTGTCCCGAGGCTGCAATCCCCCGTGTAAGGAAAGCAAAGGAATTCTGGGGTGCTGCAACCGTGCCCCTCCACCCACCTCAGCATACCAGTTAGTTATAACACCCCTGCTAACGTTTGCGGGGTGCGATCATCGCATGCCTTGGGATGACCAAGAGGTAAGTCAAGATTGCCCACTCTTCGCCACGGGCAGTTGGCTCTCTTGCAGCATGTCAGCCAACGCGATTCGCGGAAATCGTTTGCATCGGAATTGAAGTGAGATAAGTTGGGGGGTTGCCTGAAGAGGAAAACAGACCCACAAGCTACTGCACCCTATAGCTGGATATGTGTATATGTGGCAGGCAAGACAGCATGGGATGGGTTTTAACGGGTAGGAGAGGGCATATTAATTGCAGTTCAGGCACGGGAATAAGGGGTCTCCTAACAACTCTCAGAACCCTTAACAAACTACAGCTCCCACAATTCTTTGGGAGGAAGGCCATGGCTGTTGAAAGTGGTATCATGGTGCTTTGAATGTATGCTGTGGATGTGGCCACACACAACAATTGTCCCAGTTATAGCCCCTCCTCTTTACTCCATTTATTAGCATGTGGAAATGAGTTGCAATTTGGGAAATCTTTGTGGATGAAATGCTCCCCCCCCCCAGGCAAAAAGGGCAGGGAATGGTCCGTCCCCCCCCCCCCGATGGGCTTCAGCTGGTCCCTAGGGGACCAGGCAGTCACAGATCCCAAGGGAAGAGGGAAAGACCCTGTCCACCTGGAACCTTCCCTGAAAGGCAGGTTGTAATTCATGTCTGGAATTAATTTCAGGGATTCCAACAAGCAGAAATCCAAAAAAAGTGGTGAATCGAATGGCATGGCAGATATTCTGAAATTCACCAAGGTAATGCAGATAGTTTTCTTGAGCAATGACAGTTTTGTTCTCACTGGCTGCCTCTCCATGTGTGTATTGTGGACCCGAATGGGACCCCACTGCTGTGTGGTTCGACAACATTTAGCTTGGTAAGACTGTGTTTGATGATGAAGAAGCACATAAAGCGCTTTCAGAAAACCAAAGAATTTGCTTGCCCTAATGCCTTTGCCCATTGCCTGTGGCACCAAGCCTCTTCCTTCCTTCCCTGCACAGGCCCCCATCCAGGAGTCGCTCATTGAATTCACGGACAGCAGCCTGAACAAAATAGCTGCAGAAACTTTCCAAGGTGAGGAGCCGGACGGGAGGTCCGCTTTAGGAAGGCACAAGCAGGACCCGAGCAGAACAGCACACTTCTCTCCTGCTGCGATTCCCAGCAGCTGGTAATCAGAAGTATCACTTCCTCTGGTCGCATAGGGAGAAAAGTGATCAGCCGTGGGGCAGTATATTTTGCTCGTAAAGGTGTAGTTCCGTTCTCCCTCCCTCCCTCCCTCCCTCTCTCTCTCTCTCTCTCTCTCTCCCTCTCCCTCTCTCTCTCTCTCTCTCTGTGTGTGTGTGTGTGCCCTTTAAGGAAGACTCCAAATGATCTTGGAGCACATAAACTAAGGAATTCTCTCTCACAAGGTGGGTGGCTTTAAAAGAGGATTAGAAAAAAATCACGGAGGATAAAGCTGTCAGTGGCTACCAGCTACAGTGTCTAGGCTCTGTATCCACTATCGGAGATTGTATAATAATAATAATTATTATTATTATTATTTATACATACATACATACATACATACATACATACATACCCCGCCCACTCTGGGTGGCTTCCAAGAGAATATTAAAATACAACAATGTATTAAACATTAAAAGCTTCCCTAAACAGGGCTGCCTTCAGATGTCTTTCTGAATACCAGTGGCTAAGAATTGCAAGTGATGCTGTGCTCCGGTCCTGCTTTTGGGTTTCCCAGGGGCAATATGTGAGAAAGAGGACTCTGGGCTAGATGGGCCACTGGCCTGATCCAACAGGTTCTTCTTAACTTCTTATCTGGAGTGTCTCTCTCTTTCTCTCTCTGTGTGTGTGTGTGTTATCTGCATCTGCTTTTCCAGCTGTGATGAAGTTTATGGGCGACCTCCCACTCAAAGGACAAACTGAGCTAGAGGTGGTGTGTGCTCTTCTCAAGGTAATCAAGCTTCCTTTCTTTTCAGGTTTTGAAATTGAATTTTAATAGCAACAAGCAAGTCACAGGGAAAAAGAAATAAAAGACAATTTAGTGTTTGTTTGTTTTTTAAAAAGGGATAAGTTGTCTCAATTGCCAGTAAGGAAGTGCAGGGTGCAGCTTTGTAATTTACAGAGTCAATAATAAAACATATCAAGGAGGAAAAGGATCCGTGGTCGCTAATTACCAAAGGATTCCATGGTCTAAATTAAAACAATTACATTTTTTCCCCCAAGAAAAAGTTAAGAATTACATTGAACTGTGCTAAATCCAGACTCTCGCATAGACCTGTTGGACCTGGCATCCCTGAGCCACTTGTTTTTGTATATAAGATAAAATTTAGACCAAATGGCAAAAAGTGATCTTGAGCACTGTGGCCTTTGGGCATTTTTGGCTTATGGCAGATTTTTTCAAGAGTAAGCTGCTTTCTGGCCCTTGCGGGGAATGGAACCTGTGGAGCCAATGCATAAACAAGCCCCAACAAAGTCTGGAGCTGAGGGAACTCCCTCCTTATATCTGCACTGGGGCTGCACTCGCCAAGCCAGCCTGGTTGCTCTGGCCTCTCCCAAATAGGTAAAGGTAAAGGGACCCCTGACCATTAGGTCCAGTCGCGAACGACTCTGGGGTTGCGGTGCTCATCTCGCTTTATTGGCCGAGGGAGCCGGCGTACAGCTTTCGGGTCATGTGGCGCACGGGTCATGTGAAGCAGAGCAGCGCACGGAAACGCCGTTTACCTTTCCGCCTGGAGCGGTACCTATTTATCTACTTGCACTTTGACGTGGGTGCTTTCGAACTGCTAGGTGGGCAGGAGCAGGGACTGAGCAACGGGAGCTCACCCCATCGCGGGGATTTGAACCGCCGACCTTCTGATCAGCAAGCCCTAGACTCTGTGGTTTAGACCACAGTGCCACCCGCGTCCCCTCTCCCAAATACCTCCTAATAAACATTCTCATTCTTGAGTGCAGCTGCTGTAGGATAGTCCAGAGGTCACCATCGTGGCACCCGCAGGTGAACATGCACCCATAGGGTCACTTCCTTCCTGTGAAATCAGGCTTGCAAGAAGCGTTCTGTTGTAGCCAGTACAATAACGTTGAGACTTGTGCTCCATTGCAGCCTTGTGCGTGCATCGTGCGCACAAAGGTTTCTCCAGTTTCCACATGTGCCCACAGGCCCCAACACGATGGTGACCCCTTTTAAAGTCCAACAACATATCGAGGACACAACATGGGCTGCCCCTTAGCCTTAGAGCAGCAGCCTTCAACCTTTTCCAACCTGATACCTGCTTTTAAGCCAAACATGCTACCGCTGCAACCACCTTAGACCAGGCTGTGACCTGGTGGCGGGTCCCAGTCCACCAATTAATGGCCTGTAGTCTAAAGCATGCTCTTTTGATTTGCAGAGCTGCTGAGCTTGTCGTAGCCATGGCGGGCTACAAGGCCAGATTTAGGTTTGATGAGGTCCTAAGCTTCTGAAGCTAATGGGGCCCTTTATATGTCTAGCTGTCCTTTGTCAACAACAAATGGTTGCTGTTTTTTGTGTTGAATATATGCTATATGGTAATTTATGGACCTAATAGATATCTAAAGCCATTTGCACATAACAGTCCATGCAGAATGTAGGCACCCTATATATAGAAATGAGCAAACCAGTGATATTTCAGGGAGCAGGCTAGCAGGCGGGGCCCATTACTGACATCATAGGAGCCTACACAACACAAAACACTGTTGCTGTATGTCAGTTTATTTGTTTTTTATCTTATATTTTGGAAATGTACATCCAGTTGTTGTTTTTCTTTAAATTTTTTGGGGGCCCCCAAGAGAGTGGGGCTCTAAGCTATAGCTTGCTTAGCTTATACATAAACCCGGCACTGGCGGGCTACTATGGCAAACTCTTCCATCACCTTCCCAGGCCAGAAGTCTTTGTGGGGAGAGAGCAAGTGGTGGCTGCTACGAGAGCAGCCAGCAAGGGCTAGGACTCCTCTGAGGCATGTATAATTCCATACTTGCTACTGGTTCTCCACTAGCTCTGCGGAGACCACGAGGTCATCAGGGACGAGGTGTTTTGCCAGATCATCAAACAGATCACGGACAACACCAGCACCAAGACGTACGTGAGTCTCTGGTAACAACCCGCAGGCCTGTGCACAGTGGTGGCTGGAGAAGGGGGGGGGAACTCCATTCAGTAGAAGCACATGGCTTGTAAACCACCAGAAAAAATGCAATTATCGATGTTTCTAACCTTAAATTCAGTTATCTTCCTTTCAACCTGTTTGAGATTAAAAGAATAATAATGTCCACATGTAAATTCATCATTTTCGTGCATATTTGTCATAATGTACACCTTTTCGTAGGCAACTTTCCCTAACGTAGCACATTTTTAAAATGTTCTTTTCACTGATATTTGCATTTCTGTCTACAACTGTACCCTACTAAAGTGGTACCTCCGGTTACGAATGCTTCCGGTTACAAACGCTTCAGGTTACGAGCTCCGCTAACTCAGAAGTAGCTGCTCCTGGTTGCGAACTTTGCCCCAGGATGCGAACGGAAATCGCGCACCAGAGGCCCCATTAGCAAAAGCGCATCTCAGGATAAGAACAGTTTCAGCTTAAGAATGGACCTCCGGAACAAATTACCATATTTTTCGCTCCATAAGATGCACTTTTTTCCTCCTAAAAAGTAAGGGGAAATGTCTGTGCGTCTTATGGAGCAGATCGTGCTTTTTTTATAAAAAAAAAAGAGAGAGAAAGGGGTATTGAAAGGAAGCCCGCTGAGCAGCTGCTCAGCAAATGATCGGGGAGAGAGATAAAGGAGAGAGATTCCAGCCCCTCCCCCTTGCAGAGGGAGGCTGTTTCCCCAGTGACATGTGACTGGCTGATTAGATTATCTGTCTGGAAACTGTAGAAATGGCTTTCTGAAGCTGCAGAACTGTGAGTTAAACCCCATAAAACAGGGTTTTTTCCCTTTGCAAAGTAAGCTCAACAACTTTGAGCTGATCCTCAAAAAATGGGGCTTTTCTCCTTTGCAAAAGAAGCTGCAGAAATTTGAGCTGATCCTCAAAAAAATGGGCTTTTCTCCTTTGCAAAAGAAGCTACAGAAATTTGAGCTGATCCTCAAAAAAATGGGGCTTTCCCCCTCTAAAAACTAGGTGCGTCCTATGGCCAGGTGTGCCTTATAGAGCGAAAAATACGGTAAGTTCGTAACCAGAGGTACCACTGTACATGCATTTTCACACGGCTGCAGAATTTGGAGTACTGCCAGTTTTGAAGGATGGCTGTGTTTCAGTTCGCACCTAGTTTCAGAAAGTGCAAAATGGACAGGTTTGCCGTTAAAGGTGAACTGGATAGCATTTGTCCCCCATTCCTAGTGATGAGTGCCCCCCCGGCCCCCATTGCATCAGGAGTCTCCTCTGTCTCCTCTTCTGACCCTCCCAACTCATGCTGATTCAGAAGTCCTCACATCAGGGATATGGAGTGCTTCCGATGTCAAAAGGTGCCTACATATTGTAGGAGGGGGAGAGGAGGAAGGAAGGGGGAGGAGAGAGGGATAGTACCACTCCAAACTGCATCCCAAGTGAGGCATGTCTTTGGTACCCTGCTCCATTTGTTCATTTCTTGCATACTATTTTAACAGTCCCCAATTCCCTTCTTTGGGGGGGTTTCACACAGGGACAGCTGCCAGAAAGGTTGGAGGCTGCTCTACATCCTGAGTGCCTATTACAGATGCTCTGAAGTCCTCCGGCCATATTTGCTGCAGTTCCTCCAAGAAATCTGCAACAGTCCCAGCTTGCATTTCCAAGGTGAGATATTGGGAGATTCGCCCCTGGAGACCATCTGCTCAACCAGTCACAAGGTTACATATGCGCTGTCCTGGCTGAGAAAGAGCCATGCCTCAGTGGTGGAGCATCTGCTCTGCATGCAGAAGGACCCATGGAATCATAGAATTGCAGAGCTGGAAGGGGTCCTGAGGGTCATCTAGTCCAACCCCCTGCAATGCAGTCCCAGATTTCAATCCCAAACATTTGCAGGTCGGATTGAGAAAGATTCCTGGTCTGAAGCCCTGGAGAGTTGCTGCCAGCCACTGTGGACAATATTAAGCTATATCATCAGCCTTTCTCAACCTTGGGGCCCCTGGTGTTATTGGACTACAATTCCCATCATCCCTAGTGAGAAGGGCCAGGGAAAGGGCTTAGATACCAGGAAGAAAATGGTGGCTGCTTCTGCCTGCCCTCATCCATCAGGCTACCTTTCAGGGATCTGACCTCACACAAGGCTCTTGAGACGGGGAAGGAGGGGTGGGGGGAAGTGCAGCCTCTCTTGGGAAGCAGCTCGGAGTCCAGCGGGGATAGCAAGGAAAGCCCCAGTGGTGAGGAGCAGGAACTGCCAGGCAGTGCGGTGGAGCTGGGGGTCAGAGATGCGGACAGAGCCTCAGCACCACCTGAGTGGTCTGAGAAGCAAAGCAGGCAGCTACTTCCGCCGCCCCAAATGCGTAGGGGGGGGAGCGTAAGGAAAGGAAGCAACGCTTTGGAATTCCAAAGCTTCTATGTTGGGGGAGGAACCGGCGAAAGCCACTCCCGGATTCTGGAACCGACTCAAGCGGACATGAATCTTAAACGCTCCAATGTACATAGTTTGTAAATAAAGTATTAGCTTTAGAAGAACGGATGTTTCTGGCTCTTTACTCTTGAGGAGACAACCCTGAGCCCTTACACTACCCCGTTTGGGACGCTTTCCTCGCCGCTGCCCATCGCTCATTAATAAATGTAAATGAGTCCATCTGTTCAGCTCTTAGAAGGCAGCTTCAGTCGGAAGGCAGCTCACCTGTCGCAGCCGGTGGTTATTTCCTCATTAAAAGACGCAGGTTCCAAAACTGGCTCCAGTGGCTTCAGGGTGGAAAGGAATATTGGCAAAGATAGATGACTCCTCCTCCCTCCCCAAGCTAGGCTGTTAGCCGGGGGTGCCAGCTCACCGCATGTCCCCTTAGAATCCTGTCTGCCCCACAGATGGTCTTCGTACCACAGAGGTTTTAGAGCTTGGAAGATGTACAACATGAAAAACTAGGCAGAGAGTTTTTAACCCATCTGTCAGTGCACCAGGGTGAATTTCAGGTTGTGGTGGCCTGCCAAATCTTGAATGCACCTGATGGTAGCAAATATATGCCATCCGCTCAGCACAAGCTGAATCAGCTAGAAGGGTAGGGTTTTCCCCTGGCTGCTCTATGCCAAAGCAATCGTGTGCATCCACACTTACTGCTGAAATCGAGTCTTCCATATAATTCAGTGCAAATAGCGGTCCCAGGTTGCCCCCAAGCCAGCCTTCCCCCCTCCCTGCCATCTTTGTTCACTCACTCCAGCAATATCAGTTGCGTTTCAGTGTTTTCTGTGTTCTCCTCCAGCATGTTTTCCGATCTGCTTTGTAGCATTTGGGTCTGGTCAATTCTGTTGTATATAGCTGAAGGCCTTTACAATGGACGACAGAGAATAAAAGGAAAATTTTCCTCTAAGATCTTACAACGTAGCCTGTAGCAGCTTGCAACATAAAAAGAAATTCACAGCATTAAATTTTAAAATTGGAATGCATTCACATACCTGGAACGGAGTTTCTTGGCTGCCAGCACAAATTTGGCTCCCCGGTGTGTAATATATAGATGTTTATCTCCTAGGAGTTCAACTGTCACTTCCTGTGTGGATCGACCTGGAAGCCAATTAAGAATTGGTGATATAAATTTTCCTAAGGGCGTTGTATACAGGGGGCAAATCAGCAGATAGAATGTGATGTCCTCTACCTGATTGCATCCATATATGCATTTGGGGACCCAGGTGGTGCTGTGGGTTAAACCACAGAGCCTAGGGCTTGCTGATCAGAAGGTCGGCAGTTCGAATCCCTGAGACGGGGTGAGCTTCCGTTGTTCAGTCCCTGCTCCTGCCCACCTAGCAGTTCGAAAGCACGTCAAAGTGCAAGTAGATAAATAGGAACCGCTCTGGCGGGAAGGTAAACGGCGTTTCCGTGCGCTGCTCTGGTTTGCCAGAAGCGGCTTAGTCCTGCTGGCCACATGACCCGGAAGCTGTACGCTGGCTCTCGGCCAATAAAGCGAGCACCGCAACCCCAGAGTCGGACACGACTGGACCTAATGGTCAGGGGTCCCTTTACCTTTACCTTTATGCATTTGCGTTCCATATGGGGAATTCCCCGATATCTCCCCTCTAAATATGCCGAGGGCATCTGTTGGAATCTTAGTTCTGCAAAGACCCTGCGTAGTTGTGGGGAGGTCAGAGTCTCAAGGGCCTTGAGTGAGTGGTCTTAATTTGGGGGTACCAAGCAGAGTAACGGGCGGCAATGATGGAGGCTCTGTCTTGGTTGGCAGCCTGATCAAAAATCCAATTTCTAAGGTCACGTGGGCTAAGGGCAAAGTAGTTCTCCATTTGAAGATTATAAGCATTTGGGAGGCAGGGTATCTCTGTGTGTGTAAATAAAATTCAGTTGCAGTGCCAGCCTCTCCAGGATGCACAGGCAAAATGCTACCGAGGCTTTTCAGGGCTGCTGTACCATTAACTAAAAGCTTCCTGTTCATTGGTTCTACCCATTTTATTTCTCCATGTTCAGTAGAGCTGGGGATGCTTGATGTCACCCAATTGCTATTTTATTAGGAAGCATCTGTTTGCACCTGTAGGCCTTTTAGCCTACGCTGCTTTGCCCTGTGCATTGTCTTTCCAAGCAGGCCTAGGTGAGTCTAGAGAGCTGAATCTCTCTACAGCATTTGAGAAATCTGGAGCCCCACATTTCGCTTCTCCTCTAGGATACTTCCTCTCTCTCACACACTTTCTGTCTCTGCCTCTCTCTCATATTTGTTTCATGGTCTCCATCAGGCATCGCCAAGGCATGTGAGCAGAACCTGCAGAAAACCTTTCAGTTTGGTGGCCGCTGCGAGTTCCCCAGTAACATGGAGCTCAAAGCCATGGTGGTGAGTGCCCTGCAAGTCCCGTGAGGGCTGGGTGGTGGTGGTTACACCAGAAGGAGAATGGCTTCCAAACAGGGATGGGTGGTGCTGTGGTTTGTGTTTAAGAACTGTTTTCTGTTTCTATTACAGTATTTGAATGCTGTAAATGTTGATGGGCCTTTTTAAAAACATGCTGTTTTAATTATTGGGCACACTGCTGGTACGCCCTATGGACAAGTCTGCCGGTGGCATGGTTGTGTGATTTGGGAACTGGGAGTGACCCACCAGCAGCAGGGGCGGAGCAAGGGGGTGCGGTGGGTGCGGTTCGCCCCGGGTGCTACGAGCGACAGCTGTAACGGCCCGTCTGGCTGCCGGCAATGCTCTCCCCCTTTTCCCAGGCTTGCTGTAGGCTTGGGAGGTGGGGGGCGCTGTTGCCCCACCGCCCGGTAAAAAGCCTCGTTCCGCGGCTTGCTCGTTCACCCGCTCGGTGCTTTGCTTCCTTCCCGCTCAGGCTGCGGGTGGAGGTGAGGGGCGGGCCAGGGAGGAGCATCAGCGGCCCAAGAGAAGCGTCCCCTCCTGCCCCTCCCCTCTGCCCACAGCCCGAGCAGGAATGAAGCAAAGCGCCGAGCAGGTGAGCAAGCAAGGCACGGAGTGAGGCTTTTTACCAGGCGGCGGGGCAACGGCGCCTTCCAAGCCACCCAGTAAAAAGCCTCGCTCCGCGGCTTGCTCGCAGTTTGCGGCCACCTGCAACCCGCTATGCACATGCATTCAAATCGCAGTTCAAATCCATGTTGGGGCTCACAGCAGGTTCAGGTCCCCAAGTAGTCAACTTTCAAGTCTGTTATCTGGCCTACGTAGATGCCTAGCATAGTCTAGGGCAGGCATGGGTTCATTTCGAGGAAACAGTCAGGTTCTTGACTGTCTGGGTTCCGGAACCTGAAGGGAGCTGGCTGTCAGCCCTAGCGGGAAAAAGCAAGTGTGGGCATTATATCAGGAAGGAGCTGAGTTCCAGAGTAAGGGGCAAATGAGCATTAGAGGGGCAGCCATGTAATCACAGCCAGGTACTGGAGCAGGAGCTGATGTCATAACCTCCTACCAGTAATAAGTTGTTCTGACTAAGTAGGGAGCTCAAAGACCGGGCTTTATAGGGCCTGGTGGGCAAGGATTGGCCCTGGAGCGTCAGCTGACAGGTGGGTCAGGCAGGCTGGTACTGCAGTCTAGAGGGCACCCTTGAGGCACGGAGCTCAGATCTCCCAGCCTTGCAGTGCTGATGGGATGCAAACAGGTGAGTCACCAGAGCCTGACTCCTAGCAGTAAGGTCCTCTGGCTAATACGTTTCTGGGGTTGAACCTCCTCTAAACATGGCTTATGATTAGGGGTAGGTGCATCAGCCTCTTTCCATTCCATGCCAGTTTCGCACACCCTCAACAATCATTAAGTCTGTTCCATCCTGTTTTCTCCTATATTTTTTTTAAAAAGATACACATTTTAAACCATTTTTGTATGCTTTCCTTAAAGCATTTGTTTTGTATATTATTTTATATACGTTTTCCTGCATTTCCCCCTATGCTTTTCAGCACATTTCCCTCTAAAATACACATCCCATCCCCAGTAAAATACGCATTGTTGGGTGCACATTTCTGAAGCAAGAGTGCACTGCAGCATTCGGAAGAGTGTGAATTATGACGGTTAGCTGCTTCTCACTTTGCATATAAATGCAGAGATTATCAAATAAGTTAGTTTACTTTAAAATGCAGAATTCTCCACCATTTTTACTTATGACCCATGAACTTTGTCTTTCCTTCCTTCCTTTGCAAAGGCCGGAAGGAGCTCCAAGCGGCAGCTGTTCCTCTTACCGGGAGGGATTGAGAGGCACCTCAAGATCAAAACTTGTTCGGTGAGTGGAAGAGGAAGGATCTCTCATCCCCATAGATCAGGGAAGGGGAATTTCAGGCCCAGGGGCCAAATGTTGACCCTCCAGGCCTCTCTGTGGCCCTTAGGACTCTCCCCAGCCCACAACTGCGACCTGGCCATGCCCTCTCACCCTGACCTGGGGGTCAGCAACCTTTTTCAGCCGTGGGCCGGTCCACCGTCCCTCAGACCATGTGGTGGGCCAGACAAATTTTTTGGTGGGGGGGGGGATGAACAAATTCCTATGCCCCACAAATAAACCAGAGATGCATTTTATTTTATTTTATTCAATTTTTTTTAATTGATTTTAACAATTTTATGCACTTTACATTGCCGTTAAATTTTCATCCTTCCCCCCCCCCCTCTCACTGGGGGAAGCAAATTTCCAATCCCCTCTCTCACCAGGGAAGACAATAAACATTTCGCATTTAACGTAAATTATATAGTCCATATCATTGCTTGAGTCTGGCCCATTTCTGTAGGCCAGATATTCTTCCTTTCCTCAATTTCATTTTTCGTTTGACTTCCTCAAGTCCCCCCTGTTGAATTCATTGTCAATCCTCTTTATCAGTTTCCCAAATTCAAAACATATTTAATTCTTAACTTCACAAAATCATAAAATACCAAAATCATAAAATACCTCGGCTCCTAATTACTTCCTAAACCCTTATCAATTTCCCTTACTCCAACCTAATTTTAAACTCCTAAATTTCTTATTTTTACACCCTTTCCTCCCTCCACTCTCAAAATTTTTAGCTATTTTCCCCACCTCTATTCTCCTAATTTTTTAACATATATTCATTAACGCCATTATCCAGATCCATTCATTTTTACCAGTTATAAAGGAAAAAACAAATCAAAATATATCCTCTTTATCCCACTCCAACCCTCACACATTTCCAAACCCAAGAGTCAGACAATGCTGCTTGTCGTTCTCTTCTCTTCTTTTGCAGTGTGCTAATCTTCATGTCATCATCTTTGCAAAGTTCAATCCAGAGATGCATTTTAAATAAAAGGACACATTCTACTCATGTAAAAACACGCTGATTTCCGGACCGTCCGCAGGCCGGATTTAGAAGGCGATTGGGCCACATCCGGCCCACAGGCCTAAGGTTGCCTACCCCTGCCCTGAGCCATGCCTCTTACTGCCCCTGCTTTCATCCTCAAGTGTTTTCGCCTGGGTGGAACTGAGTCTTTGAACTCTGATAATGTTTATTGCATAGAGTCATCTGGTCCAGCTGGATGCCGAACTTCTGGATGTGTGTGAGAGTGTGTGTAGGAACTAGCTTACTGTACACATTATTTTTGTGGTTGTAGGTTATTTTAAATTGTTTCTTCTCCATGCTAACTGCCCACAACAGTTGTGACTTAATCAGCTTGCAAGAGCTTCCTTCATTACCATCTTCAAATGTAAAAAACAATTCAAGGTGGGGATTAGCGTCTTGCCCTCTCTCAGAATCATCTTTTCCTTCCATCTCCTTTTTTTAAAAAAAAATCTAGCTTACAGAAGAGATCTGTATGGTTTCAAAGTTTGTATTCCTTGCTTATGAACTTTGGCATTATTTAAAACTAGCAGAAAGTGCCCGGTGCTGCCCAGGAATTCTAATAAACCTAAACCTATTGTTATTTTTAAATGGATAGTATAAATTAGAGTTTTGGGGCTGTGCATGCACACACTGTCTCTCTCTCTCATACACAGCAACATATTGCATCTGAAGGCATCCAAACATAGCTAAAAACTACCTCCTCCTCCTCAGGAAACCTCATTTGTACATACATCATACATCAACCTTTTATTGGCATCAAACGAACAACAAAAACAAATCAATACAGAATTACCACTTCCCCAGTGGCACAAAACCAGCAGTCTATCGTCACATCTCTAGGTCTCCAGGGAGATCAGACGTCTGCAGTGTATTTCGACGACAAAAAACCAAATGGAGATATTTAGCCACTAACTTGGTGAGCTCCTGATCTTTCCCCAGTAATAGGAAATGTAAGACCTCCAACTCTGGTTTCCATTTGGGGATGCAGAGTTGATCTAGAAATTGCTGACGGAGATCATCATATAGTTTACAATTAAGAACCATATGTGTAAGGCTTTCCACCAGGTGGTCTTCACATGGGCAAGTTCTTTCTCCTTCCACCCTGCCTGAGAACCTTCCCCAAAGGAGGTTTGATGGATTTGCATTAAACCTGGCCAACGAAAATGCCCTTCTTTCTGGAGGGTTAAGCAGAAATTCAAGGTAATTGTGGTTAATTTCATGTGCCCAAGAAAGTTGAAAATAAAGAGGGGAACATGTTTTATCTGCTGTTACTGTTAGTTCTTGGCATTCAATATCCCACAACCTAGTTTTTATTATAGCCTTGGCAGATGGTAGGGACATCGATCGCAAAAGTTCCACAGACAGCCCAAGTTGCTGTACCTTCTTGTTAAACTGTTGCAGCCCTGGGGAGTGAAAGGTGTCTAACAAAACTTCGCTGAGGAGAGGATCTTTATCTGATGCAAGGCAGATGTTTAACCAGCATAGAAGAAATCTTGCCCAGGTGACAGTCTCGACCTTGTGTTGACCTCCCTCTAAACACAAGGCTGCATAGGGTACACAGCGTAGGACAGAAAAAATCTTGAACAGGAAAGCTGTTTGCACTCGTTCTACCAACTGGGTGAACCCTGACAGCCAGACTGGAATGCCATAGAGCAATTGAGATATAATTTTGGCATTGAAGACCTTAAGGGCAGAAGGGATATGTGAACCTCATTTGTTTTTTTTTTAAATAATAATTTTTATTAAATTTTTCAATTTTACATTTCAAAATAAACATTTTACAAACTTTAAAATAACCAATGACTGCCCTTCTTCTCCTTCATGTTACATATCATTCCCGCATATTTTCCATGCAAATCAGTTTTCCACTTTTACAGCCATCAAAAATTATTTACTCTGTTGAAATTATCATGGTGCTGCCAGTGTTTTCAGCTTTATAGTTATCTTCCATATATTCATTCATTCATTTATTTATTTTTTTAATTAAGGATATTCTTGATTTGTAAAGGTATATGCATTGTTTCATTCTTGTTCTTTCCATGTAACATTTTTATACAGCAGTTTCATTTGTTGAGACATTAGGGAGAGAAGGGGGAGAGGTGTGGGTAGGATGGGGAGATGGGTAGGATGGGGTGGCGGTATTTCTATTTTACTTAATATATGCAGAGTTGAGTGTCAGCGTCTTTTGTGTAGGTTCTCTGTTGTTTGCTTGTGCTCTTTTAGTGGTGAGAGAGGTCAGGGTTGGTGTAGGGTGTGATTGTTCATTTGTGGTAGGCTGTGGTGATCTTTGGTTTCCTGTGTGAGAGGGGTGGGTGAGTGTTTTTGGTTAGGTTAGCCAAATTGATTTGTATGCTGCCAGTAGATTTCTGTCATTGTCTATTTGGGCTGTGTATGTGATGAAGGGGAGCCATACCGGGATGAAGGTGTCTTCTTCTGTTTGTCCCCGTGTCAGTTTGTGAACCTCATTTGTAACTGCCACGTCCGTTTGGGCGAAGTCATGGCAAAGTCATGTTTTGGTCCACCATCTTGTTTCAAAATGGTGTCCCGCATCCAAACACAGACAAAGAAGCCACATGACAAGTTTGGCAATGATACGAGATATCATCTCACCAAAGACACTCTAACCCATAGCGAACAGACAGGCAGACAAGTAGACAGGCGAGTCTGTGAGTCAACTTCTCTGTCCCTCACCTGCATTTCCAGGTTGCGCTGGATGTGATAGAGGAGTTATGCTACGAGATGGGACTACGCCGCCCTGAGGCCTTTGACGAATACATCATTTTTGCTGTCGCCAACAGAAGTGAGTCCTGCCGGGCCCCAGAGGAGAGAATCCCTCAGTCTAAAGACCAGGAGTAAATGTATCGTTCCACTCCATGTACTTTGTTCAAACTACCGATTTCAGGATCGGATCACATTACAGACCTAAACTAGGTTTACTAATCTCCTGGTGGACTATAAGCACCTGAGAAGAGTCTGGCTGCTGGATCAGGCCAAAGGCCAATCTGGTCCAGCACCCTCCCAGGGGCATAGCAAGGGGGACGGGGGGGCGGGCCGCCCCGGGTTCCACCCCAGAAGGGGGTGACACTTTTAAAAAAAAAGTTTTTTTAAAAAAATTTAATTTTTTTTTAATTTTAATTTCATTGAAAAAAAGAGATAATAGACACACACACACAACCCCCCACCTCACAAAGTGGCACCATCAGAGGGGGGTGACACTTTTTATTTTTGTAATTTTTTTTTTAATTTTTATCATTTTTTTATCATTTTTTTTAATTTTAATTTCATTGAAAAAAAGAGATAATAGACACACACACACAACCCCCCACCTCACAAAGTGGCACCATCAGAGGGGGGTGACACTTTTTATTTTTGTAATTTTTTTTTTAATTTTTATCATTTTTTTATCATTTTTTTTAATTTTAACTTTATTGAAAAAAAGAGATAATAGACACACACACACAACCCCCCACACCTCACAAAGTGGCACCATCAGAGGGGGGTGACACTTTTTAATTTTTTAAATTTTTTTAAATTTTTTTTATTATTTTTATTATTTCAACTTTATTGAAAAAAAAATAGATAATAGACACACACACACAAAACCCCCACACCTCACAAAGTGGCACCATCAGAGGGGGGTGACACTTTTTATTTTTATTTTATTTTTATTTTTTTACATTTTTATTATTTATTATTATTATTATTATTATTTTAACTTTATTGAAAAAAAAAGAGATAATAGACACACACACACACACACACACACAAACCCCACACCTCTCAAAGTGGCACCATCAGAGGGGGGGTGACACTTTTTAATTTTTTAAAAAATTTTTAAAATTAAAGTGGTGGGGGATGACAAAAAAAATTCTGCCCCGGGTACCACCTGGGCTTGCTACGCCTCTGCACCCTCCTTTCATAGGAGCCAAGCAGACGCTTATGGGAGCCTGCAAGTGGAATCTGAGCGCAACAGTGCTCTCCCCTCTTGTGTTCCCCAGCAACTGGTATTCAGAGTCATAGCACCTCCAACAGCAGAGGTGGAACACAGTCTTATCCTCCATGAATACACCTCGAAATTACCCAACCCCCAAAAACTGACCATTTCAATAACTTTGCTATGAAGCTTCCTAGCAGCACCCCAGCAATATGTGCATTGGCTTTTGTGGGTGGATTTGCACAGACATCTGAGTTCTAAAGAGTCACTGCACAAAAATGACCAAATTCAGATAAATTTATTGCCTGTCATAATGTTGTTTCAGTAGGACACCAGGCGTATAATTTTGTAGGCTATATTATCATTCTTGCTTGTGAAAATTCACCCGGTTGCGCCTGAAATGTTACTTCTTTTTATGATGCCGGACTTTATCTGGAAAATGTCTACCACCACCTGTTGGTAGAGGGCTGTAAAGCCATCCTTTTGGCCATGTAGGAAAAGAGCAGTCCCGTCCCCCCCTTTAGCAAATCACCAGTCTACATTTGGAAGCGGGGGGGGGGGGGCAGACTGTACACCAGGTGAATGCAGCCACCCACCTCACCAGGAACACCAGGCTGCTTTAAAAATCTGATCTGTGCCATTTTGCCCACGCAGATCAGAATGTTCGGCCTTTGAACAAAAAGGAGTACATCCTTGATGTTGCCTTGGAAATGGAGAACGTGGACAGTGGCTTCATGTTCTGGTATCGGCGCGTCATCTGGGCCCAGCCGCTAAAGTTTGACAATGAGCTCTATGTCACCATGCACTACAATCAGGTGAGACCTTTGCAGCAAAGAAAAGGGAGAGCTTTCGGAGAGGAGCAGCCGAGTGCAGGTCTTGTTCCTTCTCAAAATGACTCACAGGTAGGTTTCCTTCCAGGTCTCGGTGATGGTGACATTGATTTGGGCAGGAAGGCATTTTTGACTAGGACAGGTCGGCCAGTGACTCTGCAGCCTATTTTTACTTGGTTCGAGATGGTCGGAGACTCTGAAGCTGCCTTTCTCTCTCTCCCCCCCCCCCCGCGCCCGCTAAGCCTTCTATAAAATGGGTGGTCACAAAAATACGACAGGGTCTTAAAGACTAACAGGTTTGTTGTGTCAATAAGCTCTAGTGGAGCAGAGCCCAGATTACGAGAGCCAGGGTGGTGTAGTGGTTAGAGCAATGTTTCCCAAACTTGGGTCTCCAGCTGTTTTTGGACTACAGTTCCCATCATCCCTAATCACTGCTCCTGCTAGATAGGGTTGATGGGAGTTGTAGTCCAAAAACAGCTGGAGACCCAAGTTTGGGAAACCCTGTATTTTTGTGTTTTGATATTCTAAACTGCCCTGTGATCTTCGGATGAAGGGCAGTATAGAAATCTTAATAATAATAATAATAATAAATAATTTTATTTATACCCGCCCTCCCCAGCCAAGACCTGGCTCAGGGCGGCTAACACCAAGTATAAAAACAATTGATTAAAATACAACTTAAAAACAAGATTAAAATAAAACATTAAAATATACATAATGTATGCACACATGGCTATAGAAAGGAAGGAAGTATTTCAAACAGTGATTAGAAAGATTTATAACCCAATAAAATTCCCAAACTGGGTGCCATGTCAAATGCAGGAAATAGTCTGTGACATTTCTCAAGGTACATGCTAAGGAACAGCTCCTCTTCATGGTAGCGGAATCCACGAAGATTCCACCTTACAAGATCGTAGTATATACAGCATTTCAAATATTTGGAAGCTCCAAATGCTACTTAATTATTATTCGTATTGATGACTTCTCCTCTCGTTCCCTCAGGTTCTCCCTGATTATCTCAAGGGGCTCTTCAACACTCTCCCTCCCATGAGGCCGAGTGAGCAGCAGTTCCAGCAAGTCTCCAAGCTGGCTGCTCTGCAGCACCGAGCAAAGGACAGCTTCTACCTGCCTACCGTGTAGGTGTCCTGTAGGTTGGGGGGCTGCAGGGACAGGGGCGAAAAGGGGACATGCCCCCCCCTCCAACCAGGAAGCAATTCTGAGCTGGCAGGTGCTAGGGGGCTGCTTCTTATGCTCTGCCTCGATCACCGAGGAGGCCCTCTTACGTGGCTCCCCAAGCCCCTGAGGTCTGGTCGGCCTTTACTAGGGATCGAGCCATGATTGTGGCAGGTCCCGCCCTGTGGAACTTCCTGCCAGTAGAGGTTTGGCCAGACGCCTTCCCCTTCTCCTTTTAGACCTCCAGTAGAAGACAGGAGTGCCTGGCGTGCTCTGGTCCATGGGGTCACAAAGAGTCGGACACGACTAAACGACTAAATAACAACAACAACAAAACTGTGCAGGCCTTTGCAATATGCGTTTCTTTTTACCAACCAGGTCACCCTGATATTTGTTGGACTCCAACTCCCATCAGCCCCAGCAAGCAAGACCAGCAGTAGTGGATGATGGGAGTCGGAGTCCAGCAACTTCCGGAAGCCTCCGGGTTGGGGGAAACTGTCCTGACTGAAATAATTTTAATTGCATGAAGCATCTTGTTTTGAAGCTGCCTAAGACAACCTTCGGGACTCAGGTGGCGCTGTGGGTTAAACCACAGAGCCTAGGGCTTGCTGATCAGAAGGTCGGCGGTTCGAATCCGTGTGACGGGGTGAGCTCCCGTTGCTTGGTCCCTGCTCCTGCCCACCTAGCAGTTCGAAAGCACGTCAAAGTGCAAGTAGATAAATAGGTACTGCTCCGGCGGGAAGGTAAACGACGTTTCCGTGCGCTGCTCTGGTTTGCCAGAAGCGGCTTAGTCATGCTGGCCACATGACCTGGAAGCTGTACGCCGGCTCTCGGCCAATAAAGAGAGATGAGCGCCGCAATCCCAGAGTCGGACACGACTGGACCTAATGGTCAGGGGTCCCTTTACCTTTTTACTAAGACAACCTTCTCCATTCTGCTGCCCTCCAGATGTTGTTGGGACTCCAAATCCCATCAGCCCCAGCCAGAATGGCCAACAGCCAAGGATGGTGGGTGCTGTAGTCCAATAACAGCAGGAGGGCTTCTGGTTCCGCACCCCATCCTAGGTGGCTTATGACTTCTTCTCTTCTTGTGTTTCTGCTTCCTCACCCCAGGCGGGAGGTTCAGGACTACATTCCGCCCCAGTTCTACCACCTACAGAAGGCCCAGTCATGGCTGGACATGGTCATGCACCACACGCAGCAAGCGCAGGCCTTGAGTGCCCACCAAGCTCGGGCACAGTTCCTAGGTAAGATGTTGGCTTTCAAGGAAGTGGCATTAATTGACGCAGGGCATGGCACTGGGAAGGTCTTGCCCACGTAAACAGAGGGAGTGCCGACCAGCCAAAGTTAAAGAAATGAGCCATAATAAAAGGGACTGGCTGCTTTGGTTGAACCAGTGCAGTAAGGTGGAAGCTTTTTTGGGCCAAGGGCCACATCAGCCCAGTAGAAAACTCTCAGGGGCCACATTCAATTAGTGGGCAGTTCAGACCCACTCACATACACAAAGCTATTTCCCATGGTCACAGAGGCATTTATTTATTACTTAGCAACTCCACTCAAGGTTCACCTTCCATTTTCTTCAATTCTTTCTACAAAGTTTGTTTGTTTAAAAAAGATAAATAAATAAAAAGCTCACCAGCACCATTCATCTGTCCTGACTGCACAAAAGGCACAAAGAGCTCAGCCGTCCCAGCAGAATGCTGCACATCTGAGCTGCAAGCCCTGCCTTCACATCTGTTTAAAGCCTCAAGCTTCAAAATGCACTTGCATCCCAAAAATTATGCACATGCAATTGCAGAATTCATGAGTTCCTTTTTGCAAGGAGCACAAATCTGCTGAAATGATCTTCTTGCAACAGATCCTCTTGCAGAGAAAGAAGCTACAGTTACTCACATAGTACAGAATCAAAGCCCTTTTCTCGCAACACTGAACAGGTAGCGGTAGGACCAATCAGATACTTCCAAGATAGGATATGAAGGAGGCAACAAACTGAGTTTCACTGCATCCAAAAGTGAAAGTTCTATTTAGGGATCATGGTACATAGGTACTGTTAGATTTCTTCCTCCCTCATGGATTGTCTAATCCAGCGTTTCCCAACCGGTGTGCCGCGGCACAGGAGTGTGCCGCAAGCCACCGGCTCCTGTGCCGCGGGAAGACACCGGCTGCTGTGCTTCCGGGGTCCGCTTCCGGGTCGGTCCGGGCTTCCCGCGCCGACCGCCACCTTCGCGGGGCTGCCGGGCGCTTCGCCCGCTGCCTCTGCCGCCCCGGTCTTCCGGGTCGGTCCGGGCTTCCCGCACCGACCGCCGCCTTCGCGGGGCTGCCGGGCGCTTCGCCCGCTGCCTCTGCCGCCCCGGTCGCGGTCGGGGACGGGCGGGAGGTGCCGGTGCCACCGGGCTTGCTCGGGGCCGGGTGGAGGTGCTGCCGGGGGGCTGGGCGCTGGAGGGGGGGCGGGCGCCTGGCCCGCCGATCTCCCGCTCCATTTTCGCCCGCCTGGGTCCTTCCCCTCCCTCCCGCCAGGGCGCGCGGACACCCCGCCCCCCGGGTCGGGGTGCATGTGGTGGTGGTGTGCCGCGAGATTTTTTTCGTGGGGCAGGTGTGCCGTTGCCCCGAGGAGGTTGGAAAACACTGGTCTAATCCATGGGTAGGCAAACTAAGGCCCGGGGGCCGGATGCGGCCCAATCGCCTTCTAAATTCGGCCTGCGGACGGTCCGGGAATCAGCGTGTTTTTACATGAGTAGAATGTGTGCTTTTATTTAAAACACATCTCTGGGTTATTTGTGGGGAGTAGGAATTCGTTCATTATCTTTTTCCCAGAATATAGTCCGGCCTCCCACAAGGTCTGAGGGACAGTGGACCGGCCCCCTGCTGAAAAAGTTTGCTGACCCCTGGTTTAAGATGCATTTTAAATAAAAGCACACCTTCTACTCATGTAAAAACACCAGGCAGGCCCCACAAATAACCCAGAGATATGTTTTAAATAAAGGGGCACATTCTACTCATGTAAAAACATGCTGATTCCCAGACCGTCCGCGGGCCGGATTGAGAAGGCGATTGGGCCGCATCCGGCCCATGGGCCTTAGGTTGCCTACCCCTGCTCTAAGGTAGCTGGTTTTGTTCCAGCACTGCCCAGAATGTGCTGAAAATGTTTACGGTAAAACATGCACATTCTGCTTTGCAAGTGAGGTGAGAAAAGTTACCGGCCGACAAGAAGTTATGTAGTCTAGCTGCAAATCTGGTTAGCCGTGTGAGAACAGGTTGCTTTGCTAGAAATATCATTGTCTGGATCCAACAGGCTTTTCCTACGCTCTTAATTCCATAAGGGAGAAAACCCCTTTCTCCAGATCAAACTGAAGTTGAGCAAAGGACCCCTTTGTCTCTTGCCCCAGTAATATTTCACAATAATGATGGTGTTGCAGATCATTCCAATTCCGCTCCCCCCTCCAGGGCTCCTGAGTGCTTTCCCCATGTTCGGCTCGTCTTTCTTCTACATCCAGAGCTGCAGCAACAACACCATCATCTCCCCCTGCATCCTGGCTGTGAACCAGAATGGACTCAACTTCCTGAACAAGGAAACCCACGTAGGTTTTGTGGATTGTCCCACCCACCCCTTTCAGGCTGCTGTTGCAAGTCCTGGTGCTGTCCTGTTTGCTGTTGGGGTCTGACTCTGAATCTGTGCGAGTCAAGGGAAGAGGCTGTGGGTTTTGCACAGCAGCGTAAGCTAGCATGGTGACAGTGTTAGTGGACCTCTGTACATATATGTGTTTTTACTTCAAATACCAGAAGAACTGTTTATAGTAGTTGAAACAAAATAAAAAAATAAAAAAATTCCTTCCAGTAGCACCTTAGAAACTAACTGAGTTTGTTATTGGTATGAGCTTTCGTGTGCATGCACACTTCTTCAGATCCCATGCATGTACACGAAAGCTCATACCAATAACAAACTCAGTTGGTCTCTAAGGTGCTACTGGAAGGAATTGTTTTATTTTTTATTTTGTTTCGACTACGGCAGGCCAACACGGCTACCTACCTGTTTATAGTAGATAGCAGTGTTCAGCTTTGTCTTGTGTCTGGATACAGTAAACAAAGCATTCCTTTGAACTGCATGGGAAATGAGTTTTCCCATTAACTGGTATTGTAAGAATTTAAGGTATTTTATTTATATATACAGTATATATAATAATTCTTATTAATGTACCAAGCAAACAAGGCCAGACAGGCCTCACCATTTTTCACTCACAAACTGTTTCTCTGCAAGGAAGGAGGGGGTGATTGTCTCAGGAAAATAAAGGGATAATCCTGGCTGATACCTGAGTGCCAGACAAAAGGGTGTGATTAACTTGGCTGGTAAACAGGGAAATGTAAATATCTCTTTGTTTCACTTGATGGGTTTTTGGTGGAGGGCAAGAGGAGGCATGGGGATGGTCAAAGATGCTCAGATTACCGCTACCCCTTTCATGATGTAACTGTGATGTATCAGGGTGGTGGTCCTGGGTTACACCCCTTTTTGTGATGTATGTGATGTATGATGTATAGGGGGTGGTCTTGAGCAGAAGGGGGGGGTTTCAAAGTCTATATAGGAGCTTGCACACCATTGTTGGAGGTTGCTCCTCCATTTTTGGGAGTGGACCCTGTTGCAACAGATATAATAAAGATTTTGCTTCTCAATTTTTCTCTGGTTGGCCTCTGTAATTTACTCCTTCCGATGGAGAACCTCAAAAGGCTCTTGTGTACCCCATAAGGGAATAAGAGCAGATTTCTGTTTATTTCACTGGGGACTCTGGAAGAAGCTATGTTGCTGGGAGCAGGAAATCTCTGAAGACTCTGCTGGAGTTTCACGTACTCTACTGGTTGGGGTGTGGTGAACCAACAACTGACTTCCACAAGTCACTAGCAGCTATAACACGGCTCTTTCCTTCCTCTTCCAGGAACCCATTGTGACATTCTCCCTGAAAGAGATCCAGTCCACACGCACCCAACGGCCCTCGGCTGGATCCAGCTACCCCTACGTAGAGATCATGCTGGGGGGCTTGATGTCCCAAAGGATCACGCAGCTGCAGCTGGAGCAGGTAAACGCCTGTCCTGAAACAGCATAATTCCCCCACGGCCAGTGGTAACTGGTACCCTTGGAACTGCCAGGGTGGAAGGCAGGGAGTCCAGGCAGTAGGCGGAACGACAGGTGGAGCCAATTATTTCTGGATTTGTCCCTATCCTCCTCCGTTCTGCAAAGGCAACACTGACTCCGAGGAGGAAGACGCTGACAAGGAGGTAGTCAAGGAGGTAGTCAAGTGGAGCTTGGCTGTGTGCAGGCTGGGCTTGGCGGGGCCTCAGGTACCAAAATGTATTGGCCTCATTGACCCTAAGAGATAAGCCTGCGCTGCACTCATCCTAATGAGCCAGCCTCAGGGCATGAGCCCAGCGAGAAGCAGTTAGACAGGCCTGAGGAGTTAGGGGCAACACCGAATTTTCACCTGAAGTTAGATCTGGGGTGACTTTGAGAATTCCACCTTGGGCAAAACATCCCAGGAATTTTGAGGGAAGCTAGAGCTGATTTGGTGAGACTCGTAGCATTTCTCAAGGGAGAGAGGGTGGGATCCATACATCCCCCGAAGGTGTTACGGCAAAGCAGATTTTACCCCACAGCAGATTTTCAGCTTCCTCCTTTGACTGAAATGCCTGCAGAAAGTCCAGGAAAAAGTGAATAGTTGTGAGAATTCTAGCAAAATTTATCGGTGGGGTGACCGTGCATCTCCCTTTGTGGATCTGCGCCCTTTATATTCAGACTGGCAAGCTCATTTGTACAAAAATCTGATTGGGAAAATATTTGAGTAGGGTGTTTTGTTTTGTTCTTTGCATCCAGAAAGCATTTGTTCATTTGGCTTTTATTTTAACTCCTGGCCTAAGTAAAATCTCATGGCACATTGCAGTGCTGTGCCACCAGAGCTTCTTGTCCCACATTTTCAGAATCTAGCACAAGCTTTATGATTTATTATGCACATTTAGACTTTGTTGGAAATATGATGCAACTCTGGAATTATGCTTAACTCACATCATTCTCCTCCCCTCCCCTCTCTTTCTGTCTCCTCTGTCTTCTCCTGTCTCCTTCCACTGGCTCTGTGAAGCTTAACCTTCAGATGGTAGGTAGCATGCAATTGGGATGATAAAACTTACTTTTAAAAAATACCAGTGTATTGCATTTTCATGTGTTCAAAGCACTCTGCACAAATTATTTTGTAATATTTACAACAGCCCTGCAAGGTAGGTAAATATTGCTATTATGCAAAAGATGAGAGTCAAGCGGGTGGGTGACTCATAGCTTCATCTGTTAGCCACCACAATTGCACCTTGCAAAGTCGGTATTCGGATCTCGAAAAAGCCATACACAAGTTTGCTGAGCTCATGTTGTTTCTTGGCCTTTTAAAGCTTGGGAGTAGCGAATGTCATTCGTGATTAGCGCATGTCATAGGCAAGGAGATATCAGGATATTGGGGCAGAGACATAAGGGGAGGGCAAGGCCATGGAAGGCTTTGAAAAAGTAAATATGAGGATCTGAAATGATTTTGTGCTGGAGAAGTGGCTTAAATTTCTCCAAAAAAGATTGCATGGACAGGATATGGTCAACGACACCCTCTAAATGTCTTCCTTATCATTTCAGTGTTATTAGAGCCTCTTAACAGAAAGATCAACTTGAATCTGTCTGGTTCCCCCATTTTAACTTTTGTAAACAGGCAGTTTCACTGTGGAGAGATTTGATAATGCCAACAGATAGTGATGGCTAAGAAGGCGTCTATAATAACTAGGGTGCAAACCTTTTGGTTTCTATGGATCTATTGTTGAATTTCTTAGAATGAACTGCCTTGCTACCTTAGCGAGACCATGTTATGGGACCAAAAATCCAAAAAGAATTAACGGGGAGCTTTTGCTGGATCAGACATCCATCTAATTCCTTCTAAGCCCTGCTTAGTGGAGTTAGTAGCTTTTACGGCAGCGTCTCAACTATCGTCAAATCACCGTCCACCTTCTTGCTTTCCTTCCCTCTCCAGGGCCTGGAGCTTTGCCGAGTAATCGCCACCCACATGGAGAGCTTGCTGCATGCCCGCGAAAAGCGACTCACGCTCCCTCCGAGCGAGATCACGTTGTTGTGAATGGACTGGCCGCACACCTCTTCCTTCCCGCCCGCCCCTCTCTCTCGGCTGGCCCAATACATTTTGGTACCTGAGGCAAGCCACAAAGTGGTGCTTCCCCCCAGGAAGGTGTGAGTGAATAAGGGGTGTGTGTGTAAAGATCTACGTTGGGAACGAGGGTGGGAGACCAGCAGCACCTCCTATTCGCTAAGAGGTCACAATAGAGGTGGCAATGTGGAGGGCTGCTGAGGAAGAGGCAGAAATGGCCTGGGAAAATAACTGGTGAATACCAATTAATCCTGAAGTCCCACATGTGTGGGAAACTGCAAAAGGAAAATGGATGACTGCCTGAATTCAAAAAGCATGCAGGCCTTGACTCACTCTCTAGCCAAAAACCCTTTCAGCAGAGTTTAAAACAGAAATATGTGCAGTGTTTGTAATGTGTGGGAAATATAGGTTGTTAGACCTTTAAAATGTCCCATTATTAAGTGCTTACAGTTTGCTTCTAGTGAATAGACCACAACCTTAAGTAAGCTAAAATGCTTTATTTACAGTAATCAGCGGTCGCACTCAATGCTACAGCAGAAACAACACAGATAAAAACTTCATGAGTACAAAAATATGGAAAGTATTTTCAAACATAGAGTCTGGGCTTAGGAGCTCCAGCCTTATGCATCTGGTCAGTTATATGGTTCACAAATAAGAGATAGAGAAAGGAACAGGAAACAACCTTTATTTCCTCCCTTGCCAGGGGTCAGGACCAATCTGAAACTTCTTTGGCATTTAAGAACTCTGTGATCCTTAACCCATTTCTTACTATTATGCACAATTTTATGCAGATTTGGCTGTATAAATCTCCTACAAACATCTGGCGTGTGTGTGTGTGTGTGTATGCCAGGTTTGGGAAGACTGCACTCGTCTATCCATACAGGCTACTATATATGAGAAGTCCTACTAGACCAGGAGTTGATGCCTGAGCCCAGATTCTCCTAATAAGAAATTTGAGGTGGGTGGATAGAACCTATGGAAGAACTATTGAGCTGGACCAGATCAAGATGCCATCTGGCCTAGCACTCACTTTGCAACAGCTGTCAGCCAGATGTGTCTGGAAGCTTCCAAGCAAAGCATGATGATGAATCATCCGCTGTTTGTCCCCAGCCTCTGTCTGTTTACGTGCACAAGTTGTTTGCAAAGTTATTCACAAGTTCTGTTGTTTTTTTAACATACTTTGGTCCGGTTTCAAGAATACGGCTTTTTCTGCAACTTCGCTCATTATTTTTATAAAAGCAACCAGTATTCAGAAGAACTGGTATTGTGCTATTGGGGGAGAGAGAGAAAGAGAGAGAGAGAGAAGAAACAATAGCTCACACCCTACCTGCTATATTTTGTAATATTTTTGCACTCAAAATTGCGCTTTTTTTGAGGGGGGGTTATATTTGTTCACAATCTGAGCAAAATTAAAAGTGTCATTTTATGTCATACACTCATGGGTGCCTGGTCTTTTGCTCTTCACCTTTGAGGACAACAAAATCGCATTGGTCAACATTCCAAACACACATGCCAACAAGAGTGTGTGCCTGCCTCAGCATAAATGCAAAATAGTTATTGAAGATGCAGTTCTACACAAGAGAGGTGGGAAACCTTTTTCAGGCTTAGGGCCGCAATCCCTGGGATTGTTCCTTTCCTCTTATTTGGTAATCCGTCTCGCTCAAAAACCTCTTGGAATACATGTTGACCTAACAGAGGAGCACGCCAGCAAAAAAACAGAGGAGCTTGTAAACACTTCCAAGCCCCCAAACATAGGTGGGACATGTAATTATATCAGGATGACTGAGTGGCTTATTCAATGGTTGGTTCTTTCTGTACCTCTGCTAGCATTTGGTGGCAGATGTTAGACAATCACGCTTATTCATTGCACCAGCCATGCCTCCAGGCACTTACAATCTAGATATCATCAGAGATGAACAGTGTCTGTTGCAGATTTTGGGAGGCCCTTGGACAAGCCACCTTCTATGAACCACATCCTGCCTCAGTGAGACAAACTCCTCGTTGCCATTATCTGCCGCTCCTCTTCCTCATTGCTACCACCCATTGGCTTGCCAGGCAGAAAGCTGTTGAGCAAGCAGGCAGTGTTAGATCGGCAAAAATGTCTGAAGTGTTGATTTGTTGGTGATTTTTTAAAAAACAATAGCTCAAAAGCCAAAAAAAAGGTAAGCAACTTTGACAAAAACACCCCCACCCCCAGGCAGTGGAATCTCCTGCACCTCCTCGCCACCCCTCATTTCCTGGGCCAAAAGGTAGGCAATTAAACAGGTGGGTTGCAATGGTGCTGATGCAGAGGAGGTCCAAGAGGCTTTTGGCAGTGAGCATCCTCCTGGCATGTGGGGCCTTGGCAGATGCCAGATCATTGTGGTGGTCCTTGATACCAACCCTAGAGGCAACAGGGGAAGGAGAAGGAAAGAGGACATTAAGGTGTTGCAATCATTTTGGTTACACAGTTAAACTTAAGTTATAATGCAGGGATGGGGAACCTGTGGGGCCCTCCAGATGTTACTGGACTCCGTCTCCCATCAACCAGTGCTCAGCAATGGTGGCAGATGGGTCCCTTTAAAAACACACACACCCTAAAACCTAATGGAGAAAGTTGTGTTGTCTATTTAAAGGGATTGGAAGACAGAAAGAAGTGGCACCCTGCAGGCATTTTTCCATATGGAGACAAAAAATCCAATCCAATAACCTACCAAGTTCCATAAAGGAGGTGTCTGGTCCCTTCATTAATTGACTTGGAAAATTAGTAGGAAGGAAAGGCGATTGGCAGGGTTCAGTAAAGGCCTCCAGGAAGACATTAATGAGCCACTTATACCTGGTGCTTCCTGTTTTAAGGCCAAGGGCTCCCAAAGCGTAGGGAGAAAGTAGGTCAGAGAGCTTTGGCTTATTTGCTGGCTGACTTTCCATCCTCTTGGCTCACAGAGATTTTGCTGAACGAAATGCAGCTTGGGCACAAAAAACCTAACACCCAATGCCATGATTTGCCTCCATGGGAATGTGCTGTGATGCATCCTCCAAAAGGGATGATCTCTCCAGCTGCTTCCCCCTCCCCCTCCTTCTAATCTCCTTCCCCTTGTCTGCATGTTTTTGCCCCAGAAAGACAGCATGGGAAGAGGGCTTTAAAAAAGTGTGGGAGAAGCCATGGCTGAAGGCAGCTAAAAGGAAGGCATGGCTTTCCAGATTGTGATTTGGTAGTTCTAGCATTTTTTATTTTTTACTTCAGCTTTAGAATTGAAAGCAGCTGCTCCCTTTTGGGTAAGGAGGATTGCCTCCAGGTGAGCAGTGAGAGGAGCTTTGCAAATCTGCCTCTGCCATCCCCACACTTTCAAAGTTACTAACACCGCTGTAACTTTTTGCTAGTAACTTGTAGGCTTGTAGAACAATAAAGACTTTTTCTTTTACAGGTAGGTAGCGGTGTTGGTTTGCCATAGTCAAAACAAAATAAAAAATAAAAAATTCCTTACAGTAGCACCTTAGAGACCAACTAAGTTTGTTCTTGGTATGAGCTTTCATGTGCATGCACACTTCTTCAGATACCTTTTTCTTTATTATTCTGAATCGGAATTTAAAAAACCTGTCTTTGGTGTGTATCATAAATTCAGGCATTCGCTATACCAAGAGGCTGAGGAAAGCAGATTATCCCATGATGCATCAGTGCTGGCCCTGGTTGTGTCAGGAGGAAGCAGAGGCTCAAGGGAGATATTCTGAGGAAAGCAGATTATCCCATGATGCATCAGTGCTGGCCCTGGTTGTGTCAAGAGGAAGCAGAGGCTCAAGGGAGATATTCTGAGGAAACCAGATTATCCCATGATGCATTAGTGCTGGCCCTGGTTGTGTCAAGAGGAAGCAGAGACTCAAGGGAGATATTCTGAGGAAAGCACGATTATCCCATGATGCATCAGTGCTGGCCCTGGTTGTGTCAAGAGGAAGCAGAGGCTCAAGGGAGATATTTTGAGGAAACCAGATTATCCCATGATGCAACAGTGCTGGCCCTGGTTGTGTCAAGAGGAAGCAGAGGCTCAAGGGAGATATTCTGAGGAAACCAGATTATCCCATGATGCATCAGTGCTGGCCCTGGTTGTGTCAAGAGGAAGCAGAGGCTCAAGGGAGATATTTTGAGGAAACCAGATTATCCCATGATGCAACAGTGCTGGCCCTGGTTGTGTCAAGAGGAAGCAGAGGCTCAAGGGAGATATTCTGAGGAAACCAGATTATCCCATGATGCATCAGTGCTGGCCCTGGTTGTGTCAAGAGGAAGCAGAGGCTCAAGGGAGATATTCTGAGGAAACCAGATTATCCCATGATGCATCAGTGTTGCCCTGGTTTTGTCAATCAGTGGTTTCCTTGATGAACCCTGCAGTGTAATCTTTCTTCTTCAAAAATCACCACAGCAAATTTTAGCGTGAGACCCTTAAAAACCTCACGCTTCTGTTATGATAGGAAATTTGGCCATTGCCTGAGGCGCTTCATTAGCCACTCGCCCACCGATCCTTGAAAGCGCCTGTTTCATTTCTGCAAATCAGTGGTCAGGCTTGTCGTTTTGACCCCGCCTCGTAGGGTAAGCATGGCCAATCCGCGCTGAGGTAGGTGGTGAAGAAAAGAGGGGGAGCCTGTTGAGTTGACCACGCCCCCTACAGTACCCAACACAGGCGTCTATGCATAAACCCCACCCTACGCTCGCGTACGTCATTGCGATTGACGGCGTGGAAATTGCGCTTCATGCGCGCGTGCACTAAAGAGCATGCGCAGAGAACATAAAAGGCCCTTAAAGGAGTCCTTAATATAGAGGTAGAAAAACAAGAGTTTTACACGCACAACCTTCACTTCCGGCTTCCATTCCAACGCCGTAATATAAAGGACATTGTTACATAACGGATAATGAGAGCGCCACTCCACCCTTCCACGTTCCAATCTCTATAGTGCCTTTTATAGCTACGCAGTTTGCTCAGCGCATGCGCCATTAACTGCCGGAAGTGTATATTTTATATACGCCTATGACTTTCTTTTTCAAAAAAAAAAATTTTTTTTTACTGCGTCTGTATAATATCATTAGATTGACCTCTCTTTTTTTTATCCTTGTGAGAGAATCGAAAACAGCCAACGGCATGTTCCGATGTTCACCGGAAGCAGCCGCTCTACCTTTCCCCATCTCTATGGCGATGAAAGAACAGGGGGCGGTGGAGGAGGAGTTGGAAAGAGCGTCGCGGCATGCGGCGCGTGCGCAGAAGCGGAGTCGCCGTGGCGAGGACTCTCTTTAGCGGCAAAACGAGAGCCGCTCGGCTCTTGGAGAGCGGGGGAGGGGAGGGGCTTCGGCGCGCCTGCGCAGCGCGCGCCGCTCCGAAGCGTGCGCCTGCGCAGTGGGCGACTCTTGCGCCGTGAGGAGGAGGAGGAGGATGCCCCTGAAGTTATTTATAATGTCGGGCCGGCCGCTGGTGACGTAGCGAGGAGTTCGGGCAGCGGCGGCGGAGGAAGCGGCGGCAGCGGCGACGCCTCTTCCCTTCCTGGTCTCCCTCCGTCCGCCCGTCCTTCCTCCTCCAACCCCCGGGCCTTGGCTGCCATGGAGGGAGCCGGGCCGCCTCTGCCGCTGACGGAGCCGGACTCGGGCGGCGCGTGCTGAGGGGCCGGACTCGGGCGCGGTGAGCCGGGGCAGTTGGTTCCGGGGCGGGCGCCCCCTCCTCTCCCCTCCTCAGCGCTTTCCGTAAAAGGCGAGACCGGGAGAGTGGGGGGGGAGGGGAAGCAGGGTCTCTTTCCCCCCTCGTGCCTCTTTCCCTCTCTGAGGGCGAGGTGGAGAGACCAAGAGGTTCGGGGGCGCCTGCCCTTGTCAAGTGGGTGCCCCTTGGATAGGTGCTCCTGGAGGGGGGCGGAATGCGGCCCTCAGGTTGGGAAAGGGCTTCCCAGCTCGCTGTGATATAAGTTCGGCGGCGGAGAGGCAGCGCCAATAGGTTCAGGGGCGGAGAAAAGGTGCCACTGGGTTCTGGCCCTGCCCTGTTAAAGTGGGTACTGCCTCTGCCTTTTCCTCTCGCCTTCCTCCGAGGCAGTGATAAGCTGAGAGGTCAATAGGGTTGGGGGCGAGCGGCGGTCAGAGGCTTTTTCCTTTCCCCCCCTTGCTCTTTCTGCCTGTTTTGGTTGGGATAGTGTGGTGAGCATCAAGGCAAACCTTTGAGGGCGGAGAGGCTTTCTTCCCCCTACCCCACCCCCATGCCCTGTTATTTGGGAAGACACCATGGCTCCCTCATCCCTTTAGGAGCCTGGTGGGTGCTGGGTGGTTTTTTTGGGGGAGGGAGGTGAGGCATGTTGGACTTGGCTCCCCTCCTGACCCTCCTGCTGCCCATAGAAGGGGGCCTTGTGCCTCTTGGTGCTTTCTAAGAGGGTCACAGAGATCAATAGGCTTGCAATGGGCCGAGACTTTTATTTTTAGCCCCTGCTTATATAAGGGCCCTCCTGGCTTACCCCCCCTCCCCGTTTTCTTTCCAATCGTGTGATTTGCTTTGAGCAGTGGGTTTGGGGATTGAGGAAACAGGCTAGGCCTAGTTATAGAGGGGTCCTCATGTCTCCTGAGTGGGAAGCCAAGAGCAATACTCAATGCAGGAAATAGGGTCTTTCTTTTCAAACTCTGACTAATTAGGTATTGGTACATCCCCCACCCTCTTCTCTTCCTGCTGGAGAGGATAATGGATCCAGGTGCATTAAAATGGGCTCTCCTTCCTGCCTCTTTCCCCTTCTTCTGAGAGGGTAACAAAGAGAGAAAGAATTATAGAGGCAGGCAACGTTTCCTCTGCCACCTTCCAATCTCTAGCTGTATGAGACTTTTCTGGACCTTCTGCCCTTTTGCTTGGGAGACAGACAGCAATAGGTATGGGGGGCAAAGAAGGCAGTTACCCCCTCAGTGCCATACCTCTGTTTTTGAGGAGCGCTGCTCCCCACCCAGTAGGCAGAGGGGCAACGAGCAGCAGAAAAGCTGTAGAGGAAGGTTCTGGAAGGGGGGAGTGCCTTATCAGCCTCTCCTTTATGATGTGTGAGCCTGGTTCCTTTTCTCATGGAACGAGTAGGTGATGAACAAGCAGCAGGTGTGGAAGGGGGATGCCCTCACCATTCCCACCTGTTAACACAGGTCACCTGCTGGCCTCTCCTGTATTCCTAGTTGATGAGTGAGTTAGGGAGGAGGCAATATATACAGAGGGAACAGATAATGCAGCTGAATGATATTCCTGTCTGTTGCTTGACCCTGTGCTTCTCCCTGACTTTAATTACAGCCACTTTTCCTACTCTTATCCAAGTCAGGTTTGGCCTGGAGTGTTTCCTGACTCTGGTGGTTTGCATGCCTGGGAAAGCTATTGGTGCGGTGGGCTCAGATAATGTATCTTGCTTGTTTCTTTTATCTGCGCTTTTTCTCCTTGGTCTTTGCTTACAGCATTTTTTCCTCCCACAGATGGAGTGTGCTTAATTGTCCCGGCACTCACCTGCCAAACAAGATTGGTACCACTGGACGAGGAGACCTTGCATTCATCAGTCTGTTCCATATCAGTGCTGGAGTGAAACTGAATCTGTAACTTTCTTCTCATTCTCGCAAGGATTTGTTTCCCCTTGCCCCTGCTGCAGGGACTTGGGGTGGGGTGTCTCAGAAGGGTGGAGTGCCTTACCCGTCAGAAAGGGCACCTGGTTTGGTTTGCTCTCCACCTGTGGAAGCTCAGCTGTAGGATTTCTTGTTTTTTCCTCTGGGAGATTATTCCACTAGGGTAGACAATGCCTTGAACGGGGGCAGCGCTTTCCCACTCACCAGCCCTACAAACGGTTCACCAGGGAGTTCAGTAGAGGTGGTGAAGGCGACTGGGGAACTCACCATGGCTGGGAGTGGCTACACAGACCTGCGAGAGAAGCTCAAATCCATGATGCCTTACCGGGACAATTACAAGGGGGGCGGCACGCGAGACCCTGCCGAGTCTCCCTATGGAGGCGCGGGTGGAGCTGCAGAGCGCAAGCGGAAGTACCACGAGGATTCCGAGTCGGAGCCCAGCGACTGCGAGGAGCACCAGCGGGAGGAGGAGGAAGAGGCCCAGAAAGTCAAAAGCGGCATCCGGCAGCTCCGCCTCTTCACCCCCGAGGAATGCGCCAAGATCGAAGCTCGCATTGACGACGTGGTCTCCAGGGCTGAAAAGGGCCTTTATAAAGAGCACACGGTGGATAGGGCCCCTCTCCGGAACAAGTACTTCTTTGGGGAGGGTTATACGTACGGGTCTCAGCTGCAGAGGCGAGGCCCCGGTCAGGAACGGCTGTACCCGCGTGGGGAAGTGGATTCCATTCCCGAGTGGGTCCATGACCTCGTCATCCGCAAGCTGGTGGAGCAACGGGTCATCCCCGAGGGCTTTGTGAACAGTGCGGTGATCAACGACTACCAGCCTGGGGGCTGCATAGTCTCCCATGTGGACCCCATCCACATCTTTGAGAGGCCTATTGTCTCGGTGTCGTTCTTCAGTGACTCGGCACTCTGCTTTGGCTGCAAGTTCCAGTTCAAGCCCATCAGGGTCTCCGAGCCGGTCTTCTTCCTGCCTGTGAGAAGAGGGAGCGTCACTGTGCTCAGGTAAGGAAACTTGCAGGAGGCCTTTCCGAGTCGTTGGCCGGTTTCAGCTCTGGAATTGATAGCTGCACATCCAGACACGTTTGTGTATTGTGTGTTGATTTTGTATAGCATGTTCCGAGTGTTAAATGTTTTGTGATCCTTGCTTGTCTTTTACAGTTGCCATTATTCCTGCCTTACAATTTCTGGAACAGAACCTGAAAGAGCAGGTGACTTGTGTGTTGGGTCTGCAGGTGACCTTAAAAGCAACATAAGTGATTCCCACTAACTGTAGCAGGGGTTTTCAAACCCGTCTTCTAGTCAGCCCTAAATGGTTTGAAATCTCATCCAGGACTCCTCACTGATAAGATCTGTAATGATAGGACAAGCACCTGAGTTTGTCGCGCATTATTAATCATCTTTGCTATATGCAAATGCAAGGACCTTGGGGTTCTAAGACACATCCTCAGCTTGTGATCGGCAAGAGCAAACCATGACAGCACAGCTAGCATAAACAGAGCAAACGGTGCAGAATGCAACCTGCAATGTGCAGGGGTTCCTCAGTATACAAACTTGATGCAAGAATGCTTCCCAAGGAACTATTGAGGCAAGGTTCATAAGAGCTAGGAGGAGCTTAGCTGGAGAGCACATCAGCCATAATAGCTTGTGATAAATGCCACCCAGTTTCAGTGGTTCTGCCAAAACGTGCCTCCATGGTTGGAGAAACTACTTCTCTGCAAGCATTAACCAGGGATTTGGGGGAACCCCTGGCCCTCCAGGTTTGGCTGGACTACAAGTCCCATCAACCATGACCAGACCATGCCATCTTGTAGTTAATGAGAGTTGGTGTCCAGCCATATTTGAAGGGCCACAGGTTCCTCACCCCTGCTAACTAATGTGAACTAAAGCAGGGCAGATGACTTTCCTTATGATGAAGAGTCTCCCTCTCATCCCAGAGATAAGGAACTGCAGGGAAGCGTAATGGCTGTGTGCTGGAAAAGATAGACGGCTTCACTTCAGACTCCTGACAACAGAAGAGTCAACACAAAAGGAGTGCTTTTTTCACTCTGCCTTCCACTCCAGCTGGGGCACTCTCAAGCCAGAATTGGATAGCTTGCACCTTGTCTGGGAATTTTCTTTGACTCACTGGGGGTGCCTCTGCCCCGCCCCCTCACAGCTTGAGAAGAACGTGTCAGTGGAGCAGAGTAATTGTTTCTCCCATGCAAACTGGTTTGAGAGCTCTGTGGCTGCAGTTGATTTTCCGTAGTAGTATTATGAAAGTAAAAACCCAATACAAGCAGTAGCAGTCCTCCTAGGAGTGAGTTAAGCCCTGCATGCAAAACCAGCAATTGACCTTCCCTGCCAGGGATTGGGCAGGGAGCCCTTGCTCACTGTATTCCTGAATTGCCGCTGGTGGTAGTGTTTTGTCATTTCTTGTCCTCTGTCCTGATACCATGCAATAAGGAAAGCTTTCATAAGGGGAAAGCTATCTCAAGCATGCCTTCCATGGAGTAACCCTTTAGGACTGAACTAAGTATTAGCGTACCCATTTTTCTACAGGTGTTCCCACGGGTTTCTCCAAGCCCGTTTCCTGTTGGCTGCAGAGCCAAGACTGGTCCTTTGCAATATGCAGCTCTGATGTTTTCTGTAGCGCTCTCCTCTTCAATTCCTGGCTCTGCTTTTTCCTCTGAAACTGTGTTTACAGTGTAAATACTTACAGGTAACATTAGACAGCATTCCTTGTGGCGTTGGTGCCTGTGGAAGAGCAACTTCTCCAGGAGCAGAGTGTGAAAGGGTGCGAAATGTAGGGTCAGGATAAGCCTGTGACAAACTGTATTTATAGCCGTGTAAGCCAAAGCCAGCTCTCCGCCAGGATGAGTCAAACATCCCTAATGGTTCCACGTTGCCATGGCAAAGGGAGGGCAACCAACATTTTTTGGTGTGAGGAGTGAACACTTCTGCCAGTCTGAAAGGCTGCTTGAGGGGGTAACATGATCCCCTGCTTACATTTGTAAAGCGATCTCCGCATGAGCCAGGAAGGAAAATCTCTCCTTCACATAAACATGGCCTTGTACAATAGTCCAGGTGCATCAATAATAAAGCAGTGTAAGGAGGGCTAAGCATTATCTCTAAAAGTGCACACATTAACCAAGGCTCACGCAGAAGCACATGTGGCAGGAACTTCCAGGAAGGGGCTGAGCAGCTGTATGTTCTGCAGTTGAAATGAAACTCTGCCTGATTCAGTTTGATAGCAAGGAGGTGCTAAACACGGGAAATTATTTTGTCAGTCTAACAAAAGGTCTGTTGCAAAATCTGGATGGCTCCCACCATGGTGTATGCAGTAAGAATTGTTGGCTCCACCCATTTTTTAGGGAGATATAATTTATGCATAATAATGGAGGCAGCCTGCAGCTTACACTGGTTGCTAAGCCTGCTGAAACCACCCGCTTCTGCTATGTAGCTGCCATGTGTGACAAGCAAGACTAACAGGACTCTTGGCATGCACCTGCCTCCCTTGCTGTTTCAGATAGCTGAAGACAGTGGCATCCCTTCGAAAAGGTGACTAGCTCTTCTTACCTTGCTCATCTGTGGTAGCGTTGCAGGGATGCACCCAGAAAGGGGAAATTGGTACCCTAACACTTGCCCCAGGTGAGGAGGCAAACGGCTTTTCAGAAGCCTTGCTTTGTATTCATGAATTCTTTGCTTTGAGAGGACAGTGGCTTTTCCTTTTGTCTGACGCTTTCTGCTCTTGATTCTGATAGAGAACCAGCTGCCCTGTTAGTTTTGTTTTGCTGCAACTATGGAATAGCTGAAAGAAGCTCACCTGTGCTTCAAAGTTCCCAAGTTGGAGGGAAGGAGTGGAATGGAATTCCAGATTATTTGACCATATGAGCTTTTCTCGGAGGGATGGGTCCCCTCTACATAGAGCAACATGGGTCTACTGCAGCCTACAGTGTCTGAGTCAGTTCCTCAGGGACAGAAACAGCATTTCCACAAGTCTTTTCTAGTAGCAGAAATCTTCTAGAATTTCAGTAGGCCTATGGGTGGATCACCATGCAGCACCTTCACTGTCCTTTTCCAGCATGGCTGGTTCCCAAGAAAAGAAGGTGGCATTAAGCAACTAGCACACTTTAAATGCAGAAGTTACTTCAGTTTGAGGGCAGCAGCTACTAAGCTTTTGAGCATTAACTATAAAAGGGCACCTTTCCAAGGGAGGTTGGCCTGAGCAGAAAGTCAGCACTGCCAGTGCAGCGCCCAGAACTCCGAGATCTGCTTGGCACTGCCAGAATGGACTAGGCCAGTGCTTCCAATCACGCTGGGTATAAAAACCTGGTCAAGAAGGGAGGGAGTAGTTCTAAATATGGCTGCTGTCGAGAGGGCTGGCAGGGAGAACCTAGCCAAATAGAAACTGCATGCTTGTTATGGCAACATGAGTCTTTATATCACTTGGTCAGTGGCTTTTGCTGGTAGCGGAGAGGTTGATGCAACAGTTTGCTTTCTGTTTACAGGAGTTATGTGGGCAAACACTTACACTTTGCTCACCATCCTTGTTCTTGCGTGTCTTAAGAATGCAGCTGCCTAATTCTTGTCTCCTGATTGTTCAGCACATGACTGCTGTACCGCCCTAGCTGATATTTATATGCTTTTTGCATGGGAGGAGAGAATCTGTAAGTGCTGCTTCAGATGTTGCGAAGAAATGCAGGGAATGGGAAGCGCAGTCCGTCGTGCTTCCTGTTCTCTACAACTTGGTTGGGAGGCGGGAGTCACTTTGAACTCTCTTGAGAGGGCTTAAAACAAGTTGATGAGATGCCCTTTCACAGAGACAGTGTCTCCTCCCAGAAGACTTACCTGCTCCTAGTGTAAATGATCAGGGTTTTGTGGCCCTATTGGGAATTTCTGCTCCCGTGAAATAGTGTGCAACTAGTTAGGTATGATGCTGTACATAGTTTTTGTAACACTGAAATCCGACCCCCCCCCCCCAATTTTGACAACGATTGCTTTCAGGCATGGGCTGGTGGCCAACTGGGGGATCCCACTGTACCTAACAGAAATTTTTGAAATCCGTAGCTGCAAAGAAGGTGTGTCCTACTGAAATAGAACAACCTAAGTCTGTTTTCTGTCATATCTGAATTTGTACAGTGACTCTTTGGAACTCGGACGCCTGTGCAAATCCATCCATGAAAGCCAGTGCACATATTGTTGCCATGCTGCTAGGAAACTTCATAGCAAACTTATTGAGATAGTCAGTTTGTGGGGGTTGGGTTATGCAGGCAAGGTTCGAGGTGTATTAACCCTACAAACTTAAACTGGTTTTAATAGTCAAGGGTTTCTCAGTGAACTCTGGGAATGGTAGTTCTGTGGGGATGTTAAGAAACTAGTCTACTAATACCCAGGATAACTCCTGAAGCTACACCAGATAAACTGGGTTTAGCTTAGTGGAGAAGACAAGCCTACCTGGACCCTGAGATCGCCATCTGAGTGTGTCTCATTTTCCAAGGCAAGGCAGATGCAGGCAGAGCCTTTTTTGTGGTGGCAGCACTCAGTTTGCAGAATGCTGTTGCCCGGGACTCTCATGTGTATCAGCGCTACTGATACTGGGATCTTCACAAACACGTGGCTACTGTTTGTGGCTAATGATAATGGTAGCCAGGGAGTAGAAGGCGTTGCTTCAGTATTTCCTGACTGCAAGCAGTTCATTGTAGCCTTCTGCAAAGGATCTTGCTCACAGTCCCTCTGAGTAGGAGAAATAGTGCTTTGAGTGCCATTAAGATTTTCAGAATTACCTGGTAGTCGTGGGTCTGGAATCAGGGAAGTGCGTATTGAAATCTTGGCTGGGCCCTTATGGTCTTTGCAGCTATGCTGTAATGCAGATTCTGTCAAGGATCCCAAATGGAACAAAAATGTCCCCCACCCCCCTAGAAGATCCTGGGCACAGTTGTTAGGATATAGTTATTGAGTTTGCTCACACTGCTGCCCTAGCAAGCTAGACTTTGTCCTGTGTTCTCCTTTCCCCCTCATCCACCTTCCTGCACCAGTGTTCTACATGTTCAGGTAGATGCTTACCTGAGCCACTGGTCTCTGCAGCCCGAAAAAGAACAAGGTAGACTCTTGGGGAGGGAAGGTGGGAAGATTCTTACATTGGGATTTTGAAGACTCCAGCAAAGCCGGCCCACGCTACTGCATTTGATCTGTGGTTATGGGTGGCAGCGAGGGTTTGGAGTAGGTGGTGGAACCATGCAAGCAATGGTCTGCCTGGCAAATATTTTTATATGGCTTTCTCAAGAGCAGGGGTGGGGAAACTGTGGCCCTCCTGATGTTGTTGAGCTCTGACTCTCATTCCCTGCTGTTGCCCACACTAGCTACAGCTGTTGAGAGTTGGTGACCCCTGCTCTAGAGGATCTCAGGGCAGGATGGTGGTCCCAGGTAATATGCAATCAACCCCCAATATCTCGAGATGGGACTGGAAATGTCCCCTGTCTGAAATCCTGGAGAGCCACCACTAGTTAGCAAGACTGAGCTACCTGGGCCAATGGTCTGTCCCTGTATAAGGCAGCTTCCCACGTGAACCTGAGAAAATGGCCTTGTCTGCTGTATTGATGGTGAGCCAGTGTGGCATAATGGTTAGAGTGCCCACTTAGGACCTGGGAGAGCAGGGTTCAAATCCCCACGCACAAAGCTTGTTGGGTGAGCTTGGGCCAGTCCCTGTCTTAACCTACCTCACAGGGTTGTTGTTTGGATAAGATGTGGAGGGGGAGAGCATTGTGTGCCACCCTGAGCTCCTTGGGGGGGGAGGTGGAATATAAGTGAAATAAACTGAATGGTGGGCAGAGATGTTATGAAGGGCTATAATTGCTGGCTGAAGTTGTAGACGGAGCTGTTTGATCACCAGTATGGCTGAAGAGAAGCAGGAACGAATACAGCCTTTTAAAACTTAAGTTGGCTTGGTTTGAAATCCCTCTTGGATCTTTTTCTTCCACAGTGGTTACGCAGCTGATGAAATTACACACTGCATTCGACCACAGGATATCAAGGAGAGGAGAGCAGTCATCATCCTTAGGAAGTAAGTGGTGAAGCATCTTTGAAGAGAATGTAATTTGTATATGTTGCTAAAGGGGAAAACATCCTTTCACATTCTTGCTGCTGCCAGTACTTGGAGCAGCTAAAACTGGTAGCAGCTAACGCAGATGATTCTGTCCTGCCTAAACAAAATCACTCTCGAACTTTGTAAGACATGGCTGTTTCCTTGCTCCCATTTATGAGGCCCATGATTTGTTTGTTTTTAAAATGTTAAGCCAGGCCGCCTTAAGAAGATATGGAGAGGAACCTGGGGCACCTCTCGATGACCCAGTAAATCCTGGGAAACCGTAACTCTGCTGGGAGGCTGAGGAAGTGTTTTCTTAGCATTCTCAAAACATCCTGCCCCTTAGCACTTAACTGGTAAAACACATTGTGGTCTGTTTTGAAAGCATGCAGCCAGGAAAAGTGGAAAGAATGGACTAGCCCCTCTAAATCTTCTTTAAAGTCACAGCACTTCCTGCCCTTTCCATTGGCTCGCACACATACACCAGTAGGAAGCAGAGGCTTGGCTTTGCAAATACAACTCAGAACAGCAGACTTAAGAGGCCTGAGCAGTTGTGTGCTCGATGAGGTTTTGATGTGAGAGAGTTTGAACCCCCCTGACGTTTGGTGGGCTCACACAATTGGCTTAAAGCTGAAGGTAATCGCTGCACAATACAAATTTGGAGCTTCTCACGGTGCATTCTACACTACAGAGCAGGATTCCCAAGTTTAGATCTCCAGGTGTTTTGGGACTACAGTTCCCATCATCCCTGACCCACTGGTCCTGCTCGCTAGGGATGTTGGGAAGACCCAAGTTTGGGAAACACTGTTATAGAGTAATGGTGGGCAACCTGCATTCTTCCAGGTGTTGTTGAACTCCAGTTCCATCAGCTCCAGCCAGCATGGGCTGCGGTCAGGGATTGATGGAAGTTGTGATCCAGTAACATCTGGAGGGCCCAGTTACAGTGTGTGCTGCTTTCCTTATAGAATCATAGAATTGTAGAGTTGGAAAGGAACCCCGAGGGTCATCTAGGCAAACCCCCTGCAATGCAGGAGTCTCAACTTGATCATATATGACAGATAGCCATCCAACACCTGCTTAAAAAAGGAAGAAGAGTCCCCCACCTCTTGTATGAGTCTGTTCCGCTGTCAAGCAGCTCTTAGGTCAGAAAGATCTTCCTGATGTTTAGTTGGAATCTCCTTTATTGTATCTTGAACCCATTGGTTTGGATCCTAGTCTCCGTAGCAGGAGAAGACAAGCTTACTCCATCTTCCATGTGACAGCCCTTATAGATATTTGAAGATGGCTATCTTACTCCTCTCAGTTTCTTTTTTACCAGGCTAAACATACCCAATTCCAACAACCATTCCTCATAAAGGCTTGGTTTCCAGACCCTTTATCACCTTGGTCGCCTTATCGCTGGAGTAGATTAACCTCAATGCTGCCTTGCAGGCTGGGTTTGCATCTGCACTTGAGAGAGTTGGAATTGTATCCATGATTTGTGGAATCCTTGGCAGGGAAACGGGACAGCGTCAGGTTGCTAGTCTGCTAGTGGCCCTGGTTGTGAGCAATGTCTCCAGTAAAGTGCATCAGACAAGGGAGCTCAGGGGCTCCAACCTTTGCAAAACATGGCAGCTAGGGTCAAACAATCCTCCAGCAGTGTTCATAAGACTCTGGGGAAGGTTCTTTCTCATGCCTCACACTTACACCTCTGCTAACTCAGTACTTGCCCGAGAACAGAAGTGCGTAATGAGGAAACTACATCTAGCTCCTGTTCGCTTTGAGTGGAATTTTCCTGAACAGCCTGGTTACCGGCGTGGTCATAAAAACTTCAAGGCAATGGAAGCATAGCAATATTTATGGATCCTTCCTGCATGCTCTGGGCTGCTGCGGAGGGTGGCTGCAGAACAGCCTGGTGATCTCAAGGGTGGAGTTGGTGGAGCGACCAAGAAAGAAATTGGCTTTCAGCTTAAGAGCAGATGGAAAAACACGAGGCTGCTGCTCAGCTCCCAGCTGGTTTCAGGAGCAGGTTGCAAGATTATTTTACCCCTGTTCTGTTAATTTGGGACAACCTCTTGAGCTACTTAGAACTTTAGGGAATGTGTTTGCCTGATGAGAAATGGTACCTGCCAGCGTGTTGAGGGGCAGGAGGTAAGCAGAGCTCTACCTCTGGTTTCTGAGCCTGCATTAAATGCTGCCTGTAGACATTCAGATAACAGGGTTTAGTCAAGGTGAAGTAGATTTGGTCAATTGACTGATTGAGAACTGGGCAAGTGTGTCGGAAGTGTTGGTTTTATTTGGGCAGTTAAAAAGATGGTCTTCATCAGGCTTAACAAAATAAAAAATAAAAAAATTCCTTCCAGTAGCACCTTAGAGACCAACTAAGTTTGTTCTTGGTATGAGTTTTCGTGTGCATGCACACTTCTTATGCAAATTATTTAACAGTTTGGACAAGTAACTTCTAGTTTTGAGAGTGTTTGATAAGGTTGCTATAAACATCAACAAGTCTCTGGATGGTCCACCCCTTTTGGCTTTTATCATGGAATTGCAGTATCTCCTTTTAAAAATAATAATCATGAAATGCAAGCCAAAAGGAAGCAGAGCAGCAGCGAAATATTAAAACACAAAATGTCTGTTTTGAAAAAGTAGTTATGCTACGTTGACAGCAGGCAAGCTTCCTCCAGCACTGAGACTTTTTGGAATATTTGACAGGCCTCTTGACTGGTGTGCCAATCCTACAAGCTTGGATGCTTTTTTTCTCCTTATGGAAAGATTGCTTCACAAATGCTGGTTTCTGCTCCTGTGCCAAATGCAGGATCATGCAGCAAGAGAGGCCAGCGGTCAGGGATGCTGGGAACTGGAGTTCAGCAACATCTCGAGGGCCACAGGTTCCCCATCCTTGACCTGCAACCTGCTACGAATAAAGGACATGGCTTACTTTCTGCAATCCTTGGACAACCTGTCCCCTTCCAACTCCACTATGGCATGTTTCCATTTGGCACCTGCCCATTCAGTTCAGCATGTGGCTTCTAAGACAAATGGGCAAAAGAAGCAGGGTGGGCCATGCAGAAAGCTCTAGTCCCATTCGTAGCCCCAGGAGGAGCAGCGTTGCCCTCTGAGTGTGTGTCTCAGGTCCCAGTCAAACTCGTGGTGGCAGAGGAGGGGTCCTGTGGGCAGGTGTAGCAGGGGAAATCCATAATTCTATCTTAGAAAGCAGCTTCTGCAGATCAATAAACAAACGGCTGCTTTTTTCCGTCATGTGGGCTGTGGAAGTCTGCCATTCCTGGGGCATCTGGAGTTTCTTTCGGAAGAAAGCTGGGGAAATCCAACTAGAGTGTTCAACTGCATATATATCAGTGAACTGGCGTCAGATTCAATTTAGGTCAGCATTTCTGTAAATGTTAACTGACTATCATGCGAGGCGGGTGGACTGGTTGGTGCCCAGTCAAGATACATATGAAATACGGATTTTGGGGAGGGGAGAGGCACTTTAAAGTTTCCTCTAGCAACAGATAGGGAGGCCTGACATTTGCTCATCAGATCACATGTGTGGCATGTGGCCGCCTCCTCTCGCCTGCACCCCTGGGGCAAATGTTGAAAGTTGGCACAGTGTCTCTTAACACAAATAGCGTCTCCTGTTCCGATGCATCCGGTAGAATTAGATGAGCACCACTTTTGTGTCTTAACCCTTCCAGGACCAGGCTAGATGCTCCCCGGCTGGAGACGAGATCCCTGAGTAGCTCTGTGCTGGTGCCGGGGTACGCCTCTGACCGCCTGTCAGGAAGCAACAGGGACCCCAACCTGAAGCCAAAGAGGTCCCATCGCAAAGCAGACCCAGACGCTGCTCATCGGTAAGTGAATCCGCAGTGGGGCAGGGTGGGGGGGACGGCAGTTGTGCATCATAGAGAGAGACAGGAGAGCTGCTGAGTTCTGTGGAGTGAGGAAGGAGTGACCTCTCGCTTGGCTTCTGCTGGTTTTTGCATGCGACTGTAGCCCACGGTTGGGAAAGTCCACTTCATAGCCCTGCGGGGGTCGGTGTTTGCACTCAAGTCCAAGTGCCAGAATTAATGGAATTGTGCAGAAGCAGTGGCTGCTTCCGGTTGCAAAATGAGGTTTTGGTTTGGAATCTGTGAGTGGGGAGGCGGGTATTGGCCCCAAAGAGGCAAACCTATTACCTCCACTCCTTCTGTGTGTGTGCTTTGCAGGTGGGGCTCTGTCTCTACCCTGGAGGTAAGGCTTAGATGCTTCCACAGAGACACCCATCCATAATTTCCAACTGGTGTGTGGATATAATTTGGCTTTGGAGTGGTGTTGAACTCTTCCCATGTGGTGCAGGCATGTCAACAGCTGTTTGCAATACAGCGTTTTGGAGTTAGGTCAAATTTTGGGGGTTAGGTCAAATTTTCAAGATGAAAATTCTCTTTCTGCAATTCCAGTTCAGCCTCAAGCGATGGCCTGGACATTGCTTGTGCACCTCTCTCAATAACTGTGTCACCTGTGTCAGAACGTCCAGTGGTGCTTGCACTGTCACTCTCAATGTCAAAATCTACATCTGTGGTGGCATTGATGGGATAACTGGAGAACCTTTCTCTCCTGTCTTGCAGTGTGTTCTACTTCCCTAGTAAGAATCACTGTGTTGGTGTCAGACAATAAAACTCTGTACTGACCGTTTTCATAACCCATGAAAATGCCCCATGCACCCTTTGTGCCCTGTGGTGTCTCCACCCACATGTCAGATCCAAAAACCTTAAGATGCTTGACAGAAGGTTTTCTCTGGAAGGGTAACCAAAGGTTTGAACTGGTCAATCCAGTTGCAGGTAGTCCCAAATGTGGAACTGGTACAACAGGTGTATGCTATGTGTATGACAACTGTTTGTTTGTGTCACTTAATGCTGCCCTTGCTTACGCAGCATCGGTTACCTAAAAATGGGGGTGTATATTGGGATTTTTATTTATCCTCTGCTGCTACAGCAGGACTGTTATGGTATTATGTTTAGTGTAAATCACATGAGTGTCGTGAGTAAGAGTGTGGGAAAGGAAGTCTCTCTTATCTCTTCCGCCTAAGAGTGTTATTGTAATGTTTTAGTTTCACTTCTGCCAGTGTCGCAGTTCCGTACTCTTGCTTGGAGAACACAGACGTGACATGGAGTCTCTGTATATAGACTGTAAATAGATGTAGTTTAGCACTACGGATGAGCCTTTCTTCTTGCTGCGTGGTGCTAGAAGACCTGTGTGCTCTTTTCATGAGAGAAGGGTTGCAGATTACTGGCGCTCTGGACTGATGGGACATGCCAGCCAGAGAGGGCCGCCGGGAGATGCTCCGGAGTCTTGGGGAGTTCGCTGTCACCTCAGAGCGTGTTTCTAACAAAGGGTTCAATGAAGGGGAGAGCCCAAAATATTACTGGAGGTGCACAGCCTCCAGATGTGGCTAAAGTATCTGTTTGGATCTTCACATTGCTCATCTTCCCTTAGCCTTTGAGGTAGGGTAGACAATGAGCCCCAGTGAAAAGGTCTTTGCGTACTGTGCGTACTGTGCACCTTGTCACTTGGATGGGGGAACCTGTGGCCCTTTAAATGTTCCTCAGCTCCAACTCCCATCATTCCCAGCCAGTTGAGTAGTGGTTGGGGATGATGGGTGTTGGAGTCCAGCATCATGCGGAGAGCCACTGGTCTCCCACCTCTGGTGTAACTGTTCCAGTGAAAAGCAGAAGTTATGAGGTAGTGCTAGATATATAATCTAATTCCCAATGGCACCTTAGACCAATGCTATGGTCGCCACAAGGGAATGTCTAGGCACCCTTTTCCCCCAATTTTGTTGTCGATTTCATTTCATACAACACACTAAAACATCAAATAAAACAATCTGGAATAAAACAAAGCGAAGCTTCAAGGAAAATATTTTAGATCCTTCTCTAAGTGACGTTTTGCTTTCCCCAGTCGCCAGCCGGACATCCAGAGATCTCCCCGAGGTCGCAGTTGGACTGGCGCCAGTCGCAAATGAGCCTGACTAATTTCTAACACTGCCCTGAATCCTCTTATTGGTCTGTCTGTCTGTCTTTCTTTCCTCTCCTAGACCTCGGATTCTAGAAATGGATAAAGAGGAGAACAGGCGCTCGGTCCTCTTGCCCAAGCACAGGAGGCGGAGCCATTTCAGCTCTGAGAACTATTGGCGGAAGTCTTACGAGTACACGGAGGACTTTGACGAGGAGGAGGAGGACGGCAGTCCAGCTCGGAAAGTGAAGATGAGGCGGCACTGAGGAATTCTGTTCTTTCGCCCCCCACCCCTTCCAACAGAGATATTTGAGCTGATGAGACTGGCCTTCAGGCTGTGAAATCGTATCTTCCCCCACCCCTCCTCCCTCCCACCCCCCTTGGCTAATTCTCATCTGGCTTCAAGGTTGTATTCTCCCTTGCTCCCACCCCTTTTACGCTGAAGAATGGATCTGGCTTTTTTTTTTCTTTAAAGAGAGGCATCTGTGCTGACCAGGTTGTATCTGCTGCCACCTGCCCTCTGCTCCCCCACCCCCGGGCAGTCGGCCACGCCCCTCGAAAGCGTGGATGAGCAGCTTGTTTTTAAAGGGGGGGGGAGAGAAGCTAATGTTGTTCTTTGAGGTGTTTGGGCTGGAGTGGATTTTGAAGATGCCAAAAAAAAAGTGGTGCGTTGAGTTTGCCGAAGGAGTTGAGAATATTCGTTTATGCTCTTGGCGCTGCTGCTACCTGAAAACGTTATAAATACAGCGTTTCTCCTTCCCCACCCCCATCCTCACACTACAGCCGCGTGGTGAAATGCTCTCTGTATCGCCACCCTGCTCCGCTCCACACCAAAGGGCTCCTGATTTCTGAAGCCAACGGCCATGTGAATTTATTTTCCTCGCTGTCATTTCAAAAGCCGCCTCCCTCCAGCAACTGGAAATCTAAAGCTTTGCGAACACCTCTCCTCCTCCTCCTTATTTTGTTTTTTTGGTGACACCGGATGACAAAGCGTTTAGGACGTGTTGCACTTTAGTGTCAGGGTTTATTCCCCCTCCCCTTGAAATGCCATATAATTCCTCCCCTTCCTTCCCCAAAACCCTTACTTGCTTGGGCTAGCAAGCACACCTGTGTTTTCTGCGCTGCTAATGAAAAAAAAAGGATACAGTCGTGTTTTCTCTTTCTGTGAAGGATGCACAGTGGTTCCACATTGGGGCTGCTGCTTGAGGGCTCATTGAGGGGCGGGAGGGGGCAACTCTTGGAGGGGGAGGAGCTGCTTAGCTGGAAATCTCAGATTCTGCCGAACTCCTCACACTAACAGCATAGGGCCCAATGCAGCGGGCAGGTCTCCTCGCACCAGCCTGGTTGGAGTCACTGCCAACTATGCAAACGGAAACGATTTTTTCACAATGTGCTCAGGAGAGCCTTCCTAGTGCATTGCACCCATACCTAGCATTTTCTATATAAACATAGTTATTTTGAAGACATTTACCTGCTTTGATTCGATTGAGGCTTTCCTTCTCCCCACCCACCTGGAAAGCCAGACGTTCGTCGATACTTCCGTCTCTCTTTGACACTTGAAAACGATGCTTCTGTGGCGGTTGTCCATTCTTAATGGTAGATGGCCCCGGGCAAACGCTCACTGTCAGGAATCCAGACTGGGCGGGAGCTGCGTCTGTGCAGGGCAGCCCTCCTCCATTGGTTCTCAACACGGGCAGACTCCCAGTGAGGTGAGTCTTGGGGTCAGTGAAGCAGGGACATTTAGGCTGCCCCATACAGAAGGTGGGACTAGTGGGTGAATTGGCATCCTCTTCTGCTTCTTCAGTGACTTCAGGCGATGAGCTCCCTCGGCTCCTGGTCTTGGACCAAAAGCATCTTGCTAAAGGCATGTCAGATCTCGTGTCTGGAGCTGCCAGCCAGCCTCTTAACATGCTTCTTTCCTGCTTGAGCCAAGCCCAGAAAAGCACGTCCCGTTGCCTCCAAAGAGTTCAGCTTTTAAATGTTAGGTCTTCTCCCCAATGGCTGTAACCTCTCTCTCTCTCTCTCTCTCTCTCTCTCTCTCTCTCTCTCTCTCTCTCTCTCTCTCTCTCTCTCTGCTTCCTGCTTTGCCCCAGCCTGGAAGAGTTCAGCGTTCAGGAACCAGGTCAGAACCTGGGTTCAGATCACCTAAAAATCACCCTTATTTTTTTAAAGCACACATGAGAAACCCAACTTTCTGAACCAAAAATCTGTGGTTCAAAAGGTCCGCCCTTAAGTATCCTGAACTTCCATTTGTTCTTCTCAACTCTCATACCTGAGGAATTACCTTTCTCTTCTTCTCCCCCCCCCCCCCCGCCAACCAGGTTGCACGTGCCTTTTTGCTATGA